>JAIXND010000674.1:43732794-43775714 GCA_023646645.1 Varanus salvator macromaculatus | reverse complement strand
GTATGCCCTAGCTACCTATGCTGGGAGTTGTACGCCATTTTTTCTGCGAAACATGCATCAGGTTGTGCCATAAGGAGGCACCCCTTGCATTCTGTTCTGGCAACGCTGCTCGACATTCTTGCAAGGATGAGCTGCAACATGCCCACCAGCCTCATGCCCAAGGACTGGCCCTCTTGAGTTGCAAGCACCACCCAGGACTGGTGGGTCTCACCTCCCATTCGACTGTAGAAGCATCTTCAGCCACATGGACTTATTGCAAGGGCAGGGAAAGGCCACAGAGAGGCTTGTGTGTCTCACCGATCTACATCTCCCCTCAACTCTCCACCCATCAAACTGCCCCTTTCCTTCACTCTCCACTTCAAGCCGCTTTCAAGGTTCCAGCAGCAAGTTCAGAAAAGGAGCCACCATGGACGTTTCCACATTGGCTGGAAGGGCTACAGAGGAAGTGGACAAATCCCCTTTTGAATCCGGATGCCCTCCACTCATATCACATCTTTGCCTGTGGCATGGGGCAACATCCACAACAGTCTGCGGTCCCTGGGACCCCCTCCTGGGAGCTATAAGATGGTCCTCTAAGATCTGGATGGTGGTTGCATGTGGTGTCAAAGGAGCAGTCCGTGTTAGATAATTGCCTCATCCCAGCAAAACAGTCCCACTTCTCTCCCATGGAAATCAGACTTTGAAGAGTTTAACTTGGCAGAATGGCAGTAAACAAAATCTTGATTTTGTTTTGATCAAACCGCTACATATGGTAGGGTGGGGATGATAGTCTATATTTAGAATGAAATATCATTCCTGCACATGTTCCTTTCTATTTATTTATCTCAAGCACAAAAAATATATATTTGAGTTTGGACCACCCACATTACAATATAAAGGGCCACTTGTTTACTGAGGGTTTTTTTTTTTTAAATGGTAATAAAAATGGCATGGCCCATTTGCTCAAAATAAAACCAGTGTAAATTTATTCTAGGCAATGCTTTGGAGCGAATGTCTGTATGAATACTGCTATTGTACTCATGTCTTGCTGTCCTGCTATAATGATATTCTTTCATAATTATAAACACCCCTTTCCAACAACACTCAGTTCTTGAAAAATAGCTGTACATGAAAGAAATCCTAAGCCCAAAATGATGTTTCATTAAACCCACTAAAGATTTTTTTTTATGAGCAGTTCCTTCAAAATTAAACTAGCTTCTTTCTTTTCTTCTAAATCGTGTCAGAGATTTTTCAGCCTTTGATGGATGTTTTCACTCTGAGAAACCATTATTATTACTTTTCTTATATAACAATACAGACAACGGGGACCTGTAGTTTATTAGAGCCAATGCTGCATCTGCCACAATTGCCTCAGGCCAGAATACGGGTGCCCAAGCCAAAACTTATTCTTTTCATTTCGGCTCTGTTTATAACTAGCTATACACTCACACAGTACGCTTGAAGCTCCTCCACTAAAGACCATCTCAGAGGCAAGTGAGCACTGGCCTCACGCTTCTCTCTCTCCTCCAGTCACCCATCCTGTGGCTTAGGTCTCTCCACAAAGTCCAGGGTGGCAAAGTGGCCAGCACACAGTGGAGGCATCCTCTGTGTGATGGACTGGCACTCCAGTCACACTTAGAGATAAAGAACCCGAAGGAACCATAGAAAGCAGAGCTCGGCCCTGGAAGTTGTCTGTCCAGAATGAACACCTGCACAGCAGACTGATCTGGCAGGCACACTGGTCACCTTGTGAATAGTTTTCCCTCCACAGTGTTGCACGTTGTGTATTGTATTGTGATACCTCTCGAGAGCCAGTACGGTGCAATGGTTGGAGTGTTAGCATGGAACTTGGGACTTCCAGGTTCTGGTCCCGCTGGATGATGAAGCTTTGGGCCAGGCACTGGCTCTTCGCCTCACCTACTTTTCAGCACAGTTACATGCATAAAATGGAGAGGTAGAGGAAGTGAATTATGTAAACTGCCTTGAATTCCTTGAAGAAAAAAAGGGTGGGGGGTATGAATATTGTAAATAAAGATTTATCTTATTTATTTATTTAGACAGCTTATATGCCGCCCCCATCACATAAGCCTCGGGGCAGCTTACAATCATTAAAATCCCGCATATAAATACAAAAAAAAAAAAAATCCAATTGCATTTCTGTTCAAATTAGCAATAAGAATTTCTAAATTTGCCTTTATATGGGTGTGTGTACTTCTTTCTCCCATGGAAATCATTGAGACATTGACGTGTTTAACCTCGCAGGGTTAGCTCACCTTAATCCTTGTCAAATATTTATATTTTTATCTTCCCAACAGTAAAACCAACCCATTGTGGAGAGCAGCACCCAGAAATTCTCAAGATCTTTTGCAGGGACCTCAGCATACACAAATCCATGTGCCAGCTCTTGAAAGGATTACCTTGTTCTTCTCAAGGACATAGCAAAGTACAAGGCAGGCCTTGGGCTGGCGCTTCATCATAAGATTTATAATGTGAAGACTGCCTCAATGCATTTCAACCACGGGTCTAGCAAAAACTACTCAGGAAGTCTCAGGACCGGCTCCCTCAATGGCTTGGGGCCAGGCTATCTTAGGGAGTGCCTATCTCCATATGCACCTACCGGATCACGGCAGTTGCCCCGAGGCCCCCCTCTGTATTCTTTCCCCTAGTGAAGTGACGGGGGAGATGGCAGGCAAGCGGCCCTTTTCCATCATAGCACCCCAACTGTGGAACTCAGTTCCACTAGAGATCAGGTTGATGTCATCTTTATACTCTTTTAGATACCAACTAAAGATGTCCCTGTTCCACAGTTATTTTGGTGGGTGAATCTGTTGGTTCTGTGATTGTAATGATGGTTTTAACAGTCTTAGAATTATTAATTACTGCTGCCATGTTATAATTTTATGAATTAAGCAAGTTTATTTTTTTACTTTAATGGTTAATTTAATATGTTTCATCCCATTTCATTTCATTTCATTTCATTTTAACATCATTTATTTTTCCTCTTTTATTGTTTATTTTATTGATTATTATATTTATTGATTTTATTGTTATTATTGGTGTTATTAGAACTGCAGATTTTATTGCATTATTGTATTGATTATGTTGTAGGCCATTGAGAGAGCCTTAAGGCTGATGGGGCGGCATGCAAATCAAATACATAATTAATGATTAATATATGTAAAATGCCATCACATCGTCCATTCATGGGCGGTACAGGATGCATAAGGATTCAGGAGTGGTGCAGCCCTTTCTCATCCCCTCCTTACGCCTCCGGTTGGCATTCTGAGGATAGTGACAACGCATCACACCTGAAAGATGGTCAGGAAAATTCAGGTTAGTGCTGAATCAGACAGGGAGGCTGCTTCCCAGGACTGGCCATTTCAAACACGCCATTCCAGCATGGCATCGGCTGTGCTGCTTCCGCTTTGTACTCCCGGATGCGGGCCTCCCCCCTCAGTCGTCTTTCTCAGGAGCAGCCTCCCATTAAGGGTTGCCTTTCCCAGGGAGATCCACCTGGTACCTTCACTGCATACTTGAGACATCAGGTTATGAACCTCTTCCAGGAGACATGTGATCTTCCACCTGTTGCTTGATTCTTCCTGCTGGCTCTTGTATAGATTTAATGTTTTAAGCCCTTGATATTTCCACTGGTCTGTTCTGGTTTTGCTTGCTACTTGGTTGTTGTTTTGTTTCACTTTCATTCTAAAGTGTCCCCAGGGCATCCGCCAGTTGGGAATTCGTTAATAAATAAACAAATGACAAGGTTGTTCTCCTCTGACCATCCCACGTTTGCTGCCCCTTGGCAGCCATAGCCAAATGGTATCGTGAGCACTGTCACGTAAACCTTTGCAGAGCAAGGAGAAGGATTCTTTTCATTGCTTCCTTTGGCCTGCACTGAAACAATAGCTCTGTGTGGAACTCTGGAAGCAGGCAGACATGTCCTCTATCAATACAGTTTCTCCAGCCTCTTTAAATGGCAGGTTGTTCCAAGTAGGGCAGGAAGCCCAGCCCTACCGGGCACTGCCTGAAACAAACCTAGGCCAGTATCAAATTATGCCATCGAAGCAATCCCCATTGACTGATGCCATTTAAATTCAAACAGTATTGTTCCTGGAAGTGATCCATGATATGCATCCAACACTCATCCGTCAAAGCGAACTTGTCAGAACAAGCCAAATGGATTGGCGTCCTCCATTGAAATGAACGAGGAAGGCATTCTGGGCAGGGATTTCTGGATCACGGTATTCATGTATTATTTATTGAGCCCACTAACAATACAAAGGGTGCTTATTAAGATTAAGTGGCATGTGACAGTGCCTGGAAATAAACCCAGGACAGACATTTCATCCACTTGTAGTAATTCTTACACTAAGTAAAGAACAGCAAACACAGTTCCAGGGATGTAAATGTTTCTAAGCACTTGGCTTAGTAGAGATACCGAAGTAGTAGAGATACCAAAAGTTTCTGAAAGCTTGCTGGAATGATAATTATAATTCTATTAAACAATTTGGATAGAAGCAAGAGATGAGCAAAGGTGGCTTGAAAAAAGCACATGCACAGTCTCCTGTGCATAAAAAATGATTACAGCCCGTAATGTCTCTGACCCTGGCCTAAGCGACAAAGTTCAAAGGCGATGTGCATTATGTATTTATGACCTGCCTGAATCATTATTCATTCTGTTTCATTTTACAAGATATATAAAGGCATCATGCTTATTTAGAGAAGCACAGGTGGCAACAACGTTGGCTGTGGCAAATATAACCTGCCATTTTCTTTTCACTATTACAATTTAGCTCATTTGTCATTTGCTTGGCCTTCTGGTTTTAGGACAGGGCAGAGCCCTGTAAATGAAGATTTATGGCACCTATAAATACAGGGAAAGTGCCGACAAGGCACAGGTATCAACTTCAGGCCATAACCAGGAGTGTCCTTTGCACCCTGTAGATGATTGGTGGTGGGGGAGAGGGAACTTCTCTGGGCGATTGGTCCATGAAGCATTTCCCTCCAAAACAGGTAATGCAGCCTTAAACCTATTTGCTCAGATGCAAGTCCCATTAATTAATTACTCCCAAGGAAGTGTACATAGCCACAGATGAAAAATCCAAATTTAACTATATCTAATTTTCACTAGAATATTGCAGAACAATTAATGCCAAGACAAAAAGATCAGCATTTTTACAGCCATCATCTGATGCTGAAATATTTTGTTTGTTTGCTGCATTTAATGAAAACTTTCCCAACCATTTTATTGCAATGGCACCTATAATTTTCTCTCAATTCCAGTTTGTTCCCCATATCTTCTCTCTGCTATGTATGCTTTATATGGGAGTTCTGAGCCCTGTTCAGGTGACAGGGCCACCTGTCTACCATAAATAAATAAATAAACCTGTTTTATTTTGACAGAATTTTAATTGTTAGCTTGTCTTAAGTAGCATTTTAACTGTGGTTATGCCATTATTGTGGTGCATTTTATACTGGTTTTAATGTTTTTTGCTGTAAGTATTGTTTTATTTTGTATTTTATTCTATTTTGTTTTTTGTTTTTTTGTTTGTTTGCTGCAACCTTCCCCGAGAGCCTTATGGCTAATGGGGCAGATTAGAAATTTAATTTAAATTAATACTGGAATAATAATAATACCAACAAGATCAGCATAGCATAAGTTAAAGCTTATTTCAACCTTTTAGAATGAGAGGAGAGGAGTGCCATCAAATCCAGGAAAGCAGCAAATGATTGATTGCTGGGTTGGGGGTGGGAGGCAGGGGCAGGGGGCATAAGCATCTGGGGAGCCCCAAGGGGGCATAGAGGGAGCGCAAGAGGGCTGGATGTTTACAGTGGATTCCCTGCACTAGCCCTACAGCACAAGTGCAGTTTGTTAATAGCCCAAAGCTGATAAAGTTGCACTGCTCTCCTGTCAAAGCACTGCTTGCTTGCAGAATTTAACCTTGGAGAGAAAACAAGGTTTTCAGAGATCTCTGCAGGGACCCTTTGAAAACACTGCCCCCCCAGAGAAGCCCAGAAACCCACTGGACTACTCCAAAGAATAAAACTTCATTGATTTACATTCTGGATTTCTTTCTCTCCTTTTCACTATGTAGTTTTGGATGTTATCTAGGTTTGTCTGCACCTGAACAGCAGACAGAATAATCCACAGCCCATTAGTCCCTGTATGATGAGAAATGTTGCGTTTTTGTTTCAATTATACTAAACATTTCTAATATATATAAATCAGCATATAAACAATTTATGCAATTCACCGGCTCGGTTCAGACCACACAACAAGCCATGATATTTTTTTTTTATTATTGTTCAGCCGTTGTTTGGTCTGAACACAGTTGTCATATTTCACCATGGTAAATTCTGTCTAGAAACCACAATAAGAAACAATGGTCTGTTCTATGGTTCCTCTGTACAGGCATGGCTTATTGTGCTGTCTGTACTCAGGATCATGGTTTCCATGGTGCTAGTATGCAACTACCATAGAGTCCCCTGGAAAGAGCAGCAACTGCAGGAGCCACTCCAGCTATTCAGCCTCTATGTGCAGACTAATGAAGAAGAAGCGGGCAACATAGGTGAGGAATGATGGGATTGAATTTCAGGAGCGTGGTGAATACCTGCCAACTAAAGGACTGAGCAGGGAGGATGGAAACCACAATGAAGCGAAGCCACTTGTTTGTCAGGTAAAAGGTAAAGGTAAAGGTAAAGGTTTCCCCTTGACGTTACGTCCAGTCATGCCTGACTCTAGGGGGCGCTGCTCATCTCCGTTTTCTAGCCGAGGGAGCCAGCGTTTGTCTGCAGACAGTCTCCGTGGTCATGTGGCCGGCATGACTAAACACCGAAGTGCACGGAACACTGTTACCTGCCCACTGAAGTGGTACCTTTTTCTCTACTTGCATTTGCATGCTTTCGAACTGCAAGGTTGGCAGGAGCTGGGACGGTACACGGGAGCTCACCCCGTGTGCAGATTCGAACCAGCGACCTTTCGATCAACCAGCCCAGCAGCACAGCGGTTTAAACCACTGCGCCACCTGCAGTCCCGTTTGTCAGGTAGATGATAGTAAAAAAAAAATCTATGAACCATGGTAACCACAGTGGATTGCTTGTCATGCTGTGTGAACCCTGCCACGACTTTTGTCCTCTTATCTGGAGATGCATGTCCTCATTTTTGGCAATTTGTTAGATGTCACCTGAAGTCTTTGATAGGCCAAGGGCATTTATCCTCCAAGAAAAGGGGATCATTAATAATTCGCATACATTAAGTTAAATGTATGCAAATTTTAAATTGCCTACTTGTTAATCTTAGAGGAAAGAAGAACAATTAATTAGCCAAGTAGGAAAAAAAATTGAATCACTGGTCCAGCATTAACACGATTTGAAAGATTCAATGCAAAACAAAAACATAGAAGAGAAGCAGCCCATTTTTATTTCTTTATCTGCTCTGGAATAATTTTTACCAGATGGATACTTCCAGACAAAAGCTTTTCATTTCTGTTTAGGAAGGAATAACCATTAAATCCCAAACCAGGGCAATAATAGATGCTAAGAGATACAATGTCCTATTCAAAAAAGAATTCCATTGCTACCATTTTTTAAATGAGAAAACACACTGTATTGGTTTTCATTAAGAAAAAGCCCTTGGGGACATCATTTTGTTTTGACTAATTTTTCATTTATCAAACTTATGGTTCATTTATTCTTTAATGGTAAGTAGGAGTTTACTCCAAGCTTGTAATTCCTGGTGACTAGCATAAAAATAATATGATAGATCACCTTGCTTATGAGAATCACATTTTTATTTTTCATTCTCAGAAATACTGAAAGTGATTTTGCCTGACTTAAGCAGATCAAAATGACATATTAATTGTTTGCTCCTCAGTTTTAAACAGATTTACTTGATATACTACATGCCTTTCGTGTCAGCAAAACTTACTTTCACGTAAGAGTTGCAAGCCTACCTTCCCAGCTATCCTGTGATTTAAATAAATTACAAGCACCCAAGTGACTTATGTATCAGCTAGTGGTTTATTGGGCAGCTGGGCCTATCACAGTGCCATATGCATCCGCGGCACCCTTTGCAGAGACGCCATTTTTGTAACTCTTCAAAACCAAATCTAAGCAACACTAAAACATTGTTCTAAATAATTCTGTGTCTATACCTATAGCTGTATCTAACTATATTGATTAAAAAGCAAAATGTCACTGAAAAGGCTGTTGTGCTGCCAGTGCTTTTTTTGTAAAAAAAACAAAAAACGATGCCGAACTCACATCCTGTTAATCTTTTATTTAAAAAATATATTCAGTGCTTAATATTCTGGCCTTTTTATTAGCAGTACCGGTGGTTGAGAATTAGTAACGTTTTTCGTTTTTGAATTTGGGGTCACACTTTTACACTAAAAATTAAAAAAAGATGTTCAATTCACCAACGTTTTTTTAAAATAAAGAAATTATTTAACTTTGGCATGTAGCCAGTCACTCTACACACACCAACACTGTGTAATGAAACATAGTGGTCACCACCTGCAGGAAGCACTCAGCGCGCGACCACACGACCAATCACAAGCCAAGCAGCGCCACAAGCCGAGCGGCGCCATCACAACCAGCGCGGACACACAAGCAGCCCGCATGCACCATTTTAATGATTTTGCCGCTGACCTGCTATGCCCAACAGGGTGATTCAAATTCATGTGGAAAAATCCGTCGAAAAAAGGTGCCGGAATGCCATTCCGGTGCGTTCTACGACAAAAAAAAGCCCTGTGTGCCGCTATCGCACACACGTGCCCACCTTTCCAGTCACTACCATTTTCAGAAGAGAGTAAACACCCAGTCCAGTTGTTCAAATACTTATCATGACTGTACCCTGTGCAGCTCTATGACGCTTATGAAACATTGGAGGAGGCCCTGGGCAAGATGGCCTCTCTCTGCCCCCTCCTCCACTGGGGGGAACACGGTGCACTCACCCCACAGAGGCTGTGGGCATCAGAGGCAGCAGCAAGCGGCAGTTTCGATAGCCTGGGAAATTAGGAATGCTGAAGTACCGGCCCTAAGAGCCCCTTTCTGGATAAACTGCATTTCAAGCCACACAGCGCTATTGAATGTCTCCCCACTGAGCAATAGCGGGCCTCCAACATTTGCAAGGTTCCCTCTCTTCTTTTCCAAGGAGAAATTAATGTGACATTGGCTCCTGGTAGAGTTTTAAATGTAACACATGAAGACAGTTCATTCTTATGGCTCCGAGCAACATCCATTTACCTGTTGGTGTCTTTCACTGTCTTCACTGTAAAAGCACATTGTGCAGTTCGGAGAGTTTGCGTCCCAATATGTCTCCTGTCTGAAGTGCCTTGACAAAATGACTTTGAACATCGTTGCCAACAGCATTAAAGAGACAAAACAAAGCAGGAGCTTAGACTCCACAGTGTTAGGCAGGAGACAGAGAGAGATTGAAAGTGCTTAGAGAGGGACATGAGCTCCAGCATTTTACACGTATTTATTGTGCCTCCACTGCTCTTTCTGGTCAAATAGATTTCGGGAACAATGCAAAGTGCATAAAAGCCCGCTTAACGGAAGGCAAGGGACGTGCGCATTCCACAGGCAGCGGCCCCCCGCTTTCAAATTACCTTTAACTCCTGGGCTTCTTTTTCCTTTTCCTTTCTATCTCCTCAGAGGCAGAATTTATCCTTGGGACTAAGGTGGCCAGTTGCAGACTGCAGGGCAAGGGGAGGGCATATATCACCAAAGCAGCACACAAAAGAGAGCACCACTCTGCATGTAATTAGCATATGCTAATATATGCATACAGGTGCAAATGTGGACCTTATCGTAATGTGTATAGTCGCATAGTCCATCTTACCATAGTGTGGCAGAAGGTGACCTGTGAGCCTTGCTCAGAGGGCTGCACAGGTGCCGTTAAAGAGCAGCGGCAAGGTCAGCCCTTCCTTCTTCTGGTGCCAGATCTTTCAAGCAGGACATCTTTGAAATAGAAGACACCTGCAGAATAGAGGACTGGGACCTGGGAGCTCTTCAATATGAAGGCCATGGCACATGGCCGCTCTGTCTGAGACCTAATTCTTAAACATTCCCACTATCAGCGTAGGCACACAAGCGGCCCGAGTTTTCCAGCTTTGCTTTCGCCGACACAATTCCCCCAAGCAAGCAAACTCGGAGTGAAACCTGAGCTGCTGCTGAGGACTCCCCGCTCCAGAGGAGCCCCCTGACAAGAGCCTCCTAGGCCTGCCGCCCCTCTTCACCATGGCAGCTGCTTGTTCCCTTGCCTTTTCCTCAATGATGGTGATGAGATGCAGGAACAGGAGATCTTGTGGCCTGCTTCTTCTCACTGGCTCTCTGCCCGTCGAGCAAGCAAGCGGCAGCACCAGTGAGGAAGAGGAGGAGGAACAAAGGCAGCTGGTGACAAGAGCACTTCAGGAATTCACAAAGAGAAGCACCCTTGCCCAACAGCCCTCGAGAACCTGTTGCTGGTCCTGAGGATATGTGCAGGCCTATCTCCATGGTAGTTGAGATAAGCAAACTTTTGGTTTGCCAAGGAATCTTATCTGCCTTCAGACCCTGGTAAGGCAGAGGACTGAGTAGATTCTGACTATGGCTAATATCAGCAGGCAGAAAGAAGGAATGTACTCTGAGGATGGGCTCCAAGAAAGGAATTATCTCCAGGTTTTTCAAACTATGGTTAAGGGGTCCACAGTGTTCTTTCTGTTTTGGCAGCTAATAGTAGGTGAGTAAAAAACTAGTCCTTTTTTAAATAAAGTGTTTTATGTTGAATTATGACAGGTTTTAATTTGTTGTTATGTGCTGTCAAGTTGTCTTGGTCTTCTGGTGACCCTGTGAGTGAACACCCTCCAAAATGTACTGCCCTGGACAGCCCTGCTCAGCTCTTGCAAACTCAGGGCTCTGGCTTCCTTTACGGAGACAAGTCAAGCGTCTCGCATTTGCTCTTCCTCTTCTTCTTCTGCCTTTAGCTTCCCTCGCTTGGTGGTCTTCGCCAAGTCACCTTGCCTTCTCTTGAGGCTGTCCAATGTATGACAGCTTCAGTTTTGTCATTTTTACTTCCACACCTTTTAATGCAAAAAGGGTTAAAGGGAAACTAGTTGTCCATTCAGCTTATTTTCAAGCTGGGATGTGTCGATAGAAAAACAGTAAAACACAAGCAGGCAGCCATGTTTATCAAAAAGAAAAGGTGAGGAAAGCAGTAGCTGAAAAAGAATAAAGTGGCCCAGCAGCGCTCACCCGAAACATTAATTGCCTTCAGTTGCAACTAGAGGACGCAGGTCTGCCCTACTCATCTATCTGGGGTGTGTGTGTGTGTGTGTGTGTGTGTATTGATCCACACATTCCCTGCAGGACCATTTGCACTTTCCACTAGACAAGTGTCAGCTAAATAAGGGAAAGAGAGCACCCAGGGTCTACAATGAAATTAAATGTGACTGAGAATGGAAATATCAGACGCAGCTAGGAAAGGCTACAGAGCGAGGTAAGTGGGTTTCTGAGAGGCTGGCAAGAAACACAGGAGGTAAGGAAAGGGACACTTAAAGAAGACAACTGTCACTTGAAAAATCAATGAGTGTCAACACAGAGCACTTGCCTGTCTGCCAATGATACAGCAGTCTCCGATGTGGGGGCAAGGAAGACACATACAGGTGGTTCGATCCATGCTGCATTTCTCCATCTCTGGAGCTCTTGAGGATGTTACGGTCCCTAGCTGAGCTCCCAGGGAGACAGAGAATAGCCTCCCACAGCCAGGAGAGCAGTGACCTCTTGAAGAGAGATGATGCACAACCAGTGCAGCTCCTCATGCTTCCACAGGGTACAGCTTTTAGGTCTGTATTTTTCCTACAGGGTAAAAAAAAATCACTGCTTTGTCAGAGGGAACCAATAATAGAAGCAAGATGAAATGAAATCGAGGGCCACTGAGGATCAAAGCCTCTGGTTCCATTATGTGACAAGGATATTCTTGGACATTTTATCTTATTTGTACAGTCTCCGGGTCACCCTTTGCAAATCCTGGAAGGCAGTTAATCTGAAGCTTGTACTGAGGCTGGCTGTGTCCACATGAACAATGGGGATTTTTCAAAAGCCCTTAACTTTTGTATTTATGAAAAGGAGTATTTTCCAGTGAATGATGAGCAAATTTAATGACCCACCCACCAGTACTGCCTTTCATGTACAGGAGCTGTAGTCTTCTGGACTAATTTCTTAGCCATTCCCTCAAAAACCATTACATGGAAGGTCAAGGTTTCCCCTCTACCCTTGACTCCCTTGTAGCTTCTTTTCATGTGTAGTTGTACAATGTTCCCACTGTAGTTCCCTAATTTCAACATCCCTAATCATGAGGAAAAGATATGCATGGTCCCAACATCCCCCTGGGAGCCTTCACTTTTAGCAGTGGCTGAAAGCAGCCCGCAGAGGGATGGCCGGCCAGGCCCGCGCTTCCGCAGCTTCACCTGGCACTGTTCCCAGTCACCTGGATATGACCAAAGCCTTCTGTGTGCTTCTTTAACCAGGGCTGAACTGAATCCTACCAAAAGGAGTTTCCTTTACTCTCTCTCCCTACAGTTGCCCTCCAAACCCTCTGGAGCAGATGCAGGTGGAAGCTGCAGGAGGGGAGAGGAAATTTAGCACTGGATCCAGCCCTGCAGTGTCCATGCAAGGTTCTCCTTTGCTGTCTTCTATTGCATTTCTTTTCAGCCTTTTCCTTTCTTTGAGCAGAAGGCAGCAAACAGCAGCTCCATCCAGGCACTGCCTTGACTCAGCTTCAGCAAGGCCTATTATTATCATTGTTGATTTGATGAAGAGAAGGATAGCAATGGAGAGGAAAGAGAGAGCTCACCCTGCTGTCTTTGCTCCCTGGGGTTGGGTGCACAGGGCAAACAGCAACACCCTTTCTTCCTCTCCATGTTTTTCTGTGAGACAGCAAAAGGAGCTGTCATCCCCCCTCATTCTAAACAGTTCTACTCTTCTGCTCCTTTGCCCTTTTGCATAGGGAACAGAACACAAAACAAAGGAACCTTAAAGAGCCATATTCCTGCATGCATCTGCTTTCCAACTCCAACTTCTGCAGCTATTATATTTGTGCATTTGTATATGACACCAGTTCCTGTTTTCAGCTATACCATATTCCTTAGCATGTGCCCCAGATGTGATGAATGTGCTTCACATGTGCTTCCTCATAAACATAAGGCACTCTAGTGTGGATCTCTAGTGTGAGAGTATTTGCTCTCACATGGACATTCTTTTATGTTACGTTAGTCGTGACGTCGTGCCCGACCCATCATGGCCCCATGGACAACATTCCTCCAGGCATTCCTGTCCTCCAATATCCTCTGGAGTCCACCAAAGCTCACACTGACTGTTTCAGTGACTCCATCTAGCCATTTCATCCTCTGCCGTCCCCTTCTTTTGCCATCTATTGTTCCCAGCAGTAGGTTCTTCTCCAGGGAGTCCTTCCTTCTCATTAGGTGGCCAAAGTATTTGAGTTTCATCTTTGGTATATGGCCTTCTAAAGAGCAGTCAGGGTTGATCGCCTCTAGGACTGACCGGTTTGATCGCCTTGCAGTCCAAGGGACTTGCAGGAGTCTCCTCCAGCACCACAATTCAAAGACCTCAATTCTTTGACACTCAGCCTTCCTTATGGTCCAGCTTTTACAGCCATCCATTGCAACTGGGAAAACCATAGCCTTGACTATACGCACTTTTGTTGGCAGGGTGATATCTCTGCTTTTTAGTATGCTGTCTAGATTTGCCATAGCTTTCCTCCCCAGGAGCAAGCATCTTTTAATTTCTGGGCTGCAGTCCCCGTCTGCGGTGATCTTGGAGCCCAGGAAAATAAAGTCTGCCACTACCTCCATTTCTTCCCCATCTGTTTGCCAGGAAGTGAGAGGACCGGATGCCATGATCTTAGTTTTCTTAATGTTGAGTTTCAGGCCAACTTTTGCGCTCTCCCCCTTCACTCGCATCAAGAGGCTCTTTAGTTCCTCTTCACTTTCTGCCATGAGAGTGGTATCATCTGCATATCTGAGGTTGTTGATATTTCTCCCAGCAATCTTAATTCCAACTGGTGACTCATCTACCCTGGACATTCTTTAGTCCCTCGCTTTAGGAAATGTTGTCATCGATGGGTTTCTTCCTCTTCCCCCATCTGTTTCTGTAGGAGCAATGACTGTTTTGGAAAAAACAGACTAGCAGTGCAATCCCTGCAGGGGCAGACATACACTGCAGTAAACAAACACAGACAAGCTCGACCTGTCTGCTGAAGTCACCCTGGAAAGTCCTGTGCTTCGGGGCAGGTCGGTGAGAAGCTGCTTTGAGTTACCTGATTGCTACTTGATTGGCTGCTCAGCCTGCGTGTGTGAATTTTTCAAATCTCTAAATACAGTTGGAACAAGCGTGTGTGGCTGTGGGGGAGAGGGGGGAATTATGTGCACATATATAGACGGGGGTGGGGGTGGGGAAGCCTGGCTAGTTATCAGAAGGAATGAATTGCTGAACTTTTAAAATGAACGCTGCTGCAGAAAGATTCCAGGGTTTGCTTTTTGCTGCTATTGCTGTTGCTTTGGGAAGCAATACAGTTTAATTCACTTGGGATAGCATACAATTCTGTGCATTCATGGACAGGTGCATTCCCTCTGCACCTCCATCAAATCTGAACCCTCCAGAAAAGCATGAGGAGGGGCTGTAGGGAAAAGAGGAAATGAAAAATCCCCCCCCCCCCCGCCCACCACTTTATTCATGGAAGTATTGAGAATCCTCTCTGAGGGAAAAGCTACAGATAACAGCCCTAGGCTAATAAAGCCTTGCCTTTTTATTTTAAAAGAGTGCCAGAAGTCCATCTACAAAACAAAAGGACTGATTTTGTGACTATCTGGCATATGGGGCAGGGGAGTCTCCAACGTGCCCCTCCTCCTGCAGGGGGTCCAAAGGATGGGGAGGAGGATGGACAAGCCCCCGTTGCCTTGCCTGCTCAGTAGGCTCCAGCCATGGGCAGCCGGCACCAGGCCAAACAGTCTGGCCACGATGGTGGGCAGCAGTGGGAGCCTCGTTGTGAGCGATCCTCTCTGCTGGATCCCAGCCAATCTTGGATGCGGAGGGCAGACTGCTTGGCCTCAAGGGATGCTAGAACCAGGCCTCAGCAGCCACCCGACGCTGCTAAGCCTGCAGCCCCTGCCCGGCTAATAGGGAACTGCGTTGTGTTGACT
The DNA here is from genome assembly GCA_023646645.1 of Varanus salvator macromaculatus. NCBI lineage: Eukaryota > Metazoa > Chordata > Lepidosauria > Squamata > Varanidae > Varanus > Varanus salvator. Next base: position 43,760,535 of record JAIXND010000674.1, on the reverse strand, counting down.
TTCACATCACGCAGAAAACGGCATCCATAACTCACCAAATTCTCTTTCTGTATTAGAAAAAAGACTTTAATAAATCCAACACGTGGCTATTATTATTATTATTATTTCCTCAGAAACCTGTGGTGATGGAGTTTTGAATGAATTTGGGCTTCTTCATTTTATTATGGTACACTCAGACAAAAAACAACAGTCTTGGTGGAAAAAAATTAGTTATGCATTATGGTTCCTGGTGTACTTACCAAACTACCCCTCAGGCATTTGCTTGTAGTATTTACATTTTTTACTAAATTATCAAGTGAAAATCCAATTGTTCCTAATGACATTCACTCTATGTGTTTCCCATTCTCATATAGGAGAAAGGGTTTATTATCCATTTGGAGTAATTAAAGTGCTGATGTTATATGGAGCCATAAAAACAACTCCATTAAAGCAAGCAGAGTAGCTTTTATCAAAACTACAGCTGGAAAATATTTATTTAAAAAATAAAAGCTAAATTCAGATGAGGAGCTAAAGGTGGATTAAAACAGCAAAATGTGACTCTGAAGTGTTCTTAAACCATGCAAACCGCACAACAAATGCTACTATGCATATTAGTTTCCTACCAAATATCTGAAAACTGTAGAATCAATTTAAGATTATACAGTAGTAAAAGAGTGAGTCATTCTTGTCAAAAAAAATAGAAGGCACTTTGATACACATGCTATCTTTGTATTCAGATTCATTTTGTGACTCTGGTTTTCCACTCATGTTCACCTGTGCATCTCCCCTGCCTTTAGATCCTCAAATTCCACGTAGAATCAGCTTTTGGAGGAGGAAGGCTATTGACCCTGAACCCAGGGATGATGATCCAGGTTTTCTATACAAGATGTTAATGTTGATCAAAATTGAAATGTAAATTTGGCAAAATCTTTCCCTTTTCTGCTTTTCCCTTTGTAACCTCTAGGTGGCACTGTTCTTAAGGAAAATATTGCAATTGCACAAGTAGGAAAATACTTTTCTTTCACTTTCAGAAATAATCCTCTCTTTTCCCTACTCCAAAAGAACTCTATGAACATGCACTGGGGGGAAAAAAATGGAGAATCATACTGTCAGCTAGAGAACCCGTAACACCTGTGAGGAAGGAATTACTAGTGCGCTATAATGCTTCATGTAGAAGAGCTCTAAGTCACCTGTAAAAATAAATGCACCTGGGTTCTCTGGGTACTCTCAGAGCATGGACATCAGAGACAGAGCCAATGGACATGGTTTTGCTATCCTTCCATGAGTGAGTAATGACCCAGAGTGTATCTGTGTGAGGCAGAATTCCTAATCAATCAAGATTCCCCTTATGAGGAAGAGTTCTGCACACTCTCTGGAGCTGTGACCATCAATTGAGACAGGGCTTTGCACGGTGGTCTTGCGGCACCACCACCCCACCACATATTCTTTTCACCTATGGGGAGAGGACTTTTTAAACCCCCACCCCCACTACAGAAAGAGAACTAAAGTTTGGAGGGAGAAAAGCAGGCAGAATTAGGAAAAGAAAGGAATTCTGAGACACTTTGATGAACATGTACTATAGGATACAAGAGAGAAAGATAGTTAATGGACAGTTAGTTGAAAGACAATCTGTTAAAAATAAATTTTAATTCAAAATACTTTTGCCATTAATGACCTGGTGTGGCCTAAATGGTGTTTGTGTGCATGCGTGCATGTGTGTATCTATAAAACAGTGGTCTTCAGATTGATTTGAATTTTGCACCTCTGTTTTAAATCAAGTTCTGTCAAAAACATTAGCCTAGCCCCTTTTCTCTCTGATGTACCGTGTGATAATTGGAAGACAATTACGTTAAAAACAACCCTGACTAATAAACAGATTGATCTTGTCTGAACCAGCTTGTAAACCCTAATGTGATATTAATTTGATAAGTTTATAGATGGTATATAAATTCTGGATGAAAAAGCATCATCTGTATCCCCACTCATTTCAGTGGGGCCAAGGTGTAGCATATGTTTGTTTACCAAGATCTGTTCCTTGCCCCCATATCCACAATTTCAATTTATTTTCATCTTCACTATGAAACAATATCCGATGTTTAATGGCGAATTTCATGGTGCATATTACACTGTCCAAATTGCATCACTAATTATCTCCTTAATTTATATGAAGTTTTGCTTCCATAAAGCAAATTATTTGCATATACATTAGTCACAGCATGCCTTTCTCCAGGACTGCTGAAAGTAGCACACATTAACTCCCAATAATAGTCAGTCCAAAGGGAAAAGCCAATGGGAATGTCTCCATTACAGCTTTTCACAGTGTCTTGCTCAAATGGGTCTCCTTATCCTCTAAGTGGAAAGAGAACTGAAGTCATAAACAGGTAATAGGCTTGTCCTTTTTATGAGCTTTGTTTTTCTGTAATACGCAGTTTGCTCATCATTTGCAAAACTTTGAAGCTTTCAGAAGGATGTGGTGCAATAGCAATATATATATTACAATAGGCACAGACACCGTTCAAAGCCATTTTTCAAAATAATTTGGTCTTCATTGAATGCTTCTTCCAGAGGATCTTCTGTGTCCTCAGGACAGATCAGTGAAGTGAAATGCCTATGAAGAGCTTTCTAGAAGAAAATGTTGCCTCACATCATTTGATCTCATTCCTTGCTGAAACTAGCAAACCTGAATTCATTTTGATTTGTCAGCTGTAGCTCAGGGTCCATCCATCTCCCTTCTGACATTTAGGAATCCTGAGAAACAAGGGGGACATGCCACGAAAACTGGCAATGTGAAATGCCTCTGTTCAGGATGTTAGCTAGCTATGACTTTTTCTAGAATAATCCATCCCTCTTCTTCCTGGAGATCCAATCTTCTCCAGTCGTCCTTTAACCGTCGAAAGTATGCTCTGTCCTTATTAAGCTGCTTGGAAGTTCCTCCCCGTTAAGGGTCTTCTTTTCCTTTATTTGATTCTGCAACTCTTCAGATTTCTCCAAGGCTCTTTTTTGTGGTTGCATGTTACCTTTTTGCTTAGACAAAGGTTTGCTGGCAGTTACAGAATAGGTTTGCTGTCAGTATGCAAGTTATTTGAGGTTTCTGTTTTGATGCAGGAAGGGAAATACATGTGTGTGCCACTAATTTATCCCATATGTTCCCTTGAAAAAGCTCTTAAACAAATTTCTGTTTCTTAAAATTGAGAGACGGTTCAAAGAACAGTTTGGGAGTTCTGGACTACAATCCGTGGAGTGGAAACGCCACTTTCTCAACTGCACATGCAAAGAAGTGTGACTATTTCCCTAACTTCCTGTCATAAAAATAACGTCCTATTATTAAAAGCAAAACATGAGCAGGTTTTTGTCAGAAAGTACATTTTACTGGTTTTGTCTTGATGAAATATTTTTTGTCTTGATGGAATTTTTTTTTCTTATCATCTAGCATTCTAATTTTCTTCTTTGTGTACAAGCAGCAGAAGGTGTACCCAGTCCTGGCACCCTGATGTGTGTATCTATATTACTAAGAACAAGAACTTGAAAAACAGCCACAACCACTGGGGTGCACGCACCTGATTCCAGTCTGCAGTGCTAGATCTCAATGAATAAGTTTTTCCTCTCCTAGTTCCCTGATTGCTCCATGTAGGCTAGTGTTCCCCCACTAACACCAACTTTGTAACAAACTCCACAGTTTGTCTGTGTGCTGTGTGACAAATTACTCTGTTGGATCAAACCAAGCCTACCTGACAAAGCTAAGTTCCATCATATGAGGGGGGAATGCTCTGTCAGATCCCAGCAGTTAGATCAGTAATTCTTGAAATGTGAGGACAGGCCTTCCTATTCTGGGTCACTTAATCCAAGAGAAGGATCCAACATATTCATAGATCAACATAACTTGGGGGGAAAGACATTTTTTTACTTCATTCTATTTGCTCCCATTTAGCCCACTATTCTGTGAGCAGTCCGAATGGCGTTTTTCTGAAGCGCAACCTACAAACAACACGGAGAGTGTGAAGAACCCATTCCTTGAATGTGTTTGCTGACACCAGGAAGCAGTGAGGAAATTCTGTTTCTGAGTGCTTCCCCACTAAATTCTTATCCTTGCAGCCCTCAAATCCCCCATCAGTAACAGGATTCAAGATGGTCTTGACATCATGGTCTTGATGAAGAGCTGTGGCAAAACAAACAAAATGAACTTCAGCAGAGATAAATACAAGTTCTGCTTTTTCAGGGAAAGAAGCAGTTGTCCATCCAGCAGTGTGTGTAAAGGGAATCCAGGGGTTAGAAGACAATGACCTGAGTGCAAGTCAACCACAAAGTGCAGCCCTTTAAAAGGCTGATGCAATTCTGGCTTTATGAACCCACAGAAACCAGGTTACAATGTCTTTGTATGGCTTTTTTTGCTTTGCCCAGATCTTGCGTACTGGTACACGTTGTGGGAACCACCGCTTAAGAAGGACGGTGACAAATATGCAAGTGACCAGAAGAGGGTGACAAAGTTGAGGAGCTTTGGAGATCAAGTCCAGTGAGGAAACAGTGAAGGATATCTTTAGCCTAGAGCAGAGATGATTTTAAAAACTGAGATGATGGCCATCTTCAAATATTTCACTGACTGTCAGATGAGGGAGTCAATCGATTTGTTTGTTTGTTTCGTTTCAGAGGATAGGACCCAAACCAAAGGGTTAAAATCAGAAGAAAGGGAATTTTGAGTTTGGGAAGCACTTCCCATGTGTATGAACTACTCGGTGGTGGAGCAGACTGGTGTACTCACCATAACTAGACGCTTTTAAGCAGAAGCTGGAAGGACACCCGTCAGAGCCTTGGGAGGGGGTTTCGTGCACCAGTGAGGGGCCGGACCTAGATTGTCTTCCAGGTGCCTCTCAGCAGATGCTATTTATAGCACTGTCCCCACTGAGTGCAAAGACTGGTGGGCAGCTAAATTCTCCATCCTCCTCCTCAGGTGACCTCACCCTGTGTCCATCCAAGCTGGGTGGGTTTTCAAAGGGCATTGTGCAAATCATGGAGGAGAAGGCTATTCCTGGCTACTGGCCGTAGCAGCTGTGTACTACCTCTGGGAACAGGGATGGTACTCCTGCCAGTAACCCATCACTAGGGGACATGGGCAGGAGGGTGATGCTGCACTCGTGCTGCTGCTGCTGTTCTGGTTGCTGTATTTCTATATTGCCCAGGGAGCCAAATCCTTCTGGGCAGTTGTGGGCATCGCATGGGCGTTGGCTGATGTGCAAAGGGAATGCGGGGCTAGAGAGGCCTCTGGTCTGGGCTGAGCTGGCAGGGCTCCTGTGTTCTTCCAAAGCATTTGCTCATCTTGCAGTGTTTAGCACATCCCTGTGACTCTGACTCTGACTCTGACGTGATAGAGCCATATGATAGTTTCAAAAAATCCCAGTAAGCTCTGTCCACCTGAACATCAGAAGCTTGTGAAATCTGAGCAAATGTAGGAAACCACGAAGTAGAAGAGGGGAGAAATGCAGTAATAGTCCCAAAGAAAAGTCTCTAGTATCAAGACGAAAGTTCTGTACTTGTAACTGCACGTGGATGTACCAGAATCTTCTTTTCTGAATCACCAAAAAGGTCCAAATAGGGTTCAGAAGCGACAGTTCCCTTCCCTCACATTTCGTATTCCACAGTCTTTAGAATTATCCTGAAAACCTCATTTAACACTTCTTTTTGTTTGTTTCCTTTCTGTTTTTAATGGGTTTTAGTTTCTGGGGTTTGCCATAAGATGCAGCTTCAGGAAGAGAAGGGGAACGCAAACACCCTTGTTCTTAAGCCAGAAATAAAAATCACACCTGCTTTTTGCCTGAAATGCTCAGCATGCTATGGCTGGTAACACTACTTAGGAACATAACTGCTCAAATTATTTGCTATAATGGCACTGCTTTATGGTTCCCAGCAGAATTGGAAATGCTGAATGTTGCAGTCTTGCCAAGGAAGAATATGCTGGGATGGTGCTTATGTAAAAATTCACTGTGCCTCGGCCACCAAGGGAATCGTTCCCTCCTGTGATAATGCAAAGCATAAAACATGTTGAATTTTAAGGCTGCAAAATAAAACCTGCACGAATAAATGATTATTTATATAAAATGCACACTCAGAACATCTGCTGCATGAAGATCCATGGAACTTAACCCTTCCAGAACATCTACCTTTTCTACTGCTTTAATGCAAAGTTGTAACATGGTTGAGGTGGAGGTGGATAATTTTGATTAGCAATCCGATCTGAACTTTAAGAAAGCCGTTCCATTCATGTGCCAGGGCTTCCATGCTCCTGCTTACCCAAGTACCTCCCAGAAGCCTTGAAACCTATACAAAGGTCTGCTCATTACTCTTTGACTCGCAGACGTGGCTGCTGGCCTTCCCTATGTAGGGAATGTCTATTGAAAATATCAGCACCAAGAAGCACATGCACCAAGAGTGGTGCACTTAGAAACTTTTAGACCTAGACTTGCAGGTCCACTGCGGGGTAGGGTGGCTTCCAACAACCATGTCTATGACTGGGCTCTGACGCAGACGACTAGTGTTCCTCTTCTCCCTGCCTGCCCTCATCCCTGATCTGTTGCAGCAAACAAGCGCACACCGAGATACCTACCTTGAGTAAAACAAAATACTCTGAGCATCAGTAGCTAGCATGTGCAGGCAGCATCATGAATTGTGGGAATGAGGCAGGGTTGGCATGTGCTGCCCTGCTTTCCTGGAAACAAGGGCCATTTGGTTGTAGAAAAGGGTAACGTGTATTTCTAGGACAAGTAACAAAATGAACTGGTCTAAATATGCACACGCCTGGTCAGCTAGCCCAGCTTTAACACATTTTTACTGGGGGGGGGCGGTTGCCCACCCTGGGAGGCCCCTCACATGCCCTCATGGGCTCTGTCTGTGGGTTCTCCCACCCCTCTCTGGGTGGCCACATGGGCAGGCTGAGCGACACAGTCCTGGACTGCATGCCCAGTTGTAGCTGCTGCTTTGCACATCCAGGAGGTCAAGTGACCGAAATAAAAATGAACGTACATCCATATTTGGGGGTCTGAAATATTTGATTTAAAATATGGGAAGCAAGCAGCGCCCTGGCTGCAGGGAACAAATCCAACCAGAGAGAGTTTCTGCCTGCAGTGCGAGTGCTTGCCTTCAAGCAGCTCACAGGCATCTGCATCTCCCTCTCAAATGCAGCCACACGCAGTGGCTCCAAATGCTTTCGAGGCTCCCTTCCGTTTGCTGGAACCTGGCACTTTCCCAGACTCTAATGCGAGTCGCATTCCAAGGCAGGCAAGAAGTTCCCAAAAACAATAAGGCAATCTTAGTAAATCCCTGACTGTCATCAAGTTACATTCTAGGCAAGTAAGTAGCAATAGTCCATATCCATAATTTGAGATAACAAAATTCACTTTTTTACACATTTGGATTTGGATTAGGGATTTATGAGAAGTTTGTTTTCAAGCAGAATTTACCAATTACCACTTCCCAGACTCAAGCAGAGACTCAAACGTAATCTGTGGTCAGCATTTGTCCATTTCTGAGTTTACGATGCAATCTGAGCACCAAAAAGCAATCCATTCAGAAATTTGTGTTTGAAAAAAAATGCATGAATAGCTGCATAAACATGGTTTAATCAATAGCATAAAAATTCATTCTTTTCAGAAAGTACACAATAGGGGTGTGCATTTAGAAAAACTGCACTGAAATACACATTAACTTTCATGCAAGCAATAGCAAGCAAGCAAGCAAAAAGCTTGTAATCTGATATGGACATAAACAGTGCTTTTTTTGTCATAGAACGCACCAGAACAGAGTTCCAGCACTGTTTTTTGACAGATTTTCCAAGTTTTAAAAGTAACTTTTGAAAATTGATGTTTGGTCCACATGGATTTGAATTGACCTGTCAAGCGTAGCAGGTCGGCGGTAAAATCATTAAAACGGTGCATGCCGGCTGCTTGTGTCGAATCCGATGCTTGTAGACTTCGTCCGCGCTGGTTGTGATGGCGCTGCTCGGCTTGTGATTGGTCGTGTGGTTGTGCGCTGAGTGCTTACTGTGTGCGGCGACCGTTATGTTTCATTACACAACTGACGTGTGTGGGTGTGTGTACAGTGATTGACTACGTGCAAAAGGTAAATAATTTCATGAGTTCCAACACCTTTTTTCTTACAAAAAAAGCACTGGACATAAATAAGAATAGACTTCAAGGTGAAAAGTGGAGACTCTGAGCAAGCTCAAGTTTTACTTACTCTGTTTACTGTCCCAAAATAAGTTCCTTTTGGAATTTATATGTCCAAAGCCTGCAAGTTAACCAGTTGATCAAACACTCATCTTTAGGAAGGGTCATTGTGGTTCACAGAGAGAGAGAGAGAGAGAGGGAGAGACTTTTAGCTACAGCAAGCAGCATTTGATAAGTTGGCATTCTGAGTGGCCGTTGCCTTCCTGTCCTGCTCGGAGAGTTTTTGCAATCCCATCTAGCTGGCCACAGACAGAGGCTTGAATGGACTTTGCCTAATCTAGCCAGGTTCTGGACCTCTCCTTGCCATGCCTGATATTTTTAAACTATCAGCTAACTCTCTGAACTCCATTTATACCATCATTTTAATCAAATACTAACAAATAATAGTTCAGTGAATGCAAGATTTAGTGCAAAGCATAAAAAATAAAGCAACAATAAAACCATGCACGTAACAGAAAGAAAGGGAAAAACCCCCCTAAACTCGAGCTGTCATATTTTTCTAATGTCAATTTCTTCTTCCTGACTCCCTTAACCAAAATGCAATAAATTACCATTATTGGTAAACATTTGCATTCAGTCCTGCAAAGCAGAGATACTGATAACAAACATAACTCTCCCCTGTCAAAACAACATCCCCATCTTAAAGACGTTATTTATCATGTGTGACTTTCAGGAGGTTTACAAGCAGCATCTGCAGAAGCTAATTTAGGGGAACACCTTCGTTCTGACCTCAGGGGCTTTTGGTAGGGAAAAGTAAAACAAATTAGAACTCAGATATTCACAAACATACTGGATAAAATCAATAGCTTTAATTTTCACATTTAAGCCCACAATTTCCATCTGACAGGCTCAGCAGGTTTTAATGGACACAATTTACTTTTACTGTTTTAATTGTTTTTAGTCAATCACTTTTATTGCTTCCCTGCATCTGACTAAACAAATTAATAGAGCCATGTTCATAAATGATTACTTTGTAAAACTGCTTGATACATGCATTTGACAATTTCACCTTCAATTCCTGCCAGCTTTGGTAATATTTATACCAATAGGTATCTTTATCATATTTTAGAAATTAAAAACACCAGAGAGACCCAACAGGTTAAAACTAGGCAGACGCCAGTGACCCCCCATTGGAAAGACCTTACAGAAGCATCTATTTTTAATAGCCAGAACGGCCACTGTGGCCACTTACGATGGCAACATGAGTTTCTATACCATGCTCAGTGTGTCTTTCTGGGTGGTTGTGAACTTTCAGTGCTCAGCATTACCCTGGACTGCACATGGCTTTTTGATGAGCTAATTGAGTCCTCAGCCTGGATGTCTACTGATGGAGTTTAGATTTTACATTTGAAAATATAGATTTGCTTTAAATAAAACACATTGTGACACAGCGTTCTTGGGTTCCATCATTAAAAGACAATCAACAAAGAAGTCCAGCTTCCTTGTATCCTGTCGCTTGTCAACTGCTCAGCTGCTCAATATAGTGGATAATGGCCATCTCCATTTAATTGCTACCAGCAAATCCTTTTCCTCCATTTTATTGCTGTCCCCATTTCCTAGCTTAGTGGAAGAGGGAATAACAGTCAGAGCCTGTAGTGCTTTCCCAACAAAGAGGATGTTAAGGGTATAGCTTTGTCAGGCGTAAAGGATAAGTCATATGGAGAAATAAAAGATTTTATTGGGTCCCAGCAAAGCTCAACCGGAGTTGAATGTCCTTTATAGCGGCCTTCCCCAGCCTCTTCCTTCCAGACACATTTGAACGGCAACACCCAGAATTCCCTGCTGGATGGGAATTTTGGGAGTTGTAATCAAAATGCCTCTGTAGGCCACCAAGTTGGGGAAGGCTGCTTGATAGGACCCACTGGCCAGCCTTGATTGTAGGAATCAGCCCAGGATCATCTAAAGCAGGAACTTGTAGCCATCCAGATGTGTTAGACTACATCTCCCATCAGCCCTAACCAGCAGAACCCATAGGGAGGAATTCGGAAAGGTATGTGCCTAAACATCTGCAGAGCCAGAAATCGCTCAGCCCTTTCACTAAGAAGCTGCTACTTGCATTGCAACCGTTCGCCACAAGGGGCAGATCTGCACAAATCCAGGCTTTGCGATGTTTGTTTGTTTATCTGGGAAACTTGTATGCCGCCCCATTCGCATAAGTCTCGGCCAATATCTACCCAAACAAATCCTGCAAAATTAGCCAGATCACTGGGGCCGCTCCAACTGCCTGGCGCTGCATCCTGCTCTCCCGACTTGTCCAAGTCGCCTGGCTGTGCAGGCCGGATTCCCGGCCCCACGAGGTGACGGGTCTTTTTACAATCCAATGGCAAAGGGAGGAGGCATCCGTGAAGCTACAGTCCTCACACCTCCTGCTGACCTATTGCTACGGGATCGGCCGCTGCCTGGCTGAGTTGCCTCTCGCTCCTTTGCTCTTAGTCTCCAGCAGCCTTGGTTTGCCTGGAGAAAGCACCTGCAAATCTCACCAGAAGACACCCTCAGCTGCTGCAAGCCATCTGCACATCTTGTCTTCCTAAGTAATTTTTGCACAGGCCATCAGAGTGCTAATTTTCAAAGCATATTATAACAGCTCTTCAGGAAAAGCTTGCTTGGTATCTCACGTTTCCATGGCACCACCCAGGAGAGATGGTGCAGGTTTAGTGGGAATTGTTGTGTGCTAAACAAACAAGAAGCCTCAAGCCAGCGGTGTCAATACATTCCCATTGGCCACAGCCTAGACAGACATCCTTAAGCCCACCAGGAGGATCATGGCCTGCGCAGCTTTCCGGTGCATATGTCTGAGCACTAGGACAAGGTAGGAGCAGGGTGGTTGGCTTTGTCATTCAGCCAGGGGCTCGTGTGTGAACAGAGCCTCCAGTCGTGTGAGCCTGAAGCTTTCAAATACGTTCGGGGCCCGCTTCATGCAGTCTGCTGCTCCCTGCTGAATGCATGTATCCAGAAGGAAGTGCTGCGGCTTGTTGCCAGAAACAGTGCGTAGCAGCCGGTAAGGGGGGATCAATGGGCTTGCCGCCAGCTGCAGCAAAGCACCATGCGGCGCAGCGAGCTGCTGCGCCACCCTTATGCACACTCCCAGCAGTCATTGCCTGCAATGGCGCATCCCCATGAATAAAAACATGAATGAAAACACTGGCAGGGCACTCCAGGCTGCACTTGGGCAGCAGCGGTCGAGCGAAGGTGCACGCTCGGCCTCGTGGTGCCGGCCCCAACCAGCGGGACGCCAGACGCGTTTGTACTTTGCAGTATCTGCTGGAGCCAAAGCAGGAGCGTGGCTCCCACAAAAAGGAGCATGGTCAGGGCCAGCCACGGGCGTTTTGCCACCAGTGGACCAGACAGGGACCTTTCATTATGCCACACGCAGAAGCCCACTGGACCGGCGCTTGCATGCCACTCTGAAGCTGGCAAAGGAATGGCGTCCTCCGCTTCCTCTGTCGGCAACATGGCCACACCACCCTCCCCGCGAAGACCTGAAGAACTGCACGTGCCCAGCTGGATCGGGGCCTGGCAGGTGTGGCGTCTCCTCCCATCATCTCCTCTCCACTCCGCTCCGGGATTCCTCTTGTCCTTCCTTCCCCCACGTCTGCTCTTGGGACGCTCAGGGTACTAAATCATTACAACGGAGGGAGAAGGAGGTGAAGACTGAGGAGAGGCTGGCCAGGGAAGGCAGAAGCGAATTGTCCATCGACTCGGCATGGAGGAGGTCGGTGCAGCCCATCTCTCTGAGCACCAGGCACTTCTCTTGGTAAACATGCTGAAGAGGCGATCCCACCCATGCCCACAAATATATACGAAATGCACAGGTGGTTGTTCTTTTTTTTTAAATCCCCTCAAAACCTGCCATTGAATGTAAACAAACCTTCCCACTACTTAATGATGTGAATTACTCTTGATTAAACAAGTATTTGCCTCTGAAATATATTCCACCTTTTTTAGTGCATGAATACACACAGCTGTTCAAAAGCAAAAACAACCCGTGTCCCTTTCCCTTTTTTTTAAACAAGTGATGGTACTTGGTGCGTGCTAAAATGTCAAGTGGAGAGGAGGAGATGCCTTGGATAGCATCTCTTCTGAAATTGTTTCTGGCTAAGGCCAGAAAACAGAAAAATCAAATCAACCCCTAATACATAGATCTTCACACTTTGACTGTGTAAACCTCAGAACCAGTACATGCCATGCAATGTAAGTGCAGATGTAGCTTCTCTTTTTGGTGAATTAAAAAAAAAAGAATCAAACCCAAACCCCACCAGCATATTCAAGTATTTCCATAGTGCCGGCGTACAAATCCATTGAACCACTCAAGAATATTCCATCTTAAGCTGTAAGCACAGCGAAGGAGAAGCTGTGCTGCAAAAGAAACACCGCGTTTCCACCGAAGGAAATCCCTTTAGAGTTCTTTGAGAGTATCAGCAAACATGTGGAGAAGGGTGACCTAATCGAGGCTGTTTGCTTGGACTTCCAAAGAACCTTTAACAAAGTCGCTCATCTAAGACTCCTGAGAAAACTCAGCAGTCATGGAGGGAAACAGTTTTACATATCGGTGCCGCATTAAAGAACAGAAAACAAAGAGTAGGAATATATAGTAAATTCTGTGAGTAGAGGGAGGAAAGTAATTGGTTGCATTGTGAAGAGAAGGCTGGACAAGATGGGCCTTTGGCCTGATCCAGAACTGTGCTTCTTGCATTGCTGGGAGACTCAGAAAGAGCGGTCTGTATTTTTTTAGCACTGTGTGCATGATCCTTATTTTGGTAGCAGGCAGGGCTTTCCCTTGCATGCAGCTATAACGACTGCAAAAGCTCCCCCTACTTATTCTCACAGCTATTGGAGGTGGGCCGTGTGTGCACACAGACATGTTAGTGGTTTTAGTTCCAATGGCTTTTAGCGTGCATCACTTTATAACATAGCGAGAATCCATCCAGGTGTGGAAGATCCTGCCTTCATTAACAGTATTACGCCAGGGCAATTTAAACAGGAGGCAGCAACATTCCTGAGAAAGGAGCAGGTGCCTTCTGGCTTCTGCAGATCAGTGGTTGTCATGCATGAACAGAAAGTCTCAAGACAGCCCAGCTCTTGCAGACTAGTTGGCTGGGGATACAGGCTGTGCCACGGAACGATGGAGACACCCTCTGCATTATTAAAACTTTTCTATTCCTGTGAGGCTCTTAAGACATTTATGGCCTCACATGCCCATTTTCAGCTTGCCTCTGGAATTGGGCATGAGAAGATAACTCCCCAGACTCGCCCTATTCTCATGGCTACTGTTGACACGTCCACATCACAACATGTGTGCTGTGTTGACCTGGGAGCCAGTTACACTAAAACACCTCTGGTTTTTAGAATTAAAATGTAGAGCATCATGGAGAACCATTAGAAGTTCTCCAAGACAAGACAAGTCTTAACATGTGAAAGTCACAAAGGTAGAGACATATTGTGGCTAAATACAGGAGAAAGATCCTATACATATCCTTTACCAATCCATTAATGAACTGACAGCAAAAGATCAATAGTTGTTGCCTTTTAGCTTTAGGGCAATTGTGTACTACGTAGCATTTGAGACTTCCCTAAGCATTAGAAATCAGGATGGACTTGGGCATAATTTTGTGACATCTGGGTCCGCTTTGGCTACCATCCATGGAGCTACCTCAGAATATAGGCTCATCTCCACTTGGACCAAGTCCCCTTTGGTGCCTCTCCTCTGCTTCTAGGCCATGATAGGCTTCCCAGTAAGCAGTAGCAGGCAGCAGTGTGACAACCAGAGCTGGGTGGCTAGAGGCTGCCATCTGCACCTGGCACAGTGCCATGGAGTGCCACTACCCTGGGGACATGGTGGAAGACCAAGATGGTGGTTAGACCAGCTCCCTGGTGCTATTGGGACATCTCATTGTAACAGAAACTAAAGGGTGGTAGGCAGGATTGGCCCGAGAGATCTGAAGCAAAGGGCAACAGGGCACCCCTCGCCATTCCACCTACAGAAATGGACTGGACTGCCAGTAAAACCTTCTCCATGAGGAGGGGGCAGCATTTTCTACCACACCCAAGTGCAGCAGGCCAGTTTGGGGTATAAGGCGAGTCCTGTGGGGCACACAATGTTTCTGTCAGAGAGGGAGGTCCAGGGGACTCAGGGGGAGCTCCTGGGCTGTTGCAGCTGCCCTTCAAAGCCTTCTGTCCACAGCAGGTAGCAGGTTATAACTGTTTAGCTCTATTAACACTGCCCATGTCCATGGCCTTTAAGCACTGCCTCCAGAAGCCTTCCCAAACTTGGTACCCTCCAGATATGCTGGACCACAACTCCCATGATGCCCAATGGCCAAATTGGCTGGGAATCCTGGGAGCTGCAGTCCAAGACAGCGAGAGGGCGCCAGGTTGGATAAGTTGCGGTCTCGAGAGTAAAGTCATGGCACATTGAAAGGTTTTATGGCTACCACAGACCTCATTTCTGAAAAGAGGATAAATTGCTAGATGGGTTCAGAGTACCCAATCCCTTCTGCTGCCATGTCGTAAACACGATTCCAATTTACAAGCTTTTAGAAAGATGCTTTACTGCCACCGCTTCCCTCCTGCGATGGCGCATCATTATTGACACAGTCCAGCTGAGCCTCTGAAAACAATTTCAGCTCCACAGTAACCTTTCACACTGGAGTGTGACTTTCAGGAAAACGCTGCGCCAAACCCTTGGAAGGAGGTTGGGGTGAACATGAAATGGCAGGGGGCTGGCCTCCGCGAAGGACGGCGGGAGGGAGCAAGCAACCCCACCCTTCCCCTCACACGGCCTGTGCGCAAGCCCTCTGAGGTCACCGGCGACAGCGGCTCAATGGCCCCCATTCGCCACCGCATGGGGGCTCTCATCGGACCGGAGAGCTGGCCCTGCACCCGCCCCTCCACCCTGAACCTTTCAGAGGGTAAAGATGAATGAACTTCCTTTACAAGGCCGATGGGGCATTCCTTATTCACCCCTTTGTACAGATCCAGAAATACCCTGTTCAAAAATACCGGTATAGAAATGGTCCTTTGCCCTCTGCGATACTCTGCTGTATGATGTGTAAGTAATGATCAGGAGGAGGCACTGGCGCTAATGTCCCGCAAGGCAAACAGACGGAGTCTGTGCTGCTCCTGCAGGCGGGCAGGCCCCTCGTGTGGAAGAGAAGCGTGAGGGAGGCCGGTGGGCAGGAGCGGGTCCCCCGCTGAGCTGCCTTTCCCCACGCTGACTCACTGCGCGATGAGGCGCCTGCAGAGAAAGGCTGAGCATGGGTGCATCGCTGGAAGGGGGACCAGAAGCAGCACATGTGCCTAATATTTACATGTGCTACTTCATATGTAGGCGCACATGTCAAAATTATTATTATTGATTATTCCATTTCTGTGCCACCAAACAGCCAAAGCTGTCCGGGTGGCTCACAACAGGACATAAAAACCGTGCAATACATACAATAAAAGCACCATAAAATCTTGGGGTTACCCATGCCAGGAAATGAAAAACAGCTAAAAGCACACTGTGAAGAATAACCTTGTAAAGGAAGCATTCCTGGGATGGTAACCCCTCAAGTTCCTGGATACCCACATATGCCTTTAAAACCCGCCACATAAAGGGCCTCCTTAACCCAGAAATGAAAAGCTGACGAGGCTGGTCCCAGGCAGGCCACAGTAGGGAGGTGATCCCGGGATGGGTGCGGAATCCAACTCAGGGTGGGAATCTGGGCTTGGCCCCCAGGCCTCTGTCCTGCTTTGCAACAGCCCAGAAGCAGAGTTCCTGGTGTGCACACCCAGCGGGTGCAGGCCAGGAATGGCGCCTCCCGCACTGCAGGAGTAGCGCCCGCTCACACACCTGGAGCAGCTGCTGCTTGAGCACCGCAACTGAGGCTGAAGAGGGCGGGTTGGCGGGGCTTGCAGGGAAAGAGCCCCTGCAACCTCTGTGCAAGCAGCATCAGCCGCAGCGTCTTTTTGATACAGAAGAAGATTGTCCCTTGTACAACTGACGAGCATTGATGGACTTCCTCTTGGCTTGACTTGCTTTGGAAGACCGGACTGAGCACAAGAGGAAGCCTGGGAATGTACGGAGGGGCAGATTCCAACTGTAAGCGGGGAAGAAAACCTCCTCTCTGGCTGCTGCCCTCCGAGCCTCGGAGGATGGCCCCAGATGCTGAGCGGAGTCCGGGCAGATTGCAGCTGGGACAACACTGGTGGAATCTGCCTCTCTAGCATTCATGGACTCCTCTTTGGGCAGGCTTCTCCGGGTGTCAGGAGCAGCACAAACAGAGGCTGCTGAGTGTGGTGCAGAGTAGGGCGCGGTTTGCACAGGACGTGGGGCTTGGTTCCTGGCGAGCACCCTGAGATGCTGGCACGCCTGCCAGGCTCATGCACTCCGGGCCTCAACAAGGCGGCCGAGAGGCCATTCCCACCCCGGAACAGTCTCCTCACATATCCGCAGTTGGGAGAGAGGCAATGAGCAAGGTGGCCCCACACCATGTAAGGCTTCAGCACCGGGAACCAGGTCTGGAACCAGCCAGTGCAGGTAGGGTCGGACCTGCAGCTCCCAGGGATTAGCCTGGCGGCTGCATTCTGCACCAGCTGCGCCTTCTGAACAGTCTTCAAGGGTGCCTCCATGTGGAATGCACTGCAGTGCTCTAACGTAGAGATTACTGGCGCGTTGGTGCCTGAAACCAGGCTCTCCCTGCACAGATAATCGCTACAACTTAAATCTAAATGGATCTCATCACAGCCAAGAAAAATCTGCTCTGGGCCCCACCTGCTCGTTCAAGTGTTGCCACTATTGTTGAGAGGCGACTGCCCTTCCTTCTTGCGGCTCTTTGCACGTAAAGGACCCGACAGCCCTTCAAGTAGAGGACAATCCTCTGTGAAGTAGGACTCATGGCCACCCTATCAAGAACTCTTCAAGCGCCAGCGAGGGAAAAGGTCGCTTCGTCTCTGACCTGCCAGCCAAAGACCATGCCAACCTTGCCTGGGTCCCCAAAAACCTTGCTGGAGGAAGGATTTATTACTTGGCACCAAGCTTGACTGGAGAGGCCTGCCAACGGTTTCCACTGTGTTGGTGGATCATTTTTGAGGATGAAAATGATCAGTGCAGAGAGAAAATGTAAAATTCACTGAAAACTCAGAGCATCATGCAAGCGCTAAATATTTCTCTGTGGCTGCCTCACTCCTGCTGATAGTTATTTGTGAAGGCTGGTCCTCACATCTAATTGTGTGGGTTAAGAACCTGAGTCCTGTATTGGTCCCCGAATGGCCATGAAAAATACATGGGAGAAAGGCTGGGATTCAACACCACATGGTAAACTGCTATTAATTGATATTTGTTTGCAATACTTTCCGCGACACATTTAACAACCAGCAAGACCTGTGAAGCTAGAGAGCTATTTATTCATTAAGCAATAAGTATGCATCTCAAGATCGAACAATTAAAGATCTTACCTTACTCATATAGTTACACTCTGCCCATTAATTATTCAAAGAAGCTAATGTATGCATATTGGTTGTGTTTATGCTTAAAATTCTCCAAAGTGCTCGAGAAGGGCCCTTAAGGTTTATCTCATTAGCTGCTCTACATAGACAGAGTCAGTGATTGAAAACACCTTTTACATTATTCAGAGGGCTTTTGCACACTTCTGTTCCATTTTGGAGATACTTCCTTGGCATGACAAGTGAGGCAAACATTCCAAAAGTGAGCAGAAAGATCAAAGCAGTGCAGGCAGGCGAGTCTCTTCCGTGGGGCAAGAGGAGGCGGCAGCTGGCCCGTGGGGCAGGCAAGCCCCCAAACTGGCTGCTCCTGCTGGCTTCCCTCCCTTCAACTGGCCCAGGTGGCCGGAGAGACTGTCAGTCCCCATAGCCCAGGCAAAAACATCTCAGCCCATGAAGATGGAGCAACCTCCAAACAGCGAGTTGCATGCCTCCCCTGTACTCTTGTGTAGCCCAAGTGGAGGAAGTTGCAGCAATAAAACATTACAAGAAAAATCACTGCCTCGTTTTCTAGCTAACACGAACCTTTCGGAGGCTACTAAAGATTGGCAGCAGTGCGGGGGGGGGCGGTGCGGGGGGGGGTTCTTGGCAGCAGCAGGAGTGCAGACTGGTGTGGACAAGGGCTGGAAAGTGGCCCCGGTACTCTGCAAGTTTGTCCACCCGGGATGGCAGTGCTGTCAGGGCAGTGCTATTGCGGGCAGAGAACAGAAATTTTGGCAGGCCTGGCTCCAAAATCCTTGTGGAATCCACTGTCCCATAAGGTGGTGCGGACCCCCCACCACCACCACCCACCAATAAGTCTGTAGGCTGGCCCTTGGGCTGGGCAGTTGCGGAGAGGCTTGGAGCTGCTGTTTGCTTCTCGTCGTGGCCCCCATGGGAAGAAGCAGAGGACAGAGCTACTAATGGGCAGAGACTGACAGAGGCTGTGGAGTCCCCACCTCCCACTGCCTCCCGGGGGAATCTGCACCCCCAAAGCCTCCCAGTCCCGAACACCTGGACCCAAACACACTGGATCTGGCACATGCCCATCCACGTACTTGGCGAAAAGAGGACTTTATTGCACAGAAACACACAATAGGAATAGAGGGTTTGAAAAGCCGAACGCTCAGCAAGACAGACGTGTGCACATGAAAAGGAGAGAGGAAGGACAGGGGAACTGGATAGCAGCACACAGAATACAAAGGTCAGAACCTAAACGCCATTCCCAAGCCCTCTGGCCATCTCAGGCCCAAACCAACAAAACTAACTGACCTACCACTGATACCAGATAGAATACTTAACAGAGCTTAGAAACATAGAAACAGAGCGAGTCAGAAGGGGTCTCCTGGGCCATCTAGTCTGACCCCTGGCTCTAGCCAGCTCCACTCACAACATAGCTACCATGTGCACGTCTAGCCCATCCTTGAACACCCTCACCAATGGGGCCTCAACCACCTCCCATGGAAGCCCAGTCCATACCCTCGGGGTCCTGACTGTCAGGAAGTGCTTCCTGGCATCCAAACGGAACCTGGGTTCCCTGAGCTTGGCTCCATTGGAGCGCGTCCTGCCTTCCTCTGCAGGGGAGAACAGGCCTCTCCCCATCTCCATGTGACACCCCCTCACATACCTGTATGTTGCCAACATATCCCCTCTGAGTCTCCTCTTCTCCAAGCTGAAGAGACCCAGTTCCCTCAGTCTTGCCTCATACGGCATCCCCTGCAAACCAGCCACCATCCTTGTGGCCCTACGCTGCACTGACTCCAACCTGGCTATATCCTTTCTGTAATGAGGGGCCCAAAACTGAACACAGTACTCCAGTTGCGGGCACACCAGAGTCGTGTAGAGTGGAAGTAATACCTCTCTTGATCTAGAAGCCACACTTCTGGCTATGCAACCAAGGGTGGCATTCGCCCTCTTGCCCACCGCATCACACTGCTGACTCATGTTTAGCCTGCAGTCAACCAGCACCCCGAGGTCCCTTTCACAAGCGCTGCTCTCCAGCCACTTGTCCCCTCACCTGTACTTATGATTCCTCGCAAGTAGCCTATTGAGGCACAAATGGGCAGAGCCTTTGGGAGCAACTGGTTTCTCTCTGAGGGGGAACACGCAGCAGCCTGAGTGCTCTCCTTTAATCCCCCCCCCCAAGCAATCAGAGCCTTCGGTTCCATGGTGTGACATCTGAGCATTCCTGGCCCAGGTGGGACCCACTGACTCGGTGACCCCACCTCTCCGGTGCCCTTCCCCTGGGAATATGACTTGCCCTGCCTAGGATGATTTGCAGCCACTGGATGTGTCTGCCATTCCCCGCTCTGCCCGCCCTCAACACTGAAATGGCCTTGAAGCTGCCACCTGGGCTCTGCAGACCCAAGTCTGGTTTTAACACGTCCCCCGGGAGAGTGTGCCCTCCCTGCTACAGCTGCTGCTGAATTTGCCCCGTGGAGGCTGGCCAGAAAGGATAGGGCTCCACCAAGACCATCCCTTGAAAGAGAGCAGGGACCAGGACGCTGGTCAAAAGCCGGGCCCCATGCCTAGGAGCATTGCCCTGGCCCACACGCCCCACTAAGGACATCCATGCAGGGGCCTCCTTTGGTACTCCGGATCCAGACCAGGAGAGGATCTTTGCCACACCTGCTTTTCCCAAGCCACCACCCACCCTCATGGAGAGGAGTTTTAAAAAGAGTCCAGTCTCCACGTATTCCTTCTCAGCCTCCCCTCGCCTGCCCATTCCAAGGATGGAAAAACAGCAGGAAACTTAACTCCTCTCCCCAAACACCATGGCCCCCATCTGGATTGAGACTGCATGCATCTACTCCAGCAGGGGTTGGACCTGATGGCCTTCTTGGTCCCTCCCATCTCTCCTATCGAATGGTTCTGTGATACATGGGGTGGTGGGGGAGTGGGGAGAGCGCAGCAGCAGCTACACAGACACAATTAGTAGAACCTAGTGCTGGGCCCCTGTGTTAGAATGCACACTGACACTGCTTCTGCCTGATTCTGATAAAGTTCGCAAGATGTGGACAGCCCATCCCTACAAGGAAATAGGTTCGCAGAAATATCCTTAAGCATGATCTTCTACAATTGAGCTCCTATTCTCCCCTCATGGCAATAGGCTGAACAGTGCCCCCGTTCTGGACTCCACAGACTGGTAGGTTCTGTGCCCATTCCCCTTCCCCTGCCAATTCCAGTGGCCCTCCTGGGATGCTCAAGCTTTGCTACCCCTGGCCAAGCGAAACAGAGAGGAAGGTCAGCAAAGAAGAGTCCCTGTGGAAGCTCCCTGTCCCTTTCTCTACTTTGCTTGTCCAGCGGCTCAACACAAGGGAAGCCATCGGTTCACCACCCAGAGGACGAAGAGGAGAGCAAGACAACAGCAGGACCAGTTGATGAAGATGCCTCTAGAGCAGCCTGGTCTAACTTCATGCCCTGCTGGAGTTTGGGCTCGGTCAGTCCTGACCATTAGCTACACTAGCCGGGACTGAAGGGAATAGTAATACAAAATGTGTGGAGGACACCAGGCTGGAGGGGCTGCTCCGGAGATGTGTGGGGGTGTGGGATGGAGACAAGACAAAGTTCTTCCCCAAGGACATCCCATTCCAGAACATGCCCTTTCTTTCCCTGCAGCAATGGTCTCGCTGGACCATGGGGGTGCCTGGAAAGGGGGGGGGGGTGGAGCCCACCCAGTGGAGAATCAGAGGCATTAGCAGGGTAATGTACTACACCAAGGTACGCGATTGTGCTTGAGCTCACACAGAGGTACGTGTTGCGGAATGTCCTGCGGTGCTTGTGCTGTTACTGCCATTGCAAGGGAGAAAGATTGCAGACTTAGTCACGCCCACCTATCAGTGATCTGCGCTTGGGTCCCACTGGCCACTCTTCCGTCTGCCCTTCCAGCTCCAGGGGGTGCCACATGCTCCTGGCGGCAGGAGCCATTCCCGCTTTACCACCTGATCCAAACATGGGCAGCTTGGATGATCATGGAGGATAAAACTACCAGTGGCTACGGATTATGATAGCTTTATCCTTCCTCCTGTGGCTGCGCACCCCAGTTGGTGGGGAGCTTGGGCAGGAAGGAGCTCTTGCGTCCTTGCGAGTGTGCCACAGGCAGCTGGCTGGCCGTGGCGGGAGACGGGTCCTGCTCTGATCCAGCAAGGCTTCATGTGTGATCCAGGTGTGGGCCACCCTCCTCGCCTGGGCCCACAAGTGTCCATGAGGAGCTGGAGGACTATTGTTAAGTTCTAGCTGCTCAGCAGACAGGGGACAGCCCAGTTCTGCTGGGAAACAAGGTGTGTACACTTTAGTCTAAAGACAGTCTTGCAACAGGGCTTCTCCTAAAATGTTCTCTCTTTCACAGTAGTCATTTAGCCTCACTGAACATTTAAGGAAGGCAGGATATAAAATACCGTATTTTTCGCTCTATAAGACGCACCTGACCATAAGACGCACCTAGTTTTTAGAGGAGGAAAACAAGAAAAAAATATTCTGAATCAAATGGGCACATAATCATAGGCACATTCCCCATCACTTCCCCATGGGCTGCACATCTGACAGACTTACTGCACACACATATTTGCTCTATAAGACGCACAGACATTTCCCCTTACTTTTGAGGGGGAAAAAAGTGAGTCTTATAGAGCAAAAAATACGGTAATTAGGGAAACAACAACGGAGGAGCCAACAAGGGGTGCTGGTTCGAGTGCTGGGCTGGGCCTGCAAGGCCAAACATGTTCTTGACTGGTGGGGCATGGCAAAAGCAGCCTTGCATTCTCCACAGTCCTGTTCATGTATGGCTGGAGGAGCAGTCCTGTAAATTGGCCACATTTCTGTGTATCTTAAAACAGTTTGCTGGCACAATCTTGCACCAAATCAGACACACTTGCACTGCAGCAATGCCGGCCAGACCTGTGGGGTGATTTTCAGCAACATGGTTAGAGGCAAACATTAGCATGGGTTGATAGCAATATGACCCCCACAATCAATGCCATCTCCAGGCTTCCAGAGCCCTTGGGCAAGACACCACCCTTTGGTGAATCTCCCTTTGACTCTGAACCTTTTTGACTATGTTCTACCTCCTTCGCCAGAGATGGACTGCAGGTGTACACCAGTTGCTGAGGAGCTTGGGCAGGCTCAGGTCTTGCATCCCTTTGGCTTGAGGAACTCTGTGGGCAGCTGGTTTGCTACTGTGTGTATGGAGTGCTGGACTAGATGTACCCTTGGTCTGATCCCAGCATGGCTTCACTTATGCTCTTAGAATCACAGAATAGTAGAGTTGGAAGGGGCCATGAAGGCCATTCAGTCCAACCCCCTGCTGTTGCAGGACACCACATTGCACCAACCCACCCAGATGGCTGTCCAGTTTTGTCTTGAATGTCTCTAGTGCAGGGGAGCCCACCACCTCTCTGGGTTCCACTCTCTGGGTTCCACTGTCCTATTGCTCTTATGTTCTTACCTTCTCTCTGCCAAGTCACCAGCTGCCCTTGCTCCTTACTTCTTTGCTTGACTGGCAGAGAAGCAGGAAGCAAGTAAGCAGCGGCATGTGCCAGGCCTCCTCCCCTCCGCCACAGCCTGGGCCAGAGCAGGAGGCAGGTGGACAAGCAGGCTGCAGTAGTGAAGAGGGGCAGGAGCTCCAGGAAGCCCCACTGAATGTGGGTCCTCAGCGGTGGCCTGGCCAGGCTCTGCCCACTGTCTGAGAAGAGGATTCTAGCAGGTGGAAAAAGCAGAGCAGTATGAGACCAGGTGAGCAGCGCTATCCTGTGGCCGCAAGAGTGAGTCTAGACAGCCTTGGGATCTTTGGAGACCCAGCTTTGAGGTCAGGAAAGTGTTGACCTCGCAGCTGGGTGTCTGAGCTCAAAACATTCCCACCGTGTAGCCTGCATGGAAAGATCCACAGCAGCTACTTCCCGGAGGTTGTGAGCATGACTGTGTAAGCCGGGCTGAGTGCTCCAGATGTAGGCAGTAGGAGACGAGTGCTGCCACGAGTGCCTCGTTCTGCCATGCTCCACTCTCAGATGGCCATCCAAGCCTTTTGCAGGCTCAGAGAAGCACGGTGGTGTCTTTCGCTCCCGTCCTCCTTCCTCCCTGCACAGGATGCCCATAACCCTCCATTAAAAAAAAAAGAAAGAAAGAAAGACTTTTATTGAAAAAACAACCTAATGCATGGCATCTTGGGATGGCTCACAATCAATAAAATCAAATCTAACAATGAATAACATGTAACCAATAAAACACGACTGTTGCATTAAAATACCAATTTTTAAAATACCAGGTTGTGACCTGGAGTATAAGCTTGGCACCTGCTGAACCTCTCCAAGGAGTGCATTCCAAAATCTGGGCGCCACCGCAGAGAAGGCCCTACTCCGAGTAGATGGCCTTTTTACCTCCTTCGGGGAGGGTTCTTGGAGCAGGCCCTCCCTCCCTCCCTCCCTCATGTTAAGGGGTGTGAGGGCATATAAGGAAGGAGACATTCCATCAGGTATCCTGGTCCCAAGCCATTTTGTAGGGTTGCAGGAGGATTGGATTGCACCCTGAATTATTTTACCCTCTTCTTTATGCATTGGATATTGGAGCAGAAACGGCCTTTTATTTGTATACCCATATGCTGGATCTTGCTTTTCTTTACTTCATGGTGTTGTAAATGTTTATTTTGAATAGCTATGCTTTTTGTCGGGTTCTGTCTAATTATTTTTCTTCTTTTGCTGATTGTTTCTTCTCCCTTCTCCTTTTTGTTTCTGTCATCATTGCATTTTTTAAGAAGCAGCCCCTTTGCCGCCATTTCCCACGTCCCAGTGGCTCCAATTATTATTTGTGGAATAACAAATTCTGTGCCTACCTGCTGCCAATTTACGAACATAGTGCTCCCTCTACTGGTTATTGAGCGCCTTGCATGGCAAAGCACTTCCAATTCGCAATGCCATGACTGACCTTCAAAGATTTTTAAGCCAGTCAGACAGCCATGTCGTCCAGCTGTGAAGAGGTCATTCTCTCTCTCATTAATACATGGACAAGAATCACATATCCTTTCCCCAGTCTTCAGGGGGAGAATGCATTTGTAGGCAAGAGAGTGCCGTTCACAAGTGAGAAGACTTGAAAGACACCTAACCTGGGCAGGGGGTGGGGGGAATCCTGAGTGGGACCCCTAGACAGGCCAATAATCTGGGCATGGCCATGCACACCCGACTGGGAGCGGGGCAGCCGGCGGGGGGGCAGGCAGGAAGGGGAGGGTGGAAACTGATGGGAAGTGGCACAATCCCATGGGGACGGGAGTGGCCGACTAGAGCACATGGCACTGCAACATTTTGTGGCAGATTGGACTAGGGTAGTTTATTTTCAATTCACACATTTCTCACAGCATGTAAAAACAGCTTGTCTACATATATTTCTGGTGTCTTGCTTGTTTAGCACAAACATTTATAAAGCCCATTTCAGTCACACAAGCAGGAAAAGGACTATGGGGTTGTTAACCATACGCACACCTCTTAGAATTGCGTGAGAGAGAGAGAGAGCATGCGCTAGCGAGCTTATCGCATTGGTTACAAAACCACAGGTAACTATATACAGCTCAGTTGCATTGATCTCTGCAGATCTTAGACATACATAATCAAAACCAGGATCGCCAAGCCAAAGGAAGTATGTCGTGTGGAATTCAAATATTTTCAGCTTAAGCTGGTTTGTTGATTAGGCTCTAAAGTATTGGTTTGTACAAAGTTATGTTGTGGCAGACATAGGTGGCATGGAGATCATAGCAAGACTGGGATATCGGTAGGCTTAGCACTGACTGCCTAGAAAAGCTTGCAACTTTCAAAGAGCTGTTCAGCTGTTTCCAAAATAGCAGTGCTCTTCCCGAAACTCTGCTAATCCCTTTGACTGAGCTTTAGTTGAGGATTGTACTCATATCTTCGCTATCTTTAACAGAGTGCCCACATGAAATAGTTTCTCTGTTTGCTTATAGTGGGAGCAACCCTATGGCCTTGTGTCCGTCTTAATGCTTTGGAGGGCGAGGGGCAGGCCCAGCCTCTGCGCATCTTCCAGCTTCCTCTGGATGCCATAATAATCCCCCCAGTTCAGAGGCTTCAGGGCAGCCGCATTGTATGCCCTCACTGTACTTTTAAATGGCCCAATAAATAAAATTCTCTGGGCAGTGTGCAATACAGTAAAATACACAATACAAACAATAAAACAACAGCAGCTGTTTCACACAGTAAAACCAAGATAAAACCAGAAGCAAAGAATAAAGCCATTGCGACATCATAAAACATCAACCACAAGCAGTGGGCATGTCCTTCGGTGTGGTGTGGAAGCAAGCCCTGAATTAGCAACAGTCGGTGCGTCTTTTGCTGCCCTGCCAAACAGACCTCTCTGGGGAATTGCTGCGAGACACAAAACACCAGCCTGATACCATCAGACAATTACACAGATCAAACTTCTCCTCCTGTTAGAGCAGCTAATAATTAGCCACTTCCAAGCCATCCAACAGTCACCCATGGGAATGCACACAAGCACAGACACTAGACAGGTTATTTGTAAAAATCAGGAAGATGTTCTTGATTTACAGACTGTTTAATGTCAACCTGTCATTGCCTTAGCTGACAAAGCATTGCCAGACATTGAGCTATACATGCCACTAACGGGGGCCAGGATCTGGGCTGCTCTGGTGGCCGGAACCGGAAAAACTACCACTGTGTTCACAGGATCAGTCCCAAGCCCTGCTAGAGCTTCGTTCAGACCAGCAGGGAGTGCGGAGGGAAGAGCTATGGAAAAGCAGGCTCTTCCCTCCAGAACTGGCCTGAGCCACACCGCTCTCCTGCTCCTGCCTGGCTCCTGCCTTGCTGTGTGCCCTCTGCAGCACAGGCCCTCCTGCTTGCTGCCGTGCCTGCTCCTGGTTGCTGTCCCCAAATTCTGCCTTTCCATGTTGCCTGGCTCTTGTGCCCCACTCTTGTCTGACCTATACCATTCCCTGCCCATGTACCCTGCCTTGCTGTGTGCCCTCTGCACTCCCACATCTTGGCTGACCATTGCTGCATATGGTTCCTGTTGTTTCATGCATCTCACCTTGCCTTACCTGGTATCACAGTCCAGGGAGTGGGCAGCTGGGTATCAGATCAGGGCACCAGGACCCAGACAACCATTACACTACAAGGGCCAATTCCAAATTGCAGTCAAGCAGTCCAGAGGTCGAGGCCGGTAACCAAAGTACAAGGTAAGTCAGTCCAAATAGCAAAAAGTAGCCAAAACTGGTCAGGAGTTGGAAGCCAGAGAGACAAGCCAAGGAGAAGTGGATCTCGAGGATTGAAGCAGAAGGTGGAGCAGGTGAGGCAGAGGCAGGAGCAAGGTGATGGGCAGTTTCCAGAAGGCACAGAAAGCTCCAACAGCATCAAAGACCATCATTGCTGAGGCTGCATCTGGTGAGAAAAGCAGGTTCTTATGTCGCTCTTTCCGCAGGGCTCCCAGGTGATGATGATAACAGCCCAGGTGGCTGCAATTGACTGTGGGCCCAGTCCTGCAACTGCCAGGGCTGCTATTCTGGACTCTGGCCAGAAGAGGGAGCCCTGATGCTGCCTCAGACCCTCACACCTGGTTGTGCATCCTGCCCTTATGCTGTCCAAGGCATCTGCCCCTCTCTTGGTCCTGGTTCCCAACCCTTGGCTTGCTCCTGACCATGTTCTTGTCCTTCCTTGATATGCGCTTCTGGTGCCTGACCCTGGCCTTCCTGACCATGATTTGTTGTTGTTGTTGTTGTTAGTCGCGAAGTCGAGTCCGACCCATTGCGACCCCATGGACAACATTCCTCCAGGCCCTCCTGTCCTCCACCATCCCCTGGAGTCCACTCAAGCTCACACCAACCACCTCAGTGACTCCATCCAGCCACCTCATCCTCTGCCGTCCCCTTCTTCTTTTGCCATCTATTGTTCCCAGCATTAGACTCTTCTCCAGGGAGTCCTTCCATCTCATTAGGTGGCCAAAGTATTTGAGTTTCATCTTCACTATCTGGCCTTCTAAAGAGCAGTCAGGGTTGATCTCCTCTAGGACTGACTGGTTTGATCGCCTTGCGGTCCAAGGGACTCGCAGGAGTCTTCTCCAGCACCACAACTCAAAGGCC
>JAIXND010000674.1:43592322-43732652 GCA_023646645.1 Varanus salvator macromaculatus | reverse complement strand
TTTTGCCTTTTGGTTTTCATGTCCATGGGGTTTTCATGGCAAAGATACTGGAGTGGGTTGCCATTTCCTTCTCCAGAAGGACCATGATTTGAGCTACCCTTAAACCTTCGTCTGGACCCTGTCCTGCCTGAAGGTCTGTTGCCCATGTCCTGGTGTCTCATCTCTGGCCGCCCTCATCCTGGCCCCAGACCCTGACAGCAGGCAGGACAAGCGCTTCACCTGTTTCTGGTTCCCGGGCAGCATGTAGCGATCATGAAGTCGCAGCTCTTTACTGAAGAGCTGGCTACTCCTTTCGAGAGGCCTCATTTTAGCAGTAGAGCGCATGCTTTGCCTACATGGATTCTCAGCGGTTCGGACCCCAGGGCTTTCAGGGACTGTACAAATGGGGAAGTGCAAGGCTACTCACTGGACTCTCATCTGACTTGGCACGGCAACTTTGTGTAACTGTTTCCCCACACTTCTGCCCTTGTTCCTCCATGGGTTGGAGCAAGGGAGTCAAACCTTTTTCAGTCTGAGGGCTTAACTCACTTTTGGAGCAGCTCTTGGAGTGTGTGTCTGTGTTGGGGGGACATTCCAGTGGTGAATGACTGGATGAGGCCACAGACAAAATGGGGCAGGAGCAAAATGCCAGTATATCGTTGCTTAAAGCTCGTAGAGGTGTCAACTAAGACAAGAAATATGCAAGTACCAGAAAACCACCAAGTGATTGGCTTTGGAAGAGGAAGGGCAGGGCTGAGGGGAAGGGCCATGGCCTTCTGGGAAATCTAGTGGGGACAGATTAAGACCCCAGGAGGGCTGGATCAGCCCATAGGCCTGCAGTTCTGCAGCACTGGTTCAGAAAAATAGTTTAGCTTCACTATAATCTTGTGAGGTAAAGTCAAGAGAAAATGTCATTCTCTCAAATCTGTGCTTCATAATTAATTCCTGTGCAGCACAGGAAATGGAATGAGTGGACTGCCAGGTACTGTTGTACCTTAGCTCCCATCAGCCCAAGCTGGTGTAGTCAGTAAGTGTGGGCTGATGGGAATTGCAGTCCAGTAGCATCTAGAGGGCCCCATCTTCCCCTTCTTTTGTCTTGTTACTAGGCCTTCTTTTCATTATTACCCCAGACACTGGGGGAGGAGGCAGTCTGGATCTTAAACGCCCTCACATACTTGGCTCCCAGTCCAGGTGGCGCATCTGCCCCTACTCTAGAGTAATAATGAAAAGAGCCATCACTTCTAGGCTTGTCAGTCAGGGATCTTACATCAAAGGCAGTTACATGCATGTTGGTGGGCAAAGCTGGGAGCTGTGGCGAGGGGGGTTCTGTCAAGACGTGTACAGAACTTCACCCTAAGACAGATGGACAGAGAGGTCTTTAAAAGCTGTCCCAAGCAGTGTAGTGGCTGCTTCCTGTGAGCCTGCCTGCTCATGTAACTGTCCGAGGGGGAGTATCGCATATGAGGGTAACATAGATCTGAAAAACATGCAGTAAGCATTGCCTGCTAACTGGCACTCAGAGGCCAAGACTGTCAACATAGGCAGAAACAGCGGCCATTCCGAGTTGCTCTTTTTCTTTATTGCCTTTCTGGAGAAGTGCGGATTGTTTGTTCATCACTTGACAACTGTTTGCTGAGATTCTTTTCTCTGCCTCACTTTCCAAACATTTGTGGTTTTTCCATCCAGAAATACTTCATATCTGAGGGACTTCATTTTATCCCATCTTGTTTTTCCCAACTAATACACCGCTATGTATATAGCGAGAGTACTTTTTTTCTCCCACTCTCCTTTCAAAATATTTTGGCTCCCTTAATTGTCAAGCATTTGCACTCAAACTTGAATAATTTCCGTGACTCTATTGTGGTTACTTTTAAGTCCCCTGAATTATATTGTTTTGACGGCTCTGTCAGGATTTCAAAACTTACTGCTGACTAAAAACATCTGCAGAACCAAAAATGGCAAACCAAAGCACCTTTCTGGCTACGAGGCACCTCAGTTCCCACTAGAGGGCAAAGCAAGCCAATCTGAATTGAGTGCAGAACTTTTGTATGGAACAGGTTGATTGAGAATCAAGAAAACTGTCTTAACAACACACACAATCTGAAATCTTTAGTAAAAGGCTTTTATTTTAAACCCAGTAAATAATCCTGCTGGGATTGACACTTTTCCCTCTGTTTTTGCCAATTTTGGCAACAGGAAGTTCATGTGGGAGACCCCAGGTATCTCTGGCGGGTTTGCAAGCAAGCAAGCAAGTAGAGGAGGGGACAACTCCTTGGAGCCTTGCCTCAGATGAGAGAGACTTCTCCCCATCTTCCTGGCTTGACTGAAGGACAAGGATTCTCCTTCACCGGGGTACATGTTTGGGGCTCCTTTGCAACATTTACTTGTAGGTTTTACTTGTAAACACAGAATAGTGGTGGAAGGGCAAGTGAGGGAAGAGACATGTGGCTGTATTGAGGAAATATTGCTGTAAGTTTCAACAGTATGAAAGAATAATCCAGTTATCTTCTTAACCCCACTACCACCACCACCACAAATTAAACAATTCCCCTCTTGGCTGTACACCTTGAACATGGTGAGGGAGTCTGAGCGTGTCAGAGAAGCTGAGGGCAATGCCACCAGGAGGCCAGACGGTCTCACTAGGCTGGTCTCCTAGCAGGTGCACCCAAGGTGGAATGGTCAAAGCTGAGGCACCAGACTAAGATGCACCCACCCTCTTCGGGAGTCAGGGTCACATCAGCAGAAGGCAACGGATCGCTCCAGTGGGGACGGGGGCAGAGAAACCTCTGAAGGGCAGATACTGGGCAGCAGCAGTAGCTGAAGGTGACCCTGGCAGAAGAACTTTCACAGACAACGGCAGTGCAGCTCAAGCTAACCCTGGTTAATACTGTGCAAGAGGAGGTGGCAATGGTGAACCACTTCTGAATTTTCTTATCTTGAAAAACCTTTGATAAAACCATCCAAAATGAAACAACAGGTGGTGCCAGAAGGCGAGATTCCCATGTCAGAAGACACTCAATGACCTACTGGGGAACAGCAAAGGACAAGTGCAAATAATGCTGTTTCTAACGATGCAAATAGATCACACTGAAATTCACTGAAGGAAATCCAGTGGCTGACATGCAGAGAGGAAAAGTCCGATGCTGCATGACACATGCAACTGGAAGATGGAACATGAGATGTATGAATCAAGCAAAACTGGAAACCATAAAGCAAGAAATGAAATAGTTAAATAGCACAGTACTTGGCACGAGTGAACTCCGGTGGATTGGAATGGGATATTTTCAGTCAAACACAAAGTGACTGACTGTTAATTACAAACTTAGAAGAAATGGAGTGACTTGAATACTGAGACAAGATGTAGCACAACTAGTAAGAAACTATGATCCAAACTCAAAACAAATTATACCAGTCAGAATTTATGGAAAATCTATCAACATAATCAGTATTCAGGTCTGCACTCCAACAGATGCAGAAGAAATAAAAAATATGAAAATTATCACACACAGAGAGACAAAGACATGCTGATAACCATAGGTGACTGAAAGACACAAGTGGAAAACCATGTAGAGTCAAAAGCTGTGGTAGAATTTGGCCTAGGAGTCAGAGACAAAGCAGGACAATGACTCAGAAGCCAGCCATCTGCGTATTGCGTATTTCAAGCAGCTGATTAAATGACAGTTCACATGGACATCACCTGATGGCCAGTACTAAAATCAAGTAGACTACATAATAGGAAATGCGAGAGAGAGAAACTGAATTCTCGTTGCCAAAACAAGCCCAAGAACAGATTGTGGTAGTGACCATTAAGTATTAGTATCAAAAATCAGGGTAGAGCTGAAAAAGATCACCAACAGAAGCATAGTGCCAAAATACAGCTTTGGAATTTAAAGTCCACACAGAGAACAGATTTGCACTATTGAACTCAACTGACCATCAACTGACCATGCAGTATAAAACCAGAGACATCCTTAGGGAAGAATGCAAAAAGACAAATCCTGTGGCAAAAATAAGAAAGCCTAAATAAATGACAGAAGAAATACTCTCAACTGCTAAGGACAGGCAAGAAGCCAATGGTGCTAGAAATAAAGCTTTTATACAAATCAAATAAAATCAAAAGATAAATAAGAGTCAGAATCCTGACTGTCATGTAGAGATGAAAAGAAATATTACAATGGCCTGCGCAAAGAAACAGAAAAACAAAAAAGGAGTAACAAGCCACCTCTTCCGGAAGATCCAAGAATCACAGGGTAACTCAAATCTGGATTAGGAATGCTGAAAGACCCAACGGGAGATCATACTATCTGACCAGAAGAAAATATAGAACAGGCAGAAACATTATCAGGTAGAACTATACAGAAAAGACAAAGGAATGACAGACAGAGGAATCGTATGAGGAAGAATCTCCAATATTAGAAAGTGAAAGCTGCTCTAAAGATACTTGAAAGGAACAAAGAACCTGGAATGGATGCCATACCAAAAGAACTATTCCACACTGTACAGACTCCGTCAGTCCAAATCCTAGTAAGACTAAGCTAACATACAGAGGAAGTTTTGGGCACATCATGAGAAGGCAAACTGTATGGCAAGTCAAAGGTAGAAGAGGACCCACTCTGAGATGGGTTGATTCCACAGAGAAAGCCTCAGCTTTGAGTTTATTAAACCTGAGAAAGGGTGTGGAGAACAGCACGTTTTAGAGGACACTTATTCAAAGAGTTGCCGTAAGCCAGAGATGACTTGACAGCATACAACAAATTAAACAATCCACTATCTATGAAAGGAATTCAACACCCAAGTACATACAAGGCAAATTTCAGTTAAAGTTTGTCTATCACATCACAGGTGAAGATGCACTAATGGAGGCAATGAGGGATAGTACACAAGCTTTCTCATCTTTTTGTACCCAAAAATCATTGACTTCCATCAGTGAGTTAGAAGCCAGAATCTAGGAGCATTATTTGGAAGATTTGAAGAAAGCAATTATATCTAAACAATATAAATACTTGTGCAGCTCTCTTGCTTTGGGTTTCCAGCCTTTTCAGAACCTTTCCCCTCACCTACCTTGCCTTCTTCACTCAGATTCAAAAGTGTTTCAAAAGTCTCTCCCTCCACCCCATTCCTTATACAACTCCAACTATCCCTCACCATTGGCCATACTTACTGGAGCTGATAGCAGTTGTAGTGGGTACAAATAGGTGCAAATTGTTTGCCAGCTGAATATAAACCATTATTTACAAAAGAGCAGGAAGGTGTTTGAGGCACACATGATCCAGGAGCTTCTCCTCTGATGGGTAGAGCAAGCATCATCTCTTGACCTTTAAGCCCCAGGAAAATTTGAGATACTGCTCTGCACACATACATACCTCCATTTAACTGAACTGGAGCCATGAAGAATGTAAGATACTAAAATATTTTTAAAAGAGGGATGTGATGTTAGGGGACAGATAAGGATGCGGCTTTCAGGAGCTGGTTTTATTTTCTATTTTGAAAAGCTGGTTTCTGTATTTTAAATTTTCTGCTCTCTGTACTTTAAAAAAGCTAGAAACAACAAATACAAATTACCTTCTTTGATACATTTAGGTGTGTGTAGTTTCTCTTATTGACAAACAATCTTAGAGTAAGAAAAGAACAAGAAATTAAGATGAGCGGAGTTCCAGAGTTATCTTGGAAGCGATGAAAGCTGTCACCACACAGAAAGTAGCAGACACAACCTTCCCCAGCCAAGAGCTCTCTAGACATATTGGTCTAAGACTCCCCTCATCCCCAGCCAGCATTTCCAAATCAAGATGGAGAAGGCAGAACCAGCACAGAGCCTGGATGCGTCTTCAACATTCATGAACAAAGAGGTAGTTAAGAGTAACACATGGGTCTAATGTCAGCCCAGAAATGTTGCCATTCATTTACCTTTGCAGCTTGGCGGAGAAGTAATTTATGCTCAGCACTTTTACTTTCCATGAAGCAGGTAAAACAGTAACAGTGAGTGCTCAAGTGCATATTAAACTAAAATCTATCCGTTATTATAGATTATTATAAATAATAAATTAATGTATTTATTGTTGTTAGCCGCCCCAAGGCTTCTTTTTGCAAGGGGGCGGCATATAAATTTGTAAATAAATAAATAAATAAAATTATCTCCTCCCAAAAGAGCAAGATCCGTAGGCACAGGGAGACCACGAAGATCTACTAAGCATTTTGTGATGGTGCCCACAGCACTTTCTCAAATTCCCAAATGTGTCTACAAGTCCAAAAAGGCTGGAGACTTTCAATCTAAGGCATGTGACACTGTACGTCACAGGATTCTTCCGCCAAAAGGGAACTGGAATAGCCAGTATAGCAGAACAAATGCCAAAGCTGAGTTATGACAACAGTATTCTGATTATTTCCAACTGCATAGCAAACAGAAACAATTAAGACCAAGCTTTCTAAGGCTGGTTGGTTTGTATGGAGCTAGCAACTAAATTGCACCCACAAATCTTATCTATAATATCTAAAGATAGGCATCATATTGCTCTCTAAAATTATATTGACATGGAAATAAACCATTTAATACTGCTATGGTAGAAATAGACTGCTGTTCTGTACTCACCTTTATGCTGAGAGCAAACCCTACTGGACTCGATGGCATCTGAGCAGAAAGGACTACACAGATTTTAACTTTTCAAGCTCCCACTGCATTGCATTATTAAATTTAAAATTCGCAAATTTACTATTCACAAGTTGGGGGAAATTGGGTGTCACTGAGTGTTAAAATAAAAATGTCAAAAGATCACAGATGCTTAAAGAATAGGTTTATTAACAATATTTTCACAAACATTCTAAAGTAAATTTCAGAAATCTCTAAAACTTAAATTTTGTTCTTATTGGCAAAATATCCCTGAAAAAAAGGAAACGCAATGGAGAGGGGGAAAAGAAAAACAGTTTTCTTGCATTTTGGGAATGTTTTCTAATCCTTATACTTTGGTTTTAGTGCTCCCCATAATTGTTAGTTTAAGCAAACCAACCTTCCCGCTGTCTCTGCAAAGGGGCAAACTATTGAAAAAGACGGGTTTTTCCTTGTATGCAACACAGCACCAGGACTTTTCTAAAGCATCTTTTGTCTGCTCTGAACCTGATAGACAGCACAGTTTATCATCACCTTACAAATAAGAAAATTCTGCCAAATTATTCTGGAATACCAACTGAATTCAAATCCCACCCCTTCTCCAAAATGAACACACAATGCAGTAAAAGAATTGTTAGCATGCATTTTGGTGGTTATTTCTGTACTCCAAGGTATGCAACTTCACCCCTAAAAAATAAAGGTATTCCTATTGAATTTGATTAAAATGTACTCAAACATTTTATAACATTAATATTTATTGCTTTATATGAATACTGTATTGAAAGCCCAAGCATCCAGTTTACACACAAATTATACAATTATATACCGTTTCACAATGGCAGTGAGCACTCTTTACAATCTACAAAAATCTACTTTACAGAAATTTAAAAATTCTAAATATCAAAAAGGTACAGTTAAAGAAACAGGTATAAATTTGGCAGCCAGTAAATGCGACTGGGAGGTTGCATCTTGAGTGTCTTTACATGTTGATGTCTGAAAAATATAATGTGAAGAATGTAAAGCAGTAGTTGTGCTTTGAGCTGGTTTTGAAAAAGAAAATGTTAACACTGGCTGTCAAGGAGCATGTTTCAAAAGATATTTAGTTCACTTTCAAATGATGTACAAATTATGGTGGTTTCTATGCACCCCCTACAACGTCTAGCCAGCCATTAAAATAAGGTACAAAACTAATTAGAGAGGATGTAATGCTGCAGTGTCTCATATTGGTCTGATCTGCCTTCTTTGAAACAATTATCTAAGGCCAGAAGCTGCCTCAGTTCAGAGAAACTGTCTTGTCAGGTTTGCAAACATTCCCCCTGGAAAAAAGCTGAAGCTAGTCTGTTCTCAACTGAAAAGCACATTTTCTCAGGAATAAAATGAAAACCTTTCATTCAGGCACCTCAGAAATGTATGAAAGTGTTTTAAAAGAACAGACCTCTTGGAATGTATTTAACCTGGCACTTTCAACAGTGTTCAGATATTCAGGATATAGGTGGGTCCAATTTTATTTGGTTTATTCAAATTGAAAATGTTACCTCATGTGAAATGAACTGAGTTGCTTCCATTAGAGGGGAAAAGTCTTAAGAGTGCAAGCAAAGGTTTTCTTTAGATTAGCATGTTTTCAAGTATTTCATGTCAAAATGTGTCGCTTTTTAAAGCACACAATGCAGTTAAAATGAAAACCTGGAAACCAACAAGAAACCCTCTAATTCCCATATTAATGTTGAAAGTGTAACCAAGAACAGAAAATAACTGCTATAGTATCCAAGGGAAAGAGCGCGCGAAATAAGCAATGGTGCAATCCTATGCAAGCTTAGACAGAGAAAAGGCCTACAATTCCCAATTAGGCTGGCTGGGGCAGGGTGGGACTTGTAAGTCTTTTTGCTATCTAAATCTGTATAGAATAGCACCCTTAGGGCACATTCCTATGCAAACTTGGGCAGGGAAAAGGCCTACAATTCCCAGCATACCCCAGCCAGGTCTTTTTTCTGTCTAAACATGCACAGGATTGCACCCTTAGTGTGGTAATTTCCAAAAAGTTGTCAAAATGATAATCACTTTCCAGTTTAAAAACTTTAATTCTAAATTAAAAAACTATACACAGACCACTGATTTGACCATACCAAAATTTCAGCGGTAAGCAGGACCTGAAGGAGTCGGTATTTCACAGTAACAAGTACAACTCTTTCAGGATTTAACGCACTGAGAAGTTCAATTTACAGCCTGCTTCTCTTGTAAAACTAAAGGTCCACTTTTATTACATAAAATTATTTATACAGTGTAAAACCAGAGCCTTATGGAAAATACTGCCTCTAAGTGTATTTAAATTATTAGTCTTGTTCCATAGGTTCTTCTGCAGCTTCTGTGGCTTCGTCACTGTTTTCCATTGGCGTCTCCAATGCTGTTTCAGAAATTTCACTGACATATGAGCCCAACTCTTCTGTGTCACTGCAGTCAGCTCTGCTACTGACAGATGCACTGTTTTCACTCCCTTCAGCAGGCAAGTCCTTCTCTGCTTGAGTCTGGTCAGATTCCTCCATCTGATTATTCTCCTCAGAAGTATCTTCTTTCACAGTTAAGGATACATTGTCTTTATCCTGATCTTTTCTTTCCGGAATCATTTCTCTGGGTGCCATGAGGGATTCTGGAATAAAGTTAGAACTGAGCATTAAATGCAGATATTTAGAACAAGGTCAGTACTAAACGTCCAAAGCAGTTCTGCATGAATACTGTGTATGAAAGCACATCCAACACTGCCAGGCCCCCTTGCACTACTACCTGCTGCAAGTGCAAGCAGCTTCCTAGTGGCAGGCCAACTGAATACGCTGGTGCAAAGAGCTTTCCATCAAGCCAACTTACCCTGTTGGCATACAGTTAAAGGTAACTAATGCTAGCAGTACATCAACAGCACAAATAGATTTGCAGTTCTAGATATTGCCCACTGTATCGTTCCTTCAAGCCTGTTAGAAATCTGAGCAGAGACATTAAACAATTCTGCACCATATGCAACATCGACATGATACAGTTATTCTGTACACTGAAAATGCACATACATTCCTTGCTATTAGAGAGGAAGTACACAGAAATATACACCATGGCTCCCCATCAGAGGTGACTTAAGATATTATGTAGCCTGGACAACAGAAGTGATCATCTCTGATAGTTCACCTCTCCCTGCCTAATCGAAGGACCAACTCTGATCCCACCATCACAAACAACAATTAATCTATCAAACACTGCAGCTCATACATTCAGACGGGCCTTAAGGCTGAAGGGGGTTATTACCAATCAAGAAACAGGGTATGCAAGTGAATTCAAATTTACAGAAATGCCACCATATGCAAACAAGCATTCACAATCCTGCTTTATAGAACACAAGCAAGCATTTAAATATGACATGAATTCGAGCTACCTGCAGTTTTAGATAAGTTACTGAAAACATCAGATCTAGCACTGAATTTAACATGGAGTCCATGTGAAAACTGACAGTCTGGTACAATGAGCTCATTAATAAGTCCAAGATTAAGGGTGCAATCCTAAAGCCTTAGGAAAAGGCAGATCCAGGTTCACAACGGGGATCCTGCTTCCAGTGGGCCTCCTCCACTCTCCCCTAGAGCAGTTCTTTCTGCACAGGCTGAGGCCCCACAGTCAGTCTTTCAGACGGGGGGGGGGGGGACAAGGCACTGCCTACGTCTCTCAAATTCAGGCAACACCTCAGTCTATCTTTCCTGTGAGGGCTGTCTAAATATGTGTGTGTGTGTTTTGAGGGCAAGAGAAGCATGGAAGCCATCCTCACCTCCACTTTTCCAAGTTTGGAAGATTACAAGGAGACTTATGGCATTGTGCCTTAAGTATCTCTCATTTATTTGCCTTTTTCCTTTCTATTAGTTATGTCTAATAGAAGTGTTTTCAAATCAGGCATATATGTGTTTGAATCCAGACTATGTCATACTTAGAAAAGGCTCATTAAAACTCAACAGGACCCGAGTTAGAACTAAATTAGGGCCCATTGATTTCAATATGTCTACTCCAAGTATGACAAAGCCTAGCCACAATCCAGTGTTTCTGATAGATGGGACATTTGAAGTTAAATCATGCCCCAAGCATATAATTAGAAGTAACATTTTCCTACATAACAGTGATAGAAAATAATATACCTTCTTCCGCCTCTTCTTCCTCTTTACAATGCTGCCTCTCTGAAATTGT
Organism: Varanus salvator macromaculatus; assembly: GCA_023646645.1. Taxonomy (NCBI): domain Eukaryota; kingdom Metazoa; phylum Chordata; class Lepidosauria; order Squamata; family Varanidae; genus Varanus; species Varanus salvator. The sequence goes on along the minus strand of JAIXND010000674.1, from coordinate 43,721,866 downwards.
TTCTTTTTCTTTATCCTGAGATTCAGAAGTTGACTCGCTCTCTTCTACCATTGCTGAACAAGCTTCACTGGAACCACTCTGGCTAGAGGTTTCTTCGGGTTCCTCCTCTTTGTCAAATTTAAGTCTTTTTACCTCACGCCCCTCAACATCTGCTGCATCTTCTTCAGAATGCTTATTTTTTACAGGACTGCTCTGGACTCTTTCAGGCTCCGATGCTGGTGATTCACTGGAAGACAAAATTCATGGATACAAAACCTCCTAATTTCACATCGAGACACAGGAAGAGCTATTGTAGATTACAGTGCCAGCCTCCTTGGCTCATGGGCATATCTCCTACTTTGCCTACTTTGTGTGTTGATTAAACTTTTGACCATAGACCAAGAAACTACTGCTCTTTTTCAGATGACAGATAACAACAAAAAGCTTCATAGGGATCTCAGTAGGCTGAGCTGTAATCTCAGATGAATGAATTTAATCAGTGACAAGACTACTATGCCACCACTTTGGCTCAGCTGGGAAATTCATTAGTCAGCATGATTAGTTCTTCAGCTAACACTCCAACCTATTTTCTTACCCTCTCCAGACTTGAGCTAATAGTCTCACTGATGTTAATGGTAACACCTGGGTCACTCTAGTGTGACCCACTGTTTATTTATAAACAGCAACCTAGTGTCCTGATCTAGTGAAGCAGTCTTCTAGGCCTCTTCTGCTAAAATAAAGGGAAAAGCCATGTACTCAAGCAATCTGGGCATATACTGAAGCACACATTATTTCCAGTTCAGAGCAAAAGCCTTGAGTGCTCAGAAGAAAGAAAGTACTTTTCTAAATATGCAACCTTTTACTGGGGAAAAGGTAGAGTTTGCCCTAATGCAGATGGATTAAAAATCATTACAATTGGCCACATGAAGCACAAAAGTCAACCAAGTACATTTCTGCCTTCTTACCAACCTGTTAATTTTCTCTTCTGCTTGTGGAAGACCTGTTTCCTTATTTTCTGGGCTGTCTGGTAAACCATTTGTTGTCATAGGAAGTGTCAAAGAAACTTTTGGTCGATTTACAGGTCGGGGAGTGCCAGGACCGTTTATATTGGATCTGCAAAGACAAAAAAGCCTTTTCTTTGATTAATAAAATTTTGAATGCTAGTTTTTCACAGGATGCCAAATTATATTTGGTTGACATCTTTTAAAAACAAGATGGGCAAGACAAGCAATTTATGTTTGCTTGTATTAAATATTCAATTTAACATAATTTGAACAGAAAAAATATATGTAAATGTATCCAACTGTACTGAATATGATCACTAAGCACTCAATTCTGTTGCCATTAGACAGAGTCTAGATGGTCATGGGATTATTTGGAGTCCCCGCTCCAAGGTTGGAAACTTACTACAAGGTCAGAGCTGAAGATCTATCTTTAGAGTGCTCTCCCTCTTCTCTCACAGCCAGAATGGAAAGAACTGCACCAGCTGTTACTCCAGGATCACAAGAAAAACCTCAGAGAAACATTTTACAAATGAAGAAAAGAAGAGACAGGCACTGCCAATATTTGCAGTGGTGGAGTCCTTGGGGTACTTCAGCCTCTTCTTGTACTCTTGGGCAAAAAACCTCTTAGATAGATGAACTGACTATCTAAGTGCTTTGCACGTCGGATGAAATATGGATGCAGCCTTTGTAGCTCCCCTGCTCCTGCCTTCCATAGGATGCCCATATTCCTCCAAAACTGGATGGTTACAGGCAGCTTTATTGGATTGTGCTATTACTGAATCAAGAGAATCTGACAGCATAATCCAAAACATGAAAGTTACTCAGACTTTCATCTAGGCAAGTGCATTTAGGATTGAAGTCCAACTGGGAAAGAACGTAGATATTTACGTTTATGTTGGGCTCTTTAAATAAACATAAATTTGAAATTAAATAAATTTAGAAATGCCAAATAAAATATTAGATGAAACCTTTTCCCTTTTCCGCAATGGTTTTTCATTCAAATATTTTTAAAATGCTTACTGATATATCTAGTACAATCTAAGGTAAATTAGATAATCTAATTTACTTAAATGTGGAAAAACAGAATTATGAGAAAAGGTCGATTTTCTGAGAAATGGAAGAAATCCTTGCAATCAATATATTTGAACATCCATATATCTATTCTTTTTCATGAAAAGTAGTGATCCAAAAGACTGTGAACTATGTACATAACAGAAAAATGTGAACATTTAAATTCTAAAACTACTCCAAAATCATCATCATGTATGTTCTACAGTAACTATTCTTTCTTTAAGCATTTTCTCTTACCTCTCGGAATAACCTGGTGAATTTCCGGGAAACATTACGCCATTCATCCTGTTTAAACTATTGGAATTATTTTTCCTACAAGAAATGACAGTGTTGTAAGACTTTTATACTGTTCTAGTAATTAAAAGAATACCTCCAGCCTTTTTAAACCCACTCAAGTATCCCTTATACCTGAGATTAACATACTTCTAATCCCATTATCTACTCTCATTAAGCAAAATAAACATAAGTTTTGTTTTGTTTTTTGGAATGGTCTCTGTGCATCACACGTATGGATGACAAGCATGCTTACTTCTACCTGGATAGTGGGATGGTGTTGTAAACAAAGCACTGGAGAGAGGACTGTTCTTCTGAAATCACAGTCTAATCTGGCATGAATGTCAAGCTTGTAGTACTTGATGAAGGTTGATGGAGTTGATCAGGTTGTAGCTTTGCACAGGTTCAGTAGAGGGATCCTGGCATGCAGGCAATGTCATCATGTCTCTTGTCAAATGCACCCCGGGTACTTTACAGATGTATGCTGGAAGTTGCAGTTCCAACAATTGATATGTGAGTGATATGGTCCCTACCACCCAGGAAGCTAGTCGCTGAGAGGAGACTGGACTATCCTTTATTTCTCCTTCTGTAGCAGACAAAAAAGCTCTGTGACTGTTAAAAAGATTCAGTCCTGGAATGGCTCTACACAGATCCAAGGTATGTAGCATAGACTCCACTGGGCTGGACAGGGAAAGAAAAAAGGCAGGCAAAATAAAGGTCCACCCATAAAGCATACAGCTCACTGGAGGAGTGAGCCAATAGGACTGCCACCAGGAAGGTACCTTCCAAGACAGTATGTCACAGGCTGACTGTTGCCAAGGATTCAAATAGTGTTGTCATTAGAGCCTATAATAAAAAAGAAAGGCTCCAATGCAGTGTGAGGGAGCATGTGAGTAAGACAATGTTCTTCAGTTCCACTCACATGCTCAGGTCCCCTTTATTCTGCCTAACACAGCAGACAAAGAGTCTTGGCAGGTGGCCGAATGATTTGTTCTGGAGTGATCACTGGCAAAAGCGCTTTGTATGCCTAGCAAGTGGAGGGTGGATTCCATCTGGTTAGCAGGGGCAGCAAGGGGTGGAGGGTGTCCTGGTTGATGTGGAAGGTCGACACAACTTTGAGGAGAAAGGCGGGATCTGGTTGGAGCACGATCTTGTCTCAGTGAAAGGTGAGACATGGTAAGTCTACACAGAGGGCACATAGTTCAGTCACCAAGAAGGTGATGAAAGGAAGCAAGCATCAGCTGGGGCCAAAGGCTCAAAAGGCCTTTTGAGGAGGTCCTGCAGCACAATCAAGAGGCTACACATTGATTGAGGCTGCACATACAGGGCTGGATAGTGGGTGGGCAGGTTCTGGAGGTAACACAAAGAGTGAGGCTGGTCACAAAGAGTAGGAGATGGTCACCAGATTTTTAGCCTTTATTGGAAGTGCATCTGCAGGAAACGGAGGACGAGCTCAACAGGGTGTATTGTGGAGGTGCCCCTGGTGCGTGAAGATGGTGATGGCATTCCATTTCACCAGGTATGACCTCATGGATGCTTTGAGTGCTGTAACAAGGATGGACCTGACTTTCTAGGGCAGCGTGTCTTCCATGGGGTCTACGGTATAATTTGACATGCTGCGAGGTGTAGGGTCCCCCTGTAAGAATGGAGAATTTGGCCTCTGTCTTGTGAGATCAAGTTCTGGGTGTACAGAGGCCAGAAGAAGTTCCTGCAGGCACAGTCAGAGGAGTCAGGTGAACCACGGTTGCCTTGACCACAATGGGGCAATGAAGATGTAGTCCATCTTGTCTTTGCAAGCACCCTCATGATTTTGGAGGGGGGGGGGGGCATAGAACAGGGCTCCCTGCCCCGGAAGAGGAAAGTACTTCCTAGGAAGTTGGTCCCTCATCCTGCCTCAGAGCAGGTCAGGCATGTCATGTTGCTGGCTTTGGCAAACAGGTTGAACAGGTTAACTCTGCCTCACTTGTTGCAAAGATTGTGCTAAGTCACTGTGTTCAGTCGCCACTCATGCATGTGACTGAGCATGTCTTCTAGGTGCTACGCTTGCCCGTCATGTGGATGGCTATGAGTGATGTCCTTGTTGATATACCAGTCCCAAATGCTGGCAGACAACTGTTCTGGATGGATGGTGGGATGTCCAGGTGTGTGCTATCTGGTTCCTCTGGTGCTTGATAGGTGTGGACAAGCCATGTTAGGAGAGGTCCTATCTGGAGTTTCACTGCGACTGTCATGGCCATAAGGCTGAGAAGCTTTTCGATCTGGTGGGTTGTGGTGGGCACGGGGGAGGGGGCCATCAGTAAGAACAGTCAGCAGTGACGTTCGTCCCCCACTGGGCACTTGCATGCCTACCCAAAGTGTTGGAGGGCTGGCTGGAACCTAGATGGCTGCTTGGCATAGGTCCTCTGTTGTTGAGGTTATGTGGCCAACCACTTGCATGGCCTGATCACTGGCTGCTGAAATCTATGTGCCTTGCTGTTGACTTGGTTTTCTGCCATCTGCTCATCTGTTTGAGCACTGAAAAGGCCTTTGCCGTCAAAGGGGACTGAATCACTTGTGAAAGTCCTGTGGAGCAGAACCAGGCATGTTGGTGGATGGCCACAGCACCCTTTATAGCCTTGGCATTACAGTCAACATGGCCATGGAGATCTGTTGAAAGATAAGCTTGGAGGCCTCCATACGGAATACCCGGCCAGGTCCCTGCAGTCATCAGCATATGTTCACATACTGGGCTGATCTTGTCCCACTGAAGCAATTAGTCTCGGGCTACGGCAGCCTCATAATTAGAGACCAGAAAGCTGAGTGCCACAGCTGCATACACTGGCCTCACCATCCTATCGAGGTGGCACCGCCCTCCATCCACCAGTGCCATGTGCTCCCTCTGCAAGGACACTTGCATAGACTCAACTATTACCAGGTTAGGTTTTGGGTGGTGGAAAAAGAACGGGGTGTCCTTTTCCTACACTCAGTATGTAGTCTCCAGTCTTTTTGACATGGCCTGTGCAATGGAGGAAGCCTTCCTCGACTTCCTAACAGTTTGCAACACATTGGGCAAGAATGGTACCACCACTGATGCAGAGTCTTCCATGCACAGGGCACCAAAGATGGGGGCAGCGACTTTATCCTGCTGCGGTTCTGTCTCAAGTCCAAGGGAGCTGGCCATCCAGAAGACCTGCTCCAAAAAGTGACCTCTCTTTTTCAAGTCAGATGCCAGGTTCTGTGACATCACAGCCGCATCTGGTGACAAGGTAGACAAGGGCTGTTGGTACAATCAACTCTGGATCAAAGGTGTAGTTGATCAAGCTCCACAGAGGGAATGGTGTCCTCGATCTCTAGGATCTCTATATTGATGGTGCCAGTGATCAATGTCAATGCGGTACCTGGGCTCAGTATGGGGTTGTTGCCTCGATGTCAGTGCCACAGCATTGATGTCTTGCTGTTGACATTCTTGGTACCAAGGCATGATGTCATCCTGATACAGAGACCCCCAGTCACCTCTGCATGGCCCTTCCCAGGAGCGATGTAGTGGCAACCATCAGTAGGAGGCCTAGTCCCATTCAAAATGAGGGGAGAGAGGGTCTGCCCTGGTGCCCTTAGTTGCCAATTGAGGTGTTGATGCCTGAGAGGCATGAACAGATCATTTCAGTGTTGAGCCATTCTCTGAGGGTGGTGCTGTTGGTCTTGGAGAGGTGCAGGCAGATTGCCTCAACATTGAACCAGCCTTGGTGGTTGTGTTGGCTCCTGGGATCATGCCAACTGCCTTGATGTTGATACCTAGGACAGCAGGCAAGTTGGTGAACTGCTGGGGTGGTCTCTGAGCTCCCCTTCTAACACTGATGCTGCAGAAATCCCCTTGATGCAGGGGGTTTTAACTGGTTGGAGGGAAAGGCTGAGCAGTTCCTCAGAGTTGAGGGTTGATGGGGACGCTTGCTGTGCCTCATTTTTTCTTTGGTGGTGGCAGCGGCCTCCAGGCTAATGGTCTGGTGACTCCAGGTCTGCTTTGTAAAGGCCTGGCAATGCAGGCAGGCCTCCACAGCATGTCTCTCGCCCAGGCATAGGAGGCAGAGTGACTGACCATTGGGGGGAAGGAGCCTCTGATGGCCTGTGCAGTGGTGCAGCTCCTAAGTGCCACTGAGGACAACATCAAGGTAGATGGGGAAAGTAGGAGAGAATAAAGGCAAGTAAAGGTAACTCAGCATGTGAGGAATGAAGATGGAAAGTGAAGATGAAAAAAATTACATACATATGTTTAAAGAGTGAGCAGTTTGTAAAGGAGGAAGAAACATGAGGAGGGGGTTTGAAAAGAGCAAGAACAGAAAAAGGAACATTAGATACTCAAGGAAGAGAAGCACTTCCAATCTAGGCACAGTAGTGGTGGAAAAGGAACTGAAGGGATCAGTGGGAGCCTCACCCATGCTCTCCTGGAACAGGAAGGGGAGGAACCCCACCCAAAAACTTTACTACAGAAGCTTCCTGATAACAGGTTCTGCACAGGTGCAAAGCCCATATGTGTGATGCACAGAGACCACAAAGAACAGTGGCTTGTTATTTAGTGTAGCTTGTTGTCTAAACCCAGAAGAGCAATTTATCATGAATTGTTGGAAACAGCCACAAGCTGCTTGTCGAGAGAGCTGAAAACCCCGCCATTCTCTGCAACCCTGCTAGTGGCACCACCCTTCTTCACCATTCCTTTTCAGCATCCTCCACAGCAGGATGAACGTTTAAATCTTTTTTTAACAGAAGTCTTAAAGAAAGGACACCAGAAAGTGTACTGAATATGTTCACAAGTTTTAGACCTGCACAAATGTCTTTGCCAAGAAATTTGCATAGGTTTAGCAATCCCACAGGAGAGAAGGTGCTTTAGGGTGGGTGTTATTACTTCACTGAATAGTGAAGGAGCCTTTTAAAAAGGTGTTTGCTAGAAAGAGAAACAGTGAAGCAAAGGATGAACGTGATAATGCAGCAAGGATCTCAGTAAGCTAAATAGGAGACAGGCAGTCTTCTGCAAGACCCTCCAAAATAATAAAATGTAAAGGCATTCAGATTTGTGTATATGCTTGTGTTACCCGGTGTAGGAAGAATTTTGCTTGGGAAGCACCAAAGTGAAAGATTAAACTGCGACAGACACCAGAGAGGTGGGAATAGCTATGCAAGGCTAAGGTGGTTTTATGCCCATGAGCACCACCCAAAAAATTGCACACACATTCCTATACTCAGAAGGGTTCAGAAATTCAGATTTCTTTGATGTTCTGATTGGGGCCCAAGAGGATTCCCTTGTTATCTAGCAACTCCAGTGAATCAACTGAAGAAAGGGTGCTGACATAGAGAATGAGGAAACAGGGATTTCTGCCACAAAGCCCCCTGAAGTCTGTGCCAGCAGCACCTAGAAGATCAAGAAAGGCTAAGAAAGAGACACGATACAGCAAACCACTTACCAGGCAATCATCTGTTGGGAGTAATGGATGAGCCACCCACCCACCCACGGCACATTCTCAGGACTGCATAGTGTGACATGCAAATTTGCCCAATAATAGGATGCAAAAATTAGATTTTCATAATTCACAGGCAGCTAACAAGTCATGGTGGTTTGTAAACAATGCTGTTTATGCTAGTTGTATTCCAGGGGGATTTTTATTATTATCCTTGGCAGCACAGTTTGCCACCAGGATGACTTCTTGCTGTGCCTAACAAGCGACCCACAACCCTACAAGAACCCAGGATTCTGTGTGACTGGTTACCCACAGCAACAAGTAACCCTAGCTGGGTTTGCCTGAAAAGCTGCACTGCAGGGAGTAATTATGCAAATACCCCAGCAGTTCACTGGCATGGAAAGTGTAGTTAGCAAATCATTATGGCTTAACTGCCTGCCAACTGTGCACTGGTCAGTAGCTGTGCACTGCCGCCAGTAACCATCTTTCCCAAAGTGCAGCAATCTCAAAAACAGTGAAAGACTTATTATTTTAAATTAAGGAAAGCACAGGTCATACTCACTCTGATGATGGATACACACAACTGACAACCATGACATTCTGTAAGACAAGAGAAGATCACATAAACATCAGGAGGTGTTTTTTCAGCAAGGGGCAGAATACTACCTCTTCCCCAAATGGCCAATAACATGGGGTCTTCCTGAGCAGCACCTTTTATTGAAGCACACTGGAAAAAAGTGTATTCAATCATACCGGCATGTCAAACAGAATTTGCAAAGCACAGACTGTTTCAAGTAGGAGCTTGCAGTCAAATGTTTAACTAGTTAGTTCAAAACAGCAAGTAAAATTAACCTGCCTCACACGAGAGTACAGCACCTTGGCCCTCCATACTCTCCCATACTCTGAAGCTCCCTTACCTGGCCATTCTCTTATAGCAATTGCACAGCACACCTTTTTCTGTCTCTAGGCCCTATGCAAAGCACTCTCCTGAGCACCCAATTCCTTCACCTGTCAGTCATCTTGCACCTTCTTCTCTGCATCCTACATCATCTTCCACACATTTCCTCAGGTTTTCCCCTTTTAGCCTTCCTATAGTGTCCTGCTGCCTTCAGCTCCTAATCTGCTTCCCATTCTCTGTTTCTTTCCCTCCTCACTTCCTGCCAGCAGCACACAGCACCTCCCCGGGCTTTGTATGGGACATTCCCAAGCCCATTTGCATGCCTTTTATCCACCTACATCCCTGGTCTAGGCTTCTAGTTCTAATTTCTTAGCTTCTAGTTCTAAACCATACAGATATCAATACATAACCTTTAAGTTATGTGATGTTAGAACAACTCAGCCAGCTGGTGAGGAGAGAAGCACCATAGCACACAGCATTAGGATGTCTTTCTAATGTATAAAATAAGCTTACATCTGGGGTATGTTTCTTATTGAAAAGCACACCTGGACACCTTGTCCAGTTCCATGGGCAAGGAAAAAATGGCCCTAGTTCATACTTATCCCCCTGGGGTTTCACAGGTTGCTGCTCAAAGCCACCACTGTCAACATGGTCCTGCCAAGGCAAGTGTAACCTCTTTCCTACCATGTGTATGCCTGGGGTAGTCCATATGAAACAAATTACACAATCTAACAAACAGAAGGCAAATTATTTTAAAAAATCTCTGAAAAACTGCTAAAGACAAGCACTCCAGTTAAGTAGAATAGCTGTTGGTACTTTACTACAACATCTCTATGAAATTAAATGCCACAGCTACAATTTTAGTTGAGCAACAATTCAACCAGAAGTCAGCTATTACCTTTTCTACACCTCTGAGAAATTTGTCTGTTCCTGTGTAATTCCTCCTTGGATCTGTCAGCAGCTCACAGAGTCGCTGAATAGTAAAAGGAATACTGAAATAAAATATAAACAAGTTAAATTTTAATTTGAATTGCAAGAAAAAAGAGTAACACTAATCATTCTGTACACTATTTTATACTTAACTGCACATGAATTTAACACTTTTCCTTTCAGTACCTCAAAAACATACTGGAGACAATGAACAGTAGATGGCGCTGCAGCATCACAGAATTGCCTGTGCAGGCAATTTTGATTCACCCTAAAGTGCCTTCTGAGGCTCAAAGAAAGCAAGAAAGTTCAAATAACTCATTATCACATACTGGTAGCTGCTCAGTTGGTCAGAAAAACAGACAACTTACATGACATAACTTACCATGTCAGCTATGGTAGGTTGACATGTTAAGTAAATCCAGAACATTTTTTAATAGGGTGGCTTACTTCTCACAAGCAAGACACCCAGGAAATTCATAGCTTGTTAGGGTTGTTGTTGATATCCATGAAGGTTTGTTGTGTCATCTAAAAACAGGACAATTTTATCCTCAGGATCAGCTAGATAACCCTGACCACTACTACAATGGCAAACCACCCCCCTTGTCTGCTTGCTCTGCACAATCTCACTTGTGCAGCCACCACCTTTCCTCATCTTTTTGCATCTTTTTCCTCATCTGCCCCTAAAAATTTCAAATATCAATAACTGGAACCTAGCAACAGAGTAACAAGCCAGGGTGTGGGAAGCCAAAAGCAGCTGTGAAGAAGGTAATTTGCCAGTAGGTGATTTTACTTGAAGGTGTATATAAGTGAGAGCTAGCAATAGAGGAAGGTGAGAAGCAGGAAGGTAAGGGGAAGAGCCAAAAATAGTTGGAGAGAAGGTGCAATAAAGTCCTTCAGTAAAAAGTGAAGCAATATTTTAAAAGGCAACTACCAAAATGAAGGAAGAAACTGAATAGGGCATTTGACAAGAGAGGGAGGGAGGGAGGGAGATCAGTATGCTGGACTAAGAAACAGAAAATTAGTATTGCGCAACAGTGAAATTCACAGAAAAGTAATTTGGCAACACTACCAAAGGGCTTTGAAAATTGATTCCATTTGGGAGATCTGACAGAGTGGAGTTTACACGCAATTGCCAGCAACTCGGGCAGGCCAAATCTAGGCAGGGGGACCAAGGTAACAAGGCATGCTTGGGATATGTGCCAGAGCTACTGGGAGGACTGGGGGAAATGTGTGAACAAGCCAGGGCAAGAACAATTGTCTTTTAGGAGTACCATGCGTTGTTCAATGAACAACTAACTCAGCATGGATTATTCATCACAAGGAGGGTTGTGATACATGAACCTATCCAATATCTTGATCAAGGGTTTCCCTGTCATCTGTTTCTAAAGGCAATTCTTGCTGAATTCCATGAGAGATGTAATCATAACTCAGAACAGGATGGGTAACATGTTCGGCAAAAAGGCATAGTTTTCCCAAACCATGAGGTCTAGAAATGTTTTTGAGTAAACAAAAATGCCTGTTCATTTTACCCTTCTTCCCTTGACTCCTCATGTAAGCTGTTGTCATTCCGTCCTGCACAAGTCTGCCATCTATCCCATATGCTCAGAGTCCAACATCCATAGCTGCTGCAATACTGCTCTCCCCATCTGAAACATACTCCTCAATTATCAATTTATCTTGCCTGATCACTTTCTTTTCTTGAACTGCCCTATACATCCCCCTTCCACAGCTACCCAAAGCATCCTTCCCAGATGCTCATTAATCTCCAGCCTATGCTTGTTCTGTTTCATGTTAGTTTATACCTCTACTTTCTATATAAAATACATTCAGGCAATTTACAGTAACATTTTTAAATGCTAGATGTTTGGTACTAGGATCTAAACAGACAGTAGGGAATAACTTTAACAATGTCTTTAAAAGTGCTCACTGGAGTAATACCATTATTCTATTCCTGCCCTTCTGAAACTAACCAGTGATGGGGCAGGACATCTCACTCTGAAGAAACTGTATCACAACCAAAACAAAAAGGTTTATACAGTGTAGATAACAATAGTCCAGGTTTTTTTATTGTGGCTGAGGTGAGGAAATAAAAACCAGTATTCTCAGAATTTCAAGAAGAAATTGGAGGGTTAGTACATAAGATTACCTGAAATACCCAACTTAGGCTATACAGACAATGAAAACAGAAGTCTTCATAGTGGTGACACACAAGTTCTTTCACCCATGGTTGTGGGGGTGGGTGCAATGCCAAAACAACTTTTTTTCCTGAGATTTTACACTTTCATTTCCATAGGACATAATTTCTAGGGGTTGAACCTAGAAGTTTTGCAATTTACTAATACTGCAAGGAGTGTTTTATAGCTTCCCCAAAGCAGCACAAAGTTCCCAAAACAGTTTTTAAAAGCACTAATTGGGAAAACATTTGAATTTGGACTTGAAGTGTCATGGAAGCCAGCAGAATACTGTCGTAACTTCACAAAAGTATAAACTGGAGGTCTCCAGATGTTTTGGACTATAACCAGTAACGGGGGGGGGGGGGATTCCAGCAGAATTTTCTTCCAAATGGAAAATTTTCCACTGCTTAGTTTGTTTGCAGAAAAATTTATGGTTTTTAAGGTCATTAGTAAAACTGAATGTATGCCAACTTCAAATAAAATATTGGGAAAGCTTTGCAGTTTCAAAGTTGCAATTAATGGTTTTAAGGTGGCTTTGTCTAATGAGGATGAGACACCATACATGTATCATTGAAATGCATGTATATCTCAGAGTGAAACAGAAATAATAGTGACAGTGAAACCAAAGGTGTCCCAACAACTTTAGAAGAAGTGAAATGAACTCTACACATCTGTGATTGTCTGGGCATCATCAACAGTTCTCAGTATCAACAGTTTTCAGTACCTTTGTCTTACTTTTACATTTAAACAATTCACTCACTATGATCTTTACATTTTTATAAGTATGATATTACCAATTTCTACAAAATACAACATTCACATCACATTTTGTACTTTCAGTACCCTCAAGCATTTCAAAGTCAAAAAACTGTGGTTCTTGGGACAAAATATTAACATGGAGTATTTGTCTAGCTTCACTGTTTGTTTAATATAAGCATAATACACCAATCCATTTGATATCTGCAGAGTAGTCAGAGGCAAACTGGCCTAACAAAGATGTCTTGGTCTGTGACTCCCATCAGTTACAGTCAATACAGCCATTTTTAAGGGAGTTGCAAACAAAAACAAAAAAAATTCCAATGCAAATTCTTCTAGAAAACACTTATCACTGATTATAACTTTCAGAACCCCTAATCAGTTGGCACAATAGATGGGGCTGATACATGTTGGAATTCAAAAGCTATCATGCTTTAAATTGGGATAAAAGAAGTAGTTATCAGCTACTTCCAACCAAAAGAAAAACTGAAGAAAATGTGGCTTTGTCTCATCTAAATTCCACTGTACGAATCATTTGAAATATGCTTAGCAGAAACAAGATATACCTATCTAAAGCTAGATATTTTTAAGTATATGCATCTAATGCATATAATAATTATCCAGTGAGTACTGACCAATTATTAAGGTACATGGAACAAAGTCACCCCAAATCCCTTGAGTAACTAATACTAGTTTTTTAAAATTTTTGGCAGGACTGTAAAAAGGACATCAGATACTTTTCATGACCAAACTAGACACAGGCCCATAGGCTTGGATGCAAAAACACACCCTTGGAAGTTTTTGGGTCCAGTGGAGCTTTTCTTCTGAGAGAACAAAGGAGAAGGCAATCTTCACCAACTCTCCACTTTCCCTGTAGTCTCTATGTCCCATCCAAATCTATCCTAGATGGTTGAAGACCCTTCAGAATGGCACAGGAAGTGGTGCTGGTAGTTGTTAGAGAATGGGAAATCATCAAAGAACGCATTCCCCAACATCTCACAGAATACTGAGCAACTCCACCAAGGGAATGTTCTTACTGGCAAGGAAATGGCTGGATCTCATCTACCATATTTACTTGTATAGAAAGGTCCATTGTCAGTTACTAATATTTTATTCTTCTTCTGGGCTAGTAGTATAACTTTATTTACAAGATGAAATACTATTTTAGACATTTGTGCTTTTGCTTAAGCATTCCATTTATCATATTAAAGCAAAACAACACATTTTTAATAATAAAGGCACATGAATTTATGAATTTAAGTATTCTGGGATGCCATAAGATCCATTCTTCAATAAATAACACTGGTTAACAATTCCAAAACACAGCTAAACCACTGGGCTCTTATTTAGAATTTGCAATGAAATCTTCTGGTTTCTGGATCTGCTGAACTGGCAACCTGGGAGGCTATTTTCCATTTTTGTTTCATAAGCTCTGACACGGTAGCCATCATTCCTATCATTAAAGTCCCAGTATAATGGAAGAATTTAACACTAGTGTGTGATTTCCAAAATGTGAGAAGACTGGACTGAGAAGAGCACTTTAATGTGGATTCAACAGACCACAAATATCTATCTAACATAAGCTGTCCAGTAACGATCAAGGTAGCACCCAATTTGTTACAGCAATTAAGACTGCTGGTATACACAAAATTCAGGCTGTTCATGTACCAGATGAACATACCACAAGCAGCCTTATTTATTACATTTTTATGCCACTCTAGCCAAAGCTCTCAGGGCAGTTCTCCACTTTGCACATGTCATGATCCTCATCAACAGTCTTGAGCTTCACTAGAACTAAAGGCAGTAATATGATCACTTCTGCCCTAAGAGTGTATCCATGCAAAGTGCTCCCACAACTGACTTATGGAGAGACAATCCAGGGACTGGCTAAAATAATCCATTTAGAACCCACTCAAAATAAATTTATTAAATAATTACTTGCTTTAGCTCATTCTATCTCTTCAGCCAATGTTAGGGAACATGGGAACATGACGCTATAATTTTATATCATGGATATGTTCCTCCAAAATGTTTTTTGGACCAGCTGAAACTCCAGACAGGACACTTCAGTAGCAAACTGTGAGCAGCAAATGTTAGGTTTTTTTGATCTAATGCACAGAGTTCTTAAGAAATGGGCTCCAGATCAGATGCATAAATACATAAAGAATAAATTATGAACTCTTTTATCCCAACAAGATCTAGAGACAATTTAGAACTCACTGCCCCCGCACATTGCATTTCTGAAATTCATTAATTTGATTTTTTTAAATATGCATTGCCAGTTAGTTCCTTCCTGGTATTGCATTTCCAATCTATGTGTTCACAATATTTAGAAGGATGCTATTGTTAAAAAAAAATCCCTTTAGGTCAGAGATTTTGCATATGCAGAACTCAAGCATTACTTATGATACTGTTCTTTGCAATCTGAGCCTAGGGTAAAAATGTACTCCGAATTTGCTAAGGGATATAGCTAATGGTGACCATGCTAAGATTACATATTTTTATCTAATTCTGAAAGATTCATGACGTAAGATTTACAGTGACCACCCAAATGCTGAAGAGAAGCTTCGCTGAGGCCAATATGATGAATTGTAAGGATTTACTTTGATGGTTTTAAAGAATTAAGTAATATTCATTGTATTTAATTGTATTTTAAGCTAAATATGTTGTCTTAATTTCTATTTATTGTATGATGTGCTGTACTGATCTCTAAAAGATGTCTGGGATTTTCATTTTGATTAGTCTCCTATTTTAATATCTTTCTTTTATGTGCCTGCATTTGCATTTTGGTTGATATAACTGTAACAGCAGAAACAAGCAAAGGAAACTTCTATTTAAACAGCTAAAGCCAGCCTTGCCTCCACATAGCATATTAACCCTTTCTTTCTATCCTTAACCATGGTTACATTACTTGTTGGCAATGACATTAAGATTTTAACCAGGAACTGAAACCATGGTCCAAAAGTGGTTTCACATACTGGGATACAGGAGAGACCTTCTTAACCTAAACTGTGGTTAATATTGATGCTGACAAATTGTTTAACCCTAGGTAAGGGAAAGAGTTTTACTAGACCTGAGTAGGGCTGACATGCATAGGACATTCTGGAAAGCCAGAGAGGACTTATCCGCATGTAACAACAACAAAGGGGAGGAGACATGCAGTCTATGAGCATGCTCTTGATTTCTTAATGGCAGGTAACCTTCCTTTGTATCTGAATTTGCATATCTTAAAAATGTTTGTTAACCATTAAAATGAAAAGTTAACTGAATTCCAGAAGCAACATTTGTACTTAGAATGGCAATGGGGCGGGGGGGGGGGGGGGGAAAAAAAAAAAAAAAAGTAGGGGGAAGGAGCCTGGAGGAGGCTCAGATAAACCTTCTAGCTTCTTCACTTTCCTCCCTTCCCAGTGCATCAAAATGTCATTCTTCCTCTCTCTGGAGTTAATTTTTCAACCCTGGAGAGGAAGCCAGAGCAGTTCTGTCCATACTAGTAGCAAGGGGTAGGGATGAATCTTCATCTTGCCCGTCTGAGGTCACAGCAGTCTCCAGTATCAGGGTTTTTTTCCTGATCTATCCTACAGTTCCCTAGAATGCTCATCCAGGAACCATATGACTGCTTCCTCAGTAGATCAAATGGTTTTCCTCACTACATGGTTAATTGGAACGTATTCATCTAGTTAAGCTATTAAAAAGCTGTAATGCAAACTATAAGAAACAAGCTTTGAAAAGTATCACCCCTTCTCATGATCTGAGGTAAGAGGAGGTAAGCCAATGATTTTCATATTTATGACAATACTCTGAACTTTGCCAACAAATAATTATAGTGATTTTTCATTTTGTAGCACATATGGCAGAAAATCAGTACAATATGAAGGTCAGAAATAGAATGCCTAAATTTGATAATAAATCACATGATTCAAACAACAAGTAAAGTTTGATCTAAGACTGCATACCCATTAAAGCCAGTGACTATTTTCAGAATGCGTTCTTTCATCTCCTCAAAGGGAATGTACTCCACATTGGGGTTAGGAGGGCCTCTTGGCTCAGGAGCAGAAGTTCTGAAGTCATCCATCACTTTCTCCAATTTGAAAATAAAATAGCCTTTGAACTGCGACCACTGAATCCTAAAAAAGAAATACACACGGCTTGCTTAACAGCATATGAAAAGCCACATGCTAACCATATTCAGATTAAAGTAATAAAACATGCACAGCAGAGTTAATTTTAAAACTACCTTCAGGCAAGCAAGACCAAACAGTGATCTGATAAAGTATTTTGTTATGCTTCAAAATCAAAATACATAACTTAAATCATTAACAAAACAAGCATGATCTGTCAAAAAGCCCCCAACAACTGGAACCCTTAGGTCAAGATACAAATTTGAGAATGTGTTAAATAATTCTCTTGTTAAAATAGTTCTTAAATGGGCCAATAACAGGTAATAACCAGAATCAAATAAGACTTGAACAGAAATTATTTAGCCACAAGCTTCTACAATCCCCCAGCTTCTCTAGTGTACATGAATAAGGAGAGAAAAGGCACCTGTTTTATTCTAGCCCACTAATTTCTTCCAACGTGAACTTTGTTTATTTCAAATTCCACTGTGTGGTATTCAGGTTGGAATGAACAAAGTCAACCTACCCACAAATGTGGTTTCTGCATACAGGATTTACCAAAGTGTGTGGGGGAGGGGGCAGCTCTTATGATATTGCAGTAAAGTAGAAATCTGAGTAAAGGACTGGGATGGGGATCAGTTGGTATGTGGAAAAATGCAATTGCCCTTATTGCAAGTGGAAAGAAGGCTGCAAAGCAGGATTAATGTTCCACCATCAAAAACCAGTTTGAATTCACATAAGAGATATAAATATTTTAAAATTAAAATAAGTAGCATAATTCTACATCTAGTAAAGAGTAGAGAAAGTCTGATACAATTCTTTCTCCTGTTATTTCCTATTGTATTCTTCATGCTCCTCAGTATCACACTCACAACAGACAATCCAGCCTCTCATGATCTAGTTCTAGTAACACATCACCAATAGAAACTTGTGCTTGAGAAAAGACAAAATTATATTTTTGTTGATTTTTCAGGTGTTCTACCTGAACCAACTATAGTATATTCAGTGAGAGAGAACAAGAAAAGTCACAAGTGCCAACAAATATGAGCTAATTATTCAGTCCTGGGTATGTAAGGCTACTTTGAGCTAGGGGTTATCAACTCACGGTCTAGGGGCTCAATCAATTCTTCCTCAAGGGCTTTCCATTCATCTCCAGCAAAGCCCTCACCTCAACTCTAATTGTTTCAGCCATTTTCTCCTGAGCGTGCAAATCCCCAGAGAGCTTTTCAACATGGCTTCTGTGGTATGAGCAGCAACCAGAATTACCAGAATTCTTCTTACACCTCAGCAGAGCACCTCCATTTGCTAAGTCCCATTCATGCATGTGAGCACGCAGCTGTAAACAGAGTAACAGGAATCTAACAAAGCTACTGTTGGCTTTCACACTAAGATCCAAGGCCAGATAAAAACAAGTTATGTGTAATTTGCTTATAAATATAAATGCACAAACCATATGTGTGTGCAGTTTAGATCCATGCACACATATACACCCACACATATCCATGCATTATGTATCTAATGGAAAATACTACCTGAATGTTCAAGTAACTCTTTACAACTTTTAAAGCTTAAAATGTTTTCATTTAAAAGATAAAAATTAAGCCAAAGCAGGGACTGTTTATTTCCCCCATGCCAAGTCTTTGTGACCTTTAATACAGTCTACAAAGAATCATAATTATGAGTTTAGATGAAAACCCAATACTATTTTATTACATTTATATCCTGCCTTTCTTCCTCCTTCCAATGTTCTCCTCTCACCATTTTATCCTCACAAACAACCACCCTGTGAGATAGGTAAAGATAAGAATGTGACTTAGCCAAAATCACCCAGTGATAGAGCTTCATAGCTAGAGACTAGAAACCCAATCTCCCAAGTCTGAGGTCAATATTCTAACCGCTGAACCACACTGGCTTAGTGGCTAGGGTGTTGAGAGATTGTCATGTGATTTTTCTGAGGTATTCAATGAAATTTTCTCCCACATCGAAAATGAGAATACAGTAGCAGAAATTCAAGAAATCTGGCTCCTTTCTAATATTTTAAGGTATAGAAGAAAGGGCTTACTGTAAATGGTTTGAGCCTCTTGCTCAATAGCTTAATATGCAAAACGAAGAACTTTAAACATGTTAAAGCATGTGCAAAGATCAAAATAGGCAACACAACTGGGAACTGTTAGAATTAAAAATAAGTACTGATTTGGCACTGGCTAGTTTCCAACACTGACCACACTGCAGTGAATGGACAAGTAAATGTACTGTCAGAACATTTTTTGATGGTAGGAGTTGATTAGGAGAGCTAGTCATTTTAAAGGCACAAGAACAGATAACACCTCTTAATTCTTTCTTTCATCTTGTAAGAAAAGTGTCCTCCAGCAAAAGTACTTCAGGAAACAGTTACAACAAAGGAGTCTTTTTTTTCAAAGGGTTTTTTTTAGAAGCTGAAGGCCGATGTCTTCCCACTGGTCCCTATTTAGGCTAAAAACATTAGCTAGTGGCCTTGTATTTACTTATTTAATACTGATAAGCAATTTCATGCAAATATGCAATTCAGCATGTATATCCTTTATGTAACATATAAAAGTTAACACTGCTATAACTATTCATGGTTCAGTTGCATTTTAAGGGCCAATAAGGATACAAAATAGTTACAGTTATAAATGATGTATATACTAGTGAAGGATTGAAACAAAAACAAAAAGTAGGCTAACAGCAAATTAGTTCACACAAATGAGACCAACAGGCAAAAGAGGGTGGAACACAAGGGAGGGACTTAACAGGCAACAGTCCACAGACAAGAATATAATCATAAGAGAGAAAGAACTCTGCGGTGAAGAAAATGACTTTGGGCTGGATCCAGACTTAGTCATGCTTTGAGCAGACCTAGTAAAATTAATGTGACAAGTTAATCATGACCAACATTGATCCAGAAATTTCAATGGGTCTACTCTAAGCATAAGTAAGCCTTAATACAACCACCGAAAATTTAAACTAGGGGTGGTAAGACAGGGGCCCTCCAGATATTGTTGGGACTTCCATCATCCATGACAACTGGCTATCCTGGGTGTAACTCATGGAAAACATAGTCCAACAATATCCAAAAGACCTCAGGCTCATGTGTGTGGCTCCACCATCTCTAGTCACTGATGTTAACAGGCAGATTCGTTCTAGAATATAGTGAAGAATGAGGAACTACAAGCAATAGAAGAGATAGGACAATAAAGCATTCATGGTGGTATGTGAAAAAATAACTGAAACATTAAGTAAAGGTTAATATTGGTCACTTATTTAGTCTCCTGGATGCAATTTTAATGTCAGGCTACACAGAGTCAGGCCAATAGAGAAAGAGTCATGTGTATACCTGGAGGGTGCACACCAGTGAATAAAGCAATGTTTGTCTCACATATAGGGATTTGAACTTTCAACTGGAAAGCAAAATGGGCTCAGCATGTTGTTAGCAAACTGTTACTCTGTAGCAACACAACGACAATTGTACTGTATGTATGACTTCCTTCTTGTCTTGGCTCTATATCACTAAGAGACTCATCAAGTCCTATACTCAACCTTCATTTCCCTGTTTAACAAAAGGACACCAATATGGTAGTTGCATACAGGGCTCACCTCCCACTCCTACCCCACTCTTTCTGTGGATGTTCTCTCACTTCCAGAAGGCACACATACAGGATAGACAAAGGCACTGTGGGGCCAGTAAATGCGTAGTGGGTTTTCTTCATTTTTCTGGCACTATCAGCTTACGAGAGGCAATCTTCCATCCTCTATAAAAGCAAAGGAACTGCCTACTCATGGCATTTGATACTTGTTTCATACTATACTACCAATCCTACAAGGAAAGGGCCCCTTCTGACCTGTGACACCCTTTCTTTGTCCACAACAGAAAATGGCTATTGCTACACCTGTTCCATTTGTGCAGCAATGAAACTCCTGTGATGCTGCACTCATGCAAAGGCATCTGATCCTGCCAATCCTGCAATGACCAAGGATTAAGCCACAAGTATTTTATTTAGCATGTTTATATCATACCTTTGATTTGGGGGTATGTATAATGAACGTCATGTATAATGCTCAGAAATAAACTAGTCTCAAAGCACATGAATATTTTAATATCATAGTGGCACAATTTCCAAAAAGGAATGTATAAAAACTGATTAGAGAATAAACTTTCAACCATTGTCATTGTCTGCCTGAGAGCCAACTGAGCTTAGCAGTTTTATCTCTTTGACTGTGAGACTGTTTTCCGTGTTGGCCACTTTCACCCATAACTTGATTCTGTCTACTGACGTTTTCATTCTTCTTGTTACCATGGCTTCATCACAACAATGCCGCAACAAGCCTCTCAGAGGAATGTACAGAATACAGCAAGTAGCTTATTCAGCAACCAAGAGCTATATTGTAATGCAAGAAAAATAAGCACAGATTTGTTATGTGCCAAATTTTCTTTTCAAAATTATCCTCAAATTTGGCCACATCATGCATGATGCATTACTCTATTCTAAGCAATCACACAGAAAATCCAACATCCCAGTGAACATACAAAAAGCCAAGTCTTCCTGCAACGTCTCTATTTTTTTTAAGCAACTGGGGGTAAGAGATAATAGCTTTTGCTTCCTAACTGTTTTGAGGGTTCAAATCTTCATTTAAGTTCAGAATTAGAACTCCTTCCTATTTGCTTTTTCTTTCATGGGAGCAAGTCCATGTCCCATCCTTTTAAAAAATCATTATCAGAACTGGAACGCTCCCTTTACTTCCTGAGATTTTGCATTCTTCATTGGTAAAACTAGACTTTTTAAGATTTGCACCTACATAATACATGGTTAGTACAGTCTTCACTGTCTTGGAAAAAATAGTTTACATTACCCAGAAGTCTGCAGTGATTTATAGCAACTTAGGTTTTAGCTTAAAATTGTTATTGTGATTATTATGCTGTATCATATTACTGCTATGCTGTGTCTTATTTATCTATGTTATTGCCACCCTGAGACACTGTATAGGATGGGACACAAAAATATTAAATAAGTAAATAAGTAAATGATTATCTAGATCAAAAGATTCTTGCTGCAAATCTATACACTCTTTCCTGTAATAAGTCGCACTGAACTAATCAAGGCTTACTTTGGAGTAGTAATGCACAGGATTACACTACCAGACACATGCTATGCAAGTATCAAATTGTATAACAATGTAGACTATGTATAACATTTACTGTAGTTCACTGGAGAGGATGGAGTGTGTACCAGTTCTACTAAAGAGTCATCATGGAAGGTTTTGGCAAGTCACATCAAAAGGCATTAAATTCTATCAAGTAAGCATCAATATCACAAAACTCTAAAAGCATCAACCAACCTGTACAGTTCCAAATGGCATTTCAACAAAATACCTATCTGAATTGCCATGTGTTCCATGAAAAAAGTAAAGATATATGGTTACTATAATGCACTCAAGTTCCTATGTAAGGAGTATCTTACCATTCAATATCAGAGAGCAGTATAGGTGGAAAACAACATACATATCATAGAAAAAAATCAGTTAAAAATGAGAGACGTGGAGAAGTGCAAAGGCTTCATTTACTCCTTCATTCCCAAGGCACATACAGCATGTTTAAGACTTTTACGAAGTTGTGCTTTTCCATCATTTATCTGACTAAATAAGCTAGCTTAACCATTCACCTTATAAGTAGTTTAGACTACTTTACATGTAGATACCTTTTTTCTTGTTGCAGATGATGCAATAGCTCCCATTCAGATAAGCGTTTGTGCTCAGTGGTCATTCTGAATTAAAACACAATGCTTATGTCAGTGGGAGATATTAGACCTCCTCTTTGAGCCAGCTTCCTCTATTTTTTAAAATGAATTCTCATTTCATTCTTTCTAAAATAATACTTCCTCTGGGATCATATCAAATTCTTTCACAAGATTCTTGCATCCCCCAGATTATAACACTGATTAAATATTCCCTTCATTCATTCAGCAGTTACTTTCATCATCAGTTATGCCCGAGGAGCAACTATTAGTAAACATGGTAAACGGGTCTTTCAACAACCAATGTTGCATCATTTCAACTGTGATTGACTCTCAGATGCATCTGAACTGCTGGGTGGGGGAGAGAAATCACTGAGACAGGAGGCAACTACTGCTAAATAGCACCTTAATTAGTTTACAAATCAGCTGATAAGGAATTGATTAATGAAATTACTCAGAGTTCACCAGCTCAGGTGGTGAGGGGTGGGGAATTATTTATTTGATTAAAATTAAAGCTTACAAGATTGTTACCCAAATGCAGCTGCCCAAATAAGATGCACATTTCACATGGGGTACACAGGGCTGTATTAAGTTAAAGGCAACAGGGAAGACCTATTCACACTTCATCAGCACAAGTCTAGCTGCTAGTGGAAAAAACAAAGTGGAACAAAGCACCACAAAAGGCTAGTTCTGCCAAGCTAGTAAAAATGTCACATTTTATTAATACTAATTACTTTGAATGTGCAGCTATCAGATATGATTCATCAATAACATATACCATACCTGACACTGTTCCTTGTCTAAGAAAGTATGTGGGGAGGGAAGTTGGGAGGGAAGAGGGAAGTTTTCAATATTAAAAAAACCTCACTTTTACCAGGTATAGCATTGAAAGGCCAGAGCAAAACTGCTGTTTCTGGAACACCAATCCTAGACAGGTAGAGGTCAGGACACAGAACATACAGGTGCTGATTGTTGGAACAAGAACACACACACCCCTCTGCACAATAAGACTGTGAAAGACTGTGAAGTATCAAGGAGAACTGGTTTAGAACTATGTGGATTACTAGTATTAATTTCTAAAGTACTTTTAACATGCTAACCTTTTATTATCATTTCTATTCTACCAATTTATTATCAGTTACCTTGAATTATTCCAGCTGGTTAAAACCTTCACCAACAGCAAGGATAAGGAAAAACACTGCTGTAAAGTAACTGAGTTAACTCTTTCCTGGGCTAATGAAATTCTATTTCTCCTCTTCCTACATGCTACACGCAGCAAGTCAGTACAAGTAATAAGAGGTCTATGCACACTTCCCACATCCCACTTGGCCAAATTATATGTCCTTCAAACTCATATAACTTGATCTGTGAAGAGGGGAGAAAAGACAGAATGAGCTAGGGGATGCATGAACAGACCTTCCAGTTTGCAAAACAGTCACTTGTGTGGCCTGCAGGTGCACACGACCTATGATCCTTCCTCTTGTGGATGCTATATCTATGCTGGGAAGAATGACTCCCCTTTGCCATTAATATCACACATTAAGGAACTAGATCTAAGGAGAGCACAGGTTCAATGCTACATTCTGATAAATGAGAAAATTCATCTCCCAAAGAAAATACAGTAATAAGATGTTTTCACATTATCTTAATGATTTTATTTATTGCAGTTCTATACTGCATTTCATAAAATAGGAGTTGAAGTACCTGCTATTGGTAGGCAAATCTAGAGATTCAAATATTCAAAGAACCAGTCATGTGAAGTAAAAGACCAGAAACTGTAGAAATATGGAAAAGGAAATATATTGATATAAAAAGTTACAGATCAGTAAATTGTCTATGCAAGGATTCAGTAGGTACAAAGAGATGAAAATGCATGAGTCAACAACGAACTAGGTTAATGGATGCAAGGAAAGAAATGAAAGATGCTTTGACTACTTATTCATCACACACTGCCCAATAATTCAAAACTCAGACAAGACGTGCATTTGTAAGGCACACATAGTTGGGGAACGCCTTTACTCAGTTACATGCCCAGGCATGCAGCTATATTCTGGGTATAAACAAGTGTGTGTACAGACTGTGAAAAATCCTTAAAACTTAAATTAACTGCAATCAGAAAGCCAAATTCCAGCACTGTTCAGCTACCAACTCTGAAAGAGCAGTGAAAGCTTCTTATTTGTTATTATTCTTGAAGCATCTATCCAGTGATGTGGGGCAGAAAATTTTCTAGTGCTTTATTTTTCTGCAGAAATGTTTCCATTTCATAATTTTCTTAGTAAAAAAATAAATGTACACCAATTGCAAATGCAGTATTTGCAAAAGCTTAGAGATGTTATTAAGCAGTATATATAGCATCACAAAAAATTAAAACATGCAACCTTGGCAGTTTCAAATCTGTAATTAATGTTTTTCAGGTGATTATCCCTTTATGCAGCCCTTCTATACACACAGGTTACTGAAATACATGTATATCTCAAAGTAAAATGAAGGTAAAAGTGACAGTAAGACAGAAGGTGCTTTACCAACCTTATAGGAAAAGTGTTAAGTGGGCATCAGTACATCATACACAGTTCTTTGGGTTGCTAAAATTAGTGTGTCAACATTTTTCAGTATTTTTTTTACATTCAAAAATGTAATAGAAATACATGCTATTGTCTTTAACTTTCAAAAAGCATTCCAGTAAAGAGTCAACTTGTTATAACCTTTAAATAATATTAATCATCCTTTGAGTTTCCCTCCTCCTTCATGGATCACTGCCTTGTTGTGGCGAAGGGGCTTGTGTAGCTCAATGAAGCTATGAGCTATGCCGTGCAGGGCTACCCAAGACGGACAGGTCATAGCAGAGAGCTCTGACAAAACATGATCCACTGGAGAAGGAAATGGCAACCCACTCCAGTATCCTTGCCATGAAAACCCCATGGACAGTACCAAAAGGCAAACAGATACGACGCCAGAAGATGAGCCCCTCAGGTCAGAAGGTGTCCAATATGCTACTGTACTAGTACTAGTAGCACCAGAAAGAATGAAATGACTGGGTCAAAGCCAAAAGGACACTCAGTTGCAGATGTATCTGGTGGTGAAAGGAGAGTCCGATGCTGCTAAGATCTATACTTCATAAGAACCTGGAATGTAAGATCCATGAATCAAGGGAAGCTGGATGTCGTCAAACAAGAGATGACAAGACTGAACATCAACATCTTAGGAATCAGTGAACTAAAATGGGCAGGAATGGGTGAATTCAATTCAGATGACCATCAGGTATACTACTGCGGGCAAGAATCACAATAGTCCAAGTCTATGCCCCAACCACGGGTGCTGAAGAGGCTGAAGTTGACCAGTTCTATGAAGGCCTACAACACCTTCTAGAATTAACACCAAAAAATGATGTCCTTATCCTCATGGTAGGAAGCCAAAAGATAACCAGAATAACAGGCAAGTTTGGCCTTGGAGTACAAAATGAAGCAGGGCACTGGCTGGTAGAATTTTGTCAAGAGAATACAATGGTCATAGCAAACACTCTTTTCCAACAACCCAAGAGACGACTCTACACATGGATGTCACCAGACGGTCAAAACAGAAATCAGATTGACTATGTGCTCTGCAGCCAAAGATGGAGAAGCTCTATACAGTCAGTAAAAACTAGACCAGGAGCTGACTGTGGCTCAGATCATGAGCTTCTGGTTGCAAAATTTAGGCTTAAATTGAAGAAAGTAGGGAAAAGCACTAGGCCACTCAGGTATGACCTAAATCATATCCCTGATGAATATACAGTAGAGGTGACAAATAGATTTAAGGAATTAGATTTAATAGACAGAGTACCTGAAGAACTGTGGATGGAGGTTCACAACATTGTACAAGAGGTAGCAACTAAAACCATCCCAAAGAAAAAGAAATGCAAGCAAGCAAAATGGCTGACTGAGGAAGCTTTACAAATAGCTGAGGAAAGAAGGGAAGGTAAAGGCAATGGAAGAAAGAAAAAGATATACCCAATTGAATGCAGAATTCCAGAGACTAGCTAGAAGAGATAAGAATGACTTCTTAAATGAACAGTGCAAAGAAATAGAAGAAAACAATAGAACAGGAAGGACCAGAGATCTCTTCAAGAAAATTGGAGATATGAAGGCAATGTTTCATGCAAAGATGGGCATGATAAAGAACCAAAATGGCAAGGACCTAACAGAGGCAGAAGAGATTAAGAAGAGGTGGCAAGATTACACAGAAGAACTATACAAAAAAGAGCTTAACATCCCTGATAACCACGATGGGGTGGTCACTGACCTCGAGCCAGACATCCTGGAATGTGAAGTCAAATGGGCCTTAGGAAATCTGAGCGACAACAAAGCTAGTGGAGGTGACAGCATTCCAGCTGAGCTATTCAAAATCATAAAAGATGATGCAGTAAAATTGCTACACTCAATATGCCAGCAAATTTGGAAAACTCAACAGTTGCCACAGGATTGGAAAAGGTCAGTTTACATTCCCATCCCAAAGAAGGGCAATGCCAAAAAATGTTCAAACTACCGCACCATTGCACTCATTTCACATGCTAGCAAAGTTATACTCAAAATCCTACAAGCTAGGCTCCAGCAGTATGTGAACCAAGAACTACCAGAAGTACAGGCAGGATTTTGAAGAGGGAGAGGAACTAGAGCTCAAATTGCCAACATACACTGGATCATGGAAAAAGGTAGGGAGTTCCAGAAAAACATCTACTTCTGCTTCATTGACTATGCTAGAGCCTTTGATTGTGTGGATCACAACAAACTGTGCCAAGTTCTTAAAGAGATGGGAGTACCAGATCATCTTATTTGTCTCTTGAGAAACTTATATGCAGGTCAAGAAGCAACAGTGAGAACTGGACACGGAACCACTGATTGGTTCAAAATTGAGAAAGGAGTTCGGCAAGGCTGTCACAGACTCTCAGCCCAACCTACCTCACAGGGTTGTTGTGGGGATAAGATGGAGGAGGAGATGTAAGCTGCTTTGAGCCCTGTGTAGGAAAAAGGCAGGATATAAATCGATAAATAGAAAGAAAAATAAATAAATATGCAGATGATACCACTCTAATGGCAAAAAGTGAGGAGAAACTAAAGAGCCTCTTGATGCGGGTGAAGGAGGAGAGTGCAAAAGTTGGCTTGAAACTCAACATTAAGAAAACTAAGATCATGGCATCCAGTCCTCTCACTTCCTTGCAAACAGATGGGAAAGAAATGGAAGTAGTGACAGATTTTATTTTCCTGGGCTCCAAGATCACCACAGAAGGGGACTGCAGCCAAGAAATTAAGACACTTGCTCCTGGGGAGGAAAGCTGTGGCAAATCTAGACAGCATACTAAAAAGCAGAGACATCACCCTGCCAACAAAAGTGCGTATAGTCAAGGTTATGGTTTTCCCAGTTGCAATGTATGGCTGTGAAAGCTGGACCATAAGGAAGGCTGAGCGCAAAAGGATTGAGGCCTTTGAATTGCAGTGCTGGAGGAGACTCCTGCGAGTCCCTTGGACTGCAAGGCAATCAAACCAGTCAGTCCTAGAGATCAACCCTGACCGCTCTTTAGAAGGCCAGATCCTGAAGATGAAACTCAAATACTTTGGCCACATAATGAGAAGGAAGGACTCCCTGGAGAAGAGCCTAAGGCTGGGAACAACAGATGGCAAAAGAAGAAGGGAAAGGCAGAGGATGAGGTGGCTAGATGGAGTCACTGAAACAGTTGGTGTGAGCTTAAGTGGACTCCAGGGGATGGTGGAGGACAGAAAGGCCTGGAGGAATGTTGTCCATGGCGTTGCGATGGGTTGGACACGACTTCGCCACTAACAACAACAGTTTCCCTCCTCAAATATGTTAAAACAAATACTTGTTCATTGCAACAAAAAGTAAGGTTTGATAACGTTCTAAAAGCTTTGTTGCTTCTTAAATACATATAAAGTAAACATGCTCAAATACAAGCTAAAGTTGTTCCTATGCAAATTAACCTAATTTGTATTGAAAACTTTTCTGATTCAAAGTTTCTTGAAAAACCATTACTGCATATTGCACTTAAAGCTCATAAATCTCTAAGGCAACCCTCTAGTCAAAAAGTCCATAGTTCAAACATAGCACAACTTCTGCACCTTTCCTGGAAATTCATGATGTCAATTTAAATGGAACATTCCCCATACCAGTCATCTCCAGCCTCCACAACTAGAACAACCCTTTGGTGTCAGAATGGTTTGTAAACCACCCCAGCCAGCCAGCCTCACCAAGTTCAGGCATCACAATAACTCATGTCTGGAGAGGGTAATTATGCTAAGTGGGCAGTTTGTGACCATTCCACATGGGGAAGGAAAATAAACTACTAACCTTTATTTGTTCCCTCTATTATCATGCAAACCCACCCTCCACTTGGCAACTGTGTGTATTACTGCCACCTGCATCTTCCCCTCATTAATCCCCTCCTCCTAGGCTCTGCACTTCAGAGATCTGGCTTTTTCTTTGGAGAGCCAAGTTTCTTTCATCTTCACTAAGCGACCTTGAAAGAGGTCACTATTCTCCTACATACCATGAATATGACTTGGCAAAAAAACAGTAACATTTCTTCTCCTAGTGCTTTTCATGTATGAATGATTGGAGGTAATGTACATAGCTGCAATCTGGAGTCATGGTCAAGTCTCAATTTCTTTTCTTAACCTCTCTATAGTGGGTGGAACTTTGAGACAAAAATAGGAAAGGGAAACCTTAAACCCCCACTCCCATATTGCTGGGAGCCAGGAAGGTAAATTCTTCCAGGAAGATAAATCTATCATGCATATTCACACACCTATGCTGAGAAAAGGAATACTGTTCTTATTTTATCTTGTTATTGATTGTTGTATTTATTGGGTATTTATCACATTGTAAGCCATCCAAAGACGATTGGTACAGATAAAAATATCCTAAATAAATAAATAAAATAAACTCCAATAGTGAGAAGCAGCCAAGGTTGTTTTTTTTAAGGGTTGAAGCAAGCAAATAAATAAATCCTTCAAGCCCCTCTTCCTAAAAATATAAGCCCCAAATTATTAATACCAATGTATGTTGTACCACATATACATTATATATGTACAGTGCTTCTCATGGCAAGAAAGGGTGGAAGGGGAAGACTCTCATCATAACAGTACAGATGTGGTGCTGCAAAGGCCTCTGAGATACTTGCTGGGACTGGGCAGAAAACTAATGGGAAACAAACCATGGAATAGTGGTGAGCACCTGGTCATTTGTCAGCAGCAATGCAGTTTAGCAAACCATTAAAAACACACGGTGACTTGTTTTCAATATGGCTTATCATGATGTACGAACAGGTTCATTGTGTCCATAGCAATACTACTTGCATTGCCAAAGAAGTCAAGAAATGTTTATAACTGAATGGTGAACTTTGCCTCTCCAGCAACTGAGTTTCTTCCACTATTTCAGAAGATGCTCCCCATGGTTCATCCACCCTGTCTAAGCTTTTTAACCTCCCAAAGCAGTTTGGAAATGGTAGGTTGTTGTAGGCATTTAGGTACTCTAAGTCTGCAGTACCAGGCAGCTCAAATCCAATTTCCTTTTTCATAAGAACCTTAGTTTGCCTGGGATAAAAGAATAACACTAGCAAATTGTGTTTAACACTCTCCCAATCACCTAAATAAAAGTTCTTTCCAATAGAGTACATCACCTTTTATAATCTAAAAAACTTAGTCTGTCCCCACTGCTTGCTCCACACTTTCAGACCACCAATGGTCCACAAATGACTGATACCGGAAAGAGCAGGAAGGCTTTGATGATGTCAGTAAATTCTGTAGGCCTATTTGGATAATTAAGGGCACAATGCAGTGCATGTTTTAGACAAGAAAAGTTCTACAACTTCCAGCATCCCCTGGTCAACCATGCTTGCTGGGCAATGCTGAGAGGTTTGGGATTTTTTTTTTTCTGTCTAAACATGGATAGAATTGCACCCTCAATGAGTCCGTTTTCTATACATAATTTTTTTTAAAATGCAATGTATGATGGCTATCTATAAAAGAAAATGCTTTAAGACAGTGGTGGGGGAAGTGGTTTACTATATATTTTCACATAAGCTTCCTATACTATTATTAATCTCAGATTTTATTTTGCATTGCTACTTTAGTACTATCACTTATGAACAAATAACTATATTTTCTAATAAACTTCTGCCAGAGTTATCTTCAGAGTTCTCCCTCACAACGACAGTGTATCAAACTTGTCTAACTGCATCAGTAGCTTCAGCTAAGCACTCAATTTGTGAAATCTTTGTGCAAGACGATAAACGTTTGTATGAACAAATCAGTCCCAAGCTTTGCTATGCTTCAACTAAGTTTCCAGAACAATCACGCTTCCTCACTGATTAATCCTTGGAAACCAAGAAATGGTTTTATGGCAGGCAATACACATATGTAATGTGATTGCTTAGAGATTCAGTACGTGATAATAATGAGCATCACACAGCATATGCCTGTTCAAATTCCGAACAGAAACTTGTATGTTCTGATCCTGTGAACGTCTACCGAAGCATCTAACTCACGCTGCAGTGGCAATTCTTTGCCTAATTCTTAGCACTCTTCTACACATAAGTACCTTCCATACAGAATTCTGAATGGCACGGCCCAGACACAGTTAGGTAGCTGAAAGTTCTAATACGAAGGTCTTCCTCTTGTACCCACACAGCCCCCTTCCATAGCTATACATACAAGGTCACTTGTAGGCGCCTGGAGAACCAAATCCAGAGAATAACTACAGATTAGAGAACACACACCACAACCCAGTTTACAAGTAACAACAACCTATGGCTATCACATGCTTCCCCGCAGCATATTAAGTTCCCATTTATTCGGTGCGCTTCTGAAAGCTACACTCTGGTTGTAGCTACACTCAGAGAAACGACCCTGAGTTTTAATCCCTGTTCTTGTGTGTGATTTGTTTTAAATCAGGTTTATTTCTCTAACCGGGTAGAAGGCAGCAAGCTCATTTGCATGTAGCCTTGACCAACTGATTACCCCATGGTTGGTCCTTATGTCCAAACTGGGTTACACAGAAAGAGAGCAAGGAGTTTCTTTCTGCAAGAGCTGTAAGCAGCTCAGTTACACCTACCACAGAAAGAACAGAGTGGTACTATGCTACACAGCCATAGTACATTTATAACGTCCAGCTATCCAACACACATTTTACAAAACAAAAACAAAAAAACAACCATGTATTGGACCATGAAATGTATAAAGTAGACAGAATAAATTTGCAACCTGAAGCACACTTCCATGATACCTTCAGGTAACTATGAGGACTCAGTATTTTCTCTTATTTTTCATACTGATGCAAACTAAGAGAGCTGTCCACCATGATTGTTCATGCTACTTGCTCAAACTAGTAAAATGGTTTTACAAGCAATGTACATAGAAAATATGTCATCTTTCTAAAGAAAAGTGGAGGATGTTAAATATGTAACATCAATCTAACTATTAACAGCTCAGCTGACTGCATGACTAAACAGATTATCTGCTGCTGACTTCTATTTTCCAAATAATTTTACTTTACTGTCCATTTCAGGGTAAAGGGTTTGCATGACATGATGAGCCATTGTAGGTGAGAAGGCTGAGTGGGATGTCATGTGGTGTGCACCCAGACTAATTCTCACAGGGTGCTTGTTCAGGGGCAATAAGGCGCACCAATAACCCATGGCTTGCTGTTGGACCTACAATAACTTGTCATACTGTATGGAACCAGGTGACAGACCTTATTGTCGGTTGAGAAAACTGGGTAGTAAGGCACTTAGTACAAGTGACTAAAATTGCTCTTACCAAACTACCCTGGTCCACCACCAGTGTCATCTGCTTATCAATGCCCTGACAGAGTAGAACAATCAGCACTGATTCAGCCCCACTCATTGTGATTGTGAGCCCTTTTACATTGTCATGGTTTTTCTCCCCTCACCCCACATTCAGAGATCACTTCAGAGAACACAGCACATTCCAGCTGTCACTGGTTTGTCTCCCCTTCTTGGGGGGCTGTACCCCAAATGTGTGCAATTTTTAATTATCTCTATTTGCATATTTTTGCAGATCCAAAATGGCACATCTAGGCAAAGCAATACCAGAGGAGTTACCTGCTCTCAGAGAGCAGCAGGCACCAACCCAGAGAGACTGCTGACAAGAGAATCCAAAGCCATTAGTGATCTTTGCTCGTGAAAACATGGGGGGGGGGGGGTTTTTTGACATTTGTGAGGTTACGCTCATATTTTACCCTACTATATGACTGCCATCCTGAGTCGCTCGTAAAGGACAGAGTAAAAATACTTTAAATAAATAATAAATAACATGTCCCTCGGGGGGGACGGGGGGACGACCATGCAGAACCCTGTAAAACAAAAACCCTTTAAAAGAAGAGTTCTGACAGCTAGCAATCAAAACTCCATGCCCCTATAAAAGGCGGTAGCTTTTTTTCCCTTTCCCACTCACCCAGTCTTTGGAAAGAGTGGAAAAGCAAAAAGAACCTGAGTGGTTCCTGGCCACACTTTTTCAAGAACAAAGATCACTTGTTGCTTTGGCTTGCCTTCTGACAGCTTCTGGCAGCCTCCCCAGGTCAGTGCCCATGAGGGGTGTCTGCCGCAATTCTGCAGCAGGCAGCCCTCAGGATATTGGCCAGGTGCAGCACACTGTAGTCTGTGGAAGTGTGCACTTGTGTAATTAAATCCACATACACACAACTTGTGTATATTTGTGGTACAAAACAAGTGGCAGTGATGACCAGGGATAGCTCCTCTCATGTGCTGCTTGGATGCTTTGAAAGAGCTGTTACTAGCTGTTAAAATCAGAGGTCTAAAAAGTAATCTCCAAAAGAAAGAAACACAGGGATTTTTTTTTTAATGGAGGGGGAAGACACACAGAAAAAAAGAAAAACCATGGAAAAGGGACAGTGTGACCAAAACAGCTCACAACTGTTGTGGGGAGAACAAACAAGATGGGTTCTACCATGGTGATACCCATAGGAGGACTGAGGGGGAAGGAGGGAATGACAACCTATGGTAAGCCTGATCATCTGTCAGGAACACCATGGGGTATTTCATGAATAAGCCTGCCTGCACAACTTCACAGAGTGGGCTGTCATGACATGCAGACTCATCCAATGTATAACATGCACCAAATGTTTTGAAGATTCAATGCTCAAATTCTCTATTGTCTTTTCAGAAAATTGCTAGGTGTTCCTTTAAGTAAAATAGTTACCATTTAATTGGAGAAATATTCAAATCAATTTACATAAAACCTATAGGCATTCTGAAAGTGTTTGTGTAATGTCACTTATTATGGCTTTTAACTGAAAACATTAATACTTGTTTAAAAGGCACTTGCAAATAATCCTGAAAATATGTCCCTGATACTTTACCCTGAATATAACAGAGTTACCAAAAATTTAAGACACCGTGGGCAATACACAGTGATGTTCATGGACCCATCATCCATAGGATGCTAGCACTTCCAAAAGCAACTGCAAACAGCCTGAAATTCATTTCTGGAATAGGGTAGCTCAGTGGACCCCACAGGAAAGGAGCTCCCGTGACCTGTTCTGTTCAAGAAACAAGCAATTTTTAGTAAGCATTAACATTGTGATTTAAAATGTTTGGCTCAGTCCTGGTAATCACCTAGGAAATGCTAACTTCCTGTTGTGCCAGGCAGGCACAACATAATTAGCAGCGGTGTCAGATACTGCCATAGCTAGGTGCTTTCAAAACCAATAACTCTGAAAATCAATAATGGTGCTAAATGAAAACATCAGCAAAAAAGTTTTCTGCTCACATAAAAGGGAAGATATGATCCAGGCTACAAAAAACTATGTACCATTTCATCCAGCAGAATAACCCTGAATTCTGAGCTATTTTAAGTGTGCCAGTGTGCTGGTGCAAATGAGAGAAGTCAGTCAACCCAGGGATACTCTGCTTCCAGGTTGTTTCTCATGATATGCATACCAGGAACTCTGGTCTCTCTCCCTCAGCAAACCAGAGTTCCTGATCCTCATATCATGACAAACAACTCTTGAGTTGTTTAGCTGTTCCCACTACACATCAACATACTTCACAAAACCCAGTTTAAAAAAAGTCTGAGTTATTTAAGATGTGAACAAGGACAATGTCAAAAAGTAAATCTACAAAACAAAAATACAGAAGCTATTTTAACAATTGTTACATTTTATCACACAATTATTGGTCCTGGGCCCTACATTTTAAGCTCTGTTATGCAAATATGAACAAACTTTGAAATATTTCTGGACTGGTGCAACCTACAAATGGTTAATTTAGAATTGTTTTGTGTGATTTAGGTTCTATATATAAATACACACACACAATATGAAAAGTCATGAGCAACATTTGTCTTATTTTGCTGACCATCTTGGCACAAAGAGCAGAATTTGTTTTCACCTAAAACCAGAGTCACACAGTAAAAGAAAGTTGTCTTTTGTAAGCTAGAGGGAAACTCTGAAAGATCAACACTCACTTGAAATAAACATTCCTTGCTGTAGCATGGAACAGACTGGAAGCAAGAAAATGAACACTAACAAACAGTACACACTGGAGTTCTTTCCCCTTTCTGCTAGTCAGTGAGCCAATAAGAAAGCTGGAACAGAACTAAAGATTATCCCAGAAAAGAAAAGTAGTCAAGTAAAAATCAAATACATGAACAAGTGTGTTCAATAAAGTGCACTCCATTGCAACCTTAGGAAACAGCTGCAGCTCAGCATCTAAGAGCAGAGTTTGTAAGCAAAAGCTCCCAAGCGCAATCCTTGACATCTTTAGGCAGGCCTTGGAGATTCCTGTCTGAAACACTGGAAAACCACTGCCACTTTTTTTATATTACCCCTGTCCAACACTATCTTTTCTCAGTTGTTCCTATGACATTGGTTTATAAATTGTAAGCCTCTAAAAGAAGGCCCTGACTTCTTTACCTATTAATAACATCAGTCCACCTTTTCACACAAGCAGCAAAACATAGAAATAGCCTGACTCAATCTCTGTAGCTTAAGTCATAGCTCCACAATGCACAATGTACCTCCAAGTTTTTGCTTATGAAAACAAGGAACTGAAATGTATAAAGCCCAAAGACAGAGAATCTAGCTTAGTGTATTCAGTAGGATCTATTACACCTGACAAGTAACTCTAGCAAGAGTCCCAGGCACTTAGATACTTCTCAATCTTTGCTGAGTAAGTGCAGCGACTGTTCCACCTGAAAGAAAGTTCTCAACATAAGATCTTGAGAAATAAACAACTGCAGAGTTCATAATTTGGAATTATATAGAATTGTAACTGATTTATACTACAACAGTTGAAAAGCATTTAGTTGCTAACTTTCTTTCTGACACAGGAAAATGCTACCAGTCAATTAAAATCACTCACATTGTTTCTCCAGTCTTGGCAACATGACAAAGAAACTGATCCAGTATTGGACACACTTCCTTCTTCCCCCTCTTTTCAAAATCTGTGAAGAGGACAGAAGAAAGAGGGAGTAGTTATTTTAAGCACACCTTGCTTGCTAAGCACCATCTCACCCTCCTGCTACCCCATATGTGAAATAAAGCACACATATACCAAACACAAGCCTCCAAAGGGCATCAAATACATGTGAGTAGGTGGGAAGACACTTTTCAACTTCTTTAAACCTAATTTCTAATCCTGGGCCACCTGCTTTAGGCAGGGCAGCCACATGAAGCATAGGCAAAGCAACCCAGTGATTTGTTAGTTGTGGACACAGGACAGATATGGAAGTAAAAGGTAACAGGAAATAGAAAAAGAAGTGGAAGGAAATGGGGCTTACAGGGGAACACAGACATAAAACACGGGCAAAGTGCAGGTAATGTACCAAAAGCCTTTAAGGAACGAGTGGACAAGTAAGATGAAAGTGAAGGGAGGAGAAGCCTCTGGCATGTGGGTCATATTAGGGTTCCTATATTAATACCCCTTCCACAGATACTTCCAAGCACAGCATCGAATAAGGCCCACGGTAACAGAACTGCTCAGACTCTGGCGGGACTCTGGGGGTGCGGAGAGGGATGGGTTTCCCTCATCCCGGCTTTCCTCCCTCCCCACCACCTCAGGGAGACCGAAAAGTATCTTTCCTTCCCACGGGGATCTCTGGAGGACCTTCCGGGGCTCCCCCAAGAGCAAGGGCCAGGCCTCGCCGCCTCCTCCCCG
The DNA here is from genome assembly GCA_023646645.1 of Varanus salvator macromaculatus. NCBI lineage: Eukaryota > Metazoa > Chordata > Lepidosauria > Squamata > Varanidae > Varanus > Varanus salvator. The sequence continues at coordinate 43,685,308 of JAIXND010000674.1, read as the reverse complement.
AGGCCAGCGGCCCGCCCCTCTCCCCGCTCCCCCGTGACCTCAGGATAACCCCCTCCCGCCGAAGCCCCCAGAGCCTCCACCTTTCAGTGCCTCCTGCAGTCTCTCGACATCCATGATCCGCCGCTGCCTCTTCTTGTTCCCCTTCTCCTCCTCCTCCTCCTCCTCCTCCTCCTGCCCTGCCCCCCGGGCCCTCTCAAGAAACAGGCAACCAGCAGCCGCTCAGCGACGAGGGTTCCGCTTCCACCACACAAACAGAGAGGAGGGAGAAACACAGAATCCCCGGCGGCCGGGCTCAGCAAGCTTCCAACATGGCGCCCAAGCCGTCGCGTGCGCGCCCCCGGCACCCTCTCGCAAGCACACCGAAACAGGCCTCTCCTCTTCCCGCCGGCGCGGGGACGCGCTCTCGGAGGAGGGGTGAAAGAGGAGGGCGGGGCCGCGGGCGATGACGTCACCGCCCAGTCGCGAACGGCCGCGGCGAGAGCGTGAGTCGCAATGCAAGCGGAGCGGCGGAGCGCCGGGATTGGGCAAAAGGCGCTTTCTCGCGGCTCGTGACGGCCGGGCTGCCCGCCTCCTCCCGCCCGGGGTGACGTCATTCACGTCACATTTTGATTGCAGGCTTCTCTCTTCCCCGGCTCCCGCTTCGTGTTAAAACTAGCGGGGTCGTCCGTGTGAGACGGACAGAGGCGGAAATGGGAGTTGCGGCGTCTCCGTATTTGCACGTGCGCGCAAGAGCGCTTCTAGCACCCATCCGGCGGGGGCTGAGCGCCCTGCAGCCTTAGCCTCGTCACCTCCCCTGCTGGCTCCCCCTTGACCTGTCACGATGCACGAGCCTTCCTTTCCCAGAGAGAAGCTGAGGGTCTCCAGGAGGCCGCCACTGCAACATCCCTCCAGAGAGCATCTATAATCAATAAAATAACATGGCAATGATACTCTCTTTACAGTGTCCTGTGAGGCGCTCGAGTTTCTGGGACAGCAATCAACCGATCGATGTGCGCAACTGAAACGGGTCTGCGAGTGAGGGTCACCGAAAATGTGGTTTTTATCTGCTGGGCGGCACTAAGATTATTTTGCGAATCCTGGTAAGATGGGAAATTTGAACACTTTCAGTTTGCTCACTGTATTTGAAGGTTCCTGACTGACGGTAGATTCCAGGGACTGCTACCTCCCCAAATGAATCCATGAGGATGAAGCCACTGTCAAGCTGGGTGGCTGCAAGGAGAAAAGGCAGAAAATGAGAATGAATCCAGTAGAGCAGAGAGAAGACGAATAAAGCAGCTTGTAGACAGGGAAATGTTTGCCCTCAAAAGCACAGCCCATTGCTAATGTGTTCTCCAAATTGTTATGGTTATATCAGTCCTTCCTTCCTTCCTTCCTTCCTTCCTTCCTTCCTTTCTTTCTTTCTTTCTCAAAGCACTCAAGGTGGTTTACAAGGTACTCCCCATCTCCATTTTATCTTCACAACAATACCCCTGTAAAGTAGATTAGGTGGAGAGGCTGTGACTGATCCTAAATCAGCCAGTGACTTTCACGGCAAAGACACAAAAGCCTTGCAGTCTAAGCATCACGCCACACAGGCTCTTTCTTCTTTGGTCTGCTCTAGACATTTCTTCCACCAAACACAGAGCTGGCCCTTTCCCTGTGAGAGATCACTTTTCCTCCTCCTCAGCTTGACCTTTTTGTCACATTCTTGTGGTCACATTCATTGTCTATGCACCAGCACGAGTTGTGGCACAAGGCACTATTTACTTCATTCCCAGCTATGATGATCTCTGGGACCTCCAATTTAAAAGAGGACTGGTTGGGAGATCAGAGGAAGAAGAAAGCATGACTGATGTCTACACCCAGCTCCATGTTGGTCATCACCTGTCAGATGTTGCTGTTGGTTGCCCATTGGTTGTGCAGCCAATCATATTCACTGTTTAGAATGCACAAACACTAGATCTCTAAGTGAAAATGAGTGAACAAAATAGCCAACATTTGCCACTGTTGGAAGTACATACAATACTTTTAATCTTAGAATACTTTAGAGCAGGGGTATGCCACCAGTGTTCTAGAAAAATATGGAATCCTAATTAGCATAATCCTAATAAAATGTGGAATACTTGAGAGTGTGATGCTAATGAGCAACTTTTAAACAAATGTAATAAATAACACATCGGGGGCAGTTTAAGAAAAAGTTTCACCAGGTCATTACCAGTCCTTCAGCCAAACTACCCATGATGGTGTGATCCATACCTGGATCTATCATCTCTTTAAAGGTTTGTAGGAAAAAAACCTCTCCAAGAATCACAAGCAGCCCCGATTTATATTTAGACCGCAACACTGGATGAAAGGCAGGTGTAACTTCTCCCCCCGCCCCCCCCCCCGGCCTCATGCACGCTCACACACACATGAACACTTCCCAGTGAAGACCCCACTTCCAGCCGCTCTTTGTCAGGAGTAGCCACATTTTCCTTTCAGCGTGGGGCTTCTCAGCAGAGCAGTGATGCAAGGCAAATGCGTGCTTGGCATGCACTCTGGATTTGTGGCTGCTTTGTTTGTTTGTTTATTTGGGTATTTTTATCCTGCCCAATTACAATGGGGGTCTCTGGACGACTTACAAATCAACATCCAATAAATACACATAGACCCAAATAATCCAGAATGATCCACGACTGAGCATAAAACATAGTTAAAATATTTAAACATTAAAATTACGGGAAAATAAAAAGGTCTTGACCTGGTACCAAAAAGCATATAACATTGGCGCCAGGCGGACCTCTCTGGGGAGTGCATTTCATAGCCAGGGTGCCACCACAGAGAAGGCCCTCCTCCAAGTATATTCTCTCCTAACCTTAAAGGAGGGTTCCCGGAGCAGGGCTTCTGCTGCAGATCTTAAGGAGTGGGAGGGCATGTAAGGAAAAAGACATTCCTTTAGGTATCCTGGTCCCAAGCCGTTTAGGGCTTTATAGGTTAATACCAGCACCTTAAATTGGGCCCAGGCTTCAATGGGAAGGGTGAAGCTTATAGAGGACCAGTGTTATACGAGAATAATGACCAGCCCCTGACAGCAATCTGGCGGCTCTGTTCTGAACCAATTGAAGTATTGAATTTCCTTAAAGTTTCAAACATTTAAGGAAGTGAAAGTTCCAGACATCACCATCATCTTATTTAATTTGGCCCATAGAGTAAAATATGACAACAATGCCAAATCAGGGGTGAGGGTGAAATAAGTTACCAGTTGCAACTTATCTATTGAGATAAACTTTCTTATTCAGTTTTTCATTCCTGATGCAGAAGACCTCTTTGGCAGAGAACATTGACTGGAGTAATAAAGGTTACATAAGCAAAAACTGAGACCTTACCCAACTCTGTACTTTCCAGTGTCTGGCTCTAGCATAACAACACAGTTCTATATTCCTTATTTCAGTAATGGAGTCTTTCTTTCTTTTTTATAAAGGCCAGCTGTGATACTGTGTAGGTTACATGCTCTTGATCTGTTGAAAGCCCATATTAAGCATTTTGATCTATTTTCCTAAGGCCATTTCAGCATTTAGCATCTGCAAGAATAATGAATTAAATTATTCAAAGCAGAAAATCTTCAACTGAAGTACTTTGTTCAGATTTGGGATCTTGTTTTCACTACACCATTTCATTGTAAGGCAGAAAGGTTCATTTTACAACTAACCTTTGTTTTAAACAGAGGAAATTAGGACTGTAAGCTTTAATTATAAGAGCTGCAAAAGATAAGAGTTGCACAGAGCCTTAATTTCTGTTGGTCACAGCATATGGGGGATAAGATCAAAATACAAAACGTCTAGTCACAACAAATAGACCCAGGGATCAGTGACTTCTCCCCACCTCTCTCTTTCCATTGACTAGAAATAATAATTTCACCAAAAGCTGATTCTGTTTTCAGGATGTGCTGACAGAGGGCCTTTTAAGATTTTGTGGAAACCCTGCAGTGCTGTGGGTACTTGAAATATGGTACCATTCCACTCATGGGAAAGTAGGGCTCTTCAGAAATGATATCATTTCACTACAGTCTCCAAAGGGGGATTTTAAAATTGGCTAGTCACGCCCCTAGGGTGACTGAAGTGACTTGCTCACACATGTATGTAACTCTTCCTTTCAAGAGCTCCATCCCAAATGATGATGTTTTTTAATTTATTATATTTATACCCCACTTTTTCCTGCAAGGAATCCAAAGCAGCATAACATCCATCCTCCTCCTGCTCTACTCCATTTTATTCTCATAATCTGCCTGTCAGGCCAGCTAGGCTGAGAGTCAGCAACTGGCCCAAAGTCACCAAGGGAGTTTCAGGGCTGACAGTGGACTAGAACTTCAGAGCTCCCAAGTTCAAGGGCAGCACTCTAACCACTGCACCACACCACACTTGACTGCACCACACACCTTTTTTCTTTATTTCTAGGGAGCAGGAGAGAGGACTCCCTTCCCAGTCCCTCCTACAGTCAGGTTGAGGGTGGGATGTGGGTGGGCAGGGAGCCTGACAGAAGCACAGCCTGTGGTTTTTCCTTTCTCGGTGGTGCTGGATAATAAGAAGGACTCCGCTGGGCGTGATGGAAATCCTGTCACATGAACAGCTGTTTTTCCTGTTCACCCCCCTTTGTAACCTGATCCCTTGCTTTCTCCTTCTCTGCCTCCTTCCTCTTCCTCTTTGCAACATGCAACATGTGCTGTTCCAAGTAACCATATTCCATGCCTTTGTTTGCCACACCACCCAGACTTTGGGGTTGCTGGTAGTGGAGCAATGCTAGGGGGCCTCGTCTGACATCAGGTATGCAAGCACTAATAAAATGAGTTGATCTGAACCTCTAACAGGCTCTAGTCTGCATCAGTGGCTTTGAGCCTTCCTGGAGGGAGATACGAGGGCATGTTCTGAGAGGGCGCCTGCACTGCACTTGCGCACTGGCCCAGACAGCAGGGGAGCTCTGTTAGAGCTTAAGCCCCAGGCATGGCAGCATCCCTGCTGCGCACTCGAGTAACTTGCTCTGCTGGAGGGGGAGTATTTGGGGTGTCAAAACAGGCTAGACAGGGAAAGGGATTGTCTCTTCTGCACACAGTATAGGGCCGATTCAGACACCAACAAGAATGGCATTCCTCAATCAAGAGACAATATGCTACCCTAGAACACGGGAGGGCGTAGAATCAAAGCTAATGAGGCATGGCGGTCAGAGTGCTGCACAGGCATTGAACAAACACCGGCTGTAGCTCTCGCCCAGTCATGAAGTTCGCTGGGTAACTTTGGGCCAGCTACTGATTCTGAGCCTAACCTGCCTCACAGGGTTGTTGTGATGGTTAAATGGAGAAGAAGAGGAGGATGTAAGCCACCTTTGGTTCATTGCTTTTGGGAGCCAAAGTTCCTCATTTGAGCATCCAAAAACCACAAACCATTTTCCTTGCAAAGCACTCTTTACTGACCCAAAAGCAAAATTCACCCACCAAAAATCTCTGAGCATGCACAGAGTGGTTTGTTGAACCTAATCTAGAATTCACCTCCAGAAACTCTCCTTATGAACTTGCCTGGGCCCCAACCCTTCAGGAGGGGCCTTCTGAAAGCAAGCACATATCTCCATGCACCAGTTCTGTATATGGACCACCCTCCTCTTCTGACACCATATCATGGGGTCAAAAGCAGGGGCTGCCTGGCCTTCATAGAAGAAACTCTCATGTCCACCCCCCAGCCCCCGCAGTATATCCTGAACATTCCCATGCACTGCCTCCCAACCTGAGGGGCCTGGCCTTGAGGTAAGCCACTCCTCTTCTCCCATCTGCATGTCTTGGCATGGCCCATCCATTCTAGCCACCTCCCCTGCTGTTAAACATTCCACTTTGGATTCTTCTGAAACATAGAAACAGAGAGCAAGTCAGAAGGGGCCTCCTGGGCCATCCAGTCTGACCCCCGGCTCCAGCCAGCTCTACTCATAACATGCCTAACACATGTATGTCCATTCTATCCTTGAACACCCTCACTGATGGAGCTTCAACCACCTCCTGTGGAAGCCTATTCCATACCCTCGGGGTCCTAACTCTCAGGAAGTGCTTCCTGGCATCCAAATGGAACCTTGGTTCCCTGAGCTTTGCTCTGTTGGAGCGCGTTCTGCCTTCCTCTGCAGGGGAGAGTAGGTCTCTACCCACCTCCATGTGACAACCCTTCACATACCAATAAGTATCCAACAGATCCATTGGAGTCTCCTCTTTTCCAGGCTGAAAAGACCCAGTTCCCTCAGTCTCACCTCAAACAGCTTTCCCCAATGTAGGGCCCTACGTTGCACCAATTCCACCCTGGCTATATCCTTCCAGTAATGTGGAGCCCAGAAAAGAATACAGTACACCAGTTGCAGGTGCACTAGAGGTCCTATATAGCGTGGCAGTAATACCTCTCAATCTGAAAGCCACACTTCTGGCTATGCAACCAAGGGTGGCGTTCGCTCTCTTGACTACCGCATCACACTGCTGACTCATGTTTAGCCTGCAGATGACCAGATCCCTTTCACAAATGCTGCTCTTCAGCCACTTGTCCCCTAACCTGTTCTTATGACACCCATTTCTATGCCCCAAGTGCAAGACCTTGCACTCATCCGCATTGAATGCCATCCTGTTGTTCCCCACCCACCTCCATAATCTGTCCGGATCCTTCTGGATCTGGAGTACTTACTCCTCAGTTGTGGCTACTGCTCGTATATATTAGTATTGTCTGTGAATTTGATCAGCTGACTGGTCACCCCCTCTTCCAGGTCATTGTTGAAAAGATTGAACAGGATTGGTCCCAGGACAAAGCCCTGGGGGACTCTGCTTGTCACTGACTGCCATCCTGATGATTCCCCACTAATAATTATCCTCTGCTTTCAGTCCGTCCACCATGCCCTAATCCATTGGACAGTGCATTGGTCTATCCCAAAACCCCTCAATTTCTCAACTAGGAACTTGACTGCGGCACTTCGTCAAAGGCCTTGCTGAAAACCAGGTAAACCACATCCACCACATCCCCTCCATCTGTTCATCTGGCAGGACCTGTTTCTGTGGAAGCCATGTTGCATAGCCACCAATCTCACTTCCCTATCTAGGGTTACTAGATCTCTCACTATTATGAGCCTTTCCATTGTCTTTCCTCGAATGGACATAAAGCTAACCCGTCTGCAATTCCCCATGCCTCCTCTACTACCCTTTTTGAAAATTGGGACCACTGATGCCTCCAGTTCTGTGGAACCTCACCCATTCTCCACAAAGCCTCATAAATGGAGGCCAATGGGCATGAGAGTACCCCTGCCAACTCCCTAAGTACCCTCGTGTGTAACCTGTCAGGGCCTGGTGCCTTTATAATGTCCGGTGCCCTGAGGAGTTCCTTGACTTCTAGGGAGTGATTCTAATCTATGCCCCTAAATTCTTGGCCTCATCCAGTACCCCATGTAGATCTCCCTTGTCCTGCTTTGAAGAGAGCACAGAGGCAAAAATAATGATTTGACGTCTGTGCCTGTTCCCCCCATCACCGAATCCCCTTCTTATTAAGTGGTCACATCACCTGTTTCCCCTTCCTCTTGATGTTTACATGTTGATAGACTCCCCCTCTTTGTTGCTCCTGATATTCCTTGCAAGTCTCGGCTCATAATCAGCCTTAGCCTTGTGAAGAATCCTCCTGCAATGAGCCTCCTCCTCCCAGTGTACCCTTTTGTCTACTTGCCCCAGTGCCCATTTCCTACAGAGGTTCCTCTTACGTCTAATCTCTCCTACCACCTCTTTTCGCACCCACGGCGGTGCTCTCCTTCGCCTCCCCACCTTGCTAACTTGAGGTATTGTCAGTTGCGCCTCCAACACCTCCCTTTTCAGTGCCATCCACCCCTCCTGAACTCCCTTGCTTTCCAGTACCCTCTCCCAGGAGACTTTCCCCAGTCTGGCCTTCAATTGACCAAAGCTTGCACTCGTGAAGTCCCAGCTTCTGGTACTCGACCTGCCACTCATCCCCATCCCCCTGATCTCAAAGCAAAGGATGGAGTGATCACTCTCATCCAGAGCTCCTCTAATCTGCACCCCCATGTATCAGCTCCTCCCTGTTGGTCAAGACCAAGTCAAGGATATTTTTCCTCCTTGTCACCTCCTGGACCCTCTGTGTGAAAAACCTTCCCTCTGTAATGTCTAAGAAGTGACGTGACCTGGCCATCACCATCAAGTGAGTCTCACCATCAAGTAATTATGGGGTAACAATCCCCCATAATTACTGTGCCCCTCCCCCAAGATTTCCTTCAAATCTGGCCTGGTCTGTCAGGGCATCCCCCCGTTGAACCCCTTTAGTTTTACCAGACCACCTCTACCAGATCCCCATCTGTACCATCTTCTATCTCATTGTATACTATCCCTTCCCTGACATACAACACTATGCCCCCTCCCCTCTTTCCCTTCCTGTCCTTTCTAAACAGGTCATACCCCTCTATGTTCACATTCCAGTTTTGCCTTTCATCCCACCAAGTTTCTGTGATCCCCACCAGATCATGCCTTCCTATTCCCAGGAGAGCCTCAAGCTCTTCCTGCTTATTACCCATGCTCCTAGCATTGGTGTACATGCATCTGAGCTCCTTCCCACAGATCCCTTTCCTTGGGTCCCCTGGCCTTCTCCTTCCTCCCATCTTCCATGATACTGGCACCCCCTTTGTAGGAATCCTGCCAGCCCCTGAATTTTAGTCCTCAGTCCTGGAGAATGAATGCCCAAAGCCACCATCCTTCTCACTCCCTACCCTTGCAGGGAAAAAACACTGCATATAATCATATAGTCATAATAATTAAAGGTATTGTATTGTATGGGACTGCAGGTGGCGCAGTGGTTTAAACCGCTGTGCTGCTGGGCTGGTTGATCGAAAGGTTGCCGGTTCGAATCTGCACAACGGGGTGAGTTCCCGTTGCTCCGTCCCAGCTCCTGCCAACCTTGCAGTTCGAAAGCATGCAAATACAAGTAGATAAAAAGGTACCACTTTGGTAGGCAGGTAACAGCGTTCCGCGCACTTTGGTGTTTAGTCATGCCAGCCACATGGCCACGGAGACTGCGGACAAATGCTGGCTCCCTCGGCTAGGAAACGGAGATGAGCACCGCCCCCTAGAGTCAGGCATGACTGGACGTAACGTCAAGGGGAAACCTTTACCTTTACCTTATTGTATTGTATTGTATTGTATTGTATTGTATTGTATTGTATTGTATTGCATAAACTGCCTAGGCAGGGGTCGGCAACCTTAAACACTCAAAGAGCCATTTGGACCTGTTTTCCACAGAAAAGAAAACACTGGGAGCCACAAAACCCTTTTGACATCTGAAATGAAGATAACACTGCATATATCGTTTTTTACCTTAAAAAAACCAGACTGGTAAACCAGTCTCGTCAGCAGTGAAAGCAAATGGATCTGGCCACGTACTGTTAAATGTTCTGTTTTCTTCTGAAACTTTTCTTTTCTTGGATTTATCCATGGTTGACCTACCAGGGGTCGAAAAGCTCAATAAATCGCGTGCCGGCCGGCGGGTGTCACACATTGGCGGTTGTGACACATATTTTGGGCGACAGGGAGTGACAGGGAAACACTGAAGTTCATTTCATATGCATAAGGTGTTCTGTGCATGTGGAAGAGCTAGATAGCGGCAGGCTACTGGAGGCTTTTCTAGAGTTTGATTCTTTGAGATGAACAAATCAGGAGCAAGTCAGAGCAGAAGGAAAAAAATCCTGCCCCCTTGCATTAAATTCTTCTCTGCAGTATAAGGACCTGTTATGAACACACCAGTTAACTTTCATAAAGTGATATATGGTCTGTTAGTCCGCTGATCAAAGGACATGCATAGAAGTCGCTTTGCTCTTACTGATGAAGCTCCAGTTAGATATTTAGGGTGCAATCCTATGCAAGTTTAGGCAAAAAATGATCCTAAAGTTCCCAGCATTCTGCAGCCAGCAAGTCCTTGATGATCTCTGACCTGCACTGGCCCCTTTGAGCACATGCAAGGATTGGATTAGTTTCCTTTGAGGATGATCAATTGTAATTCTAAATGAATTCTTAAAATTGCTTGCAGATACAGGAGAAAGTAATGGTACCACGTGGTAATTTCAGATGCTGGTCATCGTGGACTTCAGTCACCACCCTCTTTTCATGGCCCTGTGTATTACTTCAGCTGTGAAGTACTCGACTAACCTGTCCCCTGCCTTTCCTCAGACTGGCACTCCATGCTTTAAAACTGTGCCCGTGCTGATTTAAAAAAACAAACCTCTGTGCATGTGCAGTGTTGCATTTTCAAACCCCTGACTGCATGAATGCGATGAAGTTTGCTTCTGTACCAGCCTCGGTCGAGGTGGCCATTGAGGGAACCCCTGTGCTGCAAGACCCTGGACTTGGACTCCAACGTTCAGCCCTACTTGCAGCACCAGGAACTAGCAGTCTCTGATATCAGAGATGTATCCTATAATATGGAGTAGGGCTTTCACCACCCTTCAGGCTCACCCATCACCATGAACTTAATGACGGTGTCCTACGTCAGTGGGGAACTTGCGCTTGTAAAGAATTAGACACTTCTTGCTATAGTTTGTGTGACAGCATTTGTGATGTTTGAGGCAGAAGAAGAATATGCAGTGGTTACTGAAATATCTGCATATTAATTGGCTAAGAAACATTCCATATCTTGTCACATATAATTTAGATTTATATGCATGTAGTAGAGAGATCAAAGAAGTAGGGTCCAGGCTGGTGCTTGAAAGCGGTAATTTGACCAAATGCCTTGCTAGAAGCAAAGGTATCCCACGTCTTATTTTGGCACATATTTTCTTGAGTTGTATTAATATCTGTGTAGGATATAGTCTACTTTCTAGCGAAATAACAAAATGGTGAACAATAATAAAACAATAAAAATTAACCAAAAATGCAATAATCACAGCCAGCAATAAAAAGCGTAACTATACTGGCTACGTTCACACCAAAATAAGGCATGTGCATCAAGCAGTCTTCACACAATTATTCACAATCATCACACTAATTATTACTCTGAAGCACCAGCTGCACAGCTACCCTCTTCTGTTTGTCTTCCACTTTTGAGTGCCCCACTCCGCTGGGTCAGGTCCTCGTCTCCCCTTATAAGAATGTGGTACTGCGGAAGTAAATACAAAAACACCCATGGATTGTCCTTGAAGTGTTAATATACCTCCGAATATCTCTGAATGCAAGTAGAGATAACCCCTTGGGAAGATGGCCATTCTTTGCTGAACCACCCTAAAGGCTATTATCATACCGTTCAAGTGGCTGTGACTTCTCAGACAGCCCCCACTCGGCTCAGTTTTCAGAACAGCAGAGCCAATTTGTTATTCCATGAAATAACTGACAAGGCTCATCCATCTTTGCCATTCTGCCTGGTGGCTGTGCATATTATGTCTCCGCAATGTCCAATAAAGAGAGGAAACAATTGCTATCCAGGGTACAAAAAAACATATTATGGAGCATTATGGAATCAAGGCTTGGCTTAGTTCAGGCTTTGTAGCAGCAGTTTGGTGAGATGGTAGCATGGAAGAGACAGGATGGTATTACAGGCTCTCCTCTCTTTAATTTTTAAAACGTTTTTATTTTTGCTCTAAGCTACATAATGATTTTAACATATCACCAACATATCAACAGTACGCAATACCTGCAGTTCGTCTTGCATTGTCAAATGTGCTAGCTGGTATGGGACACTTTAAGATGGGATATATGACTGTAATATGTTTCTTCTTTTTCTAGCAATTACATTCCAGTTTCAATTGCCGGTCTTCATAGCTAGTATTCCCTTTTAGAAATATGACTGTTTGGTGGATGCTGGTCTCTGGAGCCTGTGTTAACAGCAACCCTTCACATCTGAAACAAACAAACAAAAAAGCTACCAGGTTATGTGAGATGCTGGTGGCAGGAGCTGTTCAGAACAAAAGTCAACTGCGAAGGGAACGCAGGGAAGCAGTTTTGCTCTCCTCTGGATTCCAGAGAGTATTCTAAAGTCCATGCAGACAAACAGGATTTATAATCCACTGGTGTTCCCATTCCTATCCGGATAACATGCATGAGTATTAGTTAAGCCAAAATTTCTTTTGTGGAGATGCATGACTCTCCAATCCTGAACAGAGGTTTTAGATCAAAGAAAGAAGAAGGGCAGAGATACATTCCGCTTTACTAGTCTCAAGACAAAAACGAGTGAAAGCCCTGACATACTAGGCTGCTCAAAGCCTGACACTGTAAGGACACCTTTAGAGGTAAGGTGGGATTCCTGATCTGATCGGGGGTCCATGTTGCAAGTCTTGCTGCCCACCTACCCCTCAGATATGCTAATGTGTGCCTGTCTTGCATCTGCTTAATTGCCTGTTTCCTTTTGTGTTGTCTTAGTCCACTCAACCCTATTGTTTTACCCTCTTGTGCCTCCAGCAAACTGATCCCGCCCCCATCCCTTCTCCAACTGATGTTTGTAACTGATAGGCTGGGAAAGCATCTTGCCCAGACTCACCCTTGGCAAACCCCCTCGGAGCCTACCTACATGCTGCATGTATTCCCTGCATGTCTGAATGAACAGTAATTTTGACTGTACACTCGGAGCATACCTGCTCTCTCTAGTTTTACTGTCACTCTCTCCACCTGAACTGTAGCAGAAGAGGCAACAGCTTTCTATAATTCCTTCTGTTGTCTCCCTTCACCTTTCCATGTCTCTGGCTTAGAATTGTTTGTCTATTTGTTTATTGCGACATTTAAAAATCACACACTAGCTAATGTTCTCTGAGCAAAGTACAAATTTGAAACGCAAAATACAAGGCAGCTTCAGATAGATAAAAGTAAGATAAATCCAGCAGCAGCACATTATGAAATCAGTAAAGCCAGCAGCGGGGATAAAAGTGTGCAAAGCACGGCCTCCTAGTCATGTGAAAAGAAAGGAAACTTCTCCTTGCAATTTGCAAGGCACAGGCATGTTTGTTTGTGGGTGGAACCAATCCACTGTCGCAGCAAACTGCTTTTGCTGTCACCGTTTTACTCTGTTTCAGTAACTTTCCATGAGCCTCATTTGGAAAGTAAGCATAACTGATCTTATCGAGTGTACTTAACTCAAATTCATCACCACAGCCTGTAGTTTTTGTTAAGAATGTGTCCTGTCCTCAGGCTGACAAAGGGACTTTCCAAAGGTCAGAACATGTGAGATCATTCTACAATTTAGGTCTCACGATGACTCTGCAGCCAGTGCAGCAAACTGAGTTTTGATCATGCAACGCCACAAGACCGCGTGGCATATCCACAGATGGCCAGTTTGCAAACACCTGAATGGGCTTCTTGGCCATACGTGATCGATGCCCAGTAGCCATTTCTCTAACTTAATTCCCAGCCATCTCTCAGACTGAGTTGCAGCAGTTTTAAGCTATTGACATTCATCCAGGCATTAAAATTCTATTATTTGTGTGTAATGATGTATTATGTCCCTAAAAAGCAACACAAAACAAAATATTTTTATTTATTTATTTATTTATTTAAACATTCATAGGCCGCTCCATCACAACAAAGCCTCGGGGCGGCTTACAGCATAAACAGTACACAATTTAAAATAATTTATCCTACCCCCCCCCCCCACGGTGCATCTCGGCAACAAAAATTAAATACCCCTTACCAAATAATATGCTTTCCTCATGTCTTTGCTGAGTCCTGGATATTTCTAGATTTTAAAAACTATTGTTGTTATGCTTGTATTATATGTATTTGAGATTGTTTTCTTAGTTGAATCTTTAGAATTCATAGTAAGCAACACTTCTACTTCTGGATTATTTCCTTTGATGCTTTGTTTGCAGTAATCCCGATAAATACCAGAGCTATCAGCACTAGAAATTATTTATCAGTCCTTACACAAAAATAAAAGAAAAATAGTGTTCTGTCATCATCTGTAGGTCATAAGATTATTTGGGGTCCTGACTCCAAAATCCTGCAAGCTCAGAGCAGGGACTCTGCAGGCCAAGTGTGCATCCCTGTCCCAGCCAGCGCAGGAAGAACGGCGCTGGCTGCCCACCCTCAGGTCACAACTGAGGCCTGGAGGAGGAGAAAGGGCTATGCTGGGGAGGAAGGCTCAGGGAGGAAGTTGGAGTCCAGAATATATTCCATTTCCTGTTGGTGTCCAAGCCTCTTTTCCTGCCCCCTGCCCCAACTCCTGGTGCGTTATCTGGATGGCCTCATACAACCATGTGGGTACAGTTCTGGCAGGAGGGCAGCAATGCTGGAGATGACCACTTGCTGCACCGCCTTCCAGGCATTCCGTTCCCGTGAGCCTCCACATGTGGAAGCTTACATGTATCAAGAGTACAGGGCACAGGATGGCACCCTTAAAGCAGTATTATTTAGGGACTTAGTAGTCGAAGGACAAAGGGCCACCTAACATTACCTAGTTAAGCCTTATTTTCGCATGAAGTTGCTTGCTGCAAACCTCGCTGCATGTTCTTCTCCCATCTACTGCAATCCCTTCCGTCCTGAGTCTGAACAGTACTGGCAATCGTTGCTACATGCCCACATAGATTCTTGCCACTGGTTTCAAAAGCTCAGGAGTTGTAGCTCTTTATTTAGTCTGAAGATTGAGGGGAGACAAATGCTTGAACTAACCACTGCAGAAGACGCTGCAGGGGCATGAAGGCAAGCCTGCCATGTGTCAGAAAGGCTCCAGGAGAGGCTTCTGCTGTTACTAAAGAAATGTACAGTCCCCTACTTAGATTGTTCTGAGTGGTTTTGCCTTGTGCCAGCCTGCCGGAAGTGTTGGACTGTAGCTCCCATCATCCCCGGCCATGCTGGGAATTCTAGCCCGACACAGCTGGAGGGTGCTAGGTTGGAAAACACTTCTCTGTGTAATTCCTAGGGCCATTTGCAGGGGTTATCTTTCAGATGACAATTCACAGCTATCTCAGGCATAGCCTTATTCACTGCTTTTATTCTCCCCTGACTTTTTCATGCTGTGTCTCCCAACCATGTCAGGGAAACTGACAGAACTTTTCAGGTATGTGGACCACAATGATAGATGCAAGGCTATAGATCAGCAGTATACAGACTGTGTTCCCCAGAACCCCAGAGTTCCATGAGAATCATCCAAGGTTCCTGAGACAATTATCCAGGGCTTGCTCCCATGATTACAGAGAAATTGCAACATCTTCATTCCTTTGTTTCATTTAAAAGAAAGAAGTCTGTGACGAGGTATGGTCTTCATTTTAATTCAAGCCTTTGCACACATATGCTTAAACGCAGATTGATTCATTTTAAAGCCAGAGTGGTTTCGTTCAAGAGGATTCAGATTGCAAGGAATTATGATCATGCAAGCTTAATAAAGGAATAAAATGAAGTGCACTTGCAACTGTCATCAATAACACCAAATTTTGATTTTCCTTGTGGCAAAAAACAAGCACATCCAAGCCATTAAAATGAATTTTTCATATTATTTGTTAGTGATGTTATACTAAAATTGAGTATGCCTTCAGTAAATTTAATATTATTTAGTTACTAAGTAACAAATGGACTTTTAATACATTTATAAATTGTTTAAATTGTATGAGATACATTATTGCAACATTAATTGTAACATGTTGTTCAAATAAAATGTATTAAATGAAACATTTTCATTCATTTATTTATTTATTACATTTGTGTACTGCCCCATTGCCCATAGTTTACAGATAAATGGCTTTACAGATATTAAAAAGTTCTGCAATGATTTTTCCCATTGAGAAGGATTCTTCAGGTATCTCACATCTGAAGACCACTGGTAAAGATTAATGAGAGATGGCTCCTGTAGGTTGCTGGCATTCATCCCTGTATACCAGTGGTAGTCAGAAAACAGATCTCCAAATGTGTTGGACTACACTGCCCAGCATTCTTGATCAATGCAGTTCCACCAGCAGAGGCATCTAAAGCACCATCTGTTTCAGTTTTATTGGATGAACTTCAGTTATTGAGATCTTCCCATCATAAAATATAGAAACAGAGCAAGTCAGAAGGGGCTTCTCAGGCCATCTAGTCTGACTCCTGGCTCGAGCCAGCTCTGCTCACAACATGCCCACCATGTACATGTCCAGCCTATCCTTGAACACCCTCACCGATGGGGCTTCAACCACCTTCCGTGGAAACCCATTCCATAACCTTGGGGTCCTGTCAGGAAGTACTTCCTGGCATCTAAATGGAGCCTTGGTTCCCTGAGCTTCACTCCAATGGAGCACGTCTGCCCTCCTCTGCACCTGCATCTACCCAGCTCCATGTAACATCCCCTCATATACCTGTATGTCATCAACATATCCCCTCTGAGTCTCTTCTTCTCCAGGCTGAAGAGACCCAGTTCCCTCAGTCTCGCCTCATATCCCATCCCCTGCAAACTGACCACCAACCTTGTGGCCCTACGCTGCACTGACTCCAACCTGGCTATATCCTTTCTGTAATGGGGGGCCCAGAACTGAGCACAATACTCCAGTTGTGGGTGCACCAGAGTCATATAGAGTTGTAGTAATACCTCTCTTGATCTAGAAGCCACACTTCTGGCTATGCAACCAAGGGTGGTGTTTGCCCTTTTGACCGCTGCATTACAAGAACTAAGGAAAGGATTTGTACTTGGGTCCAGGAGGCTGCAAATGCCCCCTTGTGAGAAGGAGTGGTGCCAGGCTGTAACTAAGCCATTGCTGAAAAAGCTAACCTGGACCTAGAGGATGTTAACAAGTATAGGCAGTAGCACAGATCCCCTTCCTAGGCCAAGTGCATGAGCAGGTGGTGACTGAACAGCTCCAGGCACTCTCGAATGAAATAGATTGTCTAGATCCATTTCAATTAGGCTTCAGACCTGCTTTTGGAACCAAAACAGCTTTGGTCTCCCTGTGGGGTGACCTTTGCCAGGAGAAAGTTGGTGAGGAGTGCAGCCCTGTTGATCCTCCTGGACCCCTCAGCAGCTTTTGAGGCCATCAGCCATGGTGTCCTTCTGGATCATGCATTGCATTGCAGTGGTTCTGCTCCTACTTGGTCAGCTGATTCCAGAAACTGGCGTTTGGGGGTGCCGTAGCAGTTAAGGTTCCATTTTATCCCCTGCTTTATTTCACGTCCACATGAAATTGCCGGGGTAGGTTATCTGGAGGGATGGACTGAAGTACCGTCAATATGCAGGAGACACTCAGCACTACCTCTCTTTTTCACCGAACCCGGGTGAGACAGTGGCCGCTCTGGATCAGTGTCTGAGCATGGTAACGGACTGGATGAGGGCCAACACACTGAGGTTCCATCCAGACAAGACGGAGGTGCTGCTCATGGGCTGTCCAGTTGGGTGATGCGCAACCTGTTCTGGATGGGGTTGCACTCCTCCTAAAGGACAAGGTTTGTAGTTTGGCTTGGTGACATCAGTTGAGGCAGGCATCCAGAAAGGACAGCGAAGGGGGGCTGGCATAGCCAAAAGATGATAGGCGATTCATAGCCAAATAGCAGCAGCAATAAAATGGAAGGAAGGAGGGCAGGATTTGGCCACTGGTTCTGGACCTAGAAATTCCATCTACTGATATAGAAAATAATAGCTCATAATAGGAAAAGAGATGTTTGCTAGGCCTGAATGGTGATGCCATCAAATCAGATTTTCAAAGCCAGTGTGATATAGTGGTCACAGTGTTACACTGGGACTCAGAAGTGTTACACTGGGACTCAGAAGTCCCCAGTTGGCCATGATGCTGAATGGGTAACTTTAGGTCAGTCACTGACTCAGCCAAACCTACCTTGCAGGGTTGCTGTGAAAATAAAAATGGCATGGAGAAGGATCATGTAAGTCACCTTGGGGTTCTTGCAGAAAAAAACTGGGCTATAAATTCGATACGGGGGAGAAAGGGCGAGGTAGCCCTGCAAAGTATCGCACATCTAGCTGCACCCTTCCCCGCGTTGTCCACCCAGCCTTGGTTGGCATTGGCACTGTCATGTTTCCCTTTATTCGCCTTTGTTCTAAGCTGAGCAGCCCCAGTTGTCATGGCCGCTCCTCAGAGGGGAGCTGCCCCAGCCCCTGATCATTTCCGTTGCCCTTCTCTGTACTTCTTCCAACTGAATAATGTCTTTTTTAGGTGAGGTGACCAGAACGGGACGCAATATTCCAAGTGGATACAATGTTATATATTATATATCAGATAATAAAATTATATGATGGACTAGAGTTAGACCTCACTCCTCCAAAGGTCCTTTGCTCTGCTTTTCAGTTCCAGAAGGATGCTCGTTCACCGGCAAACTGAAGCCAGAGATTGCTTTATACTGCAGTTATTATGATGTGCGGAGTAGGACTAGGTTCTTTTAGTTAAAGGGTAAAATGAAGAGATCACGTAAAAGAACCTGGAAATGTATCTATCCTAGATTTCCCTTTGATCTTTTGAAGCAGCCATTGTATTCCCAACCACAGGGCTCTTCATTTTCTCTAGTACGTAACGGAATAGCCCAAGAGGACTAGAAACACTGCTGCGCACACCTCAGTTGGCCAGCTGGCAGGCCAGCCGACCACCTAGCCTGTAATTGAGGCCTGATTTCCCGCTGGGCTTGTTTGCATACGATGGCAACCCATTCTGGTGATTTACTCCTGATGGTTTGCTGATGGGTCCGTGGTGAGCGCTTTGTTCTCTCCCTGCTTCTTCCTGGCAGTATCCCAGTGGATACTGCAGTGAGGAATGGATCTTGTCTCTCTGACAGCCAGGACTGCAAGCCAATTTCCACTAGCTGTGGCTGCCAGAGGATCCCTGTTGCACAAGCACAGCTCATGCCCTGAAGAACAGGGCGCTGAACTTCCACGCTCGGCTGAGGCAACAGGCCGCTCGCAGGCCCCTGCCTGCGGTCCGTGTAAGGTTGAAAGCTGACCCTGGCACAAGCCCCATTTGGCCACAGGAACAAAGAAGAGAAACACTTTAAGGCATCTCCTTTATCCCTGCTTTGCAGGCAGGGCTTGCATCCTGAAACGCAATGGTGAGAACGGAGGCGGTTTCCCTGAGCTCTGCTCCATATGACTGGCCCCGGCTTGGAGATGTCATCCCCACATGCCACTCAAGAGGTTCCTCTTAAGCAGGAGGTGGGGAAGGCCAAGCTGCTCTGCAGGAAGCAGAAGGGGAGCTACTCTGTGCAGCTGCCTGTACTCAGGGTAGCAGCGTGGAGCAGATGGGTGCTCTAGACAAGGGCTCTCAAGCAGCAGGCTAAGATGGATGACACTTGCACACTGAGGCTCGAGCCTGGGCAGCAGGGGAACAGAGCAGGGACAGAGGAAGCCTCTGACAGCTGCCACCCAAATCATGGGTTACGGAACAGTCATTAATGGTGAGGCTCAGGCTGGCTGCTTAAGTCATCCTCCCACTGCCAGCACATGTGATATGGCAGTGCTAGTTATGCTACCGATGTGACTTTAAAAACAACCTCCACCGCCCGAAATTTTGAAGCTGAGGTCTACGGAACTGTCTGCCACATTTACAATAAGATTCCAAATTGGACCTCACTGCTAGGAAATACTGCCTCAGCTATACACCTTTTAACTACTGCAACCAGAATAGACAGGAATAGGGTTGGAAAACTTCCTAAACTTTCTAATAAGAAGGAATAGATTTCAGACACCTAGGATTTCAGAAACTTCTAGTGAAAATTTCTCTTGGCGGACATACAATAGGAGCCTAAAATGTTATGTATAACTTGGTTAAATTTAAAAGTATAGTTTATTCAAACAATAATTACAAATTTAGAAACTGGGTTACCTTTGCATGTGTAATCTTATGATAATTTTATTAGCAAACCAAGTTATGTGTACACACCTTATGTTCCTAAAGCAAGGCCCCTCAATCCAGTACTCTCCAGCTGTTTTGAACCACAATCACATTGCTAGCCATGCTGGCCAGAACTGATGTCTACAACAGGGGAAGACTATCAGACTGGGGGAAGGCTTTTGTAAAGTAATAAAGTGACTTTAGAGTTACAACAAGGGCTTTTAAAAATTGCCTAGTTTTTCTATTTTCCCACCAAATTCACTTCCTCGCACAAGTGCCTGGAAAAAAAATGCAGTTTTCTTCCCTATGGTTTCAATAATTTTCAGTTTTCTACTTCACATAGGTTACTTTATGTACTTCCATAGCATATATTTTAGGCAGTATCAATTAAAATCAACAAGGAGTCCCTAATGAAGTCCCCCTTTAAAGCATAGATAAGGACATACTAATTTCTGGTTAGGGCAAATGTATGTTTTTGTATATATGCCACTGGATTGTCAAATAATCAGACAAGGACTTTTAATTTGTTCTAGAAAACAGTCTCCGCAAATATAAAATCTGCTCAAATGTTCATTTATTTACACAGTAAGCCTAATATTACGAGAAAAAAAGCCCCCTTGATATGCACTGTGGTTGCCTCCTTAGGAGCTATAAACATTTTGGAGAACTTGTCAAATAAAACAACAAGACACTTAAGTGACATGACATTGCTGGAACCCCTCACTGACATACTGACACTTAAGAATCTACATATAGCTGAAGCAATTTCCATTTTTTGCTTGCATTAAAATCTCTCGCACTATCACCTTTTTAGCAAAATAGGACCAGATCCTTAGGGCAGCATCCAAGATGGCTGCCTGTAACTCTCCAAACTCAGGGGATTGTGGGCATCCAAAAGAGTGCAGGATGAGCAAGAAGCAAGGACCTCCTTTGCAAAAGATACAGATGGCCAGTTTCAGCTCTGTATGTTTTCCCCTTGCTTGTGAAGATGACTGGTTGAAACACCACTGGAATTCCTGTTCTCCATGCCCCATATATAATCTTGAATGTTTCCGTTTTTGCCAGTAAATATATTTGAGGAAATGCTTCAAAGGAACTTGCTTCCAAGTCATTAGATTCTATAAGACTTCCAAAGTGTATTACTATGCCTTTTTGATGTTTTTATGTAAAGTGTTTAGGATCTAAGAGTAAAAAACAACATAAAAGAATGGTGTTTCACATCAGGAAAAATGCAGAGATGTGAGTTCTTGCTCAGCAAACTTGCATGAACTAGCATTTTGGGATTTGGAATCCAGCAAGATTGTAGATTTTAACCTGATGTGCTAAACCAATTTGACTATGGGAGAAATACCATCAGTCAACATAACCACGTTTTTGACAGGTGATATATTTTCTCTTTACAGCGTCTCTTTAAGGCTCCATTGGTCCTTCCCAAGCTCTCGTAATCTTGCATTATTTGTGCTCCGCATCAAGCAATTGCTGAAATCAAGTATCCTCGCACCCTAATACTGTATGGTTAGCCACATTCAAAATCAATGTCTAACTACGGATCAGGATCACCCTACAATGATGCATGGCACTGGGTGAATTCTTATAAATTTTCAGATGCAATGCTTAGGGTCAGGCCTTTTATGATTTCCCCAAAGCTATGATGGCCAGTTCGCTTTACTTCTGCCGCATGCTGGTTGAGTTCATCTTTCTTGCAGGTGGAAGTGTGAAGTTCTCATCTCATACATGGGAGCCATACGAAGTCAGATCATTGTTCAGTCCAGTCCAGTGCGATCCACTCAGAGTGGCAGGAAGTCCCCAAGGTGGCACTTGAGATGCTTTCAACAGGAGATGCCAGGGATTGATCCAGGAACTTTTTACGTGTAAGAGATGGCTCATCACTGAAGCGACTCCTCAACTGAGCATCTGTGTTCATTCACTGACTCATTCAGTGACTTCACAGAGAGCCCAGTACACCACACTGGCTAACAGGCAGGTAGGTGACTAAGTGACCAGTGTGTGTCTCCACCACTGGATGGTCCACAACAAGGTTCAACTAGTTGGAAAAATTTCCTGCATGCCCTGATCTGATGACCTCACTTTGCATTGCTTTTTCATTATTCTGATCTCATTTCTTCCTTCTAAATCATTACAGTGGAAAATACTCTTGTGGTGATCTTACACTGGCTCAGAACATAATACCACATATGGAAGAGGAAGATGCCCGAAAAGCTTGTTTACCACCAGTATTGTATAAACTTGGAGAAGACATACCCGTATTTTTCGCTCTATAAGATGCACTTTCCCCCCCCTCAAAAGTAAGGGGAAATGTCTGTGCATCTTATAGAGTGAATGTGTGTGTGCCCGACTGCTCTGCCCCCTCCTCCGGCGCAGGTGAGAGCTGTGCCACTCAGGGGGAGGCATGCGGAGAAGGAGGAGCCGTGGCCTTTAACCCGCCGGCCACACGCGAGAGACAGAGACTGCTCACCCCCACTGCCCAGGAATTGCTGCTGCTGCCACCACTGCGCCACCCGGAAGACCATCGACGGCACACTGCCAGCCTGCACCAGGTGGTACCACCTGGCCGGCACGCGCTCGGCACGCGCTGCTCCGCCCCGCTCCTCCGGCGCAGGTGAAAGCTGTTAATCACAGTTCGGTGTGTGTTTTCAAATGGCAGTAGTTAAAACAGTAACTTTGGACAAGGGGAGGAATTATTCCTTGTTAAATCAGTTTCCCCTGTGACCACTGCTCTGTGTGCACAATATAATTTGGATCAGCTTAGTGAGCAAATGTATCTTTCTCTAGCAGCAGTGGATGTTGCGTGTTCTGTTTGAATGGCGATCACCTTGGTAGTTATGCTAGCACGCGGAACGGAAAGGAACAGTATGTCCAATTGTTAAAGTCTCTCTTTTGTTAATGACAGTGATGATGGTTCTTAATGCCACTGTTGGGCGCTGTTCACTTTACAAGGCTGAAATATGGTATTACTGTATTCTGTTATAGTTTATTAAATAGTTTAGTAAACCATTTGATTCAGAATATTTTTTTCTTGTTTTCCTCCTCTAAAAACTAGGTGTGTCTTATGGTCAGGTGTGTCTTATAGAGCGAAAAATACGGTATATATGTTGAAAAGCAAACTAGTGTTAAAAATAAAATGTGATCTAGTCCTGAAAGCATAAATTACTATGCTACACAGGCAAAGCATTTAAAAGTAGATATATTTATATAATTGTTTAAAAATTTCTTTAAAACCTTTACAGTTTCTCCTCCAACAATACACACATACAATACTACAATGCACACTGAAAAAAATTCTTTCATAATTCCATTAATATTGTACAGAAAAGTTTTAATGTTAAACAAAATCCTTCATCAGATAGAAGTACTGAAAAAAATGTTGCCACGTATTTGTTTCAAATTTCCAAACACACAACATTGCTCACATCTGTAAACATATCAAGCAATATAAGAGATCATGCTTTCTTCTACAACAAAGTTCAGTCCTTTGCTTCCTTCATTATGTAGGAACCCACATCCTTTAGTTTACTGTAACAATATAACTGGAACACAACTTCTGAATAGGAGCTTTGAATACATAAAAAGGATTACAGGCTTGAAACTGGAAACAGAAGGTAGGTGACTGGCATCCATTGTTTGATTACAAGGAAGTGTGACATGTCCTCCTCTCCAAGCATGGGGCTCTGTTTACTAGAAAAATGCTCAAATTCTGCTCATCTGCAGAATAGTCAGCAACACCAATTTTAGAGTTCCCTCTGTGCAGACACTGGAGAACACCCAAGTTCAATTCAGAGCTTTCTACTGAGGCACGGGCATGCTCTTGGGTGTCATCCAGACATCTTATGACATGTAATAGAAATGGAAACATCTGTCTCAGAAGCACTTTGGCTTCCTCCATAACTTGACTTGACTTTCTGATACTTGTCAAAGAACTCTATCCACTAGTATCTGAAAGGAAAGTGAATCTTCCTACCCACTGTTAGTGCAGATAAATCTAAACTCTTACACTGCAAGTGCAGATCATGAGTGATTTCATTTTTAAAAGGTGCAAATAAGGAAGTAGTTCAGGCTTTGTGGCCTCCAGAAATCATACTGAACCACAAAGAGGGATGTGGTAAGGTGACATGTGGTAAGGTGAACACAGGTTTTGCCTTTATTCTTCTAGTATCACTGGCCTGATACACTTTCCTAACATGTGTTCAGTTAACTTTTTGTCTTGTGGCACCTACACATGTAAGCAGTGTGTTCGTTCATGTGTTCTTAAAGGCTTTCTAATCCATTTACTGTCACTTAGGAAATGCTGAAACACTTCACAGGCCCATCTTCAGGTATCAACAAAGCAACCACAAAGGTTCTGTTCCATCTACCTGGAAAATTTCCATACTACAATTTGGCAGGTGGGCCCTAGTTTTTGTTTAGTTACCAGACTATTCTGCATGCACATATAACTGTGCTAAGGCAGAGAGAAGGTCTATGGTGCGGCATTCCCCACAAGGGTGCATGGCAATGAGAGCGATGCAGTGGCCAATTAAATTCTGCTCACTGCACAGATCTTATTAAAGGCAAGGAACTGTAACTCAGACAGATTTTTTTTCCCAAAATGGCAGCAGATATTCTGTTCCTAGAATTTCACAGGTGAAACAACCAGTTCATATTTTGATCAAAGCCAACATTCTGTATCATTTTCTTTCAAGAAGGAAATTATTAGTGAGCAGTGCAGCTGCTCCAATACACTGGACTCATTCCAGAAAAGGAGCTGGTTAATCTGTTGCTGCAAAGATGACAAAGGATACAGTCCTTCACAGAATTAAGTATACTTAAACCTGTCGAGATTAATGGATTTAAGGACACTTAACACTGTGATGCATCACGACCAAAGAGTTTCACGTCACCTTAAGAAGCTAAGGAGACTTTAGAGGCAAGAGTCTCTTGTTTCTTTACAAACAGTCCTATACAATCCTATCCACTCATGTCAGGAAAATAGCACCAACAGGGGCTGTTATGCTCATTGGCTATGTAAACATTTGCGGTGAGAAAATGTCCTCTTTTCTGTCCCACAGGAGGTAATAAATTGAAATTACAGGAGATGATACTTCTTGGCAGAAACACTGGTCAGGCAGTATACTGGTACTGCTGCTTGTTCTGTTATCACTGGTGATATTTTGGTGCAGCTGCCTCCAACATGAAAAATAACTCTCATCATCCCCAGCCACCAGGGGCACAGGGAATGATAGGGGCAGTAGTACAAGAGGTCAGGAGAAAAACGGTTTGGAAACGGCTATTTTAGTGCCTTTGGTCCCTAAATTCTCCCCCAATACACTACTTAGCATCTGCTAGTATTGACAGTTGTGCTTTGTAAGTTCCCACATCAGAGACTTACCAAGGCTAGGGAATACTTTAACTCAAATGCCTGTACGAGCCCCTGAAAATCACCTCCTCCAGCTCAGAAGAAGCTCCTGCAAATGTAACTTTCACCCCTGCATTAAGATGTGCACAGTCTATCTGGAGTGACCTTTTTGCATTGTTATTTTGGCAATTTTCATACACACAACACTTTGCATATGGGAAGGTGAACGTGCAGATTTACTCTGCTAAGTCTGCAGAGGATTCTTTTCTAACTCATGCACAAGATGTTCCAAAACAGAGTTCTGTGCATGCAAAATGGAAAAGTGGATTTGATCCTTTTTAAAAAGAAAACAAATGCAGCAGAATCCCATCAGAAGCTTGGGGCATGAAAGATGATTAAATTCAGGCTGGTATATAATGCATGTCTGAAGACAAACATATTTCATGTGGGTTTTTTTGGTTTTGGCCTGTCAGAAGTGAGAAGTTCAGGCAGGTGGTCTCAGCCTGTGTGTTCTTCCTGGCACAGCATGGTCATTCTATGTCGGGCAGCTACTGCTACTTGTTGGTGGTGGGAGAAAAAGGTTTCGGCTGCTTTCAATTTAAAAGTGCATCTCATTTACGGTATATGGTCTTAGTTCAGGAAATCATTTGATAAGAACTGGGAAGAGGATGGTAAGCACTTGCCATAAATGCCACAGCTCATAGCCATCATTTTCAAAACAGCAAAAAAGATTATGTTGCATTTTTGATCCAATGTCTGACGTGCACTGAAATAATATGGCATAAATATCCCTCTGTAAGATTATTTTAAACAAAATGTTAACAAAAATAGTGAAAACATAGCCATAGACAGAGCACCACGCAGAACATAGTTTCAGAAGGAAATTCTGTCGATATGAAATCTACTCTAGATTTCAGCCACTGTGGTCTAGCCTAATGTGTCTCCCACCCTGCATCCAGTTCCTTTCACAACCAATTCCCCAAGAACATTCCCTCGGTGAACTACGTGGAATCGCAGAAGCGCAATAACTGAACATGAGCACTTAGCCAAATTTGCACATAATGGAAATCCATGAATGACCAAACACATGGCCTCCCCTGCACTGATGACTTTGCATCAGCTTGCCAAAACTACCCAGGATGCCCCTGTTCTGGGGTTGCTGGTTGTGCCATCCAAGCCTGGCACTCAAGATGGGAAATGAGCCCTTGTTTCTTGATGGGCACTTCTAGGCTTCAACAAGCCAATGCAAAACAGACATAAGAAGTGGGAGGGAGACAGTTGTGCATGTCTTACAGCCTCATTGATTCAATGATATTTTTTTTACCCATGAATGGCTGATATGCACCGATCAGGTCTTTTCTTAGGCAGTTCCACTTCACTCCAATGGGACTTACAGGGACATCCCAGTGGAATTACAAGCTGCTATGGACAGCAGCAGCAGATGAAGCCACGGCATCACCCTTGTTGCCAGGAAGATGACAATCAGCCTGGGCTCCACGTGGCAGCGCAATGCAGCCATGCTGAAATTCCCTCAGTGTTGCCTTTGTCCCACAGCAAGGAGCTAATTTCCAGATTATCTATCCCCGTGGTAGTATTCCAGCTGGAAACCAGTTTTCCTGGGCTGGCTCAGGGGCTACTCTGCAAGCTTGCAAATGTTTGAACCACATAGGCACTTGCCCAGATGCTAGTCCCAAGTTCCAACATACTATGAATGTTGAGAAAGTAAACACAACAACAAGGATGCATTCAATGAGGAGTTAAGCATTGCCCTTCTCAGCCATTTAAGACTTAAGTGACACCTGAAAGCATAATCAGCACCATCATTTTCAAGTACAAAGAATGACTTTGAAGACAAGACAAGAATTCCTTCTCACAGAATTACACAGCAAAACGCAGAGTTCATACAATACCTGCTGCTACTCACTTCAAGTCACTTGCTTTCCTGGGCAGCTGAAACTTAAAAATAATGGCCTTATGTACCAAATACCATCTCTCTTTACCCTGAAAGGTCCCTTAGGTCAATGAGAGTTGTCCAGCCTCTGGGTTCTGTGATCTCTCAACAAGGGAACAGGATTCAAATAACCTCTCACAATCATTTCCAAAGAATTCTGATTGCACTTTAAAAAATGTTTAAGCTGTTCAATCATAGCCTCTTTCATTACCACCACACTCATAGGACAATAGACTGTGCTTCCAGTGGGACCCACTGCTAGTAGCACAGGGAGACAATAGTTCTTAAAGCAATGGGAAACAGCTTGTCGTTCTGCTGACACATCTTGGTCTGGGAAAAAACATTGCTTTGGAAAGTGTTAGCTCTCTTGTTGAGCTGGGGGAGGGCCCTGCTGGTGCAACGGAATGCCAATGAAGTTTGTGTACACTGTTAGATCAGACCACAGCAAGAGCAACCCGGCAGTTTGGTTTAATCTGCAGCCGTCCATACAATCCTAGATATGCCTACTCAGAAGTAAGTTCCATTTAATTCAGTGCGGCTTCTTTGCTGCTAAATGTGTACAGGACAGCATCTTAAATCAGTCAAACTTCCTTTTGTTAATATGCCTGAAGAGGACAAGATAGAAAGATGAAAACCAGTCAAAAGATATTGCTCTGATTATAATCTGAAGTTGGCCCCAATGTTGACAATCACCCGACTTTCATACTCTTTCTTCACAGTTCTCTCAATCTGTTTCAGAAAAACCTGTGGAATTCTCCCACATAAAGTATGCACCGTATCGAGGAATTTTGTCTGGAGAGGGTAGTACATTGATTGGAAGAGATTGTCTTCAAAGGAAAACTAAGGAGGAAAAGGGACAAAGAGACAGAGACTGTCCATTATATTTGTTATTGATATGAGCCCACAGCCATCCCCTTTTTCCAAAGCATCAAGCCTTCCACCGTCACGCCTGCAGCATGCAGGGGCATATCAGTGCCAAGCTAGTCCGCTGATGTGCCTGCTTCGTATGCAGAGTTACTTCCTCCGAACTGGAAAACCTTATACTGAATCGCAATGCTGGCCCAGCCAACCTGGAATTGTTTGACCAGCAGTGTCTCTACCAGATCCGAGGCAAGGGCTTTCAGCACATTTAGCATCTCAGATACTAGCCTGGAGATGGGATGGCCCATGGACAAAGAAAAAGCGGGAAACTCAAAAAAGTCTTATATGCCCTTGCAGAAAAGTGTGTTTTCTGTCTAATTGTGGGGGGGGGGGGGGAGATTTTTCTGGCATCCCTCCAGGCTTTCACATGTTTGCATTAGATTATATGCCCAAAATGCACACTTCCATGAAATTAGGGCCTGTTTCCTGTGTTCAATATTAGCCTGACTTTCCGTCCCCAATCTACTGATTGTCAATACCTGCAACACTCACCTCTCTTTCCCTTCTCTTTCCCTCTCTTTCCCAACAGTATTTTAACATTAGGACTGCATGGTACCACCTCAAGCAAGCTGCATTTGGAGACTGAACTGAGTTCGGGTGCTGTGAGCTGGGTTGGCAAGTTGGAGCTCGTCAAGCCACAGGGTTGTGCTGCAGCTAGAACTATCCCAAGCCCTGGGACAGCCCATGCAGTGTGAGACTTAGAGTGTCACGTGAGGAATGGAGGAACTCAGGTTCAGATCCGCATTTTGCCATGAAGGCGCCTGGGTGACCTTGAGCCAGTCACTCTCTTTCAGCCTGACCTAGCACAGGGAGTCGTGATCTTAGCCGATTGTGAGATTAGCAGAACGTGCAGGCTGCCTGGAGGGTCTTGGAGGGAATATGGATGGAAAAGTAATCAATGGACGGATGCACAGGACCCATGATAGCCCCACGTATGGCTTTGTCCTTTGACACAGCAATACTTACGTCACGTATCACCTCATAGAGTGCTTTAAAGGTGGGCTGCTTATCATCATGGTAGACACCCCTGTTCCCATGGAGAATGGATATGCCGCCTTCCTCTGCTCCTTTGCAATTACTGCCATACATGCAGTGATCTGGCCGGTAGTTCCATTGGCAGGGAAACAGGTAGAGACATTCTAGGAAACCCAGTTAAGGGGGGAAATGATTTCACACAGCACAAAGCATTTGCTATCCATCTAGGCACTGGCACTAACCTCAAAACCTGCACATATAATCAGAAATCTGCAAAAGATAAACTATACAAATTAGAGGCAGATGTGTGTATATTTCATTCCAATAATTTTACTGGTTACAAGATTTGAGGTTATGGCTTGGGGGAAAAGGAGGAATAGAAGGGTTATCAGATTAGGGCAATTTTTGAACAACTGGTTAGGGAAATGCCAGCTTTAAGCAATACGCACTTATTCCGGTTTGTTTCCTAAACCAGCTCCCCCAGTTTGGGTTCCACCAGATGTTATGGACTAAGTCTCCTATCAGCCTAAGTCAGCATAGCTACAGCCACAAAAATGAGCAATAAAAAGCCCTCTGCTTCATTTGTCAGTGGACCCTCAGCCATGGAAGCCAACAGCTTCACAGATGGTTCCTGCTTAAGTGGTAATCTATTATCATCTTCAGCACTGGAAGTTCAAGAAGACATTTCAAAAATGGGAGTGTAAGCCATTGCTTCTTTATCAATATCCAAAGGAGACACATACAAAGAATAGAAAATATTATAGTATATGAACATGCATGCATCATACACGGATATATCATTTGTGCACTGTGTACCTGGATTAAAGTAGAAAATAATATTGAGCAAGTCCTGGTCTCCCCATGTAATGTAGTTTTTGTACTTTTGATATAAAGGGTACAGCATCTCTTCCCATGTCAAGCCTGCTGGTATCATGCTGTTCTGAAAGACAAGAAGAAACAATAAAAAGTTCGTATTGGTAGAATCACAGCGGGAGGACAGCAAAGCAAAGCATGTGCATCCCTGCTGGGTTCTTGGAACCAAAGAGCACAGGAAGGAAGGGCTGCTTTGCACAGGATGGTCCTGTGATCACATCCATGCTCAGCTGGAGGCACAGATCCCCACACCTGTCCAGGTAAACTATGAGGGCAATTTGGGCCGTCTGCTTGTGAGCAACATCTCCATTCTGCTCTAGCCTGATCCACTCTAGCCATCCCACGTTCTGCCTTGGCTCCTTTCCCTCAGCCTGTCACATTCTGCCCCTGAACTGTCATTCAGGCTCCATCCCTTCCTGCCGGAACCTGGCTCAATTCCCTCCTGCAGGACGGGACATCGCTCTGTGGCAGAGCTCAGGTTTCATATGCATATCTGACAGGACACTGGTAGATGGTCATCCTTACAGTTGAATCTTTGGTAAACATTCTTCAAATGATTGTGATACCTTGAATTGTTCGTGTTTTACCTGCCAGGTATTTGATAAACATGAAATAGGTTATTTTCTACATTCCTCTGGGCCCCACTCTGCCATGAATATACTCGAAAAGTTGCACCTTTCAATTAAAGAGGATGGATTCACCTTCCCTGATCTCCTTCTATATTATCAGGTCAGTTTCCTGACTTGTATTGAATGTTGGTCTTTTCCACTCAGATTAGGCTTTTTTGCCCTGGTCAGTTTTGCAATCTTCACAATTGGATCATCTACACAAATGGATTGCACTGGATTCTCAAAATACCAAAACAAAAAGGGAGCCTCCTATAATTGTGGCTCTCAGAGTTGCATGGCACACAGTTTCACATTAACTGCAGTCTGATTTTTTTTATTTTTTGGCATGCGGCATTAACTCTGTGGGGAAACCCAGATTTAAGTGTTGGCAAGGCGTATTTATTTGGCAGGCTGACAGGCTGATTTTTACTTTGGCTCAATTTGTAAGTCCCAATGATAACTTTCTGCCACTCTCTGTTCTGCATGCTAAACATGATTTGCCAGTTATGGTTGAATGGCAGTGCATACAACTGAAACATCTGTTAAAATCTAAGTCTGCTGCCTTTACATCTTCACAGCCCCATTGTTATTGATTATAGGCTGAACAGCATGTGCATGGTGTTTATTTCCAAAAACAAATTAAAAAACTCACCTTGAACTGGGTACTTCTTATCCGAGTTAAATTCATCAGCATGACCCCAGAATTGACCCCGGTTGTTCCATAATATGGGTGGCGAGCAAACCGGCTGTACCATCCAATCTTTGGTATTTCATGCTCTGGTGCCATTGCAGCCAGCTGTGTGGAGTTGAATGCTCGAAGAAAGTTCCAGATGTCATCGATGGGTCTCAAGAACAGGACATCTGTGTCCACATACAGAAGGGAATCCACATCTTTTAAAATCATCTTTGGAAATGGCCAGGAGTTGGAATAGAAAGGAAGGAAACATGACACAAAGCAGAAAAATTACAGGCCAAGAACTCTTTTCAATCATGTACACTTGCATGACATAAGACGACACACAACCTTCGACCAAAATAAAGAGGTGTGCTGTACAAATATCTCAGGGTCTACAAAGCAAAATGGCTGCCATGTTATGGAGTCCAAGAAGATACAGAAGTAGGGAAGAAGGGTAGGGTTCCTTTCTACATGGGATAGGGACAACAAGCCTCCAAGTCAGGGCCCTGCTCTATTACCTAATCATGAACAAGTGATAGATCATCATCCACAAGAGTGGAAGCCTGGAAAAGACAATCCTGGGGGTAGAGGCACCATGTGATAAAAAGTTTTCAGGCATCTAGGTGGTCTTTTGAAGATTGTGATCTCACCTTAATCTGATCACATGAATTATCTCTAAAAAGATTGTGGCTAGTTTGCCAGAAGGAGAGTGTTACCAAATAGGTGCAGTCTCATTTCCATTCTTAGCATCTAACACCTTGACTCTAAAACCTCAAGTTTTGTCCAGAAAAATGTACTAAGCAGAAGCTTAGACAGCCAAGACAAGAACACAACTCTGTATATTACATGAACTATATTACCATAGACTACACAACTGTAAGAGTTCCTCTTTGTATTTATGAAAGATCTCAGAAATATGCAAATCTCTACATTGGTCCCTAATATAGTAAAATCATCCACACAAACCTACTGATTGCTTTATCCAGAACCCCAAGAAGAACCATTGAAAAGCCCCCAAAAAATGCATCATAGGTACTTAGTCACCCATTCATACCCATTAGCATCTCTCAAGAGACCTACATTATTAAAAAGGCCACTTGCACTCTTCCCCTTTGTGAACTAAACACCCAGGGCAGTAAGTCAAATGGATAATTTCTTTCCTTTTCCTTTTGGTGTAGAGGAAGACGCCTTCGCAAAAGTAAGAATTTTTAAAGGAAATTTAGGTTTGGAATAGTTAGTTCTTCTACTTGCATCAAAGTGAACTGGTCTGCTGCTTTACTCCTCCTCTCTAAGGCAACAAAGATCTCACTCTTCATATTAGCCAATGCACTTAACCTTCAGACCCTCTTAGCAGGTTCCAGAAGAACCCAAGTTTCTGTCTGTTTGAAGAGAACGGCCAACCCATCTCTCATCACCAACATTTCCCTGGATGTTTTATGGATAATTTCTTGCAACCACATACCTAATGGTGATTTCACTCATTTTTAATCCCTAAGAAATGGCCTCCGCATCCTCAGGGCTCTAGTCAACTGCATGAACTCCCAGATCATAGCAAACCTGCAGCCACCTTCCTTCACCTCCACTTAGGAGCAGGCAACTGGCAATTCGCTTGCTCTCTTCCCAAGCTGATCCTGTATATTTGCAGGACCAGCTAATAAAGCCTATATTTAATTTCTCCTGGTTGTCATCTTGCTTTTACCCACCCTGACCCACTTATCCCTGTCAGGATATAAAGCCATGATACAGCTTCCCCTGGAGACAACTGTGCAAAAAGAATCATGGTTTATGGTGCAAGTGCCTGCAGGATCAGAGAAGTCGGTACTTGCAAGGATTGGGCCCTGTGTGACCAAGCAGCACTGCTGGGAGCCTGATAGAGGCTGTCCTGCGGTGCTCAAATTGCCCTAGTCGTGCGAGTCTTTGTGGTGGCTGAGTTGCACTCCTGATTTTGCCTCCAACCATGCCTTGGCTCTGCCTGTTGCTGACCCTGGTCTTAATCTGCCTTGCCAAGTATCTGACCTCTGCTTTTGCCTCTGGTTCTGCCCGACTTTGTCAGTATCTGACCTTACCTGTTCCTGGTTCTGCTTTTGCCTGGTAGCTCAGTTCCTGGTGCAATGTACCACCATCTTTGGTTAAAGATCCTAAACTGTGCATTCAGGTACATGCACATGAGTGGAATGTGTTGACTAGGACAAGTGTCAGCAAGACCAAGAAAACGATACTGGCACTGCCTCATACAGTCCCCCTTTGGCCCATCTAGCCCAGAACCACCTACTCCAACTGGAAGTGGCTCTCCAAAATCCTGGGCACAAGTCTTTCCCAAGCTTTCCATCTAAGGAGGCAACTCTATGTATGTTTAGACAGGAAAATATCCTGCATCTCTCAGCATCCCCCAGGCTGGCATGCTCCTCCCCGCTCTGCATCTGAGTCAGGCCCCTTCCCCAGCCTGTTCACTTTTGAACTGCTGGACAAAACTGTGATGTCAGATGGATCTCTGTGGATAATTTGCTCGTTATCTCAGCATCAATCAATGTATCAAAGGGGATCAGCATGACGACGAGTCTGTCCATTCTTGTTCCCAGTGTGCCCTCTTGTGGTCAGCCAGTGATGTATGTATCATTTATAATTTCCTAAAAGGCACTTTAATTCAAATGTAGCTGGGTTCCTCTTTCCTGTTTTACTTTCATTCTATTGTTTCTTTCATTCTACTGTTACAGAAATGTCTCCCTTTGTTTGTTTTTTTTCCTGTGAATTATTCTCATATTGAATAGTTTCACTGTAGCTTGAGTGGGGAAACTGAGGCTGAAATATCCATTATGAAATAACCTTCACTAGACCTTGGGAGAGTCTCCCATTCTCCCTCCAGGGAGACAAATAAAACACACAATCCATGGATGGTCCAGATCACCTTGGAAGAAGGGCAGGCTTTTTTAAGGCAATCAGGATTGGAAGGATACAAGGACGACCCTTAAACCACATACACCTATAAACAGTTCTTAAAAATTGAATTGGATTTAAGTAAGATGGATGATCACCTGTTAAGTATTAAAAAGTCCCACATGGGACATATTCAGCAGAGAAAAATCTTGAATGCCAAATCTGAATTGATAGACTAGCCTTGAGGTTTCAGTGCCTGAATCTCAAATGTAATATAGTAGCTTTCTTGCTTGAGCAATTAGGTGGTCATAATCTTGTCTAAGCTGACGATAAAAAAACCTCCTGATACATGAAATAAGCCACAAATTCCTATCTGCTTTACATGAAGTTGGTCTGGATTGCACAATAAGGAATTAATTTATTCAATGTATCCTGGAGAAAATACAGACATTTTGCCATGAAAAATTCTCATTTAAGAAATGATGCTTTACTCAATTTATGGCAAAGGTGGCACTTTGGCCTCAGACATCTGGCTTTCTATTGCACTTCTCCACAGGTTTTTTGCTTTTATTATTCTCTACTGATTCATTCCCTGTCTCTCCAATGCACATGCAGTGGAATTTGCAGAGCTCCTCTGTTGTAACGATGGACTAAGGCTCAGGAGACCCAGGTTCTACTCCCACTCGTCCATGAAGCCCCCTGGGCAACTTTGGGCCAGTCACTGGCTCTTGCTCTAACCTACCTCACAGGGTTGCTGGCAGGATAAAACAGAGAGGAGAACCTTCTATTCCTTGTAAGGGAAGAAAAGGCAAGCTATTGATATTAGTAAAATAATAAGTCCAGGATGCTACCAAAGAATTAATTTGTGCCATTTATTCTGGCTCCTTGAGCACCAATGTCTGCCCCCCCCCCCCACCTGCACAAAAGTGAACCAAATCCAGAGGCCAGCAGAACAGCACTGGGTCAACACCACACCTTCCTCAGGATTTAGGGAGAGAGGCGTCAGTGCGGGTGAATTAGGCCAAGCATTTCCTTGCAACATGCCTGGTTAATGGCAATATGATCAAGCTGAAGCTTGAACTAAGAAGCTCTAAGATCCTGTTATCCTGCTGATAATTCTGTAATCCTGTGACAAGAGTTCCTTGCTCCTGATCAAAAGAGGGGCACTTGGGACGTTAATCGAGGTATGATGTTCAGCGGGTGTGACTTCCTTGTGAGGGTGCTGTGTGGATGATAGATAGGCACAATGCCCGGTCACGAAGCTATTAAAAGCACATGAGCCTGCTTGCACTCAAGGCACTGGAAGCAAAACTGCAACGGAGAGCTGTTTCTCATTTAAGAGACACGCCTGAACTGGATTCACTTTCATCTTTACGGGCTGCGGGGATGGGCTTCCATCATGCTTCAGCAGGAGAAGATGAGAAGCAGAGCCGTTGCATTAGCTCTGGTGGAAGACTGGCTTCATCAAGGTTCCTCCTTTCTTAAACAGTTTCCATTTCATCTTGTCATTATAAGACTACTATTTCACTAAGTTTACTTCTTCCCTCTGCCCTTCTCATCCCATTTTCCTTTTGTGCTGTGCCTTTCAGATGCCAGCAGGGACTGGCTTATTGATTTTATGAAAGCCATCCTCAGAGACTTTTTTTAGCTAAGGAGCATGATAAAAATGCTTTAAATAAAAGAAAGCATTGTCACCTGATGAGTTCTATAATAAGAAGTGCACTGCATTGTGTGAAAGTATAAGAAACCAGCACTATGACCGACAGAACACTATCAATATTGCTTAATGCATTTGTTATAGTAACCCATCCAATATGATGCAGTTTATTAGGAGTAGTTTATTGGGAAGGTGGGGTGGAAGAAAGAAAACTAAGGATGATACTTATGAAATGAGAAGGAACATTACACTACATTTTAATATTTTTAATGAAGTTTTTCTTGACAAGTCTAGGTGTACTGACATGAGCTGAAATGACACTTTGATTCCATCATTCTTTAAGAAAGTGTTGCAGAACGTAGCTGCAAAATAACAGAGCTGTAGTATGACTTCCTTATCGCCTTTTCGCCCTGTCCCCTTACAGATGTGTGGGACTACAACTTCTAGCATTCTTGACCATTGCACATGCTGGCTGGGGATGACGAAGTACACCTGCAAAACATCTGGAGAACATCTGGCTGGGAAAGGCTGTGTCAGAGCTTGGTTTCTCAAGATACGTCCTGGGAGTTTACAATGTATCGCACGTGGTGTGCATGAGAAAGCTCCACCCCCACATGTTGCCCTGAGGAAGTCTTACCATAGTCTTACCATAACATTCCTTACGGTGCAACTTCTGAATGGGGGCATCTAAGTGAAACTGCCTGAGAAACTTGCTATTTCCAATGACACATGGGAAGTATCTGCAGCGAGGTTCAGAATCCACAGGTCCGTCACACTAGGTGTTGTTACGGCCATTAAATTCAATGAGATCTATTTTTCAGTAGATATGCATAGGACTACGCTGTTAGGTTAAACTTTTGTCAATCAGAGTTGGGCAATGAACAAGTAGTAATAGTAATGCTGGAAAAATGCAGTAAAAAAGCAAAGTTGGGCAGCACAGACCTTATCTACTTAACCTTTAGGAAGCAGTAGCCAAAACACTTCATGATTCACAAGATAAAAATGATGCTAATCCACCCTGATCATCTTTGTTCTGCCTTGAAGGTTGCCCATGAGGCTAATGAACTCACAGCAGATTAGCTGCCAGGTTTACAGGCTCATGGAGATTAAAGACAGGAAGAAACCAATTCTTAAAACACAAGTTTTCACATGCATGAGTCTAATACACCCTTCTTCAACTGAGTGCCCTGGCATTCTGACTGGGAATGATAGGAGTTGTAGTCCAACCATACCTGGAGGACACCAGGTTAGAGAAGTCTGTTCTAATCTATTGTACAGGTTGGTATAACAGCACAGCATTTTGGACCTCCTTGGAAAATCAGACATGAACCTGAGTGCAGCCAACACTGCAGCTGAGAAGTTTGCGCAGAAGTGCTTGTCTGATGTTCCTTATCTATGTGCTAAGCCTAAATAATTATAGTGCAAATCCCGAAGCATCCTAATCAACAGAGTTAGTTGCAGGCTGGAACAGCCAAAACTTCCAAATCCAAATTCCAAATAAAAAGGATATTAAGATAGATATTAAATAGGAAGTTAGCATAAGTCATTTTGGCTTCTTTGCAAGAAGGAAAAACACAGGACACACATGCAATAAATAAAGGAGGAGCCTGTTCTTTTCTGCTGCCATCTCAAAAGGAATAAATCTTTGTCTGAAGCTTGGCTTAGCATAGGGAGGAAGCCCCCCATTGATACCTGTGGAAGATCTGCTTGCAATACAACTATGCCTTCAGAAGGGAGTTTCCTCAGGATAAAATCAAGGGAGGAAAGGGTCAACTGTCCCTTCCACTTATGTGTTGGTCCAAATCATGATTAGCCTCTGCCCCTCACCCCTCCACTAGCGCATTTTTCAAAACCTGCATGTAAAATGCCAAGACGCATTTAATGTCACATCTAGTCTGGCTGATTGCATGTGGAAGGAGCAAGTTGGCTGGTCACTCCTATTCGCAAGCCTCTTTACACCAGGTCAGTTCCTTGTCCTACCCATTTGCTGCCCTCATTGGCCACTGGAATGGTCACTCAGCCCATGAAGTTCCTTTACAGTAGCGTCACAGGATGGCATTTATTATTCTACATGGAAACCTGGCAGCCCAGACTTGTGCCACCTGGCCTGAAGAGTCGAGTAAGGAGTACTTTTAAAGCTTATTTAATATATTTCCACCTCACCTTTTAAGGAACAACTGCACAAAGAGTTTACCCCCGCACCAAAAAAAAAAAGAAAGAAAGAAAGAAAGACCAGAACTGGAACAAAATACTCTGCCAGTAATATGCCACATGCTAAGATACTGTTGTCTCTCAATGTATTGGCTACATCAAGTCCAATGTTGGACTGGGGGAAGTGGAGAGAATCCAACATGGCCTTGGTGTCTCCACTGTAATGTGTCACCAGGGTCAAATGCCAGTACAACTAGAAGCTAGTGTCGCCTAGAGCAACTCTGGAAATGAGGCAAAGTGCCCGCTTCCAGGATGCGACAGGTCACCAGAGCTCCCTTCTGTAAACTCTGCTGACCTGTTGCAATCTAGAAATGAGCTTTTCAGCTTGTTTCCCATTGCTTTAGGAAGGATTAGCTTCCTATTTCACCAGCAGTGGATCTCACTGGCATGCGGACAGCACTGGATAAGTCCTGATGCCTTTATTTTGCTTTTCAATAATGGTGTGTGTGTTTTTTTTTCAGTGCTGCTCAACTTATAAAATAATAATCACCAATGACGGTTGGTTTTTGGAGGAAGAGTGGTAAAGGAGGAGGAGCAGCATGACCGGTCTTTAAAGAGAGGGACTACATCCATTTTTGCAAGAGGTCTCATAATTTCCAAGGCTAATACCAGAATCTGTGTTCACATGCTGTAGGCTTCATTGGGGTGCCTTACCGGAAGAAAGAGACGCTGGGCAGCACATGGCTTGAATAATTTTTTCCATTCCTGAGAATTTCCTACAGAAAAGGAGATTGGGTAGACATGATATTCAAACTTCTTTGTGTAAGAGGGAGGCCATTCTTGTAACTGTAAGGCATAAGGAGGAAAGAGGGATTAGAATCCCCGAGTGGCAGTTTGTGGAAACGCTATTGTTACAAAGTCAAGCAAATTAAAGTCCTTACTCAAACTGAGCTTTATTGAGGACTTACTATTTTATCCAGTCATTAACTTGTGATTGTTAGAGCACTTCTAAGTGCTTCTACAGGCTTATAATCGAAAGATCTCAGGTGGTATGTGCTTTTAAAAAAAATTACTGACGGGGACTCACTTTCCTCTCAAATTCAGGCTTCAGAGAATCCTCAGCGAAGATGTGAAATTTGAGCTTCCTGTGGCTGAAGAGAACTGCTGATTTCAGCATGACGAGGGTTTCTTCCAGCCGGTCGCCACATGCTACCACTGCCAGATGCATCCATTGTGGAGAGGGGAGCTGGGGTGTTGAATGCTTTTGGTCTTTTGGTCTCCTAAAATAGCACACACACAACATCAATTTTAAAAATGCACTTGAGTATTATTTTCTTTTTTTGGAGCTCGACATGAAATGCGGGGAGGAGCAGTTAGGGAAGAAAGGTGGGCATGTA
Source organism: Varanus salvator macromaculatus (assembly GCA_023646645.1). Taxonomy (NCBI): domain Eukaryota; kingdom Metazoa; phylum Chordata; class Lepidosauria; order Squamata; family Varanidae; genus Varanus; species Varanus salvator. The sequence continues at coordinate 43,646,147 of JAIXND010000674.1, read as the reverse complement.
GAACGGGTGAGAAGAGTTTCTTGGGGTGATTTTCATGAGGTCGCCAAGGCTGCCCAGTTTCAGGTGCTAACACCCTTGGTTATCTTTTGTGGTCATGATTGTTTCCTTATACTGAGAGGAGGCGCAGAATTCAATTGTAGCTTCATGTTCAAATAGCAAGTAAAGCAGAAGGTTCAGAAATACAGTTACGGTTGTCAAACTAAAGGCTGGGTCATTTCAGATGTTACAGGAGGCATGACCAGCCAAAGACACAAATGATTCACACTTCTGGATTGCAGGAATACATTGGCAGACATGCAAATCATGACGATAAACCGAAGGCCGGCATGTCCAGGAGGGTAGTTATCTATCATGACCTTTCTTGGCACAGGGTTTAGTTGTGCTTCCCTCCCACACATCAGGAACGGACAACTTCTTGTGATTTTGGCCTGCCGCTCCATGAGCCATGCAGTCTAGGGATGAAGGGTGTAGCCAGGTGAAAACATCTGGAGGACCCCAAGTTGCCCATCCCACTATACAACCTCTATTACCTCTCTGCCAGTTGCCTCCTGCCCCACTTAACTTGTTGCCAGCATGTAACTTGTTGCCAATTTTCTTCAGAAATTCAAAGACATATACACATAGAAATTGCGTATGCAAAACAATGTCATTAATCTGAACAAATGCTTCGTAATACATAATGATGGCTCCCTCAGTGCAAAAAAGCAAATGGTCACAGGACTGGGACATTTCACTGCAAAGGAAACATGGCTTTTGCCGCCTTCCACAAACTAAAATAAGTTGCGCAATAGCTGCCGCTCTATATCACAACACAAATCAACGTGTGCCTTAAGGGACGCTGGTTTTTCAGTACCAGGCTGGGTCAGCAATGCAATATATTTCATTAATTGCTTAAAAGTCCATAGGCTTTTGTCTTAATTAAAAACCAGTTTCCGTAGTGGATAAAGGATGGCACACCACATTTATGCAAATTGTATTTACTTTGTAGCCAATTAGTCCAACCCCCTGAATTATTAAAGTGTATAATTGGCTGCTTGCATGGATTATGGTCTTCCCACTTTCTTTGTACTCTACTTTCTGTCTGCTTCTTCTGTGCTTATTCCTAATTGCATCACTAAACCTTGAAAACCAACCACTAAACTCCTTGAAAACGAACACTCTGACCTGGGCTCTTGGCCCTGAGTGCCAATGGAGGCATGTGGAAACCCCAGCTGTTCTGCTTATGCTGCAACTGGAATGTTTCCTGCCACAAGTTACCTGCATGAAGGACACAAATGCTATGCATAATTTTGAGCCATCAAGGTTGGCATCTAGCACCATTCATTTAATTGGTGTTCCCAACTTCTGGGGGTGCATGTAGGAAAATTAAGGGCACGATCCTATACTGAAGATAGGCCAGCCGAGGAACGGCAGGATTCAGCGGAAGCCCCACTAACGCAGCATTTACTGAACGGGAGGAAACCACATTGAGAAGCAGCTGCCTTGCCTGGATGAACGCCTCACCCACATCACGGTAGCAGATGGCAGGATATGCTGCCGCTCCACAGCAATGAGCCTCTGTCAGCCCAAGCACTGAATTCAGTTTTGGGAAAGCTCTTAGGGGCTGCAATCCAGTGGTGGGTGGAGTGGAAGACAAGAGGAGTAGGGCCAAAAATGCAAGCATATTTGTGTTTTAAAGCTCGTACTGTCAGTAACTAACCCTTGGGAGTGGCATTCCAAACTTTTCAACTGAGAAAAAATACACGCCGGCCGGGAAGCTATGAAACAATTGGTGGCAAGGACATGACCCCTCTGTTTAAAGAACATGCAAGCACAGAGCAGCAGTGCCAGCATAAACGCCCCTCGTAAGAGGGCCGCCCCTCAGATGACAGGGCACGCGGCCTGCAGCCACATCTTTCAGGCCCATCCAGCATGCCTGGAGCTCACAGAGGGAACTCTGGTACCACGGCATCTGTGAAGAGCCAGCTGCAGCCCCAGGGGACCACTAGGGTCGGAGCTGCTGTGACCGGCCTCTGCTGAAGCAATGAGAGAACATGTGCTCCTCACTGTGACCATGCATGAGAAAGAGGAAAGGCTGCATGAAGAAGAGTGAGCTGTAAAGGAGGAAGGGAGCAGAAGTGGGTGAGAGAGAGGCTGAGCTGGGATTGGCGCAGAGGGGGAGGAGAATGACTAGAGTCCCCGAGAAAAAACAGAGGGTGATAGACAGGGAAGAAGGGTGGGAAAGGGCAGCGAGAGGGTGATCTGCAGAGATAAAGAGAGAAGAAAGACAAGCTGTTTTACCCAGTGCTCAATGTTTTACAAAGCTGCCTTTGTCAGCCCTAACAAAGCTGTCTTTCTTGGCACCGGACACGGCTGGTGTCAGGGATGACTGGGCTTGAAGGGGATTCCCTGAAATTCCCCCACAGAGGACTTCACAGGGCACTGCCTAATTGCTCTCCTCCCCCTCGTTTATTTTTGCATGACAGCTTCAACTACAGGGTGGCACAGAGAAGAAATGAACAACAACCTTGCTGAAAAGATCTAAAAGCAAAGTTCTGACCTGTATGAACCAATATATACTAATATATACAATATAAATTCTCTGACTAAGAATTGCAGTAACTTGAAAGGCACCACCAGGAACTGTGTAACTTCTCCTTTTGCTACTGGACGGTAATCCCTGCGTAGAGTTACTGCCTTTTCAGAATCAGAAACCAATCCACAGCTGTTGTACCACTGCACAGGATGGTACATTCATTGAGATCTGTGCAATCCATACTAATCTGAAATGCAGAATTTACAAAATAAAAGGAATACCGCTTAAGGTGTGCAGCCCATCAATATACCTATAGCTGCAACTCAGTTTTCAGTAAAATATACTACATATGCAAACAACATATCGCTCTTCCGTTATTGGCATGCCCATATCAATAATGGAATGCTGGAGAAACCTGCAACAGATTCAAATGAGTCTGGATTTCTATGAATGCAACCAATGGAGTCTGCAGGGGAATAGCTTTTTCCAAGTGAAAAGACTCTTTTTTTCATTAATCTGTTCAGAGAGATTCATCTGTGGGGCAGTATAGAAATGAAATAATAATAAAAATTATTATTACATTGCATTTATATCCTGTCTGTTTCCCTCTTGTGAGGAACCCAAGGTAGCTTCATGGTTCTCTTCCACTCCATTTTTATCCTCGTAACAAGAACCCCGTGAAGTAGGTTAGGCTAGGTGAGCTTCACCCAGTGAGGACCAGATCTCCCAGATCCCCAGTCCAACACTCTCAGCATCCCTTTGGGCTCCCTGGCTCCATCACTACACTGACTCTTATTTGTGCAAGTGTGCAGTAGCGCAAATTAATGCAAGTAGGACTAAAGAATGGTTTAAGAAATCAGATTCTGTAAATGACCAGGTTACTGAATTAAAGCCATCTAAGAATCTGTGAAAAACAGACGAAACCAATTTAACTAAATCAGAGATGAATTTAACAACATTTTACTTACAACTGAAATAATATATCCAGCGCACCAAAGCAGACATGTGAAGGCCTGGCCAGAATGCACTATTTAGCCATTTCCCCCAGGCCCTGCAGGACTATGAACGTTATTTGCAGGTCACACTGTACACACACACACACACACACACACAATTGCAAACAACACCTTCGCAGGGAAACAACAGTTGCAGTAGTGATTTTCAGTGGGAAATCAATGTGCAGCAGACAAGGAGGACGGCGCTTAACTGGGTCTTTGTGGCAGGTTTTAAAAGTGTGGGGCATTCTTTGGCCTGAAAACATACATAGACAGGTTATGCTGCAAAGGGTAACAGAGTCATTGGGCATCGTATTCTGTCTTCCATGTGTTTTGGACGGCCCAATCGTGATGGGGAAGGGAGTTTAACATTTTATAGCACCCACATATCATGCTCAGCCAGAAAGACACATAAAGAGATCAGTGGTGCCCGTTTCCCAACCCTGAATATTGTTCCCTTTGCTTACCATGTAGAAGTATTATTCAGAAGTGCCATGGAGCCATATAAACTCCTCCGGTTGCCATACACAGAATCAATTACCTGATCTGTCTAGCCCAGTCTCATGCATTCTGGCTTCAGCATGTCAGCCGCTGCTGCTTGAGCTATTTTATGACCTGAAGATGAGCGGACTATATCCAAGACCCTCCACATGAGCTCTGTCACTGCATAGCAGCCATCGTCCCCTTCCAATCTGTGCTGAGCAACTTCCTCAGAGAAATAGTCTTTTCCTTGGAGAACAGTTATCGTTCAAATGTGCAGGGTTTGGAAGGAAATTTTATGAGCAGCCTTTTATTGCTTCGCTTTTCACCTAATAACTTGCGGTCTGACAGTTGTCAAATGAGGAGCGAAGCAACAGAGGGCACAATCCCATGCAAGTCTGGACTAAAAAAATGGCCTTTAACATTTGCTGAGGACCAAGGGGGCAAATTCCTACCTCAAATTGCTCCACCCACCTTTTCAAAAAGGAAAACCCATTTGACAAGCACCAGACTTCAGCTGTTGAGCCAAAGTCCCTTTAAAAATGGAGTTTTGAATAGGAATTGGGTGGGCATACTTCTTAAGATGTCCGAAGCCAATTGCCCCCGACCTACTTAAACTCACCTTTTGGAAGGGACAGCAAAGTTTGACTTAGACATGTTTTCCCTTTTTAAAAGTTGGGGGAATGTTTTGACTTTTCTAGAGTCCCCAGAGGCTCTGGGCAAAGGGCAAACAGGCTCTACCATGGGGGATCCTAGGGGAGAAAGCAAGAAGAGGCTTTTGCCAGACACCCACTGTGAGCCAGTGGGAATGGATGTTTCCACCATGGCTGGGACAATGTGCTGCTCCTTTCCTGAGAAAGGAGATTGTCCCAGTTGCCCCACTGTGCTTCAGGGAGTGAACACTGTGGAGCACGAGGGATTAGCAGAGAGAGAGAAAGTGCCCATTTGGGGGCAGCTTTTGCCATCCTGGAAAGAAAAATATAGGCTCAGCTGCAGCAAGAGGGAATCAGTGTGCGATCATGGCTGTCAAGGAGAGGGGACTTGGGAGGAATGAGGGGAAAGGATGGGGGGGGGGGAGATAACTAAATAAATAAATAAAATGTAATCTTTTCCTCCCATGATCTTTTGGTAATGTGAATCCCCAGTCTGCAACTAGCTGTGCATGCTGTTGTTGAGGTGGAGGGGGGGGTGGAGGGGGGAGGCCAGCGCAGACAGTTTGGCCCTTCAGAATAAGCAGGGTTGGGAGCAGGTTGCTCATGTCCTTTGGAATGCTAGATGATAAAACTCTCAAAGAACAGCCTTGGAGCATAAGCCAAGCAAAATTACATAAGCAAGGCTATTCTGTTACTTTCTTCAGCTGTTTTTATTAAATTCCATAAACAGTCTATGCAGTTGTACGTAGAAGTGAAGTGCAGCTTGTGTGGAGTTGACAGGGGCCATAAAATGTGTATACATCCGGTGGCAGGGATGACTCTTAATGGGGATGGGTTAGCTACAGACGTGAGACTCTGAAGAGCTTTTTTTATGATGCACTATCTTCTAAGAAGCACGAATTGGATACTAGCCTAAGCAACATGCAGCTCTAAGTACTTCAAACAAATGCTGCAAGAAGGCCTGAAGAACTATTTGCTGCAAATGGCGCTTCATCCGTGCCACCCAGTATTCAATAGGAAGGCTAGACCAGCTATTCCAGCCCCCCAAGTAAGCTCATTGCTGCCAGCATCTCCACGGGACTGTTTTATCTTGTATGTACTGGGTGGCAACAGACCAAGCATGATGCAACCATTTGGCTTGCCAGGAGAATCAGATAAACCTCATTTCATCCCTAGCCACAGCTTGATTCCTATCAATCTTGAGCCATTCCAGATCCAGACAAAACAGTGCTTATCTGCCAAAGCAGCCCTAGAAATCTTACAGCCCAGTGTTATCCGTGTTTAGTCATGTGTCATAATGTTCACCCAGTTAAACTTAAGCAAAACGCTTGGCTGTAACCCTGGGCATGCACACAGCACAGCCTTAGATATGTTTACTGAGAAGCAAAACGTATTGTTTTGAGTGCAGTTTATTCCCAGGTTGCCACTACACACCTACAAGCAGTCTGCTAGTGGCAACTCCCTTGGAAAGAGTTCCACACAGGGATGGTCCTGGAGGCTGCCAGCTGTAGTCCTTTAAGGACCTGAAACTGCCCCTTCCTACAGTACACTGAGCGAAGTATAGGAAAACCATGTTCAACCAGGGTGGGCAAGGGTCTAAAGCAGAGTGGGCAAATTGGTACCCTCCAGAAGTTTTGAGCTATAGTTCCCATCATCCACAACAGCTGGCCATGCTGGCTGAGTTTTATGGACACTGTAGTCCAAAGCATCTGAAGGGGATCAAGTGGCCTAAATCTGGGCTTAACAGCTCTAAGAATTGTGTCCTCTTCTTTAGCCTTTAACAGTTAAAAACATCCACACAATTGTAAACTCTGGATATCCCTCAACATTGTTATGCAACAAAAGTTAGAGCAGATGTGAACAATTTTACAGGCAAACATACCACAGCAGGCCACTAAGTAGACACTCACTCCAGCAGAAGACCAAAGTCTCACTGGGCTTTGAACTATCTGGAAAAGTTCATCCGGACAATGTTGAGCTGGGATAATGGGTAGAGAAGCCAAACACTGCTTTATTCCTCAGTCGATGTTCAGTTAATTCCTCTTCACTGTCATCCTTTGCTTCATTGACCACAGTCAGCAGAAGAGGCTGTCTAGCGCTCATCATATCAATCAATCTCAATTCCAGAGATCAACCAAGAAATCAACAGGATCCTTAAAGCTCTGCCTGGTGCATCCCCAGGAGCAGTTTGGAAATGAAATGGCCTCTTCTGCAGTTGGCAGACCAAACAAATCAGCAACACTAGTTTGCAGGGCACAGAACTAATTAAAATCCAAAATACAGCCAGCACTCATTCTGTATATGACAAAGGGATAACATTAATCCTTTCTGCTTCAAGACTAGTCCTGTCCTAATCTGAACAGAGCTACATCTCCTGTATGACCTGCTATATCCATGAGTTCCAGGATGAGTTCTAAAAGTTCTGAGCCGCTATATCAAGAGGAGTATCAACAAGAATCCTGAACCTCGCCAGAACTAATAGCCAGGATATCTCAGCACCAGATCTCAGGTCACCTCTGCTAGTTCAGGAAGTCCACTAAGCAATGGGAGTGGGCAGCATTTCGTTCACTTAAGTTTTTGTGTTGCGTTAGAAATATTTTTGCACCTCCACAGTGTTGCGTATCTTGTGCATGAAAAGTGGTAACAATGCTGATTGAATCAATTTAAATTTGGGGCACAACAAAACAAAGAAAAGTCAAAGGATGGTGAGTTAATACTTCAGCTAGACACTGTAAATACTTGAGGATGCATGTCTTCTCGCTGGCATTATTCACTCTTTTATCAGTGGAGAACTTTGGGCAGACTGAACTACTCTTCCATATAGATTTGGGCAAAAAACTATCAATGCATAGGAAGATGGATGGCTGGAAAGTCTGTATCTCTGCTTCTTTATTCTGACACATTCTCCAGTGATGAACAGCACCTGCCAACCCAGACTTTGTAAGGTGTAAGCTTTGGTAATAAATAAAACCCAGATAAAATAAAACTACAGAACATCAGAGAATTTGTATTCATTTAAATGGGAGACTTGCAGAGCAATCCAATATTTCAATAAATATGTCAGGGGGAGATACGCCACCACTGCACACGCGCGAAGTCAGCGCTAAGCTGTACTTGGCCAGCTTGAAATGGAAGGAGAAAATGCACTGCTGTAAAGGAGAAGTAGCAGCCACACCCGCAGTTCATAGAAACTCTTCCGGTGTCCACCAATGATTGCCTCTGCTGCAGAGACGACATGGCGCAGCTGTGCAGATAGTGCAAGAAAGGTGTGGAGGCGATGCACGATGTCACTAAGAGGCCCCCATGTCAGCTGGACATGGAAGGCACCTATCCACTTGTGCTAACACCATTACATTCTCCCATTGCACCCACAACACGCAACCTGCCAGACTCAACGGCACCACAGCATTCCCCATTGTGTGCAACATAAGCAAGATCCGTGGCAACAGGATCCGTGGGCAGCTCTGCACTCAGAACTTCCATTCCCCTCACACCACACCCTGCACACAAGGCCCGTCTTTGATCACACAAAGGACATGCAGGGAAGCATGCAGAACACAATCTCTAGACACCTCTCTTGGAAGGAGGCCTGCAGAGAACACCTATGGCCTTCCTGCGGGGCAAGGGCTCAAGATCCACCGAGAGGGAAAGAGAATATCTGGCCATGCAGGGAAGGAGAAGGGTTAGTGGGATGGGTAACAGGGGAAGCCAGACCTGCCAAGGCAGCTTCTGATGGGTCACTCCACTGGACACAGGCTTGGGAAACTGAAAGTCTGTGTTCAGTCCCTACCAAGAGGAATAGAAACCCTTTCACTTATGCACACCTGGCCAACAACGGCTGTTGAGGCAATTATTGTACGCCACCTAGGAAGGCCTTGGCAGTTTAGGTGGCCTTCAAACATGAGGGTGCTTCTTAGACCCGAATCCACTCTGCAAACAGCATGGTCTTGCACTGCCCACTCAGGTACCACAACAGACAAGACATATATATCACATGGGTATATGATCCAGTCATATATGCCAAGAACCCATGTGCTGCATTTGGAATGGTAGCATCAATGGTAGAATGGCCCTGATAGCATCAAGTTTCCTTCCTGACCCCTTCAGAGTCCCATCTGGAGGCCAGATGGGACTAGAGGAAGTCAAATGGTCCTATACATATACACACCATGCCCTAGCAATAGGGAAACAACACATGTGGCAGAGTCCTAGACCTGACCAAGCAGCTTCTGGAATGGTGGAGATCCAGAAAGGGAAAGACATGCGTGGCAGAGCCGTCACCTAGGCAAGGCTCCCGTGCACTGAACAAGGCATGACAGACAGCCGGGCAGCAGGCAGTTTCCCTTGTATCTCTTGGGTTAAGAATGCCATTACCCGCTCTGTAACCACCTGTCACGGAGATAAGAAGTGTGCTGGAGCCATTGGCCATTGCAGCTGGTGGTGATGGGAGTTGAAGTCCTGAACCTCTAGAGGGCTTCAGAGGAAGGCTGCCATCACCCCTTCAGCCAGCATGACTGAAGAACAGGATTGTATCCTATCTTCACCTTTCCAGGGAAGTTTTCTTATGCTAGCTCTGCATTCAGTCTGCACTAACTGTCTAACTGTCCATGATAATTTAAGAGATATGCTCTGAAGAAAAATGACTTCAGGAGGTACAGTTGCTAATGGAGAATAATCCTGTCTTAATATACCAATTTGAATTCAGTTCATGATCCATGCCTGGCCACAGTAAACATCCCTTGCTCTCAATCAGATACAATGCCAGTAACGAAACCAGCCGCTTTAATAAGGCAAAGAATACAATCTTGGAGAATGGGTCAGTCTTTCATTCAGAACATTTCTGTGAAATCATGAATCAAAGGCACACAGAATTTACTTGATAGATGAGGTCACACTGAGCTAGAAAGGGGATGGGAGAGCTGTTTTCCAATCCAGAGAAAGCACATAGCAATTATCTATACTTCCTTGAATTAAAAGCCTATTATTTTCTAGCATTTCAGCTTCACTGCCGTTTTTTTAAAGTAGCATAACAGGCATAAATTGCAGTATGTTTTTCTAATTGCAATTATATTAAAACACACTAATTAGTGTCTAAATTAAAGGTATGTTGACTGTTCAGTTAATTATTCAGCTTCATATTATTCTACTAACATCATGCAGCCACACACCTGTCATGATATTCTGTTTTCATCCTGATACACTAGTGTGCTCGACAAGTGGTAGGCAGAGAAGTTGTTGTTGTTGTGCTGTCACGTCATTTCCAGCGCATGGAGACCCTCTGAATGACTGCCCCCCAGAGTGCCCCAACCTTGACAGTCCTGCTCAGCTCTTGTAAAATCAAGGCTGTGGCTTCTTTTATTAAATCAACCCATTTTCTATTTCGTCTTCCTTTTCTTCCTCTGCCTTCAACTTTTTCTAGCAGTCTTGTCTCGTCTTCTCATGATCTGCCCAAAGTACGACAGTTTCACTTTTCATTGTTTTGCTTCCAGGTCAAGTTCAAGTGTGATTTGATCTAGGACCCATTAGTTTGCCTTTCTGTTGGTCCAGGGTTAAGGCTGGGGTTAGGATGCTGTTGCAAAGCTCTCCTCCAGGACCATGCGTACAAATTGTCATCGTTATCCTGTCAGCTTTCTTCACCATCCAGCTCACACACCCATATATAGTGCTTGGGAACACAACAGTGCCGATTTTGGCTTTGGTTTCCACTGAAATATCCTTACATTTGACTATCTTTTCTAATTCATTGCTGCTCCTTCAATTCTTTACCATTGTATAATTTCCTGGCTACAGTCTATCTTTGAATTGATGATTGAATTAAGATATGCAAAATCTTTCAAAATTTCACTAATTTAGCTTTTATATTGACAGAGCTATTCTCAATTACCAGCAGGGGTTAGGCCACTCTTCCTCCAAAAGCCACCCACCAGCTATGTTGGACTACAACACCCATGATCCTCAGCAGTGATGGGAGCTGTGGTCTTACCAAGATCGGGGAAGGCTGGTTTAAAAAAAAACAAATTCAATCACTGTTTTCCAAGGCTGATTTCTCTTTTGCTGAGATGACATTCCTCTCACATTTTTTACCTGTGTGTAAAAATGGCCCCCTCAAAGTGGGTTTTCTTTAAGGGGTCAAAAAGCATCTGTAGTGCGTGTGAATTTGATACCCATGGGGAGCAGGCCCTCTTCCACTAAAACCAGCATCCTGATTGAAATTCTCCTTCATTACCAATGTTTCTTGCAAGAAAAATGAAAGAGCCAGGGGATGCCAAACACAGAGCTTATGTGTCTCTACACATTTGGACCTCAAGAGTACAGAAATGGGGATGTTGCACTGTTACTCCCAAACATTTACACTATTGCAGATATCACTATTCTGCTTTGGTTTAATGCAATTTTATTGTAAAGTCTGTTTTTAACTGACCAGTTGAAAAAAACAAAGTCAAGAGTGTTTTGCATCTAATATTAACATTGCTTTCAAAAGGCAATCAATCAAGGAGAATATTCTTTTTAACTAGTTTAAAATTATGTTTCAAGCTTATTTTAAAAGAGCTATCAATCCATTCACTAGGCTAAAGTATGAGAAAAGAGATGTAAGTGCATCTGGAAATCCATAACATTACAGGAAACATACTGAACTGAGAAATCTCATTATTCTTTCCTCCAACAATACAGTCCCAGAAATTTTTCTGCCCTGGACATTTTCTCTGCAGCAGTGAACAGACCTAAGGTGAGCCCCACTTGGACCCAAAAGCTGATTCACACAGGACATTCAAAACCGTGTGTTCTGGAAGTTGTGAAACTAAATTGCCAGTGCTCATTTGAGGCAAATACATTGGTCAGGAATTGGGGCATGGAACCCAAATAAGGTACCAGGGTACTTTATTTATTATCAACTTCATGTAGTAAAACCAACAACAAGATAACCTGAGCAGGCAGGGGCCCAAAGTTTTCATTAAATGAATTAAACAGAGGATGACACCAATGCTCATTCAAAAAAACCTTCTGGAAAGGATCTATGTGTTTTGTATTATACATCAAGCCATCACACTATGTATGTTACCCGCATCAATAAACAGGTGTAAGCCTGCAAGATATGCTATGATCCAGTGAATCTCTCAATGTGATCACTTCACAGTTTGCATTCAGGTATGACCCCACAGGGCAAGGCACCTGGCATTTCAGACTGGCATACTGATGTCCTCTTCAGATTATACATAAACTGAGCGAACTAAAAGACAGTGCTCCCATCTTTGTATTGTGAGCCGCCCCGAGGCTGTTGCAAGGGGCGGCATATAAATATTTAAATAATAAATAAATAAATAATAAATAAAAAGTGCACATGCTACTCAGAACCAGGACAAGATGTATGCAGTCATGCTCAGCTATCTCAGCTCGAGTGGGAAGCAGCCTTAAAATACTTACACAATCAGCTGGCATGACAGACTATGAACCATAAAGCACAGGCGAAAAGGACCTATTCTCCGCTGCCAGGCCAGTCGCTGGACCCTTCAAGCATACCCTCGTATGTGTGTCTTTCGACGCATCCCTTTCATATATTGTTACGTTCACGGTGTATAGGGGTGCGTGCTCGTCCGTACCCGGTAAAGATTACCTCAAGGCTTTGACCCCCAACCTTCTTCAAAGTAATTCCAGTAAACTTCATGGAATTCTCATATATATCCAGACAGGGAGCAGGGACTACTATGAGGGAAAACACGTTAAGTCGGAAATGTGGTTAGATCAGCGAGAAGCTCCATTTCCTTTCAAGTCAAAAGGTCCAGGCTCAGGATGCAAGCGGACCCCCACGCTTTGCAAAGCCCGGAGCCCACCCTCCTCATTCAAAACCCTGCAGCGCTCATCCGCGATCGGCATTCAAAAGGCAACGCAAAGCAGAGAACGACAGCACGTACGAGAGAGAGGAGGCTTTACCTAAGGTTTGCAAACTTCGCTTTCGCCGCGCTCCGTTTGCCTGTCTTTTTGTGGAGACGTGGCTGCTGCTGCTGCTGCTGCTGCGGCGGCGGCGGCGGCGGCGGCGGCTGGTGCTGCCGCCGCCGCCTCTTGGAAACCTGAGCTGCCTCTTCCTCCGCTGGCTCCGCAGCCGGGATGGGTCGGAAATGTGCCTGGGCCACCACCAGGTCCCCCCCGGGCGCTACGGAGAGACTTTCCCGGACGGCAGCTTTCAGAGGCGCCTCGCCGCCGCCGCCGCCGCCCACGAAGAGGTAAAGCAAGAGCAGCGTCCCCAGGCAGAGCGCAAGGGACACCACTTTGCAGTAGAGTTTCATTGTGCGCGGGGCGGCGGCAGCCTCAGCCCCGGGGAGACGCCGCCTCACCGCCACTCCTCGCTGCCGCCGCCGCCGCCGCCGCCGCCATCCTCCCGCTCGCCCGCCCGCAAGCAAATTGGATCCAGGCTTGACATTTCAAAGCCGCTCGTTCGCCGCCCCAGGCATTGTGCGCGAGGAGGGAGCTGGCGGCGCGCGAGCGCGGCGGCCAGCACCGGGAGGAGGAGCGAGGGTGCCCCTACCGTAAAGTCCCGAATAGCACCTCGCCCAGGCCTCGCGAAGAGACCTCGCGCGCACCCCTCCAAAGCCGCCGCGGACGAAAATAACCGGGCGATCAGGCGCCCCAAGAGAGAAACACCGCAAGTTGCCTCTCGGATCCAGGTAGCCCAGGCCGGGCAAGGCGGGCCACAGGCGCTGGGTCCCTCGCCTTAGCTGGAGAAGCACGGGGACTGAACCCGGACTTGTCCGCAGGCAATGCAGCTTCTGTACCCACGGAGCCGCAGCCCCTCTTATTTAGGACGCTGCCTGCCAGCCCAGTCTAGCACTGGCGAGCTAGGAGTGGTTTTCGGCGTGGCATTTCCCAGACGTACCTGGAGGTGGCAGGGACGGAACCTGGCTGTGCCAAGTATCTGGCCTACCACTGAGCTATAATCTAGAAATCAAGCAAAGAGAGAAAGGGAGAGAGATGTACTCTGCTGCCTGCGAGCAACGATAAGACGGGGCCACAGAAGCGACCTGGAGGAGCAGCAGGATCTAGTGAAGAGGCAGTTGAGGGCAACAGACAAGCTGAAGGCTGGTCCGTGGCCCAACAGAGAGGAGCCCTGAGCTCAGGGGCAGATGCCCTCACCCTACCCAGGATCCTCAGCCTGAAGTGGCTGCGTCGCTTGGACCTAGAGGAAAGCCATCCTTGGCATTGAGTGCCCCTGCTTCAGTCTCCCGCCTCTGTTTACATGCTGTTGAACAAATTCTTCACCAGACATAGATGGTGGGGAACGTTCGCTTACTGGGGCCAGAGAACCAGGGCAGACTGTAGCCACAGTGGCAGATGGGACAAAAAATGAGGCCAAGTTGTAGATCCCATTGGGATCTACAGTAAGTGGTTTTGGCAGTAAATCAAGTTCCAAGCATGGGCCTCTGCTATGGCCCAGAGATCCAGGGACCCAGCCCAGGCTGTGACCTCATAGCTATGAAGAGTGATGGGTCTGAGTAGGCTACATGGCAAACATGCTTGAAGAAATGGATGGAAACCCATTTCCCTCTGTTTGCACATCTATTGATCTGCTGCACCCTATCAGAAACATTTCAGCTTTTGGGAATAGGAAAAATACTACATTTGGGGAAATGGGGGTGCAGCAGGGGAAAAGGGGCATGGCCAACTGAGGAATCACAGAGGCCAGATTTGGCCCCATGCATGAGATTCTTCATCCTGCTTTATTAGAACTAATTAAAAAGTTAGAACACGAGCGACCAGCTTTATGGAGCTCTTTGCCAGCCTTGATGGCACGCTCAGCAAAAAGTTCCCAAATATCTTGTGGTCCAGGACTCCAAACCTCCATTTTCAAAGGATGAGGCCCCTGAGGTGCCAGGTCAAGGAGACGGCTCACCTACAGAATGATTAAAAAAAAGGAAGGAAGGAAGGAAGGAGAAGGAAGGAAGGCACTGCAAGTTTTATAAGTAAGCAAATTAATAGTCTCCCCTGGAAAAAAGCAGCTTGTGTGTCCTGTGTTCCAATGCAGGGGCAGAAATGTCAGAAAACATTATGACATGGTCCGTCCCAGTCTGAGATAAGAGAGGAGACAAAGCAAGAAGCAAAGCTTCAGCCGGATGTGGTGGTTGGCGGTGGGTCCCCCGCGGAGGCATGGGCTTTAGCAGGTGGCTTTGCACTAACCCTGGGTAGTTTTTCATTTCCTGCTGAAGGTGGTGGATTGCACTGGATGTGGACTAACATGTAAATAACTCTTGGGATCTTATGACAGCTCAGAAGGGGTGTCCTTGAAAGCAAATGGGGCAGAATCTTGGAGGGCAGCCACTTTGTTCTATGCAGAATTAGGCAGAGGAAGTCATTGAACCTGCTGGGCTCACAGGCCTGCCTGCTCTGTATAGGACCAGGAAGCTTGCCAAGAAATGGCTTTAGCAGTTAAATAAAATGTTCAAAGGAAGCGTATCTCTAAATATCAGGTGGTGGGGGAAATCCATGAGAATAGGTATCACCATCACACCTTTCTGTGGTTGTTCCCTTTGATAGAGGAAGAGCTGATGCTGGAAGGTAGTAACTTACCTGAGGGTCACAGCCTTGTATCCAGTCAAGAACACCAGCATTAACTTGCTGAACCACAGCGCCATGTCTAACATTCCTCAACCTTGTGCCCTCCAGCTTTTTTCAATTTCAACTCCCATCAGCCCCAGCCAGCATGGCCAGTGGTTTGAAATTCTGGGAGCTGTGACCCAAAGATCAAGAGGGCACCATGTTGGGGAAACTGATCTCATACAGCACTCTATGGTTACAGTAAATGGTTTGTTTAATTTTGGGGGGTACACAACAGGTAATGTAGCCTCAACCTTTGAAAAAATAGCAATGGTTGCAAACATAGGCTCTTGTTTCTTTCATAAAGCACACACTCAACATATGATTCTTGCAAACATCTGGAACATTTGGACTCCATACAAAATGAAGGCCTTTTTTGGCATTCACCAAAATTACAACTTAAACAGTTGTGCATCTTTGGATCAAAAGGCTGTGTCCAGCCTAATCTAGTGTCCTCTCATATGTTAGGGGAATCAGCATATTTGGACTCTGTCCAGTGACTCTCTGCATTAATCAAAGCAGAATATACAAGTTGCTGGTTTCCTAAACCCTTGTGCGTTGGCTGTTTATTCTCCCTGGAAGAAATGCAAGAGGAGAAAACAGAAAATTGAGTTGTCAGTAGAGTTTCAACTAACCAGGAAGAGCAAAACAAAAAATCCCCTAAACTCAATCTTTCCAGTTTGGACACATCTGGACTTGTGTTTCTGAAAAGAAGAAAATAAAACTGTTTTCTCCACCCTCATTTTTTCCTATGTAAGTAAAGTATACCTATATTTTAAAAAGACATTTCAATTGTGCATGTATGCCAGGCCAGTCTGAGCCCCATGGAATCAGTTTTGCACATGGACAGTAGTAAAATGTAAAATGGTTGCTATGCAATGAAAGAGTGGAGGCAGTGAGCAGGGGTGCCATGAGCCAGAAGCAGCGAGAAGAGCCTGTGACATGTACCAGCTGGTTCTCGTGCCCATTTGTGGTTCATACTGCTGGAGGAGCAGGATAAGATATGGGCAGGGCAGGGCAGGAAGCTCAGACAGGTCTCTTTTCCCTTGGCCAAGCCCGTTTTTCCTGCTGTCTGCTGCACAACCCAGCTTGTCACCAGCTGCAGCACAACACCCAGTGCGAGAGGCAGGGGCATGGAGCAGTGCGCAGGCCCACACGAGAGGTGATGTGTTGTGCCACTGTGTGAGGCGGACATCTTGATGATCCAACCAGGTGGCACAAGAGGTGGGATGCCTGGCCAGGGTGTGGGTGAGGCAGGCGGTCCAACCAGGTGGCACTCATGGTGCTTCCTGGGATTCGAATGGGAAGACCGGGGCAGGGAGGAGATACCTCACCTTCCTCAGGGTGGAGTGTGTGTTGGGTGCAGGGGGAATAATAGTTACAGTACTTGGCCAAAATTCCCAGGGGGCTGCTGCTCTGTGTGAACTTGCCCACT
Organism: Varanus salvator macromaculatus; assembly: GCA_023646645.1. NCBI lineage: Eukaryota > Metazoa > Chordata > Lepidosauria > Squamata > Varanidae > Varanus > Varanus salvator. The sequence continues at coordinate 43,629,485 of JAIXND010000674.1, read as the reverse complement.
TACTGCCTTAGGAGAGGCATTTCACCATCTGCGAACGGAGGGAAAGTGCACAAAAGCCAGGAAACCGGTAAATGCATGCTGGTTGCAGCGTCAGGCCCTGGGCAGTTCTGTGGCTCCACCTGGTGACCAGAAGCAGAATGGCCACTGGAGTGATTGCAGGGCTGGGACCAGGCTCGCTGCTGGAGCCCTCAGCCTTCAGCTGGGAAATCTGGAGCGATGTGACAGCAAGCTCTTCGCATTGCTAGCTGCTTGACCAGTAGGTTTTTCTGCCTGCTGTTGTGTGTTCCAGTGCCGGCTTCTTGCCACTGGTTCAGGCCTTGCCTTGCCTTGTTACCATACCTTTGCTGCTCCTGAACTCTGCTCAGTTATCCTGCCTCAGGTACCAGCACCCAGCATTGTCGTCTTCCTGGTTCTTGACCCTTGGCTTGGTCATAACCCTTGTCTTGCGCTAAGACTTCCTCCTGCTTCATTGCTTTGCCCTGCCCTTGCCTCTGTGTTCCCACTGGACTTAGGACAGTGTTTGGACCTTGTCTTGGACACTCTTGGCTACACCCCAGTGTATCTGCCTTGATTCCTGCTTCTCAGGCCCCAGACTCTGACATGAGGAAATGAGAGGTGGCCATCTGGGGGTCCCTGGGAGGGCTGGAATAGGCCTTGGGTCTGGGAGTCTTCAGATCCATGGGCACCTGCGAGAATTCATCCAGGAGATGGGGGCAAAGCTGCACAACAGCTTGTAGTTCTAATTCTCCTACATAGCATTTATTGCTGCCACACACCAGTGGACTAACAGTTTTCTTTCAGTACGCAGGCATGAATTTGTATGTATTATGTATTTCTTTATTTAAAGCTTTTATATAAAGTCCAACTACCGGGGGATGGTGGAGGACAGGAAGGCCTGGAGGAATGTTGTCCATGGGGTCGTGATGGGTTGGACATGACTTCGCAACTAACAACAACAACAACAACTAGTGTCTTGGGACTGTTTTACAATAAAAAACATCTTTTGTATGGCATCCTTTTTTCTTTTTTTACAATAAAAGCAACACCTTTTGCATGCCATCCTGGTGGGCGAAAGGCACTGCCACATAACCAGAATTAAGGGCCCAATGCTATGAATGTTTACTGAAGATTGTGGACCTGTGGCACAAAAAGCCAGCATGTATTAGGAGTGGATCACCCCTTGTGGTAGAATCCTACACTTATTAGGATTCTATAAATAAATCTATAAATTCTGTAAATAAATCTCAATAAGTCCCTATAAATTACTGCTGAAAAAGCAGGGTCGGAATCAGGCTTAAGATGGCAATTATATGCACACCTATTTGGCATTAAATGTGAATTTTAAAAATCTTCTGGGGAACAGAAATGCACACATTTATGTAAGTTGATCTTGCAACCTTACATTTTAAAACTGCCCCTATTATAGCAGCTGCATGGAAACGTAAAAGGCTGCAGTCTGATGCACAGAAGTGAAAGTCAGCCAGTCCCTGTGAATCAAGCTGCCATGACTTGAGTGAACAAGTCCTTCCCCCACCACACTGCTGAGCTGGAAAACAGCTTATTGAGCCAGGGGCTCATGCCAGGTGCAACCAGATGTGAAGTCAGGGGCTTGCAGTGAGAGAGCCCATCATGCTTCTGCCTGCCTGCTTCAGGGGGCTGGCCTTCCCACAAGCTAGTAAGCCAGCAGTGCTGTCTGGCTGGGCTGCCAGGGGGCTGGCCTCGCGATCCCTCGTGGCCTCCAGCCTACCCCAATGCAGCTGCTCTCAGCTGAACAGAATCCCCCACAGCTTCGGTCCCTGAGTCTCAGTGACTGTCCTCCCCTGGCTGGGCCACACCTGCCCCTGCTGGGGGAACTGGAGGGCGGAGGTGCACTTCCCAGAGCCACTTCAGCGTGGAAAAGCCTAGCTGTGCTGCTGCCTGCCAGCTTGTTCCATGTTCTCCCCTCCTGTCCTGTCCTGTCCTGTCCTGTCCTGTCCTGGAGCTGAAACTGAGCCTAGAGATAGACAGGGCAGGCGCAGCACAGTGGCTGGTCTTGTTGCAGTCAGAAAGACATCATGACTGGTACTGGGGAGGGAAGAATTGTCCTCTCCCTCTGCCCCTATAAGCAGACACCCTCATCCCTGACCTAATACCTGGCTGCCTTCTGAAAGCCTCTATCAACTCAAAATGCTCATTGTTTGGAGCAAGGATGCCATATGGGTAGAGCTTGCAGATGACTGAGGCTGCGCAGAGAGAGGGAGAGAGACAAGAGGTGAAGCACAGCCATTCTATCAAACCAGCTGGAACGCTGGTTCATTTCCCCCTCTTCCCTAGCCATCGCCTTTTTTAAATCAAAAGCCTGAGGGTAGGGGACTTCTTGTTTGACTGTTTGTTTCTAAGCTTCTGTGGAAGCCTTGTTTTGACTGAAGAGCAAATAAAAACATTTCAATAAATACATCAGTTAGTTCACACCTGATGAAGTGCAAAATCCAACAGCTGCAGAGCTTTTCCTACCACTCTTTGCCTGTCTGTCATTTGCCATTCTTTCCAATCTGTTAGTGGACCCGGATAACAGGAATAGGGAGGGAAGGGACCAAAGAAGCCTTAGCCGTTGTGTCTTTAACTTAATTTTACTTTTAAAGAGATCAAATGTCCAGGTTGTGAAATGGCACTTCTGCCAACATGACAAGCTCTTTACAGGCTTAGCATTGGTATGTGGGGCATTTTGCAGTAATAACCGCGGTAGAGGTAACTGATTCCCCCCCCCCCGCCCTCCCACCAATGGAAGTCTCGCAGATCTAAATGGAATTCACTTCTCAGTCAGACTGTGAGTCAAAGCACACTAAAGTGGAAATATGCTGCACTGCAGTAATTGGGACTTAACGCCAAGAAAGTACCAAGGATTGGAGCATGATTATACTTTGGATGTGTATTGCAAACTTATGGTGAGCACAAAATCAATCACACTTTTATTGTGGACTTGTATCACATTTAGAAAAGTTTCTGATAAGATGATAGTGCAGGGGCCTGCATTTTATCTGAGTAGTATACACAAAATAAAACATGGTTTCTCACACACCTCTCTGATAAGTTGTGCAAATTCTGTTTTATTCTTTAGTTAGCTATTGAGCTTTGACTTAAGACTGTTTTACTATAGATATTCCACAAGGGTATTAGTTATAGACTAAAAATTAAAATTAATAAATTTCTTTGTTTTTAGTGACCCTGTTATATTATTATGCATGCATTGTTATCTTTATTTTCTAAACTTCATTTCAAAATAAAATTTCATGAGAAGGATGTGATTGCAATGCAACAGAATTATTCTTTCTCCAAATTAAGGCTGCAAACCTTTATACACTTACCTGAAGATAAGTTTCAGTGAAAGCAATAAGGATGACCAGTGAGGAGACCTGTTTCCAATTGCACTGTTTAGAATTGTTTGTGTGAGCAGCCTGTCTAATCTGTGGCTGCTGTCTGCGTCCCCTGCCTTCTTGTAGCAATGGGGCTTTTGAAGCCTAATTGTTTTCTGCGTGTTGGGATGCATTGGGGTTGCAATGCTTCTGGGAAAGGCGATTGCTTCTCTTCCAGGTGTGCTGCGACCCACACTCACACTACCACCCCAGGGGGCTAATTAGGTCTTTACAAAGTTGCTGCTATTGCTAAAAATTGGGGTGGGCGGGGGGAGAGTTTTTGATCCTGGTGAGAGTTTGTGTGCATGTGTGTATGTATGAAAGAGGGAAAACGTGGGGCAGCTCCACCTACTTCTTGCCTGTAGCCCCGCAAACAGTCATCCAAAAGAGAGTGTGGCCTTCGAGCTGAAAAATGCTCTTCACTTCTGATTTAGATAAACTGGGTTGTACTCTTCTTTCTGGACCAGAGGCAGATTACCTACGTGGCAACATTTTGAAGGGAAGCAGCTGCTTACTCTGATCATTTCGGATCCATCCTCTTAAAACAGCATGAATTAACATCTTTCTGTAAGGCACAACTGGTTTATTGTGTGTGTCTGCAAGGGAGGAGCAGGAATGGTTGCATCTTCTTGTTTTTATGTGAGTTGGAGAATACATGGCTAGTGTTGTCTGGAAATTTAAGTAAAGCCAGATGCTTTTTCTCTGTAAACAAACCAAATGAAGTTCAAACACAGTATAAACATAACTTTATTCAAGTGGAATTTTTGCATGCAGAAGGACGGTAGTTTTCGTAGCATGAAGCAGGCAGCCACAACATACCATTGCTATCGTGCTGCATTTCATCACCAGTATACCATATCCCAGAAAATCAGGGATAGGTTCATCTGAATTTTTATTTTAACACAGACTGTGAATCCGATACACATTGCAATTACATTTCATCAGACTTTAGAACGTAACTGCCCAGTGTACTGTGAGCTCTCAGATGTTCTGGCATTCAATGCTGCCGCACCGTTATCAGGGCTAAAACACTTTGATGCTTCCCATTGATGTCCGAGCTTGGATCTGAAACAGAAAAAAAATAAGAGGTTGCTGATGGACAGCCAGCATGCTGTTTGATTCCTGAAATGGGAGAAGATCTGAAACAGCAGAAAGTGGGAAAGAGGCAGAGCAGCGAAGAAGGTACTCACGGATGATTGATGGCAGCAAGTGCAGCCAGCCACACATGGCCATTTAGTGAAAACCCTCGACTGAGAGAGAACTGTATTTCAGAGTGAAAATCCACAGGGAACCCAGTCAGCCACTTAGGCTGCTGTCCTGTGTTTATAGCAGGTTTACAGTTTCATAGGATAGCAGAGTAAGAAGAGGCCAATAAGGGCATGGGATCCAAGTCCCTACTCAGTGCAGGTCTCCAGGTTAAAGCAACCCTAACCAATGGCTCTCCAGCTGCAGCTGGAGTGCCTGCAGTGGGGGGAGCCCACAACCTCCCTTGGCAATTGGCTCCATTGTTTCTCTCAGGAAGCTTTTCCTGATGTTCAGCTGGAATCTGGCTTCCTGTGGTTTGAGCTGTTATTCCATGTCAAGAAGAGAGTCTGGCACTCCTTTGTGTGACAGCCTTTCAAGTACTCCAAGAGAACGATCATATCTCCTTCTAGTCTTCTCAAGACAAAACATGGCCAATTTTTTCAATCTCTTCTCACATGGCTTTCCAGTCTCCTGATCATCTTTATTGCCATCTTCTGACGCTTTTTCTGTTTGTCTGCATCTTTCTTAAACTGTGGTGCCCAGAACTGGGCGCTAGACTCAAGATGAGGCCTAACCAGAGCTGAGTAGAGGGGAACTGATACTTCACATGATTTGGAAGTGATACTTCTACTAATGCAGCCCTCAATAACATTGGTCTTTTTTGGTATCCACATCACTTTGTTGATAATCAGCTTGAGATCTACCTGAATTCTAGGTCCTTCTCATTTGCAGTATTGTTGAGCCAAGTATTCTACATCTTGTAACTATGCATTTGATTTATTTTTCCTAGATGCAGAACTTGGCACTTGTCCCAATTAAATTTAATTCTGTGGATTTCACTTAATGTTCCAACTCATCAAAATCACTTTGAATTTGTTTGCCTTCCAGTTAACTAGCTATTCCATCCAATGTTGTATCATATACAGATTTGAGAAACTCCCCCCTGCACTTCCTCAAAAAAAATAATGAATTAAAATGTTGAAGAGCACTGAGCTCAGGGCTATGAGCCATGCAGTACCCCACTTGTTACTTCTCCCCATTTTGAAAAGGTGTCATGGATTAGCCAACTGTGGAGCCAACTAATTGTTCCATCTAGCCTGCTTTTCTCTAGCTCACTAATCAGGATATCATGGGGCACTTTGCCAAAAGCTTTGCTGAAGTCAAGATATATTATTTCTACAATCTACCCAGGAAGTTTGCCTGATGAAGAGACACTGTATTTAAGACAGTGGGTGTGTGTATGCATTCAGTGCTGAGCTAGATTTTGTGTTAGCTGCAAGTATATTTCAGGACTGCCACGTAACTTCTAGCCAATTCTTGCTTTGTTAGTAGAAATTTCATCTGCAGAATGCAATAGGGGAGGCTTCTTCTGGCACAGAGACCAGGACTGGCAGTTGTTAAAGGGACAGAAGGAAGGCATTTTAGTTTTCAGTGGGTTAGCTGAGTCAGCCTTTTACTACAAACCAACTAAATGCCTTGTGGCATCTTAAATAATATCTAAAGCTTGTTCTCTTTTTGGAAGGAATGGATTCACAACTCTGGAACTATGAGTGTCAACAAAAGGCATATTGAACCAGGAGCTTCTCAGTCTGCTAGTTTGATAACTTCCATACTGAATCAGAAGTGAGAATGCAAAGCAGTGTCTGCAAAAACAAGTAGTGGTGGTGGCACAGCTCTGTGTGTTTGCTACGTACTACCTACTGACCTTGGAATTCCCATGTTGGTTGTGTGGACTAGCAGAGAACTGGGATCAACAGATTTAAGAGATGTTCAAGTGAGATATGACTATAACTACAGTTAATGTCAGATAGGGATGAGCTTCCCAGCTACTAGCAGGATCGTAAAAGTAAGAGGAGAGAATAAGATTGAGTGGCGAACATCCTGTACTGCTTTTCTATTTAAAATTGCTCAGACAGATGCAGCTGTGACTGCTCTTGTCCTGCTCTTGCTTGCTATTCGTGGATGAGTGTGTTGGTGCCTTGCTGTAGGAGGGGATGCAGGACAGTGAAGGAGCTGCAGGGTGGCAGCTGTCCCTGCGTCTTCCCTTCCCACTGTGGGAATCCGAGTTAAAGGGCTGCATGGGCTGTCCTGGTTGCAACTTGGCTATAATTTGAGCTGTTTCTGGATGTGGAAAAAAGCTTCATTGCATTTGTGGTTGTGAGACATTGCCCTGTTCTTTCAATGGCAATGTTGTGAAGGGCTGACATGTGTGTTGAACTCCCTGTGTCCTAAGCCCTGGTGCTGCTTGTCCCTATTCCAACTCAGTTTACATTATTGTGAGTTCATGGTAAGTATGTAGCTATTAAAATAACAGAGGACTAATGCCAGGAAATAAAAGTTTCTGTCCAGTCTTATCAACTAAATGTTTGCTTGAGAGATTGGAAGGTGCTTTAGGTTGGTGGGCTGGGACGTTTCTTCAGGAAGTCTTAGGAGACAGGTAAATGAGGAATAGAAGCAATGATGTTCCCAGCGCTTGGGACTACAACCTCATCATTCCACATTGGATGAGGCTGATGGGACTTGCAGCCTAAGAATCTGAAAGGCACCCAGGTTACCTAGTCCTGTTGTAAAGGCCATGAGAAATAGTGAACCAACTTTAAAAGCACAACAAAATTTAGACTATCTTGGATAATTAGAGATGATGGAAATGTATACACCCAATGGAATTTGTGAATTTCATCAAGGAAAACTGATGCAAATGAGGTCAGGATTTTTATAACTTTAAAAAATGTATTGAATAGGAATTTCAAGTAGTGTAATTCCTCAAGTTGCATCCTCTCTACACACTACTAAATGCATAGTAACGTATTCTCTTTTGTATCTAGTTAATGTAGCCATAGCTAGGAAGTTCCAGAAAAAGATCTCCTTCTGCTTCATTGACTACGCTAAAGCCTTTGATTGTGGGGATCACAACAAATTGTGGCAAGTTCTTAAAGAGATGGGAGTACCAGACCATCTTCTTTGTCTCTTGAGAAACCTATATGCAGGTCAAGAAGCAACAGTGGGAACTGGACACGGAACCACTGATTGGTCCAAAATTGAGAAAGGAGTTTGGCAAGGCTGTATACTGTTGCCCTGCCTATTTAACTTATATGCAGAGCACATCATGAGAAAGGCAGGGCTAGATGAATCACCAGTTGGAATCAAGATTGCTGGGAGAAATATCAACAACCTCAGATATGCAGATGATACCACTCTCATGGCAGAAAGTGAACAGGAACTAAAGAGCCTCTTGATGCGAGTAAAGGAGGAGAGTGCAAAAGTTGGCTTGAAACTCAACATTAAGAAAACTAAGATCATGGCATCTGGTCCTCTCACTTCCTGGCAAATAGATGAGGAAGAAATGGAGGTAGTGACAGATTTTATTTTCCTGGGCTCCAAGATCACCGCAGACGGGGACTGCAGCCAAGAAATTAAAAGACGCTTGCTCCTGAGGAGGAAAGCTATGGCAAACCTAGACAGCATACTAAAAAGCAGAGACATCACCCTCCCAACAAAAGTGCATATAGTCAAGGCTATGGTTTTCCCAGTTGCAATGTATGGCTGTGAAAGCTGGACCATAAGGAAGGCTGAGTGCTGAAGAATTGATGCCTTTGAGTTGTGGTGCTGGCGGAGACTCCTGTGAGTCCCTTTGACTGCAAGGCAATCAAACCAGTCAGTCCTAGAGGAGATCAACCCTGACTGCTCTTTAGAAGGCCAGATCCTGAAGATGAAACTCAAATACGATGGCCACCTAACGAGAAGGAAGGACTCCCTGGAGAAGAGCCTAATGCTGGGAACAACTGAGGGCAAAAGAAGAAGGGGACAGCAGAGGATGAAGTGGCTAGATGGAGTCACTGAAGCAGTTGGTGTGAGTTTAAGTGGACTCCGGGGGATGGTGGAGGACAGGAAGGCCTGGAGGAATGTGGTCCATGGGGCCGCAATGGGTCAGACACGACTTCGCTACTAACAACAACAATAACATATCCATAAATAAGTTAGAATACATGTGAGTTAAGCCCAGTGGTGGCCCCAGTTACATCAAGGGGTTGGAATGTCAGCAAGTTGTATTTTTATTGCTGCTATGGGTATTGTTCATGCATGTACATACATGGCTGAATGGGGAAGGTCAACATATTGGTCATCTTGCAAGAATGACTCCTGCTTTTGTGAATGGAACATACAAACATGCATTAATTGAATTAAGGGAAAGTCCTCTTAAGTGGTTTGTGGACCACAGCCAATAACATAAAACAGCTATAATGGTGTAATATAGGCATAGTTAATGATTTCATCATCAGAAAAAGAATGAAAAAGTGTTCAGCACAAGAGTCAGTCCAGTGTAAAAGGCATTACAATACATCAATTTTTAAAACTAGCTGATAAAGGTGATTGATCCCATAATTAGATTGTAAGTCTATTCCCGCAGAAACATAAGATGAGAGATAGATTTCTTGTTCAAGTCACCACAAAAATATGGATTGCGCTAGACAGAATGCTAGATTTCTGGTTGCCACTGAAAATGGCTATCATGTGCTCAGCTTCCATGTTTCTTCCCCTCTATAAAATCTACCTTACCTAATATGGTGTAATTCTCTATTCCAACTCCATATCATTGGTTTCTAGAGGTGGAGAAATGGGATGTGGTGGCATCAGGCCATGAACATCATCTTGTTGATGTTATGCAGTGGCAATAGGCATGGTTGCTGGTTTTGGTGGCAGTCACAGGTTTGGGAAATGTCTACTTGGGTCCCACTGAGAATTTTTCTTCCCATAGAGAGCAATATTTGTTGGGGAAGGAGCATGCTTGTTTCAAATTGCATTCATTCATGGCCACAGCCCCATCAACAGCACAGCTTTGCTCCGGCACAGACCTGGTGTAATGGGTTTCCCTCCTACCGATGTCCATGTTGCCATGACAGAACACAGGAGACTCAGCACCCAGTCAGAGCTTACCATCTCCAGTATGAGATCCCCATGCAGTGAGGCCACGAGTGAGATGGTAGTGTATATGGCAGGGGATGTACATCTCCCTGATTCTTGCCCTTGGCCTGCATGCTCAGAGCACACAAGGAGGAGCTCCTGGAATGGAAGACTATGGAAAATGGGCCTTTTTGCACCAAATGGACTGTGCTTGCAGCACACCTGGGCAAGCTGCATGAGCGAAGGAGATGGTGCTGTAAGGGATGCTGCACCTGCTACCCTGCTGGCCCCTGAGTCACCGCCCAAGGCACGGAGGAGGATCAGTTGCCCGAGTGTATGAAGCCAGCAAAGGATGAGATGGTGGTGGGGAGGGAAAGGAGCCCTGCACATACATCATTCAGTGAAGCCAGCCTATCTGCAAGCATGGGGGGCCATCATGTGGGTTGTCCCATGGGAGTGTGGGCCAAAAGGTTCAGTGACCCATAGGGAATGGGTTGCTGGTCCATGCTGTAGCAGCACTGCTCCTGATGTTTGCCTAAGTGAGCCCTGCTTCTCTGCTGTGGGGCCCTATCTTGCATGGGACCAGGGACCTCCCAATGCAAAATGGTTTCACCTGGCGTGGGTTCCCGCTGCAGCCTCTGTGCTCCTGGCTCCTGTGACTAGCCCCTGAGACCGGGAGCTGTGGCAGGAGTGGGGAGACAGACGCCCCAGGATGTGACTGAGGTTGTAGCAAGGGTTGCAGATCCTTCTGTTTCGCACCTAACACAACTGTTTTTGTGGCCAGCATGCAAAAATTAGTGGGAGAATTTCCTCGCTTCCCATTGGCATGGCTCGAGTTTATCTTCCATTTCTCAGCCCTGTGTCCTATGCAGCGAGCCATTGGAGGCCAGTGCCATTAGTGTGAGCTCTTCTGCAGGGAGCTGTTAATCTGCCATTAATCCACTGCTTCTCCTTCTAATTTCAGTGCAATTCCTTTCCTGCTTTTCCACTTTATTGAATAGCACAAATTAAAATGCTGAAAAGGTGGTTTCTTTCACCTTCTCTTTTGGATGCCGCATTTTCCCGGCCCCAAAAACATCCTGTGAAAGCACCTGTTAGACAAAGAAGTGAATCTGGAAGATCATGATTTCAGCCAAAGAACCCATCAATAACTGTGAGCAGCGAATCACGAGTGCACAGTGAATGCCTCACGTAGAAGAGCCTTGGCTGTGCTCACCAGGGATCCCAGCTGCTCCAGTTGACTGCAAGTAGAGTTGTTTCCTGCGTTCCTACAGCATCTTGAATCCTGTGAATGCCCCCAGTCACCATGCCCAGGCAGAGTTGCAAAAAGCACTGGGCCTGCAGAAGGACTCCTTGCAGTGTTTGCCCTCTGCAGGGCCCTTCCCTAGGGGGCTCTGTGTGTGTTTGTGTGTCTGTGTGGTGTCTTTCCTGCCTTATCTTTGTGTGTCCTGTGCTCTGAAAGAGTTCTCCAGAAGAGCAGGGAGGGATCATTAGCACAGTACCCAATTAGTATGTCTTGGATGAATTTCCAAAGATGCAGTGGGCATGTCTGCTGTTTTACATTGTCTTTGTATATTGTGTGTGTGTGTGTGTGTTCCTCTTTCCTCCTGTGCTGTGCACACACTGGCCAGGGTGGGTGTACTAGTGGTGCATCTCTTCCCCATGGCAAATATTGTGGGTGAGGGATTCCCCAATAGTTCCGAGCAAACATGCTCAAGATTATTGTGTCAGTATATGGTAAAGTGAATGGCAATAGTTTCTTTAACTTTCACTTTCAGCCCTGCTGCCATTAAATTTATTTATTATCCTTTATTCTTTTTGGCACCAGGCCAAACCCTTTTTATTTTCCCAGCATTTTAAGGTTTAATTGCTATTTTAATTCAGGTTTTAAAGAGGATGTGACGCTGCGCTTTCTACTGTAGGACCACCTTGAGACTTTCTGTAATAGGATGGGATAGAAAAGTTTTAAATAAATAAATAAATCGAAATTTCAAAGTTTAGCCCATGGTCTAGAATGTTTTTTGCTTCGGTGAGTGGTATCTACTGAATGTCAAACACCTAGACTTCCTTCTAAAAACTAATACAAAATGGAAATATTCAGCTCTCTATATTCTATCTGCAGGGATTAAGCAGGGATTTGGATAAAGACTGAAGTGGGCCAGAAATAATTTTTTTAAAAGCTAGAAAAATATCAATGGATGGTCATAATACTATTATGAGTAAAGCAACTATAGCCTATAAAGTCCTGAGAAATTAAATCAATGACCTGGAAAACAAGATCACATAAAGGAACATTAGATTAGCAGTATATCCCTCAGGGCATATGAGAGAAACAGCAGCCGTTAGTGTGCACATACCCACCAAGGAAACTCTGGCTTTTAGTAAATGGGAGAATGAAGAATTATATTTTTTTCTCAACAGTGTTCATTTTATATTCTAATCTCCAAAGACCTTTTAAGCAGCTCTTGGATCATACTTCTTAGAGTGATGGGAGTACTTTGATACTGTCTCCCAGTATAACCATGTGAAAATGTATCTTCATCAGCAAGGATTGCATTATCTTGCAAGCTGAGTCTGTTTGAATCAAAGGTGAGTCCAAAGTATGGAAAAGCATCCTTGGTACTATATGTCAAAAGCCTGACAGTAGGCAATTTAAGAACAAACAAAAAAGTAACTTTCTTCTCAAGAACACGATAAATGTGTACCGTATTTTTTGCTCTATAAGACTCACTTTTTTCCCCCTCAGAAGTAAGGGGAAATGTCTGTGCGTCTTATAGAGCGAATATGTGTGTGCAGTAAGTCTGTCAGATGTGCAGCCCATGGGGAAGTGATGGGGAATGTGCCTGCGATTATGTGCCCATTTGATTCTAAATATTTTTTTTCTTGTTTTCCTCCTCTAAAAACTAGGTGCGTCTTATGGTCAGGTGCGTCTTATAGAGCGAAAAATACGGTATATTCCTGAAAAGCAACTCTGGTTCATTTTTTGAAAAAAAAGTGTCCCTTTGTAGCTAATTTAGAAGTACACAGACTGTATCCACTCCCCCAACCTAACATCTCGAATAACAATTTTATACATCTTTGCTGGGAGGAGAAATATTTTTCAATCTTTTTTCTACCAAATAGCAATAGTAAAATTAAACTAATATTGGGTAGCATTCTTAAAAGAATAGTTGTTTAAAAAAAAAACCTGCCCCACTTTTTTTTCTTGACCTTTTCAGAATCACCGAAAATTGGGTCACTAGAGAAATGCCAAATGCTGTTTTTGTCCATTCTGTTTTATTTGCTAAAATGATTTATCAGCATATACTTGCAAGAGTTAAGAAATGTAAAATTACATACAGAAACAAATGTTTTTACTGTTTTGAGTTAAGGCAGTATCAAACCATAAAAATAAGACAACAGAGTAAAGCAGCAGTAAAAAATATGGACACATTTCCAGAGGTACTCCATATACATTAGAATACCTCTGTTTTGGGGGCAAAAAAACAATGAAAAGGACAAAGGAGCTTCTTTGGGAAATGCATTTCAAAGCCCTGGGAATACTTTACTTGGTAGATGATAATCTGACCCAACTGTCTTCAATCTGGTGTCCCTCAGATGTGTTGGACTACAACTCCTATCAACCCCACTGAGGAAGGCTGAAAGCAACTCACATGAAGTAACAGTATTGAGCCACCAGGGCCTTCTTAGAGTATTTTAAAACAATATGTAACAGGGAGTGACTGCTAAAGAATTGGGGATGCCCAAATTATAGAACTCTGGCTAGGCATGTTTGCTTGGCACCACTGTTACTTTTTAGGTATGGGAAATCATTTTGAACTAAAATGAGTTTTAGTTATCATTTTATCTGCTACATCTGCTTTCATTTTGTTTTACTTGATATTGCATTTTTAAAATATTGTTTTAAACTACGTGAAAGTGCTTGTGCAGACAAGCAGACTAAAAATAAGAAAAAAGCAGGAGATATTCTTTGAGCCATTTGAAGCCACAACTATGACTAGTCCCTTGAACTGGGGCTGGGAAAACTGGTAACCATAATACTGAACAAGTATGGTGTGTTTCTGCCAGCACACCACCATCACTAGGCAGGTGGCAGTGTATTGGTAAGAACCACAGTTCCAACAGTCAAAGACAGCTCTAGATAACATGGATGCCAACAGTCAACAAGGTAAGAATGACAGTCATCTGCTTTATCAGTGAGACCTGCATTTTGATTATTTTAAATGGAAGAGAGACATAAGCTGCATTTTGCAATCAAAACCTAAATTGAGAAATATGTTCCACTGATGCATAAGGGACTTGCAGGCCCATGTTTCATATTAGTCAAAGGGGCTTCATTTAAGTGTGCCTTGAATTCTATCATATAACAAGCTTAATCTGGCATATATGGTCCTCCCTAATTTATTCGCACAGCAACCCTGTGAAGTAGGTCGGCTAAGAGGCAGCACCTGGCCCAAAGTTGCTCAGTGAGCTTCAAAGTTTTGAGATGGTTGAACTGAGGTTTCCCTCTAGATGTAGTCTTGGCACTCTCACTTAGTGGGCACTTCCAATTGTCCTACAGCTCCTATCAAGCCCAAAAAGCATAGCCATTTGTTGGGGGCTGATAAGCCTTGTCATCCGGGTGCCCTTACTCCTGGGACAGGGGAGACTGGAGCATCCGATGTCAGTGGGAATCCTTATCTATTGCACCTTCTATCCTAAGCTTTATAAAGAGCGCCATGCTGGCGAAGCTAGTTTGCAGATGCCCTTCAGCACCATGGATAGTTCCCATAAAGTTTAGAGTAAAAGCTGCAATGGAAACGGCACCCCAAGGGCACAGCAGGCACCGGCCTCGACACAGCCCTAACGGCGGCTTGCATTATTTTCAGGTCATTAGCTAGACAGAAGGCCAACTTCGCTGCTTTGCCTCGTTTCAGCCTGGCTGGCAACGCCGCAAACAGCCGGGCAACGAGAACGCAGCGCCCACCCTCCAGAGGCCCCTCGCCACAAGCGGGGAAGGCGGTCGCTCAGCGGCGGCGCAGTCGCACGGCCGCAGCGACGCCCCTCTCCGCTCGCGGGCAGCTGTCACGTGGGCGCACTCCGAGCCCCGTCTCTCTGCCGCCTCGGTCCCGCCTTTGCTCTCCCGGAGACTTGCGATTGGGTGAGTTCTGCCAATAATCTTATAGCTCCCCTCTTCAGCCCGCCTCCGTGGGTTCCCTTTTCAACTTCGGAAGACGATTGACAGAAGGTTGCAGCCAATCGAAAGTCTCTGCGTTATCTGGACGGCTGGAGGAGGGGAACGCGCCTGAAAGCGCGTGCGGGGCAGCGTGGGTCAGTTTGAGCCCGGCAGTGTCGGGGGGTGAGTGTTGGCTCTGGGTGTTTACTGGGCCTCTCGCGCCCGCCTCTCTCTCCCGGAGAGAGCCCAGTGGCGCACGGGTTGAGGCGGGGGCAGGTGGGGCAGCAGCGCTATGGGGCAGAGCAAGGGGCTAGTTGAGCAGAGTGGAATTAATGGTGGGAGCCTTCCGGGTATCTCTGGACCTGCCTCTGTTGGCCATTCTGGTTGGGGATGACGGGAGGTGTAGTCGGGGAATGCGGTTCTGTAGGCGTTGGAGCTGGGAGTCGTAGGGGGCCGCTTCCCACCGGTTGCACGCAACGCAACGCATCGCAAGACTTCTGCTGTCGCTCTGAAAGGGAGGGAGGCAGCCTGCTAAGAGTGGTTTGGCATGGACCCCCCCCCCCGCCCGCTCAGAGGCTGTGTGAAGCGGCCTCTTACGTGCCCTGAAAAGCGCCTCGCCCACCCCTCGCTTTCACCTTCGGCTTGGAAAGCCTCTCCTGTGGACTTGTAAACACAGGCTCCAAGACACCGGGCGCTTTCTGAAATTTGCAAGTGCTGGATGCTCATCTAGTTCACCTTTCGGATCACACAGTGGCGGACGAACTGCCCAATAGCACCTTCTCAGTTGCATTCTCCAGGGACTGGTGTATAATAATGTGCAGCTGGATACATAATATGCATATATTTATAGTGCAGTTGGGAATACAAGTATTACTTTTTGTTGATTTCCTTTAGAGGAATTCTGGGAGGTGCTGATGCATTGGGTTTGGGGAGACTGCACTGGATTCTTCTGCAGCTGAAAACAGTGCTCAGAACAGCATTTAGCCGTCAGACTTGTAGTTCAGGAGAACCTTTTCCTGCATGATTATATTCCTTCTTATGAGTAATGATTTTCTAAAATGTTCATTCATGTCTCAGGGCATGATCATGAGGGCATGCCATACAGCCCCCTTGCTAAATAAAACTTAAACAGGTCTGGGTCTGATCAGGGCCTGGATGGAAGACTGGCTGGGAGCATTATTTACCATGATGGAAGAAAATGCAGTGAAAATTTGCTAACTTGTAAAGTTAAGGTAATGCATTGGGACCAAAATGGCTTAAAGTTACAAAACAAGCTGGCTTTTAATCCCAGCCCCACACATTACAATTTGCTCTTGCTCATTAGAATAGATGTCCACCAGTTAATTAACTACAAAACAGCATTTAAGTGTTCAAGTGCCACTAGTA
Source organism: Varanus salvator macromaculatus (assembly GCA_023646645.1). Classification (NCBI taxonomy): domain Eukaryota; kingdom Metazoa; phylum Chordata; class Lepidosauria; order Squamata; family Varanidae; genus Varanus; species Varanus salvator. Next base: position 43,613,405 of record JAIXND010000674.1, on the reverse strand, counting down.
ACTCAAATATGTAGGTGAATGGTGGTTGTTTTTGTTTCCCTAACCTAATTTTGCAGGCAGTGGTCTTCCAACTACCCAGGATGATAACGCCAGCGTTTGAACTGACTCAGGATCCAGATTATCTTACAATCACTATCAAAGTACCTTATGCACGAGTTTCAGAGTTTGACGTCTATTTTGAAGGGAAGGAGTTCACATTTTATGCAAAACCTTACTTTCTTAAGTAAGTAATGCTACTCTTTAGGTGGAATTTAATTTCTAGTGGTATGTTTGGTAGATTATGTTCATGACCATTTCTCTCAGTGTGGGAACAAGTTTGCACATGGCAGAAAATGCTTTATGGTAGAATAGATTCTGATATCACACATTGGCTGAAGTCAGACATAACAATAGACCTTATGGGGGTTTTTTGCAAGAATGTGCTGTAGTGATTCTCAGGATTCATCCTGAGGATGTCAACCACTTGTGGATGCAAATGAAAAACAGTAGTTCATTTCAAATAATAAATAAAAAAATCCCATTTTTCCTCTTGCAAATGAAAGGAGAAAAGAGATAGGTGAGCTTGCTGTGGCATACGCTTACCAAATTTGTTCAATGTCTGCTTACTGTGGATAGCGATTGATTAATTGCTTAGATTTATATACTCCCCCATAGCCCATTGAGTTCTCTGGGCATTGTCCAATTTTAAAATACATAACAACCAATGCAATAATAATATTTAAATAAACAAAAACAATAAACATTAAAACCAACCTTGAGACAACCTACAGCAATTAGAATAAAAATGTACATGGCATAGCATATAATAAAAAGATTTAAAAAATGTTATCTGTTAAAATATCTGGCAAATAAAAAGGGTTTTCACCTGGCACTGAAAAGAAAACAAGGAAGGTGCCAAGTGCACCTCCTTGTGAAGCATGTTCCAGAGATGGGGTGCAACTGCTAACAAGGCCCTTCTCCTAGCCATCACCCCTTTACTTCTTCTGAGGGCTGTTCCCTGAGAAGGACCTCCTTGGATGATTTTAGGACCCAAGTAGGAACATATGGAACAAGCTGTTCCTTCAGATAACCTGGCCCCAGACTGTTTAGGGTTCTAAAGGGTTCATTTAGAGGCTTGTGGCAAGGGGGCGGCCTATAAATTTCCAAATAAATAAATAAATAAATAAATAAAACATCAGCACTTTAAATTGGGCCCAAACTTCAACTGGCAGCCAGTGTAGCTGAAAGAGGACTGGTGAGATGCAATCTCATGAGCCAGTCCTTGTGAGCAGCAGTGCTGCTCTGTTCTGGATCAGTTAGAGTTTCTCAGCTGTTTTCAAAGGCAGCCCCACTTAGAGTACATTACGGTAATCCAAATGGGAAGTTACCAATGCATGGATCGCTGTGGCCAGGTTCTGCCGGTCCAGATAGGATCACAGTTGGTAAATCAGCCTAAGCTGATAAAAGGTGCTCCTAATCACAGAATCCGCTTCAGTCTAGTTATACTAAGGAATTTATGTGGCTGTATTCTGTATGTACAGAATTGAAATAATATACTTGGTGTTTATATAACACTTAAAAAATGTTAAACATGCATTCTCAGTAATTCTTGCAACAGTGGGAGAGGTCAGTATTAAATCTATTACAGATGATGGTGTGGGGCTGAAATGTATGTCTACCATCATTTATTTTATTTATTTAGAAAGCACTCCTGTGGCCACCTACACATCATTAGGGGGCCATAGGATAATTTGGATTCCTGTATTGAAGGGCAGAAACAGAGCTCTGACCTTGGAGCTGGGAATCTCTGCTCCAATCCCCTCTTCCAGACTCCGCACCCAGCATGGAAAGAACCATGCTGGCTGCCTCTCTAAGGTTGGGCAAGCAAGCTCAGAGAATGCATTTAAAGGGTGTTCTGGGGGGTGGGATGGCAGGAGACTGGTGGTGTCCTGATGGCACTCTAGCTTCCTTCCCTCCCACTCCAAAGAGCATTGGCTGAATGGTTGAACATGGCTGAAACGCAGGATGAGAGGTACAGTGAGCCAAGTTTGGCTCTGCTGCTTCTCTTGCACTGCTTTGGGATGCTTATAATCATCTCATGCATTGAGAGCTTATGAGCATTGATAGGATTCTGCTCTTACAATATTTTATCCTTCTCTTTTGCTAATAAGGCTCCCAGAGCATCTTGCATATAATCAGTTAAACAAGACAGTCTGTGCCTAGAAAGACGTGACACACGGGAAGAAGGAATGGAGGGGCGAGCAAAAAATTATCTCTGTAGGGATGGTGGAATGGGCCTGCTTCCCCCTCTTAACCCCCTGCATGTGGCCTGTTGGAATGCCTGGTGGCAGTAACTTTATGATTTCAGGGCTGTGGTGGCATCAGACATGAGGCCTCCCTGTCTTTCATGTGTGGCCCTCATATTCTACATGCCAGCAGGAGTATTTGGAGCAGAACTGGGTGTCCTTGGATGTATAGCTTTTGTGATTTGTTTTAAAAGCAAGTTATTTAGCACTTATTCTTGAAGTGGGCAGGTAATATCTCTTAAATCATGAGAAAGCAGAAGAGAAGGCAGATATAAGCACAAGAGGAATGGGGCTTTAGCATGTTGCATTCATGGCTGCAAGGCACAAGATGTATACTTCTTCATATCCTGGCAGTTGGATTTCAGTATTTCTTCCCTTTCTTGTCATTTCCTCCTCTGCTTGCTCCCTTCTTTAAACTGCACGCTTTGCAATTTGAATGTGTTTTAATTGCAGTCTATATGCAGTTTGGTTTGCCAAAGCTGAGCAGGCATGCATTAGTTGCTCATTATTTTAATGCCACTATTTGATTACATTAATTGTTATCCACAGATTGGTTCTTCCTGGAAGAATTGTGGAAGATGGAAGAGAGAAAGCATCATATGATGACACAGGTTTTAAAGATGTTTTGAAACTTTCTTTTGCTAGTCTTTCTTTTCATTTGGCTCTCTCATGTTGCAGCTGTTGGATTACCTTCCAATTCCATCAGTGCTATAAAATATAGTTTGCTGTAATAGCTGCTTGGTGCATTTTATTTAAAATGTCTCACTTTATAGAGATAAGTAACATATGTAAAGAGGTTTGTGCTTGCTAGACAGAAAGTGAGCTTGGTTCACATGTTAGGAAATTCTCTGCACAAATAGATTCAGACAGGGTCTTATCTGTTGGAATGTGTTGTGTGACATTATATATTTAGGAATAACTTCTGCATTGCATCTCTTTTCTCCTGGCACTGGATTTTTATGGAAGAGAGATCTGGCAATGATTAAAGGTGAAATACTATGCAGGTTTGGAAGGAAAAAGGAGAAATTGGAACAATTTCCAATGTTCCTGAGCCAGTCATGATTTCTGGGAGTTGTTGGACTTTTATCTGTCTAGATACTGATAGATTTGCACCTTTAAAGATGAATTTTAGGTAGAGCTCTTTCTCATAACATGGGAAGATGGCATGTTGCCTCTTACAACTGAAAGTGGTACTTGGACATGTGCAGGCTCTAGGTGCGGAGGTGACATCTGCATCTTTCTACTTGGAAGATGCACAAGTTAGTCTTTTACATGTTAGGGTGGAAAATTGAAGATACTCTTGAATTGCCAGAGCCCCTACCTGCTGCATTTTGAATATGAGGAAGCATTAATGAATGGGGAAACATAACTTGGAGGCCTCCTTATGCATGCCAAAATGAGAGAAGTTTTTGACCTGGCATTGCCAAAAATGTTGCTCTTACTTTTTGAAACACCCTTGTAGCTTCTAGAACATTGTAACTATCTGTCTTTAAATGAAGACATTCCTTTGTTAATCATGTTCTTTTTTTTTAAGGAATATTTACAATCCGCCTTCCCAAGGAGACTCCTGGAGAGGTGTTTGAAGGATTAGACATGTTAACAGCTCTCTTAGCACCAAGGAAATCCAGATCAGCAAAACCTTTAGTAGAAGAGATAGGTTTGTATGATTTTAATTAAGAATTGGTTTATGGACTGTTTGTGTACAGCAATATAGTATGTCTTTGTGTTTAAACTTATACTGTCCAACTTTTCCTTGTAAACAGGCATGTAATGTTTTGTATAGGTTGCTGATGCTCCTTGTTGGTGATCAGTACACAGGAAGCTTCCTTGTACGGAGTCTGACTCTGGTCCATCTAGCTCAGTTTTGTCTATTGCTAAAGACATCTTTCCAGGTTTTTAGAGAGTTTTTCCTATTCTTACCTGAAGATGCCAGGACATAAACCTAGGACCCCTTGCATGCAAAGCAGGTGTTCTGCCAGTGAGCTATGCCCCTTTCATCATCTTTGCCTGTGGTGCTTTAACTCCTAAATTATGTTCTACCTGAGATCGCTATCTGTCTATCTGTTTATGATGTGTGTATGCAGCCCCCTTCCCATAGACTCTGGTTGGGAAGAGAACCTAGGACTTCTCTTCTGAACTTTCAAAACACCAGAAAAGAGAAATCCCAACAAAACTAAAGTACCCTTAGCAGCAGTCTCCCACCAAGCCAGGACTAACTTCTTATTCTGATTGTTCCATTTCTGTTTTGCTGTTGCAAGGAACCCAAGGTGGCTTCCATAATCCTCCTCTTCCTGATTTGATCCTCGCAACAACCCTGTGAGGTAGGTTTGACTGAGAGTCAGTGACTAGCCTGAAGTCACCTAGTGAGCTTATGGCCAAGTGAGGGCTAGAATCCGGATCTCCCCAATTCTGACCCAACACTATGCCACCCTGGCTCTCCTTGTCACTGTATATAAACCCAGTCAAAATACCGAGTTACAAGCCCAGATAACAGCCTGTCTTACTGGAAATCCAGCTCTAGTCCCAACCAGAAGGTACAATAGCTGTGAGTCATTTCAGGCTGTCTTGCCCTCCAGCAATGAAAAAGAGACCTTCCTCTCCCTAGGCATCTACATCCTGAGCCAAGAAAGCACATCTCTCTTCCTGTGTGACTCTAAGAAACAGGAACAGGGAAGACAGATTGAAAAAGTCTCTGCTTGGCAGAGATCTTCACTGGCTGCTGCTGTTCCTGTTAAAGGATGGAAGCAAGATGTTTAATAATCACTTTTCTGCTGAGTTAGTATTTTAACATTAATAGGATGTTGTTTGTACCATTGAAGGGAGGCTAGTAAAGCGTTTGAAAGAGCCAAATTATCGTCTGTGCTTTCCAGAGGAAATAAATAAGTAAATAAAAGATTTTTAATAAGTTAAAATAAGAGTCCAGTTTTTTATTTGCCCAGCTGCTCAACTTTATCAAGAGATGCAGAAGGTCACATGCAGGCATTGTAGGGATTGCATAATGATACACTGAAGCCCAAGAGCTAGTGGTTGCTTCTCAGCTTTCTTTTCACTTGGTAGAGGTACCAGACAGAGGTATTCCACTTTCTCCATTTGTGATTGGAATCCTGGCATGTTATATGCCAGAACTGAAGTACTCATGGCTCTGTGCATGGTGGTTTAGACTTTAAACTTGGTTCTGATAATCATTTATTGCTTATCTAAGAATACCATTCCAGCTTTGGAGCAGTGCATCAATACTTTTTGGTGATTTGTTTGGCTATTCAGTTGAACTGGTCAAAGGCTGAATTGATGCCAGATGGAAAATGCTCTGTCTCATTGTGTATTGGCAACATCGATGGTGCCCAGATGTTATTACTTATGTGGGAATGCATGTTCCCAGAGAAATACTTCCAATTGATCCAACTAATTTGAGTAAGGTGATTAATAGGAACTCATAGGAGATAGACATATTTAAAGATGAGTTTGTTGGATAAGGTAAATATTACTCCTCAGATAGTTTGTCTCTGTGTGAGAGTTCTCTTTCAAAAACTCAGTGCTTTGTTTTGTAAATTTGTATGTGCCCATGTGGAGGAGGGTCTTCCCCACCATGAATATCCTTGAAAAATGTACACCTTCCTATTAAGGAAGATGATTTGACTTTCTGAACCTTTCTTTTTATGACTAGGACTATTTGTTGACCTTTACTATATTTTGGATTTGGCCACTTATGTTCAATTTTCTGTCTTGGTTGGTTTCAAAATCTTCCAGTCTGGATTCTCTCTCCAAATGGATGGCATTAGGCTCCTGACACATTCAAATGGAAACGGTTCTCCTAGCATTTATGGCTGTGTTTCTAAAATGCCACATCAATTACACTTGATCCATTTTCTCATGCTAAACTGATTATATGGGAAAATTCAGATTTAAAAACTGGTAAGAAAGTGTTTTTGGTGGGAGAACTGGATAAGTTGACTTTAACTTGGATCAAGTTAGTGCTGTTATTGAGTTTTTGTCACTCTTGCTCTGCATGCGAAATATGATTTCTCTTCTACAGCTAAATGCCAATACTCTCAACTGCAGCATTTGTTTGAATCTAGGCTTGGCTCTGCTATTTTAGAGTCTCCTCCACAATTGGAAGCATGAATAGAATAAAATAGTAGTAGGGCTGAAAGGGGCCTATAAAGACACTGAGTCCAACCCCCTGCTCTGCTTCCACTTGTGGTCACCCTTCTGGCTGCAGGCCCATCCATGCCTTTCCAGCTTAGCACAGGTGACTTGACATGCTAGCTCACCGAACAGCTATACAGGTAGGACGATCAGTTTATATCAACTAACAATGCATGTTTACAAATAATATTGGTGAATAAATGTGATACACTGGATCGTAAGAGGGAAGTATTGTTGTGTCTGTTGAATACCATAGCATTTCTTTAATAAGAATTTAGCTAAGTTGGCTAATTGCTGGTGGAATATCACATCTAATGCTTGTTTTAAGACTACGTTACTGCAGTGTGTTCTCTGTGAGGCTGCCCTTAAGGCTGACCTAGAAACGAGCTAGTGCAGAATACAGCAGCTCAACAATTGTTAGGACCTGACCCTTTTCAGAGTGCATCTCCATTGTTGACGGAACTGCTTTGGCTGCTCCTTTGCTGCCAGGCCAGGTTTAAGATCTTGATACTAGTGTATAAAGCTGTAAACAACTTGGAACCAAGATACCTGAGAGCGTACCTTCTCTATTGCCAATCTGAAATCATTGAGTCCTAGGATGGTTTGTCCCCATAGTACCATATAGGCCTATGGCTTGATAGGAGTCTACCAGAAGAAGATTGTCTTGGGCACAGTGGCTTCATTTCTGTGGAATTCCCTTCTTCTGGACATCAACCTAGCTTTTTTTTCAGGACCTACAAAAGACACTTATTTAGGAATCATGTTATCAATATACTTTTATTGATCCTGTTTTTAACATAATGTTTTATCTGTTTTTATTTACTCCTTCAAAATTTCCATAATGGAATACAGAGCAGTATATAAATCATGTAAATGAATACATAACCTTGTTTTGGCAATGGCCAGTAGTTGAGAACATACTTAATTATTGAGCATACTTAATTGTACTCCAAGCCCATACTTAAAGTTGGTATTTTCTGCCCCAGAATGCATTACTTTTGCTTCCATTGAACAGCATTTACAACTTAATGCCTGTTCTCCTAGCTTGGAAAAATCCCTTTGGAGCGCCTCACAATCCATTTTTATCTTAATTACCCTAGATAGTTTGGTGTCATCAGCAAACTTGGTCACTTTACTGATCACTTTAAATTCTAAATCATTTACGAATGGGTTGAAAAGTGTTGATCCCGCGAGACCCCATTGTTTACATCCTTCCAATGAGGAAAATCACCATTTCTTTGCACTCTCTGCTTTCTGTTCCTTAACAGCTACTGATCCATAAGAGGACTATCTCCCTGCGTCCTATTCCATGACTGCTATATTTGCTCAGGAGTCTTTGATGAGGGACTTTATCAAAAAACCTTTTGTAATTTTGTGGATCTCCCTGAATGTCATTTTTAAAAATGGTGTTACATTGGCCATATTCTATTCCTCTGTTAAAGAGGCGGATCTTACATGTGTGTTATATATTTTGGAAAGAAAGACAGCAATTTCATATTTGAGCTCTTCATGAACTCTAGTATGGATGCCATCTGAACTGTATAATTTATTAATGTTCATAATGCCTTCCAGGACCAACTGTTTTCTTTCCATGCTTAATACTTCCTGGACCTGAAGTTCCATCCATACCTGAACATTGACACTTTTTTGCTGCAGCCATCCCATAGTTATTACATTGTTGTAGTTGTTACTGCTATTGTTGTTGTTTTTCCCCCAGTTCTTCTGCTGGAAGTTCTATTGAATGGACATATGCAGCTCTGGTTGATCTTAAACCTTAATTTTACTTTCTGAATGAAGAGGTTGATTAAATCAAGAAAAGAGGAATTTTAAGAAGTAATTTCCTAATAGGAAAGCTAAGTATTTTCCTAATAGCAATTTTTGCTAACTGTGAAACTTCAGGTGCAGAACATGAAGATCATGTGGAGGAGGAAGAAGAATTTGACTGGGAAATTGAGCAAACTCTTTATGAAGAAAGTGGAGAGAAACCCTTATGTTCATTTTGCATGTATGGATTTGGAAATCAGAAGTCGGGCATTTTCACTCGTCTTCAGGTACGTGTGGATATCTTTAAGCACCTCATCCTTAACATTTCCTATTAATACAATGCATTCTTTCCCCACTCTCCACACCATAATAAAATGAGAAAAACTTTGCTGTACAATATTAACATGAGGGAAGTTTTTATCGCAGTGTCATTGAAATGGGATGCAACTGCTGTGCAATGAATGTGATATCTAGTAGTTGCCAGAAACAAATGGGTAGCCTCTGTGGAACATGACTTTCTTAGCTCCTTCCTAGTAATATTTATGTGACATTTGGAACCATTCTGAAGTTGGGTACTGGTCCACTTGGGGTACTGGTCCACTTGAAATAATCAGTAAAGCTGGGGTGTCTTTAATCGAAACCAGTAGAAGTTAAAAGTTGCTTAGCAGCCGGCACAATGAAGTTTACAGAATGGTACCGCTAAACCTCAGAATTGTATTGTCTCTTTTGGGTACTGCTGTAGGAACAAGGGGCTGTGGAGCATGTACTCATTTGAAGGTTTCAATATAAGAAACAAAAGTGTTTTGCTTTTAAATGGACCACTTAGCTTCTTGCATTATGTACACAATGGGTTCTAAGAAAAATTACGTTGAGGCTCAAGCTTTCAAACTTATTCATAAATAATGTAGACTTATAATTAATTGTTATATGTTCACTGTTTGAAGAAAAAAGTTTCCATATAGAAATTAAAATGAATCACGTTAAAATAAGTATGTATGAAATGAATATCTGTAAGTATTTATAAGTATGCACTAATCAGCTATCAATGGAAATGGTTTTTTATTAATGAGAGGGCAGTGCAGCATGTGGCCTGCCGTGTTCTGCCTGCCGTGTTCTGCAGCCCTCTTGTTGCTCGGAGCATCTTTCTAACCAAGGCCATTCCTTCATGATAATCAGTAGCTGGTTGCTGTTATGCAAAGACAAGTGCAGGTTACCCAGTGTGGGTAGTATTTTTCAAACAAGCCATGCTAAGAATCTGTGGGCTGTTATGAGTTTTATTTTGAGCACATGGTTGTTGTGTCACCTGAACCCATGTGACTGATCACATGAAATCCCACAACCCGTAATTCATTCTGCAAAAGTGGCAAGAAATCCCTTGTTGCTTTCTGAGCTATCCCCGGCTACAGCCACATATCTCAGGAGTGTGCAAACAGCACTTGGGAGTGGCTGGCACAGGTTCCCCTCTTCTCTGTTCCTATACCGAGCCATTTTTGGCTGCTCAGTCCACATTTGGAGGGTCTTGTGATGCCTTTTCAAATTGCCTTACTTATTGGAGCACCTTCCTCAGGAAGAGCAGGATGGTCCAGCGACCTCATAATTGTGCTTGGGCTGTGGTTGGAGAAGGAGCATTCTCAAGCTAACTCATACTGGTTTTCTCTCTAATTTAATGGTTAATTAAATATATTGTGTATATTACATTAAATAAATATATTGTGAACACTTTAATTTATGATGCGGCAATGTAACTCATTGTGCAGTCCCTGGGTTCTGTGGGAAAGTCTTCATTGACTTTTCAAAGTCTTCAAAGTTTTCCTACCGTTGAGGTAGGAAAAATTGGACTGCCCTGATTTATTATATTCATATTTTCTCTTTTTTCCTGCAAGAAACCCAACATGGCTTATGTAATCTTCCTCTCCATTTTGTGTGTAAACTTCAGAAATGGAGGACCAAATAGCCATGTATTTATTCATCCACAGTTGTGTCTGCACACTATCCATTCAAGTATTGAAAGCATTAAGGGGTGTTCAGTCTTTTGTGTTGTAAGTGGACCTTTGAGAAGACCAAGTTTGTAGACCTATTCTTCAAAGCTGGCTCTGAAGAGCTCCGAAAGGATCCTTCTCCAGTAAAGTGGCAAGAGAGAGAGACAACATAGATTAATGCAAGCTAATGCACATAGGAGAAATGGCCTTGGTTATGTGGGCACTTTGTTGGGTTTTTTCCTCCCCTATGTCAAAGGTTGTCTTCCACCATCTGAAAGGAACCTCAGCTGTTAATACTTGCTCCAGTGGAGGGTTTGTTTTTGATTTTTGAGTGTGAGGGCCTTGGTGTATCTGCTGTTACAAGCTACTTTGAGTCAAAAAGCGGTTAAAACAAAAATCTCTAAGGATTTCTCCATGTATTGTGTTAGTGGCATGAGGATCAATAAAGATTGAAACCAGGTGAGTGACACTCAGTGTGAAAAGCAACTCTTGTTGTAGCAAACCTTAGCAATGCTAGTTGAATGTTTCAAAAATGAAGAAGTTAGGTCAAATGATAAGATGCCGTGGACATACATGGGCTTGGTTCATACATAGTACTGAGCCAAGTCTTATTCTCGCTATGGTTTGTTGAGCAAACCAGAGTTGCTCTTGCGAAGTCATCACAGCTTGTTCAGCTAATTCTTCTTCTGCCAGTAAGTGGTATCTTAAATGCCCGAGTGGAGTTAAAGGACTAGCAGGATTTCGTGAGCCCTCCAGCCAACTTACTATGTACAAGCAGTGCATGGAGCGGTCTCCAAAAACTTGGACAATTGTCTGCCAGTCCTAGACATGCCCCAAAGAGACCATTTCTTTCTTCCTTGCTTTTTGGCTAACCCCTTTCTACCACTGGAAAAAGTAATTGAAAAGTTACAGTTAACGGTGACTGTTGTACCCTCTTTGATTTTAATGCAGTATATTATCCACTCATCAGGGCGACTTAGCAAAAGAGATTCTTAAGATTGATTTCTCTCTCCCAAACAGCAGAGGTCATGCAGTACAAACAGACCAGTTCCCATGGTCAGGCATAATAGCTCCCCAGGGACAGGTCTTGGCTTGCTCAGTGTTGTGATAAGAACTTTGCTGATACTAGCTAAGCGCCTTAAGGATTTACCCAACAGTACAGCTGGGAAAGCATTTAACCTGTCAGACAAGGTCCTTAATCCAATTTCTCAGTATTTGTTCCCTTGAGACTTTATTATTTTGTACCATGTGGGGGTAGCAGTCTGGGAATCCTCCTCAGGGGTGCTTTGAACATGCAGTCCTTGGTGGATCTGATTAATGTACATACAGTTTTCTTAAAGTTTTTCTTTCCATGCAAAGCAAGAGCAAAAAGCATAGGTGTTCTGACAGGGGTAGAACTTCAGGTCTAGGAAGACATGGGCATGGAGAGAAGACAGTTGTTGGGGAGAGTGAGGCCTGATGGCCCAGTCTTCTCTTCCCTGCCTGGTGAAGCTTTTCGAGGTTGTCCGCCCTTAGCACATTCTGGACCCAGGGACATTTTGGAACCATCTCAGGCCTGCTGCAGTTTACTTGCTGGGCGCTTCCGGGAAAAGTGTCTTGCTTCTGCCTGGACTTAGACTTCAGAGTTATACCAGCCGAATCTGGAGATACCCAGAGCGCAGCCTGGTCTGGTTTTATTGGATGAGTTTCAGTTGGTACAGCTTGAGGATGTGGGCAAGGTGCTTGGATAGGTTTGTGCAGCCACCTCTGCATTAGATCCTTGCCCCTCCTGGCTTAGAAAAGCCAGCGAGGAAGGAGCAACTGACTGGGTCAGGGAGGTGATAAATGCCTCCCTCCCCAGTGTGGCCTGACTGCACCAAATCTGTTGTCTTTTTGGTGCCAGCTCAAGATAGTTCTCTTTTCTGCATCTTTTAATGACTTAGACCCCCAGAAATGTGAAGCGGTTCACCAGGTATCTTACAGAGTCACTGATCTTTTTCTCTCTATTTTTCCTCCCCTCCCCGCATATTCTTTGTTATGGTCTGTTTTATTTGTTTTAGCTGTTTAAAAGTTTGTTTGATTTTATGATATTTCATTGTACTGTAAGATCTCTTTTTATGGACTGTGCAAACTGCTCGGAGTGCTTTGGCTGTAGGTGATAAAATTTTATTTTAATTATAATGTTATTTATGTATTTTAAATTATAAAAGTTATTGTAATTAATATTTTATACATTATAATATATAGTATGTAATTTATATAATTATATTATTTATATAATACAATATAAATTATATTATGATTTGGATTTATTTAAAATTTTAAATAAAATAACATTTATCTATTTATTTAAATGCAGTAAATGAATAAATAAATGTGATGGAGAGTTCAGGAAAAGGAAAGCTAGTGCAGTTTGGGTTAGGGAGTGGTTTCTCTTTTCCCTGCTCTCTGGATTAGCATAGAGGCTTGGGTGGGACAGAGAAACACACCAGGAATAAGTCATGCTTCCAGGCTCAGACATACGAAGCCACAGTGCACAGAGTTTTGAGCTGACTGTCTCCTAGTGCTGGTCAGGCTCAGGTTGCCCATGAATGATGACGGCCTGATCTGGTGAAAAAGGAAGTCGGAAGGAAGAATTAGATGGGAGGATTAGAGGAAGGATGAGAAGGTAGAATAGAAGGAGCACAGACAAACCAGGGATAGAGAGGAGGCTACAGCATAGAGCACAGCTAAGAGGAGGAGGAAGACTGATGGGGGGCAAGTTGGTGAAAGGAAATGGAGGGTGACCATACAGGAAAAATAAGAGAAGGCTGAGAGAGAAATACCCATTGCTTATTCAGCTAGCTTCCATGAAACCTGTCCTCACTGTTGGGGACAAAGGAATAGGGAATTTCATCTCCATCAGGCTGAGGTTATACCTCATTGTCAGAAGAGGAACAGAAGATGCAAACTATGATCCCAGTCTAGGAAATTAACTTTTTCCTACAGGGATCCCTAAGCTTCATTACTTTAGGTGACAATCCAGCAACAAGAGGACAAATTCCTTGCCTATTGCCTTAGTTGCAGAGGCACCCAAGTGGAAGAGAGGTTGAACCCACTTAGGTAGAAGATTGAAAGACGTTTCTGTCATGAACTTGGCAGGGAGAAGGAGATGCTTGTGAATAAATTGAATTAATATAGAAAACCAGCAATATGACTTGCCCAAATTCACACACATGAAGGCATGTGTCTGATGGAACCTATAGAGCAAGCAGAGAGCTGGTGTGGTGTAGTGGTTAAGAGCCTGGGACTGGGACTCAGGCGATCTGGGTTCTAGTCCCCGCTCGGCCATGGAGCCCACTGGGTGACTTTGGGCCAGTCACAGACTCTCAGCCCCACCTACCTCACAGGGTGGTTGTTGTGGGGATAAGATGGAGGAGGAGAAATCATGTAAGCTGCCTTGAGCCCTTTGTAGGAAAAAGGCAGGATATAAATCGCAATATGAATGAATGAATGAATCTATAGAACAAGTAACATTCCTTCTCCAAGGACCCCTACACACATGGTTGAAGGAAGGCCAGATTCAAAAATCAAATCATGGCTTCAAATTGGGCTTGTTACAAAATAATTATAAGGTATGGTTTGTTGTCTGGGTTGGGTTCAGGCATTCAAACAATCTATAGTTAAGATAAACAAATTCTGAGTTAGCATTCCAGATGAACCAAACTCAGACAGCTTATGGATGGCAATTCATGCAAATAACTACTTTCTGTTGAATGGCACTCGCAGAATTTTGGATTCTGTGCTCCTAAAGAAATAATTTGGGCCCTGGTGTCAGATCAGGTAGTATAAACACAAACTCTTTCAAAAATATATGCAAATTATTGGGGCTTCCTAATGACTTAATGTTTCATGAAAACCTACTTAAAATTGTGTCTGATCATTTTCTATTTTGCGTAAAATGTAAAAACAGTGATTATGTTGAAAGGTGCATCTGTGAACATTTACCTAGATTCTTGTTACAGGGTGGGATGCTGGGTGGTAGTTGGTTGCATTATGGCATTATGGCAATTATTGGCATCTTAAGTTATTTAACTGCGGTCAGATAGGTGTTCAGTGTGTGTCAACAGTTAGTTGATATGCTTTTCAACCTGAATTCTTAAGTCTGAGGTAAAACTGAGTAGCCTTTTTCTTAAATGTTTAACAATTGATTTATTTTTTCTTTTGCACATTTGTCATTGATACATTCTTGTTCTGCAGGATGAACTTAATGATGTTATTGATATTAAAAATCCAGACATGATCCCAGCAGTTGAACGCAGAGAGAAACGGTGGGCAGCAGAAGCTGCCAAATTTGATCCTGATCATTATCTGTAAGTATTTGCCTGATTGTGCTTCAGTGAAATATGGGTTTGCATCACTTCAGTAAGCAATGAAATAAGGCTGGGCCCTCTAGGGGCTCTGGTTTACTGCTTCTATGAGTCTTAGGCAGCATTACCAGTGGGGAGAGATAATGGGAGATGTAGACGAAAGCATCTGGAGAGCAACATATTGCCCACCTCTGCTGCAAGAATCTAAAATACCCCCCTTTTTTGCTAGGAAAGGCATACTTCCAGTATTTTGCTTTGTGCTGTATCTTGGAGTATCCATATGTGTGATAGCTGTAGCAGATGATCACTAATGCAATCTAGGTTTACATGTTTATTCTCAGTAAGACTAAAACATTGGTTGGTATTCACAGAGGGTGAATGCAAACTGTATGAAAAGTTACTATCCAGCTGCTGACTATGCATTGGAAAACTCACAAATATTCTGAATTGTGGATCATGTAGCTTTGGGTTCTCCAATTTAATAAGGGAAATAGGCACACTCCAGTTTGTGAGAAGGAAAATGGCTTTTGCAACCTGTTCAATGTGACAAGCGAGATGAACACTTTTTGTTCTTGTTTCAGTAATTTGCTTCATATTCAGTGTTCCATTAAATAGCTAGATACACAATGAATGGAGTAGCATGAGCATAGGAACGGAAGATCCCTGAACTCTTATCCAGACACTTTTGCTCAACATTCTTTTTAAATATATTTTTAACAAGGAAAACTAAGCACAACAACATATAGCCACACCAAAACAATTAGGGATACACTGAACTGGCCTTGTACTACTAATGTTACTAGTAATATACTATGTGGGGCTGCCCTTGAAGAGTGTCTGGATACTTCAGATGGTGCAAAATAGAGTGGCCAGGATGCTGCCGGGGACTGGGCGTTATTCTCACATAACTCCAGTCCTCTATCAGCTCCATTGGCTTCCCATCAAAGTCCAGGTTCAATTCAAGGTGCTAGTTGTTACCTATAAAGCCCTAAACGGCTTGGGACCAGGATACCTAAAGGAACACCTTTTTCCCTATATGCCCTCCCGCCCCCTAAGATTGGTAGCAGAGGCCCTCCTCTGGGAACCCTCTTTGAAAGATGTCGGAAGGCAGAGTACTCGGAGGAGAGCCTTCTCTGCGGCTCCCCGCCTGGCGCCGTCATTATATGCTTTTCAGCTCCAGGTCAAGACCTTTTTATTTGACCAATATTTTAATGATTTTAATATAGTGATTTTAATTGTGTTAGATTTATTTACATTTTTAAATGGATTAGTTTTATGCTCAGTGTACAACGGTTAACTTATTTAGGATTGAAATAAATTTTTCTAAACAAATAAATGTATACACATATGCTCACACATATGCACATAAATATCCAAAGTTCCTTTTCCACATTGACCAAAAGTCAGAATGTGTGTTGAGACGAAGGCTGCTGGACTTGGGGGTGGGATAAGGCCCTCTTTGTTTAAGTGTATGGAGCCCAGTGCCAGGGAGTGGTTGTTTTGCTAGATCTACCAGCAGCCCCATTGCTCAATATTCTTTATGCTTTTTCAGAAAGTGAGTATTCTGGTTTGTCTGTATCTTCAGGTGCTGAGCAGAGAGTAGTAGTTTTATGCTCCTACCTTAGGCTGCACTTAAGCATGATTTCTAGAACGTTTCAATGAAATAAATGACAATTTAAAGGAAATTACTCCCCCAAATAGGCCAACTGAAGATAAAGTACAATATTTGACACGCTTGCTGTTGGAACCTCCTTACCTTCCTAGAATCAGTTAAATTTGCCAATGGAATGCGTGCTTTGTATTCTTCCAAATGGGCAGCTTTATTTTGGTCGTTCTTCATAACTATTTAGTGGATAATGTTGATTGGTTTTGCTTGTGTTTTTGGATGTTACAATGTGCTAATTGTTTGCTATTTCTAAATAATTGAACGTATATTTTCAATTATCCACCCACACTAAGTCTGAGCATCATGACTCTTATAGCAATGGGTCAAAACGTAGAGAAAATTATATGTATTTATTTATTTATAGCATGTTTATGCCGCTCCCATCGCAGAAAGCCTCAGGGTGGCTTACAAAGAAGATAAACAACATAGAATAACATTAAAAATTTGGAGCATCTCGGCAATAGTTTAAAACCAATAAATAAAAACAACAATTAACAATTAAAATATTGTTTAAATAAAAAGGTCTTGGCCTGGTGCCGAAAAACAAATAACGACGGTGCCAGGCAGACCTCTCTGGGGAGCACATTCCATAAGTGGGGTGCCACTGCAGAGAAGGCCCTCCTCTGGGTACTCACCCTCCTAATATCCTTCACAGAGGGCTCCCGGAAAAGGGCCTCCTCCGCCGATCTCAGGGGGCGGGAGGGCATATATGGACACAAGCGCTCCTTTAGATAAGCAGGTCCCAAGCCGTTGAGGGCTTTATAGGTGATATCCAACACCTTGAATTGGGCCCGGACTTAAATGGGAAGCTAGTGAAGCTGACGGAGAACTGGGGTTATATGAGAACAACGCTCAGTCCCCGTCAGCAACATGGCAGCTCTATTTTGCACCAATTGAAGTATCTGAACCGTCTTCAAGGGTAGCCCCACGTAGAGCACGTTACAGAAGTCTAATCGGGAAGTTATCAGTGCATGTGTCACTGTCGCCAGGCAGTCATTCTCCAGGTAGGGATGCAGCTGATGGATCAGCTGAAGCTGAAGGAAGGTGCTCCTCGCCACTGCTGTTACTTGAGCTTCTAATGACAGCTCTGGGTCGAGGAGCACTCCCAAGCTGCGAACTCTGTCCCTAAGAGGGAGTGCAACCCCGTTCAGGACAAGGTTCAGGTCCCCCATCCTGAAGCCTGACCCACCTACCAACAGGACCTCTGTCTTGTCTGGATTGAGCCTCAGTTTATTGGCCCTCATCCAGCCCATTACCTCAGCCAGCTTCACTACAGCCACCGCCTCACCTGGATTAGTTGAGAACAAGAGGTAGAACTGGGTATCATCAGCGTACTGATGATTCCACAGCCCACACCTCCTGATGACCTCTCCCAGCGGTTTCATGTAGATGTTGAATAGCAAGGGGGACAAAATGGACCCCTGCGGAACTCCGTGGCATGGCTGCCATGGCACAGAGCCATAGTCCCCCAGCACCACCCTCTGGAATCGGCCATTGAGATAGGAGCGGAACCACTGCAAAGCAGTGCCTCCAACTCCCAATCCCGCAAGCCTATCCAGAAGGATACCATGGTCGATATTATCAAAAGGTGCTGAGAGGTCCAGGAGAACTAACAGGGATGCATTCCCCTGTCTCTCTCCCTGCACAGGTCATCATACAGGGTGACCAAGGCAGATTCAGTACCATATCCAGGTCTGAAGCCGGACTGAAATGGGTCCAGATAATCAGTTTCATCCAAGAGTGCTTGGAGTTGCCCCACCACCACCTGCTCTAACACCTTGCAGAACTGGATGTTGGCCACCAGTCTATAATTGGCGGCCACCTCTGGATCCAGGGATGCCTTCTTTAGGACTGGCTGGACTACCGCCTCCTTTAAAGGGGCAGGTACCCGGCCGTCCCTTAGAGAGGCGTTGACAACCTCCAGGATCCAGGTCCCAATCCCGTCCTTGGCTTTCTTGAGTAGCCAAGATCGGCAAGGGTCCAGTGAGCAGGTGGTGGGACGTACTTGTCCAAGCACCTTGTCCACATCATCAGGCCGCAACAACTGAAACTCATCCATCAATTTTGGACCAGACGGCAACATTGGCACCTCCCCAGTAGAATCTGATTCACTAGTAGAATCCAGCTCGTGATGAATCTGAGTGATTTTCTCCTTAAAATGCTTGGTGAAGTCGTCACAGCGAGCCGTTGAGGGTGGCACGAGATCTTTCTTTGGGCCCCGGTGTACCAGCCCCTGTACCACCCCGAAGAGCTCCGCTGGACGGCATTGTGAGGAGGCAATGGAAGCGGAGAAGAATTTCTTCTTCGCCGCCCTCACTGCCACAGCATAGGTCCCATAATGGGCTCTTAAGTGTGTTCGGTCAGATCCATCCCGTGATTTCCTCCACCTACACTCTAGACGTCTCCCAACCCACTTCATCGCCCATAGTTTAGGTGTATACCAGGGGGGTGAACGGGCTCTGCCAGGCAGGAGAGGATGCTTAGGAGTGATCGTGTCAATAGCCCTGGTCATTTCCCCATTCCATAGTTCAACCAGGGCATCAACAGGAGCTCCAGCCTTATCAACCAGGAAATCCCCCAGGTCCTTCAGGAATCCATCCAGATCTATCTGGCTCCAGGGGCGGACCAGCACAATCGGATCCGCACCCTTAAAGAGGGAAAGGCCGCTCTTGAGCTCAAACTTCACGAGGAAGTGATCTGACCATGACAGGGGTGTCAGACACAAGTTCCTCACCCTCAGATGACCCTCTTCCTGCCCTGTCGTGAAAACCAGGTCCAGAGTGTGTCCACGTTCATGGGTCGGGCCAATGACGTGTTGAGACAGCCCCATGGCCGCCATGGAGGCCATGAAGTCCTGAGCCGCCCTAGTCAGAACCATCTCGGCGTGAAGATTGAAGTCCCCCAGGACCAACATCCTGGGAGTCTTCAACACCAAATCCGAGATGATCTCCGTCAGCTCAGGCAGGGAGTCTGTTGGGCAGAAGGGTGCATGGTACACCAACAGAATTCCCAGTCTGTCTCGGTTACCCAACACCAAGTAGAGGCACTCTAGACCCAGCCTCAAGAGGACAGGAAGCCCCATGAGGGAGATGGAAGCTCGGTAAACCAAAGCGACTCCTCCCCTCCCCTCCACGCATGGTCGGTGCTGGATCAGATACCTGGGCGGGCACAGTTCAGAGAGGGAGATGTCCCCCCCACTCCCGCCCAGGTCTCTGTAATGCAAGCCAGGTCGGCCCCCTCATCCACAATCAAGTCATGGATGAGGGAAGATTTATTGTGGACCGACCTGGCATTAAGCAGCAGCACCGACAGGCCCAGGGGGCGGTTGACAGGACTACCTGGAACCCTCAGGCTGGGGGAATAACCAGAAAGAGGAACAGGTGCTAGCCATCTGTCCCTCCTCCTTCTACGCAGACACGTTAGACCTCCAATGCCATAATGTCCATTGCCCATGACCACCCCAATGGCCCATGTGCTCATGTGCTCCCATGTGCTCCCCAGGCAACGCCATATTCGTAGCCGAGAATGACTCCATTAAAAATATAAGCTAAAAACACATTAAAAACACTTAACCCCCCCCAAAACATCCCAATCCAATTAGCAGCCCCACCCACTGGCCAACAACATAGCCCCTGGCCAGCCCAGCCGCCGCATGACCCCCAAACGGCCCCCAAATAGTGGTGACCGCCCTTCGGCCGCTGGCTCTTCGGCCGCCGGCCCCGGCCACGTCCGGCGAGATAAGCTGGCGGCCCATCCCCGCGCCCCGCCCCCAATCCGGCGTGGCTCTCACTCAGTGCCAGTGGGGCGGAGAAGCGAGGCCGGCTGTCCAGCACTCACCAGCCAGCACTCGTTGACCGGCCGGCATCCTCTGGCCCCGGTGGGTCCCACGATGGCCTTGGGCCCTGGGGTCCTGTGGAGCACCCTGCGGTGTTCTCCGGCTCGGCGGCAGCATGGCGGCAGGTGGTCAGAGGGAGGGGGTGAGAGGGGCCCAGTTCCGCGTCCGGCAAGATAAGCCGGCGGCCCATCCCCGCGCCCCACCCCCAATCCGGCATGGCTCTCACCCAGCGCCGGCAGGGCAGAGAAGCGAGGGCAGCCGTCCAGCAAGATAGCAGCATCCTCCCTGGCAGCAGCATCGTCGACCGGCCGGCGTCCTCCGGCCCTGGTGGGTCCAGCGATGGCCCCGGGGTCTGGTGGAGCGCCCCACAGTGTTCCCTGGCTCGGCAGTGGCACAGCAGCGGCGGCAGGTGGTTGGAGGGAGGGGGTGAGAGGGGCCCAGTTCAGGTTGGGTGCAAACATGATCAGCACATTCACACATCATGTCAATGCACACTGGTAATATGCCACGGTTGGTTGGTTGCTTGTTGTACGAATCACTCACAGTGAGCCTGAGAAATGATTAGGCTCCCCATGAGTCGCTGGCCCCTTTCTCCAGGCTTGGTCCTTTTGTAGGTATTCCAGGAGACACTGGGAAGAGTGAGTTGTTCTCCACTCACTGCTGTAAGCATTTGGGCTTCCCAGGCCTTTCTTCCCCTTTAACCTGGCCTTGCTTCAAATGACACAGCAACCTATCACGGGTAGCAGGGCATTATGGTTTGTCGTGTCATTTGAACCCAGTCACTATGAAAGTGCCATTTGTGGTACTCATAGTTAAGAAACTACTCCATAGTGTGAATACTTGAATCACCGTGTATAATGCATGGATCATTTTCTTTTTCCAGAGCTGACTTCTTTGAAGATGAAGCTGTTTGCCATCTGTTGAAGTACAAACCTTGGTGGGTTAAAGCCTATGCAACAAAAATGTCTTCTCAAGAAAGTAGTACTTGGAATGAGAGCAGTCAACCTGCACTTGGTAAGTAAGATTGTACTTCAGCTGTTATGTGCCACTTTTCTGCTGCATGACAGCTCCAGATCTTTG
>JAIXND010000674.1:43553395-43592312 GCA_023646645.1 Varanus salvator macromaculatus | reverse complement strand
AAATCTCTGGTGGGCCACAAAATTTCCCATACAACAAGCATCTGTACTTAAGGTAGTGCTGGGAAGTCGACATCTCATCAGTTCTGTTACTTGAAAAATGCTTTTGTCTCTGAACCAAACCCCTCCTATGTCCAATAGCAGAAGTATATAGCCACACAATTTTGGGCAACCAGGAGATTAAGAAATCATACTGGATTGTGGCAATTGGAAAACAGAATAAATAAGTGGGACTGCAACAAAATGTTGTAGCATATCTCCTATGCATAAGAGGGATGGTCCCATTTGACACTAGAGAATGCACATTTGGGGCTGTGTCTTAGCCTACATTTATGACTGTATTAACAAGGTGGAGGGTGAGGGAAATCTGTGAAGAAGGTCTCCTTTTCCTTCTTTCTCAAATGTTCTCACACAGTGCAGGAGATTTTTATTTTACCCTCATGATATAGCTTCCCCAGTATCAATGAGGGTAAACTATTAGGGCCTTGAACAGGTTAATTTTTGATTTCTTCTGTCCTCTTCCACCACCATTTTTGGTAAATGCTTTCTTCCATGTAAGCAGAAAATGCTTTCTATTGCAAGGAGCATTTTATCTCCCAGGTACTATGCACTCAGCCATTCATATATTCTGTTGCTGGGAAATATTGCCAACAAAGGAGTGGAATGCATCTTCCTTTAAGGATTAGGCTTTCTTCTCTCAAAATGCCATATTCTGTGCTAGAATGCTCGTATTTTGAAGCCAAGCTAAAAGTAGAAGAGGAGGGGTTGGGATGTATTATAGAAATGTCAAGGATAACAAGTGAGATGAGCCAAGTGGCTGGCAAGGACTAGACTGCCTCTGGTTTAGAGAGGATTCCACAGAACAAGAAGGGTCGGAGTGGGAGAGGCATGAACCCAGTGGTTCTTTGTCAAGCCAAATGAGTGGACCAATTAAGTACTGTAGGGTATTCCTATCATCTGGTCCACAAACCGCTCAAACCTCCCTGAGGGTGGACTCAGCCCCTTTGGTGAAAGAGAAGAGAGGGACTAACTCAACTACTCAAAGAGTTTGCTATTTTGATAGGTGCTACTTGTTAATAATAAAACGTTGTTATTTCTCAATATGTATGGCATAACCAGCCTGACTCAACCAAGGACTGCCTTTTAGAAGCCTTTCACCTTGTTCTGCTGGAGAGGGAAAAGAAGAAGGGTATTCTCATGATACTTCCTTCAGTTAAAGAAATTGAACTACATTTATTTACTGTGCTTTTAAATCTCCCATTAACCAGAGTTCTCTAGGCATTCTTTGAGACCTTAAAAACACACAGTGCAAGCATTTAAAACAATGAAAACAGTGCAGCACAGCACCAACTTGAAACCAGCAGTATAATAGACTAATAAAAGCTCTAAAAACAATTCCTAAAATGCCTGGGAGAATAAAAGGCAGTTTACCTGGTGCTAGAAGGACCATCATGTGGGCACCAGGCAACCGGTGCCACAAACGGGGTGCCAGCAGTGGAAGGGTACCAATGCCATTGGTACCAAAAGCTGCTGAAAGGTCAAAGAGGGGTGCGCTTCCCCATCTTGCTTTTGGCACAGTCATTCCACAAGATGACCAAAGCCGTTTCCTTTATAAATCCAGGTGTGGAGCTGGACTGAAATGGATCCAGATGATGTCTGTGATCCTCTTGTCTATAGTAAATAAGTTCAAACATCTGCAGAAAGGCAATGAAAATAAAGGGTTTTAGAAATCCACAACTCTTCTCTGCAGTTTTTAAAAATCTAGAATAAAATGAAATTGAGCTTAAGATTGATTTGGTTTATAATAGATTAAATTCTTGATATTGTGATATAAATGGCAAGGCTTACTCTTTAAACAGTTTGATATTTTCCCACACAGCATGTAATACAATAGCACAGGTGACATTTTGCATGGAGACTTGTCACATTTTTTAAAAAATTACCATGGAATGCCCTTAGTTTTATTGATTTTTTTTTTTTTTGCAGCTGTGCAATATTGAAACTGCAGTAGTTTTAGTATTTTCAAAGGGACACACATGACATTGTGTCTAGTGAACAAAATATGATCCTCTGTAACCTGCTTCTTTATCCATTGTCAGTGTTTACAGTTCTAAGCAGAAAAGTGTTAATGGGAAAACAGTTCTAATGGGAAATGTGTTAATGGGATTTTGCAAAGATCTGTGGAAAGCAAAATTAGGGAACTCTTTCTCAAAAAGGGATCTGTTAGAACTTCTCATTATAGATAAGAATATAAGAGTCATGCTCAGTCAGACCATTTAGTTCAGCATTCTGTTCATTCAGTGGCAATCTGACTGTCCACAGGATCTTGGAAGAAGCACCAACAGTACCCACGCAGACATCAGTATCCATGTTCCCCAGCAACTGGTACATACAGGCATCCTGAGACGACATATAGCCAGTAAGGCTGATAGCCACTGATAGCCCTCTTCATAAATTTCCCCAGTCCTCTTTTAAGACTGTTCAGATTGGTGGCCATCATTAAATCTCATGAAAGGGAATTCTATAGCTATGTGCTGAGTGAAGAAGTGCTTCTTTTTCCCTGTACTGAATCTCCCACCAGTCAGAGTCACAGAATGATCCTGGGTGCTTGTAACAGAGGAGAGGGAGAAAAATGTCTGTTTCTTCTTCATGGTCTCTGCATGACACACATGGGCTCTGTTCCTGCTGTCAGGAAGAGTTTCTCAGCTAAGCTCAATTTTGGCACGAGCCCTCCCTGCTCTTTCTCTAGTATAAATGGGAGGGTCTCCTGCCATTTTCCTCAGCTGTTTTCCAGCCACCAGTTGGGGTCCCTCGGGTTTCTAGCTCTCCGTGTTCCTCGTGTCTCCCTGAGCAGAATGCTGGAAGAAAGCTGTGAATGGGAACTTCACCCAAACACCCTACACGGCCTGTTTGAAACCCTGTCCATGGATCTGTTCACGATGCCATCAAACATGGTATGCAAAGCCTTCTGCCCCTGTGCCGGGATTGACTGAGGGTCACTGGACAATGTTTCCCTTCAACTGTGGGAAGGAACTTTCTTCTACTTTTTCCCACTTTCTCCTCTGATCACCAGAGTCCTCGCCAAAATCTGGAGGGACAGCACCAACTATCTTCTAGTGACTACATGGTGGCCACTTCAACCATGGTTTGCCCACCTTCTCTGCATGTCAAATCACAAGTTCATCTGCCTTCAAAGGAGATTGGACATCATCTCCTGGAACTGAGGAATGAGCCTTCACACAGACATCAAGATCCTTCGACTGACAGCATGGAGGACTGGCAAATAGACTGGAACTTCTGTCTCCATACTAAAATCTAATCAGTTTAGATGCAGCACTGCAACCAAACACAATGCATTCATACACCTTCAAATGGAACGCTTTCTGGGCCTTCACTTGGACCTTCACTGACTCCAGGCCTCCCTCCACCAAATCCTAACTTTCCTACATTCACTCCATACCAAAGCACTAAAACTGTTGTCAATGAAGGTTTACCTAGCAGCCCTCTCGTTTTGCAGAACAGTCAAAGATTTCTCCATCTGCACTCATCCCTGAACCATCAGCTCCTGAAAGGTCTACACAACCTGACTCTACCTGTCCAAATTGTCATACTGGAATGGAGCCTATCTATAGTTCTCCAGGTGTGGATGAAGCCCACATTTGAGCCCCTGGCTACTATAGACTTATGCCTGGAAGGTAGCCTTTCTAGTGGCAGTCACCCCAGCTAGGAAAACAAGCAAACTATGTGATCTGTGCATAGATCCACTGTTGCTTATCTTTCACAGATCCACTGATCCACTGTCTTTCATAGATCCGCTGTTGCTTATTTTTCACAAAGACAAGGCAATTCTGAGTACTGAGGCCAAAATGTCAGTCTCATTTGAACTGGGGAAAATGGCAGGAGCCCCTCCTATTTATACTAGAGGAAGAGGGGGGTGGGCTCCCACCAAATTTGAGCTTAGCTAGGAAAACCTTCCCAACAGGCACCGCACAGGCACAGACCCCATATGTGTAAATGCAAAGATGACCACTGGAAGAGCATCGGTTACAGGTAAGCAGCTTTATCTTCTTCATGCTGTGCATAATTTTCAATACCTCTAACAGGTCTCCTCTTACTCACTTTTATTTCTAAGATGAACAATCCCAGGTGCTGTGACTGTTCCTCATAAGGCAGTTGCTCCAACATTTGCTCATTTTAGTGGCCCTTCTTTGCACTTTTTCCAGCTCAGTTATGGCCTTTATTAGGTGTAGTGTCCAAAACTGCACACAGTATTCAAAATGAAGTCTAACTAGAGATTTGTATAAGAAGGGTATGGTCTTGGCAGTGTTATTTTCCTTTCTTAATTATGCCTAACATGAAGTTTGCCTTTTTCACAGTGGCTACACACGATAGGTTGACATTTTCATTGATCTGTCAAGCATAACTCCAAGATCTTTTTCTTGATCCAACACTTCTACTTCATATACCATCAACCTACACTTGAAATTGAGATTTTTTTTGCCCCAATGTGCATTATTTTATACTGCATTTGCCATTTTGATGTCCATTCTCCCAGCTTAAGGATAATCCTTTGGAGTTCTTCATAATCCTTTTCTGTTTTAATCACCTTAAGTAGTTTGGTGTCACCCACACGCTCGGTTACAGCTCATTCTTAATTCCAATCTTTTATGAAGAGGTTAGAAGGAATTGCAGATCGCTTTGATGATATACCAAGATTTTTCTTATCTATCAATGCAATGTTCAAGAAAAAAAGGGGGGGGGGTCTTTTTTCCTTAGCATGTGTTAGCATCAACCCTTAAGAACTCTTGGAAGCAAAATCTTTTCTAGCTTTAGTTCAGTCATGATGTGGATCTTGTTTTGGGCTGAAGCTGCCTTGGTCAACCTGTGGGATTGCCTGTATTATGACAGAGACAGGGAGCATGGCCCCATGATTCTTCTGCATCTATCCATGCTTTTCCCATTGTCAATCTTAATGCTTTTCTGTGGCAGTGCTGCTACTCTGTGGTTTTGCGCATACCTGATTGAGAGTGGGGTTTCTTGGGGACTTGGGATTGATTCTCTGGCACTTTGATTTTATTTCTGTGCCACCCAATAGCTGAACAGTGCTGAACAGTGTGCAACAGCACATAAAATGCCTTAAGAATACAACATAAAAACACAAATAATGATTGTTGTTGTTGTTAGTCATGAAGTCATGCCCGACCCATCGCGACCCCATGGACAACATTCCTCCAGGCCTTCCTGTCCTCCACCATCTCCCGGAGTCCACTCAAGCTCACACCAACCGCCTCAGTGACTCCATCCAGCCACTTCATCCTCTGCCGTCCCCTTCTTCTTTTGCCATCTATTGTTCCCAGCATTAGATGTCTTTTAATTTCTTGGCTGCAGTCCCCATCTGCGGTGATCTTGGAGCCCAGGAAAATAAAATCTGTCACTACCTCCATTTCTTCCCCATCTATTTGCCAGGAAGTGAGAGGACCGGATGCCATGATCTTACTTTTCTTAATGTTGCGTTTCAAGCCTTGAGCTACGCAAGCCCCTTCGCCACAACAAGGCAGTGATCCATGAAGGAGAAATAATGATAAAACAACATAAAAATTATACTGCAAAATTTGAAAACCAGCTTTAAAACTATTTAACAGCTACAGTCACTAACACAAATTGAGGCGTAAGCTCTCTGAGACAGCTGACCTTAGCACTGCAATATTCTTTTTAAGGTTCGGTAAATGACCTGTGTTGCAATCCAGGGTGCAGGCAGCAGAACTCAAGGCAGAGCAGAGTCCAATTACAGTCCAACCTCTAGTGGTGAAGTCATAGGCAGGATTACAGTCAAGGAACAGACTGAAGGCAGGAACCAGGCACACGTATCACGAAAAGACAAGGACACAGTTGTGAGCAAGCCAATGCTTGAGAGCCAGGGAACCACCAAGAGGTAAAGAGCAGGAACCTGGGGCAGGCTAACCAGTGTGGTTAAGTGTACAGATGTGAGTCGCAGGAGGTCTGGGTTCTCGTCCCCTCTCAGCCATAGAGCTCACTGGGTGATGTTGGACCAGTCACAGACTCTCATCCCAAGCTACCTGACAGGGTTCTTGTGAGGATAGGCTTAGGAGGAGGAGGAGGGGAATGATGTAAGCTGCCTTGAGTTCCTTGAGAGGAAAAAAAGTAGGATTATAGTGTGGCAAACAAATCAACGTAGCAAGATGCTACAAGACTGCAAGACACAGCACAGTACCGCAAGGCATAGCTGGAACCAGATCCAACAAGAGACAGGTGAGACAGGAACGAGTGCATTGCAGCTAGCAGAAAGACTTGCCCAGCTGAGGTGACACAGTAGGGCAGGAAGCTACAAGCGTCAGGCAAGATGCAGGAACTGAACCACAGCTAGCAGGAAGACCTGCTTTGCTGAGGCTTCCAGGAAAGGAAATAGCTTGCTCTTACTTAGTTCTTCCCTCAGGTCTCCAGCTGGTGCTCATCAGTAGGCTGAAAGCTCCAGCAGGGCCTGGACCAATCCTTCAAGTAGTGGCAATTGTTTTGCTTCTGGCCACCAGATGGAGTGTTGGAGCAGGCCGGATCCTCACTCTGTCATAAGGGACAGTCTTAATCAGATACTGAAAAGATGATAGAGTTTGTGCCAGAAAGGCCCCAGTGCGGATCTTGTTGCACAAGAGGGGGGCTGCTACTGATAAGGCACTTCTTGTTGTCACTATCCAAAGTTCCCTTCGATGTGGCAATCTGAGGCAGGCCACAGATCTTGATTGTAGTATCTGCATGAGCTAGGAGATGCATTCTGTCAAGGATTGCAGTCCCAAGCTGAGTGGGGCTTTATAGGTTAAAACCAGCACTTTGAATTTGGCTCAGGAACAATATAGGTAGTCAGTGTAAGTGGATCAGAATTGGTGTTATGTATCCAGACCTTCTGGTCTCAGTTAATTGTTGCATGTTGTATGAACTGTAGCTTCGGAACAGTCTTCAAGGACAACCTCACATAGAGCACATGGCAGTAGTCTGGAGATTCAGATTACCGAAACTAGTCTATTCCTGTCCAGATAAAGGCATCGCTGGGCCACCAGGTGAAGCTGGAATGAGGTACCCCAATCCAAAGGACAAAGATGAATCAGGGAGGACCCCCACCCTACAAACTTGCTTCTTCAAGAGGAGTGCAACTCTATCCAGAACAGGTTGAACACCCTCCCTCTGGTCAGAGGAGCCCACCCCTAACAACATAGTCTTGCCTGGACTGAGCTTCAGTTTCTTCATCTGTTCATTGGGGCAGTCAGGCACCAGTTTAGCACATCCACAGCTTTATTTGCTGAAGGTGAAAATAACTAGAGGCGTGCCCTCCAAAACTCTGGTTGACCCCACTCAGCAGTTTCATCTAGATACTAAAACGTATGGGGACAAGACGAATCCCTGGGGAACCACATCCTAGAGAAGCCAGGGGGCCAAGCAATATCCCCCGAACACCATCTTCTGGAGCTAACCGTCCAAGTGGAATCACTGCTGTGTAGTACCCCCAACTCCACCAGTATCAACAGGCCTACAATCCCTCTGTCTCTCTTCCAATATAGATGATCATATAATGCCAAAACCCAGCCTGAACCCTGTATGAAGTGGATGCAGGTAAGTTCCATTGAAGAGAGTCTGGAGCTAATTGGCCATAACCTACTCAGTAACTTTGCCCAGAAAAAGGATATTTGCCTCCAGACTAAATTTATTGAAATGTGGGTCAAAAGAGGATTTCTTCCGGAGCTGTTGCACCAGTGCCTCCTTCAGGTGGCATGGGGTCGCTCCCTCTGCATGTGTCTTTGGAAACACTGATCATGTCCCAGGCCCAGCTGGCCATTTTTTCCCTTCTAGTTTTTCTAACCCATGAGGGGCGAGGATCCGGTATGGATGTGATTGCACAGTCCTGTCCAAGCACCTTGTTAGATTCCTCAGACTGTACCAACAGTTCCAAACTAATGCTTACAAGCCGTTTCAAAGCCTTTGGACAGAACATATTCATGCTTCCATTCTTTGCCGTTTTACCTTGGCCTTACACATCTATTTGCTTTTAAACCCTTTACCCCTCCCCCCATCTCGGTTGCTCTCTGCTCCACACTTCCCACTGAAAAGATGGGAAAGTACTGGAAAGGTATTTCTCCCAGAAAGTGGAGATATTCCAGCAGGCAGGCGCAGAAATTCAGTACCAGCAGCAACACTGTTGTCTTTGTCACCAAGTATCCCTCCGGTAGAGGGCACTTCATTCCTTTGGCTGACCCAGCACTGATTTTCCCTTTACAGTTCCATTGTGCAACGTGAATTAAACAAATTCTTTTCCTAAGCCTAACTAATTCTGCAGCCTTTCCCATGGCGATGGGGAGTGGTGGACTTAGCAAAGGAGCTCTGCGCTGCAGCTCAGACCTACGCTGTACCCTTGCTTCTGCAAGCTTTAAATGAAAAGGGTTCAAGGGTTTTTTTAAAGTCACAGTTCATTTTTATTTGGTTTCACAATGTAGGATTCTGAAGTTCTGTTTTAGGCAACAAGCACTCTTCAAAGCTTGGGCAGCTGCATGTGTTTAATATATCATTTACATGCTCTGAGGTAATTTATTTTGTCTCTGGTAATCTATCTTGCTTACTAGCGATCAGTCTCCAATTTCCTTTAATAGGA
This sequence comes from Varanus salvator macromaculatus, assembly GCA_023646645.1. Classification (NCBI taxonomy): domain Eukaryota; kingdom Metazoa; phylum Chordata; class Lepidosauria; order Squamata; family Varanidae; genus Varanus; species Varanus salvator. The sequence continues at coordinate 43,583,662 of JAIXND010000674.1, read as the reverse complement.
GAAGAAAAATGATACTTAATTTTTTAAAAGGCCTAGTCTTTCCTTAGGTTTCTAAGTGCCCCAATAAAATATTCACAAGTCTCACTTTTATATATTAGGTCTTTGAATGCAATGAAATGGTTAGTGTCTCGCATTCCAGACATTATAATATATTTTACAGCAGTGATAGGCAAAGGAATTTCACAAAGTTCTCAGAGTTATGACCACCATAATGCTGCAATCCACACCAGGTTGTGCATGTGACAGTCCTGCACATTGCAGCAGAGGTGATCTGGAAGATAAAGATTGGAGGACAGTGTAGGCATATAAGTACCTGACTGTCCTATCTTTACATTATAAAAATTACTGGCACTTGCTTCTCCTAAAGCAAAGAGAGCAGCTTGTTCTCTCTGCCAGATGCATTCATATAACTAACTTTCTTCGGTATAAAAAGTGGCAGAACAAAGGATTAGTTGCTGCCATTCCTCCCATTCTGCATTGGTTCAATATAATTGCTTATCCTGAGAAAAGACAGGTGAGCATATATAATGTTCTTCAGTAAGAAAAGTTAGATGCTGAGTGCCAAACGACTGAAGCCACAGTGGGTTCTCTGAAAAACAAGAGAAAGAGTTATCAGCATGCATGGAAAATCCTGAGGTTTTCAGAAGTAAAACCAAAGCAAAACAGCAGAAACACTAAGGGGGAGAACATCTAAAGAACAGCCCATGAGGCCTGACCATGCTCAGTAGCCACAGAATATTGACTCAGTTGAATAAAGTTAAAAGGGAACAACTACTCAGTGGCTTTAGCTGGAGCTGGCTGTATAGCTGCAGTCCTTAGGGTGCAAGGACGCATTGTAGGTCATGAGTGTGAGAGTGGGTTAAATGTCCAATTTGCTGTTAAGAACATAGGAGTGATGCTGGATCAGAGTAAACTTCTTAGTCCAGCTGGACTTTGTTAGCCAGTATGAATGCCTTTGTTAGAGAAACTGGAATTCATAGAATAAGTAAATGCCTAAATACATAGGTCATTAAGGGTGCACCAAAACAAACAAAAAAGTCCTCCAGTTCCAGTCCTCCAGTGCTGGGAGCTGTACGATTTCTTTATGCCTGATCATGCATAGGATTGTACACTAAAGCAATTCGGTAACCTGGGGAAAGGAATTTCTGCTTTTGCTCATTGTTGCACCTTTATCTTTTCCCAGTGCAATTTAAAATCATATTTCAGTAGATCTCGATCAATCATTACATGATGCATTTGTGACAGAACTTAGTAGGAATGTTCATATTTATTTTTTTCACAGTGCCCATTGAATTCTAAAATAACTCTTCTAAATTATGTCCTTAATATAACTTCTTTACAAAAACTGAAACCTTTCCAATTGCTATAATCTCATAGCATTCAATGCATGTTCCGTAACATCCTAGTAAGCTGTTCCAACTTTCCCTGCTTCTTTGCCCTGTGACTAATCCAAGGCTCATTTTGTTAGCTCCTTCACTTCCTTTGGCCTTGCTGTTACTGTCTTCTCCATTGAAACTGGATATTTGAGGACTCCTAGCACATGGAGATATGAAGGAGCTGGAGAACCTCTGTATGTTGACTTTTTTGTCCCTCTTTCCTCCCCCTTTCTTTTCAATTCTTTCCCCTTTAAGACTTATTTCTCTTCCTTCTGTGTGCATAGGTTTCTGTGTATCACTATGTCTGCATGGAAGTGAATATGGATGGTGTGTGTGTATGTGTGTGTACACATGCAAGTGAGAGAGATTGAGAGAGAGTGGATGTGCATGTAGCTTTGGTCCTTCCTACTGCTGGCATATTGCCCCTGGAAGTTTTCCCATCAGGAATCTGAAAAAGGTTTCCCAGCCTTGGATAATTTAGTTATGTTGTGATAATTTCTAACAATGTTGTGTTCATGTTTGTAAAATTTCTCATTCGTGTGTGTGTGGATGGGCGGTTATGTTTTAAAAGAATAAGACTAGCTTGGCAACGAGAACGTCTCCTATGAAGAGAAAGACACTTCTGCATATGCAAGGCAGCCTTGCCAAGTCCCTCCAGTTTTCTCACCTGTTTTGGCCTATTCATGCCCCATCATGCAGCATTTCAGTGGGTCCCTTGGCTCTCAGGAGGGCCCACCAGAGGATTTCAGTGGAGGGTGAGGAACCAGGAAAGCTCCATTACACAGGTGGAGTTCTGCCCTTCAGTGTCTGTATTGACATTGTTGGGCAGTTCCTTTAGCTGTGAGGTAATCTGGATACATATAGATTGTTATAGATTTACATGCACAAGAATTGTGGCATGGCGGTTAAAATGTTGGATTGGAACTTGGGAGATCCAGCTTCCAGTCCTTATTTGGCCATGAAACTCAGTGAGTGACCCTGGGCCGGACACTGACTCTCAGCCTAACCTACCCCATAGGGTTGTAATGAGGATAAAATGGAGAGGATAACTATTTAACTACATTGAGTTCCTTGCAGGAAAAGCATTTATATATATATATATATAGTTAAATATATATATATAAATGTATGTATGTCAGTTTATTCCAAGAAGCTTTAGGCAGCCTGCAGTCAGTCACCCAGAGGCTTTAGACTACAACTTCTGTAATCTTAGTTGACTAAGATGGGAGTTGGGATGGAAGTTGTGTTCCAATACTTCTGGAGTTCACCAAATTGCCTTATTCAGAGATTTTTTTTTTTAAGCCCTCTTAATTTCTTTCTCACTTCCTGTTTGACTTCTGTGATAAAAGTAGATTTCATTTCCCTTGGGAAGACGTCTGTACTGGTTCTTCCAAATAGTAATGTACTATTTACATTTCATTGGAAATGGTCTGGTGGGCCCCGAGGTATTCACTCAGCATTATTAATCTTTGAAAGAATTTAGTTGTAAAATTAAACTGATGTGGAGCAGATAAACATACAAACCTGCAATTCATTTAGCCCATCCTGCTGATGGAGCAACTTCCATCAGTGGAAAGGGGAAGGAGTAGGTTCCTCTTCCCTTCTGCAGGCACTGCAAACACCCTTAAACTCTGCTATGGAGGGTTTCAGGAACTCTTTGGAGCTCTTCCTAGAATGGAATGGGAAGGGGGCAACAGGAAGGGGAGGAAGAGGAGGAGAAAGTCTTGTTGCACAAGTGGAAGTATGGCCATGTGATTCTGGAGTTGCTCATAATGCTAATGTGAAGGTAAATGTCCACAAATCTAACCCTAAACCCTACTGCTTCCTAACTTCAGGGAAACCTCTTCACAGCATTTTTACAGTGAATAAACTTGTTAATTATTAAAGCAAATCAACAGCTCTAAAATGTCCCATTCAGTAGCTCCTGTATATTAAATACATTTGTAAAGGGCTTTCCAGATTCATGCTTCAGCACATGTACGCATCCCCAAGAAATGTTTTCTGCTTCTAGACTGTAATGGAAGCCATATTTTTATTAAACACCTCCTTTTATCACAACAAATCAAAGTTGTCCTGCAATTTAATTAATGCACAAGCGGTACATGCTTTTTCAGTTTTTGTATTCTTAAAATAATTGATATGCTGTTTATGTGTATGTAAAAAAGGGGGCAAGACACTCAGTTTAGTCTTTTTTCTAATCAGTGGATTATTTTTTATGTTTCAGACAACTATTTAAACCATTAACATTCAAAGAAATAATCTCGCACTTACATTAACTACTTTAAAGGAAGATCTTTATGCAATCCATATTTCAAAATAATTGGCAACTGCAAATATCTTTGTTGCTGAGGATGGGATAAGCCTTGGAGGGATGTCTTCACAACTGAAACAGTTGTATTAATAATCCATCAAAGCTCTTGCCTTACAGAATTGCCTGCAAATCTCACTGGTTTATCTCTAGTGTGCTCTGATACGCATCATATGATGCAGTTCTACTTCGTTTGGTCTGAGGCAAACGATGACCTAAGTTTAACACTTTCCTCGCTTCTGAACAGAAATGAGTGCCTTGTTTCCTATGGTAACATTGTTATAGCTCCAGTTTTTCTCTCAGTTTTTGGGGCAAGTTCATAGTAAGTTGCAAGGAAAGTGCTCTTCTCAATGGAAACGAGCAAGGAGGCGCTGCAGGAACTAATTTAACTCAGGAGGATTGCTAAGACCTGACAAAAGCCACCCTTGTTTATTCAAGGTATGCAGTATTTCATGTGGTTATGGGCATGGTGTATTAAAAGAACCTTTATTGTGTTTAGTTTCCTTTACAGAAGACGAGAAAGAACAGCTAAGAAGATTCACTAACAAAACTTTCCTGCTTGATAAAAGAACCTGTCATCAAGTATATCTGAGCCTAGTTGATATACTTCTGGCATATTGCTATGAAGTTTATGCCACCGAAGGAGAAAAAAACGTGAGTTCTCCCCACCCCACTCCATACTTTCCTGTATTAATTTTAGTTAAGAATAGCAGTAGTAAGGCTAAAAGGAATTACTCTGTCATCTGTGGGACATGGCTTTTGAGGCAGGCTTTGTTTCTGGATTTAAAGCACATTATGTAAAAACTCTTTCACTAAGTTACTTTGAAATTAACAGTCATCTGTGTGTGGAGAAGGGTGGGGCAGTTGTTGTTTGAATGCCAGTTTAGCAGCTATGCTGAGATGTGTATGGCAGTGAAGTCCAAAAGAAGCTGAAACGGTTTTACAGGTAATAGCTAAGATGTTGATTATCTGGTTTATTAGGTTTTTTGTACTCTTGAAGTGTCGTGGAAAACATCCATTTTATATGTATACATTTGCTGTGCATAAATTATTATCCTTTTTGACAGAAGTAAAGTTTATATTTTGAGAAATACAATCCTTTCTATTCGCTTACTTTTTTCATGTTATGTTTCATGAAATCTTCTGCAGTTTGTCTTACGCTAATTGTTCAGAGTTTTGTTAAGAAAAGCCTGGACATCTTAAATTAGTGCTTGTGGGATCCTTTTGTGCACCACCTGACATTACATCCTTGGGGACTAAGGGGGATTGACAAAGATTTAAGGTAGCACCAGGTCCGTACTGGAAGTATTACGGAATTGGGTCTGGGAATGCGGATGCAAGGAAACTGGTAAGGCTAGGAATGGGGACTCAAGGCAGAGAGTAAGCTTACAGGAAATGTTTATGATGGTCTTCCCCAACCTGGTGCTCTCTGGATATGTCGGACTGCACTTCTTACAATTCTGTATTTGCATGGCCACTCCCTGGGAAACATGTCTAGAGGATATGGGGTTCAGGAAGGCTGTTAGGGAGTAAGCAAAAATAAAGAGCCAGAAATTGGTAAGTAACATAGGTTCAGGAAGTAGGACAAACTTATTACAAGGATTTCCTGAGATCAGAGTACTGTAATCATGTTGTTACCTGATAAATTGGGCATAATGTATCTGCATTTCTTTTGTTCTTGCTATTTAACACCCTAGCTTTGAGTTATTTTTACCAAATTGGACTTCTTATAGAACAAGTTGGTTTCTATCTCACCTGTGCACTGTAAATTTTAGTCTTTTCAAAAGAATTACCTTCAATCAGTTTTTCTTCAGTGTATAGTATATTGTGTTTGGTTCCCCCCTCTGCGCACACACTCCTGAAAATAAAAAGTTTATAAATGGGGACAAACGAGTGAATATTTCAAACTTTTTAAAAAATGAGACACTTACTCTAAAGTTAGAGGGGGAAGCAATTGAAATTGTTTGGTGCCAGCCAATGCTAAAGACAACTGGGATCTTTCTAGCCTTGACATTATTTACCAGACTAACAGTATCTTTTTTTTTCTTTGGAAAGTTTTGGGTCTTGCCCAGTTCTACAGAGAGCAAATGAAATGACTAGTCAAAGTAGTCAGTATAAATTCCAATTAATTTCAGCCTATTATACTATTTTGAGTCACTGAAACTTGAAGCATATCTTCTAGTTTCCATTTACTTCCATGAAAATAGACTCTGTTTTTAATAAACACAATGTTATGTTCTAATCAAACTACTCCCTTCTTTTTAATAAACAAGGTTGAGTCAGCATGGAATATCAGAAAACTGAGTTCAACTTTGTGCTGGCTGGAGGTAAGCACAAAGTATTTGTCATGAAGTATATGTTAAATCTATTGACCTGATAACACATTTTACTATATTTCACTCCAATGTGAGAACAGAACTGGATTTTTACAGGTAATTCTTTAGCCTTACTCTTTCTAATCTACTGTTGAAATAAGCATGCTTTGTTTTCTTTTATAATCTGACTTTTTAAATGATGTTCTACACAGAGTTTTACTAGCATTGCTGAAGTCCTGGTATCCTTTGGAAGAAGAGTTCTATGCTATCCACTCTACCGACACTTCAGTTTAGTGACCCGGGCATTAAGCGATACAAGTATGATATTACATCTAGGTAAGATGTTTAAATTTTATTATGCAGTTTGAGTTGCAGGCATGCTGTCTTCATAGTATGGCTGTTTCAAATAAATTCTCAGAAATTTCTTTTCCTCTTGAGAGAGAGAAATGTTGACCTTTTAAACAAGAAAGCTGAACATTAGGATAGTGTGAGAAAGTGTACTTGAAGGATGATTTCACAGAATACTGTAGTAGAGTTGGAAGGGGCCAGAGGGCAATCGGGTGTATTTTTGACCCACAAAATAAAGGTAACTGAGTGAATAGGTCCCCTTCAGGGCCTAAGGGTGCAGCTGCACATCCTGTCCAAGTTCAGATTGGTAGAGGTGAATCCTGAAAAATGCTGTAGCCACAGCATTAAGCTGCCGTGCACATATGGTGACTAGACAACTCCAGGAGCTCTGGAAGAAACTGAGTATCTGGACCCATTTCATTCTGGCTTTTGGCGTAGTTATGGAACGGAAGCTGTCTTGGTTGCCCTGTGGGATGACCTTTGCTGGGAGAAAGATAGAGGGAGTGCATCCCTGTTGGTTCTCTAGACCTTTCAGCCACATTTGGTACCATCAACCATGGTATCCTTCTGGATAGGCTGGCTGGGTTGGGAGTTGGGGGCACTGCTCTGCGGTGGTTCTGCTCTTACCTGGCTGACCAATTCCAGATAATGTTGCTGGGGGAATGCAGCTCTGCACCATGGCAAGTACAGTGGTATCTTGGCTCATGAACGTAATCTGTTCCGGCACTCTAGCCGTGACCCAAATTGGTCATGAGCCAAGTTAAATTTCCCCATAAGGTTCAATGTAAATAAGATTAATCCGTTCTGTAACTATTTTTTTTAATCAGAAAAATGTGAAACAAAGTGACAAAGAACAGCAAAGAACATGGCCATCTCCTCCCCAACTCCAGCATGACCGTGATTGTGCCTGTCATCCCTGCATGCAACCATCATCCCAGCACGCTGAGGGGGACAGACGGGTGCGAATGCAGGTGCACTTGAGGGGGGAGACAGGCGCAATTGTGCTGCGGGGGTGGAGATGGCCGAGATTGCAGTTGTGCTCGTGCAGGAAAGACGGGCACAATCATGGGCGTGCTTATGCAGGAAAGATGGGCGCAATCTTGGCCATCTCCCCCCCCCCCCCCAGCATGATCGTGGCCATCTCTCCACTCGGGGGGGGGGGAGATGGTCACAATAGCGGTCACTACCCAATGCAGAGTTCATGACCTGAGTCAAAAATTTTATGAAATTTTTGTTCGCGACCCGATTTGGTCGTGAACTGAGGTGTTCTTGAGCCGAGGTACCACTGTATGTCATGGAGTAGCACAGGGCTCCATCTTATCCCCAATTCTTTTTATCATGGGGGGATAAGCTGCTGAGAGAGGTTATCAGGACTTGGGCTGAAATGCCATCAGTATGTGGATGACAATCAGCTCTGTCTCTCATTTCCATTGAACCCAGGTGAGGTGGTAACAGTCCAAAACAAGGGTCTGGCTGGGGTGATGGGCTGGATGAGGGCCAACAAATTGAAACTTAATCCAGACAAGACAGAGGCTTTGTTGGTAGGTTGCTCCCATGTCTAGATGGAGGTTGTTTTGGATAGGGTTGCACTCCCTCTACCTGACAGGGTCCAGAGCTTGGGGATGCATCTGGACCCTGAGCTGTCCTTGGAGCACCAGGTTGGCTTCGTGGCCAGGAGTGCCTTCTATCAGCTCTGGTTAATTCATCAAGTTTGACCATATATAGACAGACAGGACTAGCAACAATAATCCATGCTCTGATAACCTCTTGGTTGGACTACTGTAATGCGCTCTATGTTGGGCTGCCCTTCAAAATGGTCTGGAAGTTACTGCTGGTTCAAAATAGAGCAGCTAGGCTACTGATGGAGACTGGTAATACCAAACATATAACTCCTATTCTCTTTGAATTACACTGGATGCCCATTGAAGTCATGGTGCACATTGTGATGTATAAAGCCCTAAATGGTTTAGGACCTGAATATCTGAAAGAACATCCCCATCCATATAAGCCTAGCTGGAGGATGGGTGCCTGAGGCAGGGCTTTCTCAGTTCTGGTGCCCCATCTTTGGAATTGAGATATTCATCAAGTGCCATCCTTATACAAATTCTGGCGCCAGACTAAGTTGTTTTTATTTAAGGAGTATTTTAATTGTTTATTTTAGTTGGAATTTGATTTTAATCATATTTTAATGTAAATTTTAGTATTCTTAATTATGACATTTAAGATAATTCCAATCTGTTGGTGAACTATTACTTGTTGTTCCTGCTATGATGTTATGTTGTTATTATTGATATTGTGGTTTTAATTGTGTTCAATTGTGTCATTTACGATGTTTTATGTTGTTGGTTTTTTATTATGTAAACCGTCTAGAGAGCCATTTAGCTACAAGATGGTATACAAAAGTGCTAAATAAATAAAATACATCTTCCTGGGGGATGCATTTCTAAACAAGCTAACTTCTCTGACTATCTGGAATACTGCTTCTTCGCTGTCTGTCTCCTTGCATGACTTTGCAGTAAACTTTTCAGACTGTATAATAGTGTGTGGCTTGTTACAGCAAAACACCATCTGGAGAGTGGTATTCCAAAAGTATACTGGACGCTCACAGAAACAGCTATTGGGACAGTAGGGGACACACAATTAATTGAAATGCTCAGTAGTCAACGTCTTATGATGTGAAGCAAGCACTTACTGTCCTGGTATAGTGGGATTATTTGTGTCTGTGTGGCCAGCATGGAAATGTTGCGGTCTAGTACATGAGGGATGGAGAAATCTGCTGTTCCAGTGACTGCTGGTTTGGTAGAAGGCAAGTTGCTTTCTAGAGGATAGTCTCTTAAGAAAAGCATCAGGCACGTCCAGGCTTATGATCTTTTGTTGTCTTGTATACAGTGGTATAGAAATATGCATAGAATCAAAAGGACTCAGGTTATTATCTTTCTAGCCACTGGGAGCAGGGGGCTTGAAAGGTTTAGCCTGCAATCCTATACATCTTTACTTGAGTAAATCCCATTGAACTCAATGGGACTGACTTATGAATAGTCATGCATAGGATTGCACTGTTAGTGCACCTGTAGCAGTCGCTGAGCCAAGCTTTCTGTTGAATGAACTAGGTAGAAGCACAGCACAAATCTATTCTTTACCATTGCCCCATTCTTCCCATCACCAGTAATGTTTAACAGTTTTAAAGCATTGTAAAAAGTCACAGTTCATTTTTTTTCTACACTGGCAAATCCCTTTGGTTGTGTAAAGTTACCTAGGAAACCTTTGTAAGTTGAAATGTGATTGGCTCAGTTGTGGGGGGAATTCAAATAACTTAGGCTCCACTTGAGCATGTAGTTGACAAAAATGAGTTCTTAACCACGTCCACTTGTATTATTTCATTAGGAAAAGCGAGAGCACAGAGCATGATTATGGTTTTCCAGATGCTTTCAGGGAAGTTAATGAGACATTAGTGAATGAAGTAAGTGGAAGAGTGGTCCTAACAATGGAGTATATAAAATAATTACTATGAATAGAACATTATGAGTAAAATCTGCATTGAAAGTGTCAAGTATTTGTGCACTTAATGCTTCTGCCTGTAAGTATAGGGTATAATCCTGCTTGTATTTATCTACAGTTGTAGGAACAAACCATTGATCTTTACAAAACCCCCAAGGTTTTTTTTTAAAAAAAAACCTCATTTAAAAAAAAAATCAATCCATTGGTAACTATTTGACTATTTTGCCTCTGTGTTCTCCCCAAGGCATTGGATTAGATGAGATCTGCATTGGAGATTAAATGAGGCCGGGGATTTATGAACACAGATTAGAGTCACCCCCCTTGAAGTCGAGGGGCTCCTAAGGGCATTGGACATTACAAAGGCGCCAGGCCCTGACGGGTTACACCCGAGAGTACTTAGAGAGTTGACAGGGGTTCTCTTACGCCCGCTGGCCTCTATTTTTGAGGCCTCGTGGAGAATGGGTGAAGTTCCAGAGGACTGGAGGGTGGCATCAGTGGTCCCAGTTTTCAAAAAGGGTAGTAGGAAGGACATGGGGAATTACAGACCAGTTAGCCTTACATCCATTGTAGGAAAAACAATGGAAAGGCTCATAATAGAGAGAGAGCTAGCGATGCTAGATAGGGAAGGGAGGCTGGCAGCCACACAACACGGCTTCCGCAAAAACAGGTCCTGCCAGACAAACCTTGTGGAATTCTATAACAAGGTTTCGAGATGGCTAGATGGAGGGGATGCAGTGGATGTGGTATACCTGGATTTCAGCAAGGCCTTTGACAAAGTGCCCCATGATATCCTGGTGGAGAAACTGAGGAGTTCTGGGATACACCAAAGCACTGTCCGGTGGATTAGGGCATGGTTGACTGACCGAAAGCAGAGGGTTAGTGGGGAATCATCAGGATGGCAGCCAGTGACAAGCGGGGTCCCCCAGGGCTTTGTCCTGGGGCCAATCCTGTTTAATCTTTTCATAAATGACATGGAAGAAGGGGTGAACAGTCTGCTGATCAAATTCGCAGACGACACTAAAACTGGAGCAGTGGCCACAGCTGAGGAGCAGGTACTCCAGACCCAAAAGGATCTGAACAGGTTGTGGAAGTGGGCAGGAGACAACAGGATGGCATTCAATGCGGATAAGTGCAAGGTCTTGCACTTGGGGCATAGGAATAGCTGTCAGAAGTACAGGTTAGGTGACAAGTGGCTGGAGAACAGCACTTGTGAAAGGGACTTTGGGGTGCTGGTTGACCGCAAGCTAAACATGAGTCAGCAGTGTGATGCGGTGGTCAAGAGGGCAAACGCTACCCTTGGTTGCATAGCCAGAAGTGTGGCTTCTAGATTGAGAGAGGTATTACTACCACTCTACACGACTCTGGTGCGCCCACAACTGGAGTATTGTGTTCAGTTTTGGGCCCCTCATTACAGAAAGGATATAGCCAGGTTGGAGTCAGTGCAGCGTAGGGCCACAAGGTTGGTGCCCGGTTTGCAGGGGATGCCGTATGAGGCAAGACTGAGGGAACTGGGTCTCTTCAACCTGAAGAAGAGGAGACTCAGAGGGGATATGTTGGCGACATACAGGTATGTGAGGGGATGTTACATGGAGAGGGGTAGAGACCTGTTCTCCCCTGCAGAGGAAGGCAGGACGTGCTCTAACGGAACAAAGCTTAGGGAACCAAGGTTTCATTTGGATGCCAGGAAGCACTTCCTGACAGTCAGGACCCTGAGGGTGTGGAATGGGCTTCCATGGGAGGTCGTTGAGGCCCATCGGTGAGGGTGTTCAAGGATAGGCTGGACATGCACATGGTGGGCATGTCGTGAGCGGAGCTGGCTGGAGCCGGGGATCAGACTGGATGGCCTGGGAGGCCCCTTCTGACTCGCTCTGTTTCTATGTAACCATCCAAATTGTGGCATCCAAACAATGTCTAACATTGTTTTCTCCAGTATCATCCAAATCAACTAACAAAATGGATCTAGAGTTGGCTCTAATAATGTTAGTCAGTGACTGGGTCTACAGTTTTGGTTGACCTAGGTATCTAGACCGAATTCATAGGTTATTTTTTTATTAGCAAAAAGATAGGTGAGAATAGCATGTACATTGATGCAGTGAAGGCCACAAGCCGACTTAGCTGAATTTGACACATTATGCCTGCATGACTGAGCAAAGACATGATGATTGGTACCGTTAGGAACATCCTATACCATCATGCTCACCTATAGCTCTCTGGGGAAGGGGTCTTTCCACTCCATTTTCAGACTTCCTTCTACAACATGGGGGGCAGACCTATATTTCTATATTCTTTGGCCTACTAGTCTCCCCAGTTTCAGACTTTATGACCTGCAAAGCTATATGCTTGCTTAGGAAAATCTGCTCCTTGTGATTGAAGATACACTGCAGGCTTCCACCACAATGACGCATTAATTATATTTATTTTAAATATATCCAATTAATGCATGTTAAAAGCAAAATAACCCCAAGATATGCATATCTAGGGTCCCCTTTGTATGCTTTCCTGTATTGTAGATGTCACACTCTTGGAGCTCTGGTGGTGACAGATGGACTTACGCACATTCTCTTATTATTAATGTTTTATATGTGAATGTGTGGGCCTCCTCTGGGGCCAGATAGGGTGACCAGTTGCTGCCTTGGCTCTGTACTTTCCCTATACTGAGCTTATAGTAGATTTTTTAATCTCTCTCAGTAGATAAAAAATTTGCTTTATAAAATTCTGACATGGGTATGACTCCTAGATGACAGTGACAGCAGATTGAACTGAACCAACGAGTATTTTAAGGAAACAACTAGTGAACGCCCAAGTTTTCAAAACTGGCAGCTGCTGCTGGCTTACTGTGAGTCAGTTCAGAAGCCGTGATGCCAGACAGCCTGAGGGTTGTGCTGTCCAGTCTGCAACAGTCCGCCAAACTGCATCTCCTGGGTCAGCAGGACTCAGAGCTGAATATGCAGTCCTGCTGGCGTTCAGGCCCAGAACCTGTGGAATTTCACTTTGCCCAACTACGGCCTTCAACAGATGGAAAGTTTGGAAACATCTGATCATTGGACATTAGATCAGTCTATATAACCTGGAATTTTGAAATGCTTATTTTTCTATAGAGGATGTGTAGGTAGCACTCTGCCCATAGACTTCCTTTTTGTGAGAGGTAGAGTGAAGGTGGAAGATTCCTGAGAGTCCCTTGGATTGCAAAGAAATCAAATCAGACAATCTGAAAGAAAATCAACCCTGACTGTTCTTTAGAAAATCAGATATTGGAGATGAAACTCAAATATTTTGGCCACCTAATGAGAAGGAAGGACTCACTGGAGAAGCTCCTGATGTCGGGAATGACTGAAGGCAAAGGAGAAGGGAATGGCAGAGGTTGAGGTGGTTAGATGGAGTCACTGGGGCAGTGGGTGTGGGCTTGCATGGACTCTGAGGGATGGTGGAGGACAGGAGCTCCTGGAGAAATGTTGTCCATGAGATCATGAAGGTTTGGACATGACTTAGCAACTAAACAAACAAAAGAGTGAAGGTGATCTCTCTTGCCAGTTGTCCTTCTTGAAAAATTGTTTTGAATAGTCACAGCAGGAAGAATGGGCAAAAATTGGCTTCTCTAGTCCTTAAGTACCTTAGAGACAGCACTCCTCGCTGTTGTGGTAGTGTTGGCAGTAGCAGTTTTGGTGGAAATTGTGACAGTGTCCTAAGCGGCCAAATTTATCTTTAGAATAAGTATCTAAAGTTCAGTATTTCTGCTTCAGTTCTTCAGTTTTAGATCGTCAGTCATGTAGGCTATATTTTTTCATTTTTTCCAAAATAATTGAGGCCTGGAGTTCTTGAGATCACAAGTAGATCTCTCCAGCTACTGCGGAAGTGTTTTGGGGTGTGGGATTGTAAGCACGCCAGGAAAAATACATTGTAGTTTAGAGGTGAAGAAACCTGCCTAGGAGTTCTGTTGAAGTGAGGTTCTTGATGTCTTCAGTGAAAAGGTCGACTGGCAACTATTGTCGGTTCATGCTTGATCTTAGGATGGGTATATCTAGAGTCAGTGTAGCCTAGTGGTTAGAATGTTGGACTGGGGACCTGGGAAATCCAGTTCTGATTCCCACTTGGCCATGCAGATCACTGGGTGACTATAGGCCAGCCACTCCCTTTCAGCCTAACCTACCTCACAGGGTTGTTGTTTGAGGAAAAAATGGAGCCATGTAAGCCACCTTGGGTTCTTCACAAGAGGAAAAAAGGCAGGATATAAATTCAATGTACTAGTAAGAATAATAATATATGGATTAGGTATCTTATGAGGAACATTTTAGCTTGCTGATAGTAGATGATATCCTGTAATATTCTGGCTGGGTGGCAAAATTTGGTGTTAAAACCAGTAATAGCTCTTGTGGTGGATCTTTAAACTGCTATTTAAACTTGTAGCATAGTGTAAGTAGTTTCGTTGCTAGGGAAACTCGACAAATAAACCTAGTTCTCTAAACATATGCATGCCTCCATCACAGGCTTTTGTCTTATGAACAAACTATGTTTGTGTGTTTGGACTGTATGTCCTTTGATCCGAAGGACATTGAAATGTTGGCGCTTTCTTCTTTGTCTTGTTAGATCTAATTTAAAAATGTAGCATATACAAACTGAGTTACATTTGATAACAATTGGATTAGTGAGTTAGAAGTACATAAAATATTAAAATAGCTCTTGACATAATTAGTAAACTGTGAGTGGTGGTATAAAAATAGATTAATCACAAGTAGCTCAGATGTGATTGTAAATGTTGCTGTTGTTCTCCTGTGAGCTCTGCAGATAAAATACGTTGCTAGCCTCTGGGGGAAGAAAGTATTCAGTTTGATGTTCATCTACCGTTACGTTTACCTGCTTGGGGTAAAAGTAGGAGCGGTGAATGCCGTTGTTTCTGGGGGTTTACTGCCCATCTTCCCTGCGTTTCGGTACTAGTCCTAAGCACATTTACTTAGGACTAGTAAATCTCATTTATTTTGAGGGTGTTTGCTACCTTGATATACTTACTTGCAATGACCAGAAATGAAGTCTTACAGCTATTTGCTGCAGTGGAATAAACAATATTTAATATGTAGGATTTAAAGACCTTATTAACCATCACCAACCAGCCACACTGTATCTTTCCTGAGGATTCTCCTGTTGGTTCAGACTCTTCGTAGAGAGGTGGAACATTTGGCACAGAGGTGAACCTTTGAAGGCTGCTTTATTTAGTTGACATTCTGGTAAACCACCCCAAGATAGATCTTACCGTATTTTTCGCTCTATAAGACGCACTTTTCCCCCCCCTCAAAACTAAGGGGAAATGTCTGTGCGTCTTATAGAGCGAATGTGCCTGACACCCGGGACGCTGCCCGCCCGCCCGCCCGCCGGCACCACCAGGCCGGCATGTGCTCGGCGTGCCCTGCTCCACCTCGAACTCCGCGAACTGATCACCCCCACCGGGAAGCTCCGTGCCGCCGTCGCCGCACCGCCCCGCGCCATTGCTCTGCGCCGCCTCGCACCGCGCCGTCCCGTGCCGCCACTGCCGCGCACCACTGCGCGCGGCCGCCCCACGCCACTGACGCGCACCACTGTGCCGCCCCATGCCGCCGCCTCTGCGCACCGTCGCTCTGCACCACCGCCGCTCGAGCACTGCCATCCCGCGCCGATCCACCCCCCCCCCCACGCCACTGCCACGGCAGGCGCAGACAATCCTTCTAAAGCCTCCGCCGCTCGCACTGTCATCCCGCGCCGATCCGCCACCTCCCCCTCCACGCCAATCCTTCTAAAGCCTCCTCCGCTCGCACTGTCATCCCGCGCCGATCCGCCACCTCCCCCTCCACGCCACTGCCGCGGCAGGCGCAGATGATGCTTTAGAAGCACAATCCTTCTAAAGCCTCCACTGCCCGCACTGTCATCCCGCATTGCCATCCCGCGCCGATCCCCCACCTCCCCCCACGCCACAGGGGGCAGGCACAGATGACTCTTTGCTTTAGAAGCACAATCCTTTTATTAAAGTTTAACAGGTTAAGAAACAGTATACATTGAAACAGCGTTCTCTTTGAGATGTGAGAGAAGCAATTGACAATGTAAAGAGCTGGACACATGGACTGAGCAGTCAAATAGACATTGTTTCTTCCAAAAGCCTTTTGATAAAATCCATCAACAGACTCTTGAGAAAACCTGGCAGTGATGGAATAAGGGCTGTGTGTGCACACACATGTTGTCCTATGGATCAGTAACTGATTACAGAACTGAAAGCCAACATTGAGAATGCATGGTATTCTCACAAGATTCTGCATTAGGATCAGTGCTTTTCAACCTGTTCATAAATGATCTGGAATTAGAAGTGAGCAATAAAGTAGCCAAGTTTGCTGATGATACTAAAATAAAACATTTAAAAGGGATTGTGAGGAATTCCAGTGGGATCTCTCTGAGCTGGGAAAAAGGGCATCAGAACGGCAAATGCTTTCAGTGTAAGCAAGTGTAAAGTTAGCATGCTGGGGGGAAAGAATCTCATCTTCAAGTATAAGCTGATGGAATCTGAACTAGTGCTGACAGACCAAGAAAGGGTCTTGAGAATGTGGGGGACAGCTTGATGAAAATGTCAAATGTTAGGAGGAAATGCCATAATTAGGAAAGGAATTGAAAATCAAATTTCCAAGATCATATTCCTCTTACACAAATCTTTAATATGACCATACTTAAAGTATTGTGTACAGTGCTGGCCACCACACCTGAAAAATGACATTGTTGGAAAAAGTGCAAAGAAGGGCAACTAAAACAATCAAGGGATTGGAGCAGCTCCCCTATCAGACTTTGTTACAACAACCAGGATTGCTTCTCTTAGGAAAATGATGAGTAATGGGAAGCATGGCAAAGATGTTCAAAATTATGCATGGTGTGAAAAAGTGGAAAGTGGGACATTTTCCTCCTCTCTGAAAAAAAAAGGGTTAATCCCCATGAAAACACCCATCACTCCTTTGTTCTGGAAAAAAAAAAAAAAAAGATTCAACAGCAGAAGTGTAGTGAGCTTGAAATACCTTTTGGGAATGGAAGGGAAGTTCCCCACAATTCAGCTTTGTCTTTCAAGGGTTGGGCCTTTTCATACCTCATGGATAATTAACTGGGACTTCTAAATGCTTAACAAAAACAATGTGGATATAAAGTTCCCTTCCCAATTGAGGATACAAGAAACACAATTATTATAGTGATCTCTGCAACTGTGCAAATGTTAGATTTTCATGCCCTTGGTCCAGAGGAAGAAATGACGCACAAGAGACCACTGAGTGAACATTTCTCTCGACTCAAAGGGATGCGTAGATGCAGCCCGAGTTTCTTAAGCATCACTTTTAAATATGAAAAAAAAAGAGAGAAAAGTTGGAGGATTGAATTTAGGTCTCTCCTCATTGCTCACCTTCTCTGTCTAAGATAGAGGCAAGAAAAACCAGAGAGAGCAGGTTTGCTGGGGGTGTGCAATCGAAAGAATTTTGTTGTTAGTCGCAAAGTCGTGTCCGACCCATCGCGACCCCATGGACAACATTCCTCCAGGCCCTCCTGTCCTCCACCATCCCCCGGAGTCCACTCAAGCTCACACCAACCGCCTCTGTGACTCCATCCAGCCACCTCATCCTCTGACGTCCCCTTCTTCTTTTGCCATCTATTCTTCCCAGCATTAGGCTCTTCTCCAGGGAGTCCTTCCTTCTCATTAGGTGGCCAAAGTATTTGAGTTTCATCTTCAGGATCTGGCCTTCTAAAGAGCAGTCAGGGTTGATCTCCTCTAGGACTGACCGGTTTGATTGCCTTGCGGTCCAAGGGACTCGCAGGAGTCTTCTCCAGCACCACAACTCAAAGGCCTCAATCCTTTTGCGCTCGGCCTTCCTTATGGTCCAGCTTTCACAGCCAGACATTGCAACTGGGAAAACCATAGCCTTGACTATATGCACTTTTGTTGGCAGGGTGATATCTCTGCTTTTTAGTATGCTGTCTAGATTTGCCATAGCTTTCCTCCCCAGGAGCAAGCATCTTTTAATTTCTTGGCTGCAGTCCCCATCTGCGGTGATCTTGGAGCCCAGGAAAATAAAATCTGTCACTACCTCCATTTCTTCCCCATCTATTTGCCAGGAAGTGAGAGGACCGGATGCCATGATCTTAGTTTTCTTAAAAATATTCAAAAGAATATTTACAGTTTATTCAGACCTACAGGAAATACATGTGGCATTGAAGGGACTGCAGAGATGGATTCTATATAAGATGTTTTCATCCCCTAACAGTTACATGCACAGTCTGTGGGGGATGGGGGGGGGTCATGCACACAGTATGCTAGAGGCACATGAGAGTAAATCAACTGGGATTAAGAGATCCCAACACATCCCATAGTTTATTAAATAGTTCAGTAAACCATTTGATTCAGAATATTTTTTTTCTTGTTTTCCTCCTCTAAAAACTAGGTGCGTCTTATGGTCAGGTGCGTCTTATAGAGCGAAAAATACGGTACTTTTTAAAATGAACTGATATAAAGTTCTATATTCTATGAGGTTATTACACTTTTGCCCTAAAATGCCTCACTCTTTATTATAATTTAAATGTTCTCTTTCTACCAGCTATGGCTGCCATCTGATCCAGAGTGAAAGGAAAACAGCTATTCCCCTCTTTACCCCTGTATTGTGAAAACTCACAGCATCTTCATAGTGGGGGCAGAGAGAAATAAAGACTTAAGGCAGCCTAAGTCTCTGGACTCGTTTCTAGTATCTTTTCCCCTTTCTCTCTTATTTTTCAGTCTTTCCCTGCTACCATGCCATGTGCTTGGAACAAATGTGATGCCACAGAAGACCTAGGCTTGTTTTGTACAGTGTAAGTGGCAGTTCATGGTGAACAAACATGTACAAAGCATTTAGAATTAGGTGATTGTGTTCAGACAGCAGTATATTCTGCACTCAAGGATTGAGCATGGGTTGTCGAACTCTGCGTTGCTGACGTGTGGATCATCACATTGTCTAAACTTAGCTATGCTAACAAGCCAATATGACCAACCCATGAAGAGTTGTTGTTGGTGCCACGCAGAGATGGGTCATGACCTTTCCCCTCCCTGCAGTGGAGGGCAGGGTGCGTTCCAATGGAGCAAAGCTCAGGGAACCAAGATTTAGGGTGGATGCCAGGAAATACTTCTTGACAGGACCCCTAGGGTAGGGAATGGGCTTCCACAGAAGGTGGTTGAGGCCCCCCTGGTGAGGGTAGGGATAGGCTGGACCTGCACATGGTTGGCTTGTCATGAGTGGACCCAGCTGAAGCCAGGGGTCAGATTAGATGGCCCAGAAGGCCCCATCTGACTCACTCTGCTTCTATGTTCCTATGAACTATGGGTAATTTCTCATGGTTAGCTGGTTTGAATAAGAATAATGCCCACTCAACCCTTGAGTGGGCATTATTCTGTTGCTTGAGCTCAGTCTTTATGTGTTTTATGACACATTTTCCCCTTAAGAGTATCAGTCCTTCCCTGCACCATAGTTCTGATTCAAATCAGGCAGCACAAATCTGAGTTTTGTTAGATGCAAGCCAGAAATTTTTAAAAGCAGCATGCATAGCATGACATGTTGTTTCAGGTAGTGCTTGTGTCCCAGATCTGGCTCCAGTGAGTTATAACTGTGTGTGTTCCATTGCTTTGAATAGGATTTAGCCTTGACAGTCCTTGTTTGGATTGGGGTCTGTGTCTGGAGCAACTGGGAATAGTCGTGATGTCTCAAGGCACAGCATGAAGGCACAAGATGCAGCAGCCCTGCTGAAGCTGGTCAGGTCTGGGGCTTGTCAGTGCCTGGATGGGAGATGGCCTGGGAACCCAGTCTGCATTGTCCTGAATTCCACCATGGAAGGATGACTATAAATAAACTTCATTGTTGAAAAGGATCTTGTACAAAAGACTAAAACACAAAACAAATTGGCCATGTGTTTTAGAATACTATTTTTTGAATGCTACTGTAACATTTTCTCAGGTTCTGGTAAATGTTGCTTCCGACGTCTGTTTGGACGTATCTCTGAGCAACCCTAACCATAAGCAGCATTCTTAATCAAGAATAACCTTTGTGATTTAAACAATGATTTTCTTGCTTGACATTTTTAGGCTAACTGAATTTCACCATTCCCACCCACCACCCAGGCATTAACTTTGAGATGCAGAAGAGAAGATAAACAATAGCTGTAATTCAATTTAAAAAAGTATTTCACCTGGATTGCATGTACATGCAGCAAATTGTTGTTTAATTAATAACCTACAGTTAGTGGTTAGACTGTGATTTAACCCACAATTAAGCTATAGTATCTGAGTTTGAACATCACATAGCAATCTCTGATCAGCCTGCTTCGGCTGATAGTAAATAGTAAAAAGTATTTTACTTGAATAGTAAAAACAAAAACAAAAAAAGGCTGTTGTATATGCCTCAGAAATGCATTTCTGAATGTTGGATGAATCAACATAGAAACAGAGTGAGTCAGAAGGGGCCTCCCGGGCCATCTAGTCTGACCTCTGGCACCAGCTGGCTCCGCTCACGACATGCCCACCATGTGCACGTCCAGCCTATCCTTGAACACCTTGAAACCTTTGATTTTTCATCATTGCATATGAACAGCTGCTTTGCTGATACGTAACTTCAGTTGTCAACTTGCAGAGTTTGCATGTATTCCCTCCTCCTGCCTTCCTTCCTTCCTCCCTTTTTACATTAAGTTGCATTCTGAAAGTACAACTGTTAGGAGTGCACACTTTTTTCTTTCATAGTACAAATATTTTTCTGCACACTTGTAGCCTATTTAGCTGCGTCTTGCTCCCTGCAGATAGATATTCGAAATCATACCATCTTGGACAGCAGGGGGAGTTTGGAGTTGAATATTTGGATGTTTTGCCTTGTCACTTACATGTTGCTTTTCCTCCCTTGTACTTGGAGTAACTGAGGAATGCAAATCCCAGAATCTTTGAAAGCTGTCACCCGCTTTTTAAATTCAAGTGTTGATATGTTCATATGGAGTTATGTCTCTGTGTTATCCCTGACCCATGAACATCTCATGTTAAGGCATTTGAATTGTAGCTTTACTGTTCTACAGATCTTCTCAAAAAAGCAAACTTCAAGCAGTGGTAGGAAGGTGAATTGAAGTTTTCCAGTGCAGTGGTCTAATGCCTCAAAAATATATTTAGAACTGGACCTTCATTCAGTTTAAAAGCTCATTTCACTTTTCCACCAGTCACAGTTGAGATGGCGCTCTGCCTGTAATAGCAGCTATCGGACAAATGTACCTGGGCTCATATGGTCACATTATAGGAAATGGTGTAATCTCTTAATATCAAGATAGCTAAGCTGGAACACTACTTAAACAAGGAAAATTCCCTTCTATATCCAGCTTTTTGTCTCCATACAATTTTGGCTCTCTTGGTGTATGTGTATATATATACATTTTCTAATATCCAGTTATACATTACCCATCTCATATCATTAGGACAACTAAGTTTATTTACTTAATACCAATGAAACATGATTTATATACTCTAATAAATTTGTTCTGTTGGGGTAAGCACAGTTCAAAATGAGTTTATTGTTTTAAATACTAAGGGCTTTCACAATGCTAGCTTGGCTCCCTTGAGAGCTGTTGCGAAAAGAGGCAAAGGTTAACCATAAAATGGGTTGATCATAAGAGAGAGTCTATGTTAGTCATGTGGCATAATCTGAGGCTTCATGGTGCTGTTACCAGGGCTGTTTAATAGTTATACGAAGTTACTGCAAAAGTTCATGTATAGCCCTGGCATTGGGCATCAGAATGTCAACAAAGCTAAGACTGGGTTCACAAAAACAAGTTAAGCCATGGTGGTTTAGCATGTTGTCTGAACTGAGCACTCTTCATGCAGGGTGGTTTATAAGTCACCTTGGGCCTGGGGTGCCACAGTCTGTAGTAGGGTTTAATAAACCCACCATGGCTTATTGTGTTGTTCACATCCATAACATAACAAGCCATGGTCAAGTTAAAAAAAAAAAGCAGCTGGTTGGCAAGAGTGACAGGAAGGCTTGGAAATCACAAGCCTTGTCCCGCCACCGCTGGAATTCCCCTCAGGGCTTGCCACATCTCAAGATGCTGTCACATGGGTAACTTGCAGAACCAAGGGGACAGTTGGGGCTTCCTAGTACACCCCAAAAACTTGGTGAGCCTGCTTAGAAGGAGGAGAGAATTGAGGCGATATCCCCCAAAATAGATGTTATAGGTTCCTTGGTGGGGGTTGGGGGGTTGTATCCCTGTGTTATTCACATTTGAGAAAATGAACACACCTCGAGACTACATGTGATAAAATTTGAAATTAGAAACACCTTCAGTCAATTTTGCAATGATTATACTGGCTATCAATTGGTTTGGAGGGGGGATTAGAATGTGGTGTTTTATCTTCTAAAGCCTTTAGCATCTTTTTAGAAACTGTTTTTTCCCTCTATATGAGCCCTCATGTGGGAAAGGTCATGATACCATCCAGAGGGCAAGTGACACCTGTGTTTAATCCTAATTGGTACCCAGGACTTGGTGCAAGCCACAAATCTTGTTGAAGTAATTTGAGAATTCAGACCACAGTGCAATCAAATCCAAAATGTATGTAAGTGGGAAGTTGCTAAGGAAGTGAAGAAAAGTTTGACTTTAAAAGTATAAGTTCTTAAAAAGATGGGTAATTTAAAAGGAAGCTGGAAGGGTTGAAGGTAAAAGCTTTCCAAAATGCTTGAATTCTGCTTGAAACCACAATAATAGAAGTTCAGCTAGAAAGTATACCACATATTAGGCAACGGACCATCATGGCTAAGGGGAAATGTGTTTATATGCTTCCTAATGATCTAGACCCCTAAAATTTGGTGGATGTATAGTTCAAGGCATGCTAGAGAAATCTGAAAACAGGCATTTTTATATCTCTCCCTCCAAAGTAACCCCTCATATTCTTAAGATAGTGCTAGGCTTCTGCAGAAAACTGGACATTGTTACATAATGTCTGCATAACCAAGGGCTGGTGTGTATGTTGGGGGGCATCATAGCTTATTTCCCCCTTTGTGTTCATTCAGACCCCATCATCGTCTGGATCAGGGCTGAGAATAGTTCAGGCTTTCAGGATCTAACTGGTTCATTACTAGAACCTGGAGATCATGGTGCAAGTGAGACACACACTTAGAATTATATAATTCTGAGCCCAGGAATTATTTCATTGCACATCCTGCCCCGCCCCCCCCACACACACACACTCACTCACTCTTGGTTTAATCGATATATTTCTCATTTCAGTAGTGAAGGAAAAACCAATCATTTAAATTAGGGAGGGTATAAAATCATTTTGTTGTTGCTGTTACTAAACAATGGGGAATCAGGAGTTCTTACTAGTCAACCGCAAAACACTCTGTTCTCCTGATAGAACCAAATCTATCTTGTGCCCACCTGTGGTATAACTGTAGTCAGTACTCTGATTGCTAGAACTAATATTGAAGGGGCAAGTTTGCATCTAGCAGTCAGAATCCAGCACGGAGGAATCCTTGTAATTCTTTACCATGTTGTTGAATAAATTGCATATTACTTGGGGTCTAGGACTCCATAGCACATTAATATATCATTGGAAAACTGACTCCTAAGACAACTGCAGAGACCAGGTAGTTGCTATGCAATGTAAACCCCTTGGAAATACTGGGATGCCAAGAGGTAGAGGAAGCAGCTTAATTTAGGCAAATGATAAATTAGCAAACATTTGGAGCAAAAGTGATTCAGATGGGACTGTAGATGGCACTTCTGGTGACTTTCTAGTCACTGGCACCAGTATTGGACCATAATATCAGTACATATCATGCTGTATATTGACTGAGAAAGATGTTTTCTTTGTTCTTCAGACAAAAGCAACTTATTCATAAAAGGGTCAAAATTTCAATTTTCAGAATTTTCATTTTAAATTTAGCTTAGAAAAAAAGCTGTGGATGAAGCTTTAATAAAAGAAACCATTTTTAAAACAAATATGACTTTAACTTTTTAGAAGTTAAAGCAGTGAGTACTGTAGCCCTTGTTCCAGATCCCTGTGTTGTGAATATGAAAAGAATTCAGGATGTTTGCATGGGCTGCTTTGGTTGCAGCTCCAAAGTCGTTGCTAGTATTTCACTGCTGTCTATACACATTTTTCTTGGGTATTCTCTTAGTTGGATGGTACTTCAGATTGGGATAGGTGAAGATGGTAACTTGATATTTAGAAGAAGAGATTCTTCTCATGGTTCCTTAAAGAATTCTCTTTACCGCAGTCTGAGTGAGGCAACAGCAATAAGGCTGTTGTGTTGTTTTCACCAGAAAATGTCATGTGGATATTTTCAAAATAGGGAGGGGAATTTCTGCCTGTATGCTATAAACTGAACAGTTCAGTGGAGCCTTAAGTTGAGGACAGGAGAGGAGAATCATAATTTCAGTACCTGGCTAAACATTGCCACTTATGTTCAAATACTAGAGCTCCCTCCTTCATGAATTTTGACACACCTGGAGATTCACCATGCTGGCAAATTTATCTGATTTTCATCTCCCAATGATATAAAACTTTGCTTGAAAATGGAGAAACAATAATGGCATTGAGGATTTGAACTGGCAACTAACAATATGCTTTTAATAACATGGGCCACTCAGTTCCCATCTACATTTTCAAGTAGAAAATTTACAGCAGGGGTCTCAAACTCGCGGTTCGTGGGCCACGAGATGATATTTTGTGGCCCCCACTTGACATCAAAGTTTAGTGATAGTGCGCTGGCGGCGCCCAGGCTGGCCTCCAGGAGCAACGCGAGATGAGCGGCCCACCACCACCACCACCACGGTGGAATACTTGATGCAGCCCAGACTCTACTTCCAGCGGCCCCCAGGTAAGTTGAGTTTGAGACCCCTGATTTACAGGAAGACGGAAATTTTAATGTGGTTGCATATTCTGTCTCTTACAGGTAAAAGTGCAGTTTTGAAGTGCCTGTTAGATATTCACAAGATTTTTCGTGAGAATGATCCTGCGTATATTCTTAATGACCTCTACATCACAGATTACTGCATTTGGATTCAAAAAGCCAAGTAAGTTTTAAATCTGTAGTTCACTTGATGAAATCATTTTGGCATACCTGATCTGATAATCTTGTAGAAAAATGAGTGCAGATACTGGAAACATCCATCTGAGCTTTTACATAGAAATTTTTATCAACCCATTCCTTCCTGCACTATCCACTCATTGTGTTCTTGAAAGGCAAAAGTAGGAACTGAAGAAACTTGTCCCTGTCATTTACACAGAATTCAAACAAAGTGCATTTTTATTAACTTTGATTCTGTAGAGACCACAAGCATTACGTTAAAAAGTTTACATGTCTTGTGATAATGTGGAATATTTTGAGATGAGAGAAACAACTGACCACATTAAAGTAAAACTTCTATTGCACTTACTCAGCCGAGGAGCTATATGAGCAGTTGTTCAGATTTTGTATAAAAGAACTTCTACTGCTGATAAAGCAGATTATTCCCATAAAGTTGTACACAGATGTCATGAAGGCACTTGATCTGTTGGCTGAATCTGTTTTGCTTACATACTTGGAAAGAAAGAGTTTCAAGATCAGAAGAAAAATGCGAGTTGGCAATAGGTAGCATAACTGGGCGCAGTAGGGCTGGGGAAGCTTTTTTCTGTGGAGTGTATTTCCTCAAGGTGAGGCAAGGGTGAGTGAGAGGGGCAGGGAGCTGTGTGAGTGACAGACAGCCACACACACATATTCTGTCGCACTCTCATACTCACCCCAGTCACATTTGGCTTTTGTGATGTGGTGAGAAAAGGCCTTCCTTCCTCACCATGCAGCCCAGGAGACAAGTGACCAGTCCATAGACAAAGGGATCGTTCCTTTTCTTTATGTCTCGATCACTTAGCTTCTCTGCTTCACCATGAGAAAGGGACTCCACTTTTCAGTATAGTGAAATGCAGCTCCCTCTTTCCTCTGCCTCAGGAAAAGCTGAAAATTGGAGCTGTAGTGTCCTGCTTCAAAGCACTCCCAATGGAACAGGCATCTCCAAGATTTCTCTCGTCTGTTGCTTTTCCTGTTGAGAAAGGTGGGAGGCAAGGGAAACCTTAGGGAGCTATCTCTTTAAGCACATGGGAAAGTGGTTTTAAAATGGCTGTCTTCTCTGTCCCAAACCCTTGCAACAGAAGAGCTTCAGAAGACAGCAGGGTCTTGGTGATGCTTCAGTGGGCCACATGGAGCCCATGCTCCTCAGGAAGTTGCTGAACTGGGCCAGAGTTTCTCCATCACTTTCACAGATGTATTTCTATTTTATTTATTACATTTCTATACCACCCAATAGCAGAAGCTTTTTGGTAGGCTCGAATTGAGGGTAGGCATACGTATGTCTCCATGTGAAAAGGGACCAAGTCTGTTGTTTGAACCTGGGATCTTTTGTAGATACTGCGTGCTGGGTATCCACCCAGATGTGGTCTATTGTAGGGATATGGGAGGTCATTTCCCTTATATAGAAGCCATGCCACCTGGATTCAGGTGACATGACAAGCTGTGCCTGGGTAAGAAATTAGGCAATAACGTCTGATACTTCTGGCTGTGTGAACAAATCTCCATGACTTGGTTTAGCTGTGGTGATTGGGTTGATGTTTGTAGGATTTGTAATAGTGCTGCATCTATGAGACTTTGAATCTTTTTCCTTGAGTAGTTTGAGCTGAAATCAATTTCATTTGCCTCCTACATGTCAGATTATTTGGGACATTTTGTATGTATTGTAGACAGATTATGCAATGTTAAAAGCCCTAGCAATACTTAAACATGCATCTACTGGAAATGTGAATAAATGGGACTGCCATGCAAATAGTTTTCCACTGCTATGGAGTTGCTTACACAGCATATGAATAAGCAAAACAAAATTTTACGTTCAAAAAATGTTGTGGGTATATTATACTGTTTGAAAAAAGGTTGTTTTCATGTCAAACTTAAAAGTGCTGTATAACACTAACTCCGTGTTTTTGTGTGTTGCAAAACCTGCTTGCATGTTTCTCAGATTTTGTTTTATAACAACACCTGGAGTTATATAGCAGCTATTCATGCAGGAATGTTCTACGATACCTTCTTGTTTCATCTGAGCTGGGGAGTGTCATTAGCAACATCAGGCTATTAAATCCATTTAAGAGAGAGATCTTGTGGCTACCTAGACAGTGTGTAGGATGCCATAGGATACATTGGATTGCAAGTGTGAGGTCTGTAGCAATGCTTTGATCTTGGTGGTGGGGACCATGATTGGACCCCCTCCCTTCCCCTTGCAGCTGGCATGGAGAAACCACACTGGCTGTTCTCTGAGGTCAGGGACAGGGAGAGGGGGCAGTGCTCCAGCCTCCTTCCTTCACTCTCCCAACTTATTGTGTTGTGAGCCGCCCCGAGGCTTGTGGCAAGGGGCGGCCTATAAATTTGTAAATAAAAATAAAAAAAAAATAAAAAAAAAACTTGCTCAGGTGGATGGCAGAAACTGGTTGTTGCCTCTGCAGCAGCTGCTTCTTTGCCCTGGATGCTCATAATATCTAGGGCACAATTGATAGGATTGTGTCCTAAGTTGGTTAACCATTTCGGCATGTTCTGAAGTTGGTAACCACTTTTTCCTGGTTTGGATGAAATGGGAAACATTGGTTAATTGGATACTTCCTTACTTGCTTTTCAGTTTGCACAAATGGAGGAACAAAGTAGCTGCATGTGTGCCCAAGGGCTTGTTTATATCTTTGTTTATTAAGCTACAGTATTAATTGTCTGAACCAAACCTCTGTGTATGTGTTATGGCGATGGCTGTTTGTTTTCACTCTCAGGAATACAAAGAAAGCCCTGCTTGGTATTAGGCTAATACATAAAGGGTAGGTGCAGAACAGGGTTGGCAGACTTCAGGCTTGAGGAATCTACTTCATTTTTCCCTAGAATGCCACCATCAACCACCCTTAAGATCCAACTCCTTGTGCAAAGGATGCATATTTAGAATTAAATAATTCTCAGCCCAGGAATCTGGTATAAGTAGCATATCTGAATGAAGCACTCTCTTCTTTCAGACAAAAATCCACTCCACTAAGTTTAGTTACTCTAAACTTCCTTAACTTCAGCAATAGAATGGGAGGCAATTTGTTGCTGCTGTTAAACAATCAGGAGTCAGATCTACCAGTATCTTCATTCTGTCTATTGCTTGTGTAGACTGTAGTCCTAATTTATATTAAATTTCTGAAGGCACCATGTCTGCACGTGGACAAATATAGTGGATGACTGAATAAGCAGACTAGAGAAATCAGCATGAATGAAGCTAACATTTTTGTAAAATAGGTTTTCCACCAAAAATAGTAGAACAGCTTTGCTTCTATTGTCAGTGAACATAAAATCTAGGAAAAACATAGGCCATATATTAACACATTCAGTGCATGATTGTATGCTAAGTACCAGTAAAGAAGAACTTATTTTCTCTAGAAAGAGAGGAATTAAACTATTTTACTTTAAAAAGACATGGTACAATTGTTGCATCTCATTAAAGAAGTTTATGAGATGGGCAACTTGAAAATCTCCTGTTGCTAATATTTCTGCTAAAACATATTGCATCATATTGTTAACA
Source organism: Varanus salvator macromaculatus (assembly GCA_023646645.1). Classification (NCBI taxonomy): domain Eukaryota; kingdom Metazoa; phylum Chordata; class Lepidosauria; order Squamata; family Varanidae; genus Varanus; species Varanus salvator. Next base: position 43,555,220 of record JAIXND010000674.1, on the reverse strand, counting down.
GCATCTGTAATAGACTCATAGCTGCCTGTTGTTAAGGGCCTCCACTTCTGTGACCATATGCAAAGGAAGATGGTCTTCTTAATACAGAAGAGGGCATCTTGGCAGACACAGCTTGTTAAGACAGGGTAAGGAAAGCAACATCTGCTATTTTTTTCTTTTCTCTTTTTCCCCTTCATTTTTAATACATGGTTTCCCTCTGGTTTGACTAGACCCCTGAATGTAGTTTTTGTGAGCTTCAGACTGCAGTTAACTCTCTTGCATAGTATTATGTGAATTGAGCATTGTTCTGTAAAAACTGTGGCATACCTGGATTTGGCTACATTTTAAGTGTTTGTTGTCTGTTTCTGATTTAGAATTTCACTGTGATGATTTGACCGGACTCATGGTTTGTACCTCTGCTTTTGGAACATGCTTCTATTTTGATCCTGTAGTCTTCTGCTAGAAGAATGGTGAAGGGATAATTAAAGTTCAACGAGTAGTGTAGTAACTCTCAGTAACCACAAACTAGAGTAATGTTTTGGAGCCAAGCCTTATGGCCTTAAGCTTGTTAGGAAGAGCACCAGAGATAATTACCCTGAAGCATCCTTTCCTCATCATTTCTTTGCTGAAGCAGGTTCACCCCTTACAACTTGCAAGAAGGTGGGGTTAGAGCCTCTGCGTACTAAAATACATAGCAAGAGACGCTGTCTTTTGGTTCTTAGCTTGAGAAGAGGAACTGACATGTCTGTCACTCACCCAGGCAGCTTTTGAGGCCCATGCAGCATCTCCTGGCTTATTCAGGCAACCGGTACTGCCGTACCATCCTTCTGGCACTCCCTTGCACAAACAGTCCCCAGGACATTCACTATTAAATTAACAAGTCTTGATGAAACTACTTCATCTTTTTCTCTTCAGTTTTAAAGAGTTCCCTCTGTATATCTATGACAAAATGTGAAATACAACCCAGAACTATTTCCTGTGCATATGAAATTTCAAGCTGTAATGGAATAGTTTGTGAGGTGCCAATAGGTTTTGTTTCCTTTGAAAGATTAATGCTACTGAGGTAAAGGTACAGGAACCCTACCGACCCCGTCCATTTGGTCCTCTAAATCATAGACCACCCTCAGCATGGATATGCAATTGATGGAGTTCTTTCTTTGGAGAGATGACTTCTGCTGTTAACTCCTACATCCACAGGGAACTCCTACATCAAGTCAATGCACATGCTTCATGAAAATACCAGACTGAATGCCCCCCTGACAAACCCATGTATCAAAGGGCAGGGCATGGACTGAAAAATTAGTGTCTATCCTGTCCAGTCATCCCTGAGAATGGGAACATGGTGCCTGGAGGACCCCTTAGGAATCCCCCTCTTTAGCTTCTCATTGAATACTTCAAAGGGAGTTTAATCCTCCAATATTTCTTTCTCTTACAATCATGCCTCTCTCTCTCTCTCTTCTCTAATCTACCTTCCCTTTATGTATTATATAATGCCATACTGACATCTATAGCTACTTTCAGGGGAGAATGACTGCTTCTGGAAAGAAAACAAAAAGAATAGCTTGCCAATGAACTCTTTGGGTTGGAGCCTGTAAGACTAATTTATTAAGGAACCATTATAAGAAGCCACAGAGGTTATTGGATCGCTTTCCTGGAGCTTTCCAAAGAAATCCTAGGTTAGGACATTTTTTTATAAAAGCTTGAATTGTAAGGTGTCCTGGCTTTTTGCCTTCATGAAGTCTTCTTTTTCGACTCCAATTGAAATATTGAGGGGCTGTATTTTCCAGAAGGGATCACAGTTGGTTTAGATCTGTGGCTGAGGGGTGTGTGTGTGTGTGTGTGTGTG
>JAIXND010000674.1:43505253-43553385 GCA_023646645.1 Varanus salvator macromaculatus | reverse complement strand
AGCGAGCGAGCACTCTTTGGAGGTGGCTTCTACTGGGCCTGATCCTTCCCCTCCCCTTTTCCTGGCTGGTGAGTGATGATGCTCAGCTCAGTCTGGTGGCCTTACTCTACCTGGCCTCCTAGCTTGGGCAGGAGCTGGCTACAGCCACGTTCTCTTTGGTGGATGGTACTAGCATATGAAACTTAAGGAGCTGAGTAAATATAAATTGTTTTCCAAGACTCACTGTATTAGGCTGTCTGTTTCTAAAGACTTGTTCATCAAATCTTTTCAGAAACTGATGGGTTTCATTCCACATTTTAATGGAAGCTTTCAAGGCAGCTAAGCAACCTGGTTTTCCCAAAGGGACTCTACCCTCCTCCCTGCATTCCCCCAAGCAATCATTTGTTTGCCAGCATTCAAAATGGCTAAATGCAGGTTCTTGCAAATGGTAGCTTTCACTGCAGCAAGTCTAACTAACTTGTAAAAACTATCTATTCATTACACAGCCAAGAGCAGAAATAACAAAGTAAAAAAGTTCCTACTTCCCGTTCTAGTTAAGCATGTAGAATTCTATAGCCCTTTTTCCCCTTTTAACGTTTCTGTCTGGGTGAGTAGTGTAATTTTCTGTCTGGGTGAGTAGTGTAACACATACAGGACCATGTGTATCCTTTCTTTCAGATTGGTTAGTACGCTTGTACTATGTTGCTTAAAAATTGTAAGCCTAAATCCTGTTAGAAAACGTGTAACTTGTGGAACCATATCTTAATAAACTTGTGATATAGGACATTTTCTCCAAAGCTATAATAAATTTGCATTAAGTAAACTATATTTTAAATACCCATAAGCATTTTAAGGGAACTCTGAGAAATTATGTACCACTGATGTAGGGGATGAAATTTTCTATATTTTATACAAAGAATGTACTTACTGTATAATTTCCAGTTATTTTCTAATAATGGGTCACTGACAAATGTTTGTTTCAGCTATTTAGTTTGCAGGGATGAAATGTGCTTTTTACTGTCCCAGGTACTGCTTTTTGACATAGCTGCAAGGCATCTTGGAAGCCTCAAAAGTGCAACATTGTGAATGTCTCGTGGAAAGAATGCAGGAGTACCGGGTTGGAGAAGTCCCAGAGAGCAGTGTTCTTTGCCCCAGAGAGCAGTGTTAACCATCACCCCATTCAGTTATGTGGGGATTTGTTTGCTGTGGTAAAATACAAGGTGAATAAAATAGTCCCCCTGAAAAAGGACTGTTAGTCTAAAAGGACCTGCAAGGCTTCTTTTTTCCACCCCAAAGCCGCCTCCTCCGGGTTCTTTTAACAAAGTAGTTGGCAGTATCAGATTTTGCATATGCTGTACTGTAAAGCAAATACCGCATGCAGAGTGGTTTCTAATATTGTTTTAATTACTCCCTTATATGCATTCCACATAAAACTTTCTGTTTATATGTAGTTCAGCAATTATGGATGGGTGAGACATATTGCAGAAATCTGCAAAACACAAATGGAGAAAGCTGGTAATAGGCTCTCCCAGGTTGCAGCAGATACATAGAGAGCACTGGAGGCAGCTCTTACAAGAGTCTCGGCAGGTGTTGTCAACATTTTATGTTGAAAAGCCAGATGCGACCAGATGGAAAATTGCATCTTTAACCCCTGAGGTCATACAGCATGTTGCCTCTTCACTTGATCTTCCTGCTAGGCAAGCTTATAACATTCCCTGCTGTCACTGTGGTACTACTTTCATTTTTACAGTAAAATTAAAATAAATTTGTCATGATTTGATGGGGGAGGGAATCAGATATTTAAGGAGTATTTTTAAATGGTATTTAGAGAATGCTGGAAGCCTGTCATAGATTAGGAGAATCCTGTTGTCTCCTTATATACTACTGTTTTAAAAAAAGCTACCTTCTGACTACCTTCTCATTGCTTACATGTTGGGCCTATGGCATCACTGTGGATCACTGTAGGAAAATCCATAAAACAGAGCAGATATATTTTGCAGTTAAGTTGCAAAGGTTTGTGACATGAGAACCGAAGGCAGCTTTTTGATTTCTTTGAGTCAAGAGGACCATCAGGGCTGTTGTGGTGAAAGTATACCAGTTTCTTTGCCTCTGGGCTGAGTCACGTGATAAACCATCCTGAAAATAAGCTGGGTTGTTTGCTTGCTAATCTATATTACTCCCATCAAATGACTGCAGTTTGCAAAGGCTTATTCCCCCCTTAGTCCTGCTGCCTGTTATAGGCATTTAGCACATGGGCCTTAGTGGGGAGCAGAGAATTTTTAGTAGGTTTTTTTCACCTTCAGGGAGGGGACGGGGGGCGGGTGGGTTTTTAACTGCAGTTATATGTTCGAATTTTTACTGTTGTAAGCCGTCCCGAGGCTTTACTGCGATGGGACGGCATAGAAATGTTTTAATAAATAAATAAATTTGCACAGGTTTTACTTTTCTTTAATCTTTGGGGAAATATGTGCATTTTTTTAACATTTGAAGAGAGTTTCACATATGTAACTTTTTTAATCCTGTGTGGCAGGGCTTAAAATTTCAAGTCTAGACCTGCTAGCCAGGCAAAAACCTTACTCTCCACCAGTTGCCCCACCAAACCTTGCCCAGGTCCACCTCCAACCTCACCCCAGGCCCATCCCCAGCCCTGCCCCCAACCACGCCCCCTTAAAGCTTATGAAATTACATTTTTCTTTAGAATAAAGAGTCCAAAATATAAAAAACAGCAATTATAACATAGCTTTATTATGTCAATTTAAACATAACAGCAATAGCTTAATAGCAATAGGGTGCGATCAAAATATCAAGTAGTTAGTACTTCTTCAGCACATGGGTTCCTATGCATAGTCAGCTACCAATTTTATTGAAAATATATATTTTTATTTTAAATGAAATCTGTAGCTGATTGTGCATAGGTGTGCTGTGCTTTGTTGTTTTGTTTTTTTTCTTTTTTTCTTTTTGAAATATTTAGGCCCCAGAGAGCAGCACTAAAATGGCATTGTTAGTTTTTTTTTAACATTGTTGGTATTTTTTTTTTACTCTTTTTGAAATCATTTTGCCCCCAGAGCACAGCACAAAAAATGTCATTTACCTTAAGCTGGCGGGTGTAGGGATGTGCACCGGTGGAAAGCGGATCTCTCCTGCACGTGTCCCCTCAGCAGCGCTGCCAGTGTAATGGTGGTGCCGAAGAAGCAGGAAGTCAGAAACCGGAAGTCGGCTTCAAAACGAGGTTTGGCGTGCAAGTGGAATGCAAATTGATCCCCGGGGCCTGGGGATCACATTGCAAGCCACCTGCTCCATTACTGTGCTCTCCAGAAAGGAATTTACCCTCGCATTTGGCGAGCAGGCGAGCATAATTTTCAAGCCCTGCTATGTGGTATTGGTGTAAATTTAACTTTAAAAACAATGTTTGAGGAGAAATAAATAAATAAATGGCACAAATCTGCTAAAGCATAATAATCACTCTACTGTAGCTACTTTAATGAATTTGTGTAACTCTCCCTGAATGTTTTGTTAAAAACTAAGGCAAATTTGTGCAAATTATATTGAAAGGGACAACCCTCCCCCATTAATTCACAGAAAAGTCACCAAAAGTGGTGGTGGCAGGGAAATAATGTTGACTTTGCCCAAATCTTCCCAAAGGCGGAGGCAAAAAAGATATTGCTGTCTAAGGAGGTAATCAAAGTGCAGAGTAAATGGATGGTGCCATTTCAAGATGTCATCGGAAGAAGACGTCCATAGGGCGACTGCCCAGGAGATTGCTACCAGACCCCAATCCCCCCCGCCACCGTCTCGCTGGGAGGCCCTCTTACTCTTTGAAGCAACTCTGTCAGGTTCAGGTGTTACAAAAACCCACCCTAAACAACCGAGCTACAACCCACAGATTCTTTTTTTGTGGGGGTGGGCAGGTGTTATTTGCCAACATCAACCTGCAACATAAAAGCTGCATCTGGTTTCTGCATTGCAGCAAGCCACTGCAGCTACTTATGGTGGCAACTCACTGCAGCTTAGCATAATGAGTGAATCAGGATTCTGATTTCTCACACAATGTATGGTTAAATTATAGAAAATCTTGCTGATTATTCAGGGAGGTTGTGGGCTCTCCTACACTAGAGGCATTAAAGATGCAATTGGACAGCCATCTGAGAGAGATGATTTAAGTTGGAGTTCTGCACTGAGCAGAGGCTGGACCCGATGACCCTCTGGTCCCTTCCAACTCTACTATTCTATGATTCTGTGGAAGTGGTGCTGCCATGGGATGTAGTGATGGCTCCCAGTCTGGATGCTTTTAAAAATGGATTGACAGATTCATGGACGAGGAAGCGATCAGTGGCTACCAACCTTGCTGACTATGTGACACCTCCTTTAGCAGAAGTGACATAGCTACCCAAACCAGTTGCTGAGGAGCTAGGGTAGGCAGAGGTCCCTTATCTATCCTGCTTGAGCGATTCTGGTTTGTCACATGTGTTTGGAGTACTAGACTAAATGGCCCTTTGATCTGATCCAGCATGGCTTTTCTTATGTTCGTAATATGGTTATTCAGACCAGGCCAGGTGCATTCTTCTTGGGAGTGTACAAGACTAATCCTTTCAAATTGACCTCTTCCCAACATATTATACCAACTCCAGTCCTGTTAACAATGGAATCTTAAGTGGACTTCCATGGAATTCCTTGTACCTTTCAAGAAAAGCTGGTTAATAAATCTGATGCAGGTGTAACATTTGGTACTCATACATCAGGAGCCAGCCTGCGAAAGTGTCCTTGCTCTCATGCCATTCTTGCAGTGCTTTAGCCATGATTTAGTGATGCATTTTGAAATCAGAGGAAACCTGATTAGCATTAACCCTGCCCAGGGGTTCATGTGATGCTAAAATATAATCGAGGCAAACAAGGAAAGGGAGAGGGGAGTTTGATCTTGACAGAGGGGGAGGAACTCTGCATTCCCAGAGCTGACTCTCTCTTGTATACTATGGATTGCAGAGAGACAATAGTTGAATAGACCATAAAATCAGGCCATGTCCTTTTGACCGCTTCTCTTTCTTAGCGGCTAGATTTAAAATCTAGCTTTCATGTGTAGAACATTACACAGCCTTTGTTATATACTAATATGTGTAAAGGACTGTGGACTAAATAAATCCTTTTGATTGCTACAATCATACCAGCAGTTGCGTAGCCTTCAGTATGGGTGATTTCATATAGAATAATGGTCATATATTGGCTCTGATACTTGCAGCCATTAACATAGATTTAGAATCTGCCATTTATGGTCAAAGTGGAAAACATCCACACTGAGTACCAGAAGTGATTTGTGTTGATAGTGGGTCCTTGCAGGTGCTTGTCAGTTTCGCAGCAGCCCAAGAGTGCCGGTCTGTCCTTGAGTGACAAACGTGTTTTGGATATAGCGCAATCCATGAAAGCTTTAGCTTATCCGGTGATGACTTTGCAATGGCAGCTCAGCCCTTCGTGACCCAAAGGCTCAATTATTGTAATTCCCTCTTAGCACAGCTTACACACACAGCGTTGCTGTAGCTGGCAGCGCTTTTAGAACATAACAGCACATCTGCTTATACCTCGGAGCAGACATGCTGTGTTAAGCTTGTCCTTTTATTCTGTACATGAGTGGCCTTTGGCCATGGTTAGGGTAGTTTTAAATCCCCTAACTGATAGAAATCATTGTTACTGTTTTATCTTCCTTGGAGTTGTTTTTAGGAGGAGGTGTCTGTTCAACTGCCATCTGTCTTGTTAGAATTGCAGTGTATATAGGTTAGGCAGCTGCATTTTCTGGGCTTTTGTGATGGGCTTCATTTTATCCAGGACTATATAAGGCAGCTGCTGTGTTGTGGTTGACAATCAGTCTTAAATCAGAGAGAACCAGTTCAAATGTTGGCTTGAGGCCAGCTGTATTTTTCAGTGCTTATCTACCTCATAGGGTGGTTGTGAATAGAACTAGGATGGGGGTGAACAAATGGGTCCCCATGTGTCTGGTAGGTTTATATGTCACCCCCTCAGTAAGTTCGCTCCCTCCTGTGCCTTCCCCTTTTTTCTCCAAGTGGTATCCCTGGGGATGTGGCAGGAGCAATGGGTGCTTTTCCTCCAATACTCAGTCCTTTTTCTTTCCAAACACTTCTTCTGTTCCTTCAGCTTCCTTGTCCTCTATCTGATAAGTTATAGCCACTGCCCATCCCTCCTTCCAACTCACTCTTGTCTTACAAGACTGTCCTAGTTTATTCACTGGCTCATGGCTGCATCCGTCATGACTCCTCTTCCTCTGCCTTGACTTTTTCTTTCACATCTTGCTGTGTCTCTGGACCATACTTCTGGCCAGGTGGCTCAACTCCGGACTCACAAACTGGGTTTGCATGACATGACAACCGGCTAACCAACCAGTGATAAAAATCAATGACTGGTGGTTGAGCCATGCAAAACCAGCATGGATTACCAAGCATTGGTGGGTGTTTTTAACTACCCATAATGAGAACTCATGGGCTGTAGGGTTGCTTCTTACTATGGTGGGCTCATGTGTCATCAAAATCCCATCTCAAGTAAAGCTAGCCCTTGCCACTCTTCCCAAGCTAGTCCACTGAACTGCTAGTGCCAGGCATACCACAAATGCCCAAGGAGCACTTGAGGACGGCTGGTATTTACTTCCCAGCACAGCACCGTGGTCTTTTCAGCACATGTTGGCCTCTTTGGTTTTTTTGGGAGAGGGTTGCATAGGAAAGAGAGATCACAGAAGCTGTTTTGACAGCCAATGTTCCCAGTCTCTGTTTGGGTATTTTGTTCTTAATCTTTAGTTCTATTGGTGAATCAACACATTTGCACTAATGGTACTAATTTTTTTAAAAAATGCTGAGCAGCCAAGGAAAGCCCCTCCCAGGTGCTGCTGGAGCACTTTGAAGGGGTAGTTCTACACAACATGTAAACAATTAAAGAGGCAGAAATGGCCACAGGAGCTGACAATAGCTCATTATCACAGTGTGGGGGAGAACTCCCCAAACAGACCCTCAGGCCATATTACAAACTGCTTTTGAAGCTTCCCTCCATTGCAAAGCTGAGTTGCCATGCAGGCGGGGTGGCTGGGCACGCAGAACCAGTACTGCATGGCATTTTTATCCAAGCTGATGAAGATAAAAGAACTCCCAGATGTATTTCTTTTTGATGAATTGCCCCTTGAAAGCAACTCAACCCCTTGAGTTCAAATCAGAATCTGGGTTATATTGGTCTTTTTGCCTTATTATTTGGTATGAGTTTTAACAATTACAGTATGTTATGTAGATATCCTCCTGAAAGGCATAGTTGCAAGTGGCATAGCATTGACTGGCAACTGGAGGCAGCTGGGGTCTGATAGAACTGGGAAACTTAACAAGGATCAGAAGGCATCCTGCATGCAGAAGTTGCATTTTTAGGGTAATTTTTTGGAAATTTATTGAATTCTTTACTAGTGTATTCTATGCCATCCTCTTCATTAGCTAGTTTCTGATGCAATAAAATGTGTGTGTTGTTATTATTCATACATTTATATCCCACCATTCTTCCTCTTGCAAGGGATCCAAGGTTCCTTACATGATTGTCCTTCTTACCATTACATCTTCACAACAACCCTGTGAGATAGGCTGGGACTGGTGCAAAATCATCCTGTGGGTTTCATGGCTGGAATCCAGCTCTCCTGAATCTCAGTCTAAGACACTAACCACTGTGCCACACTTAGTGATACTCATGCCACTTTATACTACACATTATTGCATTTTAAATTTTATTTATAATTTTCTAGATATCTTTTCCTCTTGCTATAGCTTGTTACTTAAGAACGGGTAATATTAGTCTAGGTCAGGGGTCCTCAAACTTTTTAACCAGGGGGCCAGTTGAAAGGTGCCAGTGCTGGGCGGAAAAGTCGTGCTGGTGGTGCGCAGGGGCAGGGCAGTGCGTGTGGGCGTGAGGCGAGGGCAGGGTGCATGGCGAGGTGGGGGGCAGGCATGTGCCGCAAGGCGGGCGCACAAGGCGGTGGCGTGCTGGCTTGGAGATCGTTTTCTCCGAGTGAGCAAACTGCTGCCTCCCCACGCGCGGGGCGAGGTGGGTGGCAGCGGGAGTGCGTGGCAGGTCTAAATGGGCTTGGCGGGCCGGATAAATGGGCATGAGAGCCAGTGTGGCGTAGTGGTTAAGAGCGTGGGGCTGGGACTCAGACAATCCAGGTTCGAGTCCCCGCTCAGCCATGGAGCCAACTGGGTGATTTTGGGCCAGTCACAGACTCTCAGCCCAACCTACCTCACAGGGTTGTTGTTGTGGGGATAAGATGGAGGAGGAGGAGATGTAAGCTGCCTTGAGCCCTTTGTCGGAAAAAGGCAGGATATAAATCGAAAAATAAATAAAATAAATAAATAAATAAATGGTGGGCTGGATTCGGCCTCCGGGCTGTAGTTTGAGGATGCATGGTCTAGGTGATCTCGTTATCTTCCTCTCGACTGCACTGGCAAAACTGCATTCAAATCCCCCTTTTCATTTGGTCAATGACCTTGGACCTGTTGCGTATAGTTGTGAGGACCAATTACTCCCTGCAGGAATAGGGTAGTTATGTGCCTCATGCTTGCATGATGGCATCAATAGTTTGCCTGTATTTGTGCAGTAAATGCTTGAAATCTTGTGTGTGCGTGCGCGTGTGTGTGTGTTGACATGTCTTGGAAACCTGATTGACACATGCCAGTGATACCTCTATATTTTACACATTTGATGTGGAGAACAACCGTGACATTTGTCACCAACAGTCTAATAAGTAGCTGTGTCAGTTCAAGGCTGCTGGTAGGTGGCATCTGAAAGAAATATGAGATTTTGACAGAGCGCTTGCTTGCAAAAGTATGTCTAGAGATCAAAAATTACCTCAGATCATCTTTTCAGCAGTGGCTCTGTTCTGCAAGATATCCAGAGAAATATCTGAAGTCCTCCACTGCTTTGCTTCTGTATATATTTCAACATATATTTAACTTCCATTTCCTTCCTGTGTTTCTGCTGAAAGTCTTTTTACTTGCTTCTGGAAGGAAATGGCCTCTGTACATAAAGAACAAATAATTCACCCAATGCATTCTGAGATGGAGGACAAACTTTAAATCAGTGCAGAAAGGATGTCCCCTCGTGCTCAAACATGTATTCTAACAAAAGCCTGCCCACCCTGTTGCAGTTGCTTTCTCGGACATGGCTCAGCTAACTTGGATTTTAGAGTAGGGAACCATGGGCTGAAATAGCTTTCATAAATAATACTAGATATGCAGTTTTGAGAGCAGAGTTGATAAAATGGAGGGGGGTGTTAATGATTGGTGGAGCTGAAAACAAGATCTCTTTGCTGTAGGAGTCCAAAGTCCATTTAGTGTGTCACTCTGTCTCCAAAATGCCTGGCCTGATGTTTCTGGGAACTAGTCCCTTATGGTGATACCTATACCCTGATCTCTCCTGAGCAGCTAACCATCAGAAGAAGACTACCTCTGAATTAGGCCATGTTGCAGTGGAATGCTTCACTGGAGACGTACTCCTGCCCCTGCAAAGTCCTGATTCAGATCTTTAATAGTAGCCAAGCTCCAGCCATAGTCACACTGGTTAGGAGAAGGGCTTACTTATAGTATATAAACAGAGGTGGCTTGGCTTCTCCTCAGGTGCCAGTTCCCAGGCCCTTAATCTAGCTATTTGGTTCAGCTATTTAGAAGCGCTTCACTCCATTGAGCCTCAGACTAGTAATTCCCAAAGCCCACTTCACTATGCCAGTCTTAGTGGCTAAGGCAGCTCACTTTTGCCTTGTGTTCTCTTTTGAGTCTCTGCACCCTCAGTCATGAAGGTGACAGACAGAGTAGACAGACCATGGTAAAGAGCACTAGGGATTGAATGTGTTAGGTATCTGTTTCCATGGGACTCTGTATCTAGAGCTTTCAGAAATCAATCTGGTTTTAGTCATCACATAATTCTATTATGATTATGAGTACATTATATGTATACCGTGCAATTCTTCCTTTTGCATGGAAGCCTTCTCTCTGTTTTATCTTCACAGTAACAGTCCTGTGAGGTACGTTGGGCTGAGAGTCTGTGACTGGACCAAAGCCACTTGGGGGGGTCCATGGCTGAGCAGGGACTCGAACCCAGAGCCCTCAGATCCCCAGTTCAGCACTCTTACCACTACATCACACTGGCTCACTATGGGGTGAATATGGATAGAGGAGGATTACCCATATTTTGTCCATATATGGAATGTCTGTGGATTCCTCTTTTTTCCTTTTCTTTCTGTCTCAGTGAGTGAGCAAACAGTGAGAGCTAACAGAAGTTTTTCAGCAGAGTTCAGCAGGGGAGGTCCCTAGCAATTTTTTTTCTTGCAGCATGGACTTTATAAAGGGAATAGAGACTGTAGATGGAAAACCTATCTAGAAAGGTCTGTGTAATTTTTTAATTATTATTTTATTTTTTTGCCTGAGATCAACATGGTCTACATGTGGAACAATGCAAGCTGGTTGCCCTCTGAGAAGAAAAAGTGAGAGTACTAGAGTAGCAAGTGTCCCCACTCAAAGGAATAGAAGAAGATGGAGAATTCTTAGACAGAACAGGGGAAGTATACCAGGATGAAAATCTTGAAAAGCAAATTGCCAGTGTTTCAAGGAGGCATAATATAGTAGTAATCTGGGACTTCCATTTCCCTGATGCCTGTAGGGAGATAAATTCAGTCAAGCATGGCTCCTCCAAGAAATTCCTGATTTGTGTGCTGATAACTTCCTCCTACAGAAAGTGGAGGAAGGAAATAGAAGTTCGACTATCCCTATCCTTGACTTGATTCTAACCAACAGGGATGACCCTCTGGATAAAGTGGCAGTGTGCAGAAACTCTGGGGAAATGTGACAATGTCATACTAGAATTCTTGATTCTAAAGGAAACAAAAGCCAAGTGTATCCAAACATATCCTGGATGTTAGGAAAGCCATAAACTCGAAACAATGATAAGTAAACTCCCATAATAGCAAACAATTCTCACAAGAAAAGGAGTTCAAAATAGGTGGGAATTCTTAACAAAGGAAATTCTAAAGGCACAATTGCAATCATTTTCAACAAGAAAAAGGAGTAGAAGACAACAGTAGATGGCATGTGGTTTCACATAAAGTGATATGAAAACAAAAAAGCATATGTATAGGAAGTGAAAGGAAGGCCAGGCTACCAAAAAAAAAAAAAAAAAATTACAGACAGGTAGCACAGAATCCTGGGAATGGTGTCAGGAAAGTTAGAGCTGATAATAAGAATTTAACGATGCTAAAAGGAACAATAAGCCTTCTTCAAATATGTGTATAGTAAAAAACAAGAAAAAAGGGTAATTCAGTGTGGATTAAAACAGTAAACTATGAGATGAGAAAAGGCAGAAGTGCTCAATTCCAGCTTTGGCTCAGTCTTCTTCCAAAGAAGCATCTATAATCCTGCCTGCCCAGCAAAGGCTAAATACAAACTGAAGGGGCAGGATTGCAGTTTGAGATTGATAGGCAAATGGTCAAGGAACACCTCATTACTTTGAACAAATCTCCAAGTCCCAGTGAACCACATCCTGGAGTAATAAGGGAACTGGCGGGAGAATTCTCAGAACCACTGCTTATTATCTTTGAGAAATCATGGAGGAGGGCTAATGTAGTCCCTATTTTCAGAAAGTGAAAAAAGAACCTGAGGACTAAAGACCAGTCAGTCTGATATCAGTCCCTGGGAATGTTCTGGAGAGGATTATAAAGCAGGCAACCTGTAATCACCTTGAAAACAATACAGTGATTAGTAGAAGCCAAAATGCATTTGTCAAGAGCAGATTGCGCCATACTTATCTGATCTTAAGTTTTGATCAGGTAACTTCCCTGGTGGACTGTGGGAATGCTGTGGACATAATATATGTTGACTTCAGCCAAACTTTTGGCAAGGTGCCCCATGATATCCTAACTGGCAAACTAGTGAAAAGCGAGCTAGATGGAAAACTTCAGGTGACTCCACAGTTGGCTAGAGAATCAGACTCAACAAGTGCTTATCAATGCCACCGTCTAGATCAGGGTGGAAGTTACAGGTGGATGTGGCAGGGTTCAGTTCCAGGCCCAGTGTTCAACATTTTAATAATGATTTGGATAAGGAAGTGCAGGAAATGCTTATCAAATTTGCAGATAACACAGACTGGGTGGGATAGCTAATACTGTGGAAGACAAACAAAAATTAAAGTGATCTTGATAGGTTGGAGGACTAGGCTAAACTCAACAAAATCAAATTGAAGAGGGACAAATGTCAAGTACTTGGCTGCACAAGACTACAAATGAGAAGGATCTAGAATTGCTCTAGTTCTGAAGCTGATTATGAATCAACAACGTGGCTTCAAAAAAGGCAGATGCTATTTTGAGCTGCTTTAATAGAGGTACCACTTCTAAATTGCATGAAGTACGAGATCCCCTCTGATCAGCCCTGGTTAAGCCTCATTTGAGTTCTGCACCCAGTTCTGGGCACCACAGTTCAAGGAAGATACAGGTAAGCTGAAAAAGCTCCAGGAGAAGGCAACAAGGCTGTCCTAGGAACTGGAACTGAAGTCCTATGAGGAGAAATTGAAATAACTGGACATGCTTTGCCTTGAGAAAAGAAAATATATGAGGAGGAGATATTTGACAGCACTCTTCAAGTACTTGGAAGGATGCCACTGAGAGGAGAGTCAGGATTTCTTATCATTCATACCAGTGCACAGGACATGGAATAATGGACCCAAGTTACTGTTGAACATCTGTTGCTAGAGCAGTTTAACAATGGAACCAAGTACCTAGGGAGGTCATGGGCTCGCCCGTATTGGGGATGTTCATAATACAGCTGGACAACCATTCATTAGATATGGTTTAACTTGAAGTCCTCTGCTGAGGATAGGATTGGACCCAATGGCCTTATTGCAATTCTGGTATTCTTCCACCATCTCCAGAAACAATGAATTAGTGTGTTTTGTTTTTGAGAAGGGTGAATGTATTTATTTAAAACCTCTCTGCTGCCTTTTTCAGACTTGAGCCAATTGAAACTAAATGCAATCAAATCTAAAACTGTAGTTTAAAACAGTGAAGACATTGCAGCAAAACAGATTCACTAACCAAGAAATCAGCCTGCTGCTGACCTACTCAGTAGTAGTTTCATCTCCCAACAATTTGGTTGCTACAAGTTAGCATATGAAGGTCTTGCAGCCTTTTGGAAGGTCATAAGGGAAGGACTAACTTGACCTTACTAAGAGACATTCCAGATCTTCCTCCTGAGTTTGCTTCACATAATAAGGGTAATCAGAGCAATCTTAACTGGTGCCAGGATTCATAAAGGGATCTGCAATTTGTTCTAAGTTATGTTGGTTCCTGGCTATAAATTCCTTTCAAATGAGCACCTTGAATTGGGCCTGGAAGAACAAAGTCTGCCAGTGCAATTCATGCTAACGTAGCCGAATATGTACTTTCCATATTTATCTGGAAGTCTGCTGAAGGCCCAACGCACAACTTCAGCCACCATACCATAGGTAAATGTGTCTTCAGTTTCAGTAAACCTCTTATGTATTTTTATGTTTGTATTTCAGCCTTCGCACTTTCCTTTTTAAATTTCATTTACTTTCCTGAATCATGATGCCTCTAACACAGATAGTTGGTACCCACCTCCACTCTTTTGCCATATTTCTGTAAAACAGCAACTGCACTAAGGCCATATTAGCTATTATGTGTAAGAAACTGTGTGATTCAGTGTAGAGACCTGGAGGAGCAATAGACTCATCCTGAGGACTGGAAGAAGCAACAGTTGGGAGTACAGGATGCTAGAAATATGCTTATTTTTCTCTTTTCACAGCCATGTTAAATGGGGAATTCAAACTCCCTTCCTGGCTGTTCAATCACGCTTCCTTTTGATGGTCTCCCTCCCTCCCTGTTTGTTCTGTCTTGCCACAGTCTCTATTCCTTGAGGCTGTGTCCAAATGATGCACCTTGCCATAGGTAGAGAGGAGATGTCGGAAAGCCTCTTCGCTCCCTTCGGGTTCCTGCTTTGATTCCTCTGAAGTTTCAGTGCAGGAGGCAGTTTGCTGCTAGCTTGCAGAAGGGGGTCAGTGATTCATGTCGCCTCTTTTCAGTCAGCACTTATTCGCTGTTTCCTCCTGTTTTGACTACAGGGAGGACATGTAGCCTATGTAGCTGATGCCTTTTTAAGCAGGTGCAGCATGCAGCTGTGATCAAAGAGGGGAAGCTGCTCTCCATGCAAATAGCATCTTTCTGTTCTGTTCTCAGCCTTGTCAGGAGCTGACATCCTTTGGCAGCAATTCTGCCATCAACCACTTAACTGGGGTGAACAGAGACAGAAAGAAAGGAAAGGAAGGGCAAATGTTCCTTTCTCCCGCTTCCTTTGATGTTACATTGAAATGATAATCTTCTGTTTGGTGGGGCATGTCCCTTCCCTATCAGCTGTTCTGCAGGGATTCTCTTTGTCACCAAGAACTGCTGCAGGCCAATGTCTAGGGGCTAGTAGCAAAGTGGGGGAGATGAGATGCCCAGTGGACAGCCAGAGGAAAGATCATACATTGCAAGCAGTGTGCTTCTGACATTGTATGGGAGTGATCCAACCCATTCCTGCCATCTGTCAGGCACCTTCAGAATTCTGCAGCACCCTGTTATGTAAATCCACAGGTTAAAAGCATGCAAGAATCTTGAAAGAAACCTCAAAGGAGTTGTGCCTCTCTTATGTCATTCCTTTTTTGCCCTTCACAATTACTTTTTAAAGTTTTGATGGCATTAGGTAGGGAACTGCAGCCATGGTTTAAAGTTTAGCCAGTCACAGCAAGGAAATCAACTTGCTTATATGCCATCAGCTGATAAATGGGTGGATGCTGGTCCTAATCTTGTTTTATTTATTTTATTTTATTTATTTAAATATTTTATGCCGCCCCTTGCAGCAGCCTCGGGGCGGCTCACAACAGTAAAAAAATATGTTATCAAACATATACCATATTTAAAAATATGTTTTTTTTTCAAGTTTTTCATGTTTCAAGGGGGATCATTTTCTACAAGGTTCCTTAATGTTCAGAATCTAGGCCAGTGTTCTTGCTAGCTAATACTTGTTCTGAAAGGAACTTGCGCAAGAAAAGAGTTGATAAGGGGACTCCCATTACAAAATCACAGTGGGGTGATGAAGCTGATGGCAACTTGGCTCCCATTCTACTTTATCCAGATTGGAGCCTACTCCCTATTTTTCCCTTTCCTCTTCTCTAAAAAGGGGTATAAAGTAACAGATTAGCACAAAGTCAGAATCAGTGCAGCCTTATCTTTCATGTGAACATATCCCTAAAAGTCTAAAGCTGGTACCCACAGCTGTGGTAGGAAAATTTAAAATATTCCTTGCAAATAAATTTCATGCATCTCATTATAGTCTCATCCTGTCTAATCTTGGAAGCTAAGCGGAGTTGAGCCCTGTTGAAATCTAGATGAGTGCCTTAATGTACCTTCCAAAGAACTTCAGCTATTAATAATAATAATAATAATAATAATAATAATAATGAATAAGTACATCAACAACATGCACATTCAGGATTCAGGAAATAAATAATAAATAAATACATGCACAGAGTTAAGAGCCAGAAGAGATCTGATGCCAGCAGACCTGTGTTCAGAATCAGGTTTCTCGCTGAATTCACTATTAAAAAGACAGTGGGACCTAAAATGCAGCATAGGCAACTGGGGAACAGGGTCTGATCCCTCCCGAAAACCAACATTTTTATGAGGAAAGTTCTGCTGAGGGAGAGATCCTGCCAGATGCTGCTAATTACACTGCTTACACTTACACTTACACTTCTGCTTAGGGAACTGGTAGTACTTGACTTAGGTTTTTCTGCTGTCATGACCGATTATAGCTTTGGTTGGATGGAAGAGTCGTCTGAAGACTAATATTATTCCTGAAACCAGTGTTCATAACTAATTTAATTAGTTTTGTTCTTTGTGTGTGTGCAGTGAATGAGTCATCGGTTTCACTATTAATATTATTTTTCTGTTACTCTCTTGGAATATGACACTTGCTTTTTCTGGCGCAGTTGAAAGGTCCATCTAATCCAACAAGGGCCAGCCCTTTGCCAGGAAACTGTATTGCTGCTAAGTGCTTTGCTTGACTGCCAGTTTGGACCTGGTTGACTTTTTGGCATGGTGAAGCCATTTCAAAAGCCTTCCTCCCACAAAAGAAAATATCAGTATAGTGCAGCTTATTTTTATCGCTCTATAATCTGTGACTATCTCTTGCTTAACTCTTTTTTTAGCAAGTGCCTATTAATTCACAGTGGAAATTAATTCTTAAAGAAATTTGCTGCCCAGATTATGCCTATGCCATAGCTTAATGCCCTGTTGTCTTTCAGTATGTTTTATGCTTTCTTCATTTGTAGCAAGTGTCTGAAGTTCTTCAGAATCCAAGGTAACTGGAAGGAAATAACATGCAGTCTCTAATCGGATGTCATTAACTACTCTCTTTAGAATAAAAAAGTGCTTGAAGCAGGGCAGTATCCTGAACTCTTGGGGCCTGTGGTGTTCCAGCCGGGGTGTCTGGTTGGACACTGGGAACAGAATGCTGGACCACATAGGCCTTTGCTCTGTTCCAGCACAGTTGCTGGATGTTGCATACAACCTTCTATAGATTAACTCATGGTTTGCAATTGGGTTGTTTAAACCATGTGTTGTTTTATGCACAGACCCAGAAGCATGGTCTTTGTCCCCACCTGGCTGCAGAGGAGTCAAGCAAGAGCAGTAAAACAAAACGCAACAAAAACCAAACTAGTCACTTTGCAGATGAGTATTGCAGAACCACAGTGCCATTTAGGGTATAAGGAAGGGTCAAATGATGCACCGGTGGGGGTGGAATGGTTTTAAGGGGTATTGTTGTAATTTTTATTGTTGTAAGCTGTCCCGAGGCTTTGTTGCGAAGGGGCGGCATAGAAATGTTTTAATACATAAATACATAAATAAATGTAAGATTGAGATAACATACCATGGTTTGTTCAGTTATGTGCCACACAAACCCTGGGTAAGGCAACAAAGTGTTGGTTAAGTAAACCATGTTGTTGTTAGTCACAAAGTCGTGTCCGACCCATTGCTACCCCATGGACAACATTCCTCCAGGCCTTCCTGTCCTCCACCATCTCCTGGAGTCCACTTAAGCTCGCACCAAATGCTTCAGTGACTCCATCCAGCCACCTCATTCTCTGCCGTCCCCTTCTTCTTTTGCCATCTATTGTTCCCAGCATTAGACTCTTCTCCAGGGAGTCCTTCCTTCTCATTAGATGGCCAAAGTATTTGAGTTTTATCTTCACTATCTGGCCTTCTAAAGAGCAGTCAGGGTTGCTCTCTAGGATTGACCGGTTTGATCGCCTTGGAGTCCAAGGGACTCGCAGGAGTCTTCTCCAGCTCCACAATACAAAGGCCTCAATCCTTTTGCGCTCAGCCTTCCTTATGGTCCAGCTTTCACAGCCATACATTGCAACTGGGAAAACCATAGCCTTGACTATACACACTTTTGTTGGCAGGGTGATGTCTCTGCTTTTTAGTATGCTGTCTAGGTTTGCCATAGCTTTCCTCCCCAGGAGCAAGCGTCTTTTAATTTCTTGGCTGCAGTCCCCGTCTGCGGTGATCTTGGAGCCCAGGAAAATAAAATCTCTCACTACCTCCATTTCTTCCCCATCTATTTGCCAGGAAGTGAGAGGACCGGATGCCATGATCTTAGTTTTCTTAATGTTGAGTTTCAAGCCAATTTTTGTGCTCTCCTCCTTCACCCGCATCAAGAGACTCTTTAGTTCCTCTTCACTTTCTGGCATGAGAGTGGTATCATCTGCATATCTGAGGTTGTTGATATTTCTCCCAGAAATCTTGATTCCAACTGGTGATTCATCTAGCCCCGCCTTTCTCATGATGTGCTCTGCATATAAGTTAAATAGGCAGGGCGACAGTATACAGCCTTGCCGAACTCCTTTCTCAATTTTGAACCAATCAGTGGTTCCGTGTCCAGTTCTCACTGTTGCTTGTTGACCTGCATATAGGTTTCTCATGAGACAAATAAGATGGTCTGGTACTCCCATCTCTTTAAGAACTTGCCACAATTTGTTGCGATCCACACAATCAAAGGCTTTAGCATAGTCAATGAAGCAGAAGTAGATGTTTTTCTAGAACTCCCTAGCTTTTTCCATGATCCAGCGTATGTTGGCAATTTGATCTCTAGTTCCTCTCCCTCTTCGAAATCCTGCCTGTACTTCTGGTAGTTCTCAGTCCACATACTGCTGGAGCCTAGCTTGTAGGATTTTGAGCATCACTTTGCTAGCATGTGAAATGAGTGCAGTGGTGTGGTAGTTTGAACATTCTTTGGCATTGCCCTTCTTGGGGATTGGAATGTAAACTGACCTTTTCCAATCCTGTGGCCACTGTTGAGTTTTCCAAATTTGCTGGCATATTGAGTGTAGCACTTTAACTGCATCGTCTTTCAGGATTTTGAATAGCTCAGCTGGAATGCTGTCACCTCCACTAGCTTTGTTGTTGCTCAGACTTCCTAAGGCCTATTTGACTTCACATTCCAGGATGTCTGGCTCGAGGTCAGTGACCACCGCATCGTGGTTATCAGGGATGTTAAGCTCTTTCTTTTATAGTTCTTCTGTGTAATCTTGCCACCTCTTCTTAATCTCTTCTGCCTCTGTTAGGTCCCTGCCATTTTGGTCCTTTATCATGCCCATCTTTGCATGAAATGTTCCCTTCATAGCTCCAATTTTCTTGAAGAGATCTCTGGTCCTCCCTATTCTATTGTTTTCTACTATTTCTTTGCACTGTTCATTTAAGAAGGCATTCTTATCTCTTCTAGCTGTTCTCTGAAATTCTGCATTCAATTGTTTGTATCTTTCTCTTTCTCCCTTTCCTTTCGCTTCCCTTCTTTCCTCAGCTATTTGTAAAGCTTCCTCAGACAGCCATTTTGCTTTCTTGCATTTCTTTTTCTTTGGGATGGTTTTAGTTGCTGCCTCTTGTACAATGTTGTGAACCTCCGTCCATAGTTCTTCATGCACTCTGTCTATCAGATCTAATTCCTTAAATCTATTTGTCACCTCTACTGTATATTCATCAGGGATATGATTTAGGTCATACCTGAGTGGCCTACAGCTTTTCCCTACTTTCTTCAACTTAAGCCTAAATTTTGCAACCAGAAGCTCATGATCTGAGCCACAGCCAGGTCCTGGTCTAGTTTTTACTGACTGTATAGAACTTCTCCATCTTTGGCTGCAGAGCACATAGTCAATCTGATTTCTGTGTTAACCGTCTGGTGATGTCCATGTGTAGAGTCGTCTCTTGGGTTGTTGGAAAAGAGTGTTTGCTATGACCATCGTATTCTCTTGACAAAATTCTACCAGCCTGTGCTCTGCTTCATTTTGTACTCCAAGGCCAAACTTGCCTGTTATTCCGGTTATCTTTTGGCTTCCTACTTTAGCATTCCAATCCCCCATGATGATAAGGACATCATTTTTTTGGAGTTAATTCTAGAAGGTGTTGTAGACCTTCATAGAACTGGTCAGCCTCTTCAGCACCAGTGGTTGGGGCATAGACTTGGACTACTGTGATGTTGAATGGTTTGCCTTGGATTCGAACTGAGATCATTCTGTCATTTTGGAGATTGTATCCCAGTACTGCTTTTCCTACTCTTTTATTGACTATGAAGGCTACTCCATTTCTTCTGAGGGATTCTTGCCCGCAGTAGTATACCTGATGGTCATCTGAACTAAATTCACCCATGCCTGTCCATTTTAGTTCACTGATTCCTAAGATGTCGATATTCAGTCTTGTCATCTCTTGTTTGAGCACATCCAGCTTGCCTTGATTCATGGATCTAAAATTCCAGGTTCCTATGGAGTATAGATCTTAGCAGCATCGGACTCTCCTTTCACCACCAGATACATCAGCAACTGAGTGTCCTTTCGGCTTTGACTCAGTCGCTTCATTCTTTCTGGCGCTACTAGTACTAGCCCTCTGCTCTTCCCCAGTAGCATATTGGACACCTTCCGACCTGAGGGGCTCATCTTCTGGTGTCATATCGTTTTGCCTTTTGGTACTGTCCATGGGGTTTTCACGGCAAAGATACTGGAGTGGGTTGCCATTTCCTTCTCCAGTGGATCACGTTTTGTCAGAGCTCTCTGCTATGACCTGTCCGTCTTGGTTGACCCTGCACGGCATAGCTCATAGCTTCATTGAGCTACGCAAGCCCCTTCGCCACGACAAGGAAGTGATCCATGAAGGAGAAGTAAACCATAGCTTGGCATTATATGTGAACCCTGTTCCTAGAATGAAGATGAACCAGCAATAATTGGAAGAAGAAACAGTGCAGACAGTAGGTTGGGAAAAAGTTGGCAATAGAATGAATTCAAAAGCTCAAAATAGAGCGAACAATCTTATCCATATGTGCACTTTCTAGAAATAGCCTGTCACATTCCCAGAAGCAGTATTTTTGTTCTCAATGTTTTGATGTAGCCCAATTTCTTAACCCTAGAAATTGATTATCACTGCTAGGGATCAATAGAGCCATTCTAGGAATAGAGCCATTCTAATATTCTTATTTTTCTCTTCGATCTTTTAACTGAAACTTTATGTGTCCTCTTTTTTCTTTATGGTCTAACTTGATGTCCTACACTGAGCAGGAGTTGAATCCAATGGCCTTCTGGCCCCTTCCATATCTACTATTCTCTGATTTTCTGATTCTTTATCAGCGAACTGACAAGAACGCGCTGCCAGGCCTGTGGTACATCTTTGTTTTGCCTTAGGGTGAATGACCGGTTAATAATATTAATGTGATACCAGCAGATATATCTTGGGCTCTTGTAGTTATGAAATTTCTTTCATCAGATATAAGTCAGCATCGTTTCTTGTCCCTTGGATGTTTCAGTCACTCAGTGGTGGAGACCAGGGAAAGAGGTGATAAAGCCTATCATAGTTTGCCTGTGGTTTAATCTGATGGTGTGATCTCATCCCCAGTCATGTTTCTGGAAGCCTGAAGCAGTCAGTTTCCTTGACCAGTAGGGAATTTTGCTATGTCAGTGTTGAAGAATCTATTATTTAAATACAGCATGGCCATTGGAAAATGTCAGCCTTAAAAGTCGCACATTTGTACCCATGCTAGGCATGAGATGATGTAGCAGGGAGTCAGGAAAACTGTTTATAATCTGCCTTGCTGTGCAGAATTCATTATGTTTGGACATAATGTTCATTATGTATTCATTATTAATTATGTTAGAAATTGAGAGATCTGTATTGGTCTTTTATGTCAATTAGTAAGACTTAACTAATCTTTAAATAGAGGGAATCTTGAATTAGCTCAATGGTATGCAAAGCTCAGTGGTGGGGCTTAAGTGCAACTTGCCATATACATGCACACACCCACAGACGTAATTACTAGATTTGCACACAAAGCCCAATGTCTGGTTCTTTTAGACTTTCTCCATGGGCAAAGCAAGGTGAGTTGATTTAAGTCAAGGCAACTTAAATCACTGATTTAAACAGAGAAGAAGTAAGATTAGCTCAAATCAAGTCTTCCATTGCTACTGTTTCATACATTTGTAATTGAAGTTACATGTCAAAAATTTTTATTGTTGTAAGCTGCCCCGAGGCTTTATTGCGATGGGGCGGCATAGAAATGTTTTAATAAATAAATAAATAAATAAATATTTACTAAACAGTAGTGCACATCTAAATACTAAACCATGATAATTTGCAACTAAGTAGAGTACTATTTGACCTCATGCTTTCTTATAACCAGACTTTGCATCTTTCTGTTACACTGTGAGCATTTAGCATGCTTTCCTCTTTACCCATAGTATGAATGCCTTTAAAATATTCTTATGTAAGGTTTTTCTTACAGCCAGTAGCCATGGTGTTTTGTGAAACTAATGATGAGCATCTGGGTGAAAAGTGGGTGAAGCTCTGTGGATCGCCCACCTGTGATACAAAGAAATGTTCACACTGGGGCCATTTTGTTTCCTCTTGTTCTTCCCAGTGCCACTCCTTTCTGGTGCACTCTGCTTCAGCCAGTCTACATTGGTAAAAATCAAGTAAGTTGCAACCCAATACAAAATGCCCATAACTGTGACATTAATGTGAGGATGGACAGCATTTGGGAAATGAGAGCCCTAGTCCCGCATGGGATTGTGGGTGGGGATAGCATGCTGCAGGTGATGGGTGGGTATGAAGCAAAACAGTAGGCGAAACACCCCTCCCCTCAGAGGGTGTCTGAGGGCTATATGTGGTTTGCAGGTTGCAATGAGACTGATAGATAGTGGGCAGGTGAGAGCTATTTATTCTCGTGAGATGAAACTGAAATGCCTTTGATTGGTAGGTGGAGTGTGACATTCGTATGTGTGAAATGACCAGATTTACATAGAAAAGCCTGCTGGAACTCTGGCAGAAGGTACTGGTTTTGTTTAGAGACTAAATGGGGGGCTAACGTGTTTATATTCAAATAATTAAATATTAGCCACCTTTTAATTTAAGAATATACTTTAGTATTTACTATTTTAAAATTATTTCAGTGCTAATTTTAAATATATATTGATCTTACCCACAAGCGAGTGCAGCAATAGAATACATTGAAGAAATTCAGCAGTGGTATGTCCTCTTCACCAGTAAAAGATTGCAGCAAAGATCGGAAATCCTGCTCTTTCTAATTGCTTTCTCATTTCATATCAATTGAATTTGTAAACATTTTAAAAAATATGTCTGTGCACAATAAATGAATTGTATATATGCAGCTTTGCAATCGAAGTAGATCGACCTAACTGGCTGCAAACTTAAGAGGTATTTTCTTTTAGGGTCCCCCGTCCAACACGAGCCACCATGCCACCCTGGCTCCAGCAATTTGCATGTTCAGCTGCTGCTTTGGGCTCTCTCTTCTATTACTGCCTACTAACCTCTTGTGTACAGAGTGCAGCAGGCTGTGTCATAGTTTTGGCAGCTGATAACCCCTGTACAGCTCTGTGGAACTGGGGCCGGAGGGTGCGGCTCTACTCATGCCGAGCTTGTGGGATCCTGTGGGCAGTTGGTTAGTCACTGTATGAGCAGGACACTGAGCTAGATGGGCCCTTGGTCTGATCCAGGAGGGCTCCTCTTATGTTCTTCATCATCAGAGGTGGTTTCATTTCTGCTGCATTGCTTGTTGCCATGCCTTGTTGAAGGTCTGCTGTTTGCCTGAGGTGTTCAAGTAATGTACAGTGCTATTTGCCTGGGACTGATAAGTCCCTGAATGTTTTAAAAATAATGTTCTTTTTTATTGGCTTTGACTTCTTATGTACAAATGCAAGGAAGATAAATAAGAATATTTGACAGCTCTGTTTGACAGGTCTGATGTCAAATATGTTTGAGCTGTGCCTCACTCGAGCGCCAACCTTTTCGGCACTCTCCAACTGAGCGGCCTCATGATGAGCCTCTTTGTGTGCAGAAAGCTCCCCTGGGAACGGTCGTGATACGTGTGGCTGGCTGGAAGCGCTGTGTGTGAGTCACTCGCCACATGCTCTCTACGGGGATGTCTGACAGGTGTGTTGCGGCTAAGCACTGCGAGAGAGCTGGAGATGGGGAATGGTTCCCGACTGCCAGGCTCATTCGGAAAGCCCTGTCAGGCCCTTGCTGTGGCTCAAGCTTGAACATCACACTATTAAACAGACATTTCGATGTCCTCCTCCTTTTGATTTCCTGTCTCCCACTGGAAAAGCAGTGCTGTTTGAATGCAGCTGTTGTGCTTCAATGCAGATGTGACTGTGGTGGCCAATGTGAAGACTTTCCTTCTCAGAAATTCTCAAGGACAAACAGGCTGCAAAAGTGGCAAATGAGATGGGTATTTTTTAAAAAGCTGCTCTACGTGGCAGTATGCAGCATCACAAAGACATTTAGAATGCAGGGAAGGAATGGGCAAGGGAGGAAAGAAACAAAAAAAAAATTCCAGGAACTGAGAAAAGAAACTCTGGTTTGTGCAATTATTTGCCAAATGTATTTATTTTTATTTGTATTTATTTTAGTGCATACCTTGGGCAAGGCAAGAAACCATAGGTCCATTCTGAAGTGGACAACTTGTGGCCCTCCAGAAATTTTGTTTGTTAACTCCTATAACCCTTCACCATTGATTATTCTGACTAGGGCTGATGGAACTCGTAGGCCAAAATATCTTAACAGGTCACACATTGCCTTCTCCGGTTTAAATAAACCATGGGTTAGTGATATGTTCGAACCAGGCCAGTAACTGGTGCAAGATCATCCCATGAACTTCCTGGCTCATTGGGCAGTTGAAGCTGGGTCTCCTCAATTTGAATAACCTGGTTTTCAGTATTGTACTGTTCAGGTTCTGGATGGAATGACTAGCAGTTTTAGCCTTTGTCACTTGCAGCTAATGTAACTCAGGGCTGCGGCTCAGTGGTGGAGAACCTGCTTTGCATGCACAAGGTCTCAGGTTCAACCACCGGCATCTTTAAGTAGTGCTGAAAAAACTGCCTGAAACCCTGGAGAGCCAATTGGTGCTGACAGTACTAGGTTAAATGGACCAAACGTCTGACTAAGCAGCCTCTTTTGTTTCTCTGTACTCCAGTATTAAGTAAATAACTATAGTATGTGTATATGGTATAACTGAAGGACAAATCTTAAGCTGGTAAATGTATATGAGCTGCATTGGCATCTATAGCAGAATCAGGTTTTGTAAAAATATGGGTGCATACTTGCAGATAAGAATCCCCAGTTTTGGGGTGACTGACTGACTGGCCTCGGTAATCAACCAAGAATTGAAGGCTGCCAGAACCTCCCCCCAGGTGTTATTCTCGACTTCATGCCACCCTTCTGCAACTCAGGGCAAGGCTAGTGGCACTCTCTTGCTGCCATGCTTTTCGTTTCCAGGGTTTCAGGTTGGGGGCTGGGGGAGTGTTCCTGCAGTCAGCTGCTTTTTCTCCGTCCTTGGAGCCTCTCAATGCACAGCTTAGAAGAGAAGAGCCCCAGTCCTTTGTAGGAGCCGGCAAGTTGTTGCGCTGTGCTTTCCAGCTGCTTCCAGAAAGCAGCACAATGATGTGGATGATCTCCAACCCTTTACCAACTCCTGGCTCTGGTGGACCCTCAGAAACGTGGTTCGGCTGTGTAGATAACCTTGTCTCCGGAAGGCTTGGGCTCACCATGCTTTCCAGAGGACATCTGCCACGGAGAGCATGGTAAATGGGATTGCATAATGCATACAGGTTAAGAATTGCACTTCAGTTGGTGTAAGATCATGAAGTGAAGTTTTGTTTGTTGCTTTAATGCACATGACTACTTGTGTCCTGCTTGTGTCCAAAGTAGTGCCTCTGGCTTGCCAGTTCTGTTACGAACGTTGTCACACTGCATACCATCACGCCTGATTCTGTGCAGTGTATCCCCAGCATCTAAGAAGTCTACCCCTGGCCAGGGCTACAGATAGACTAGAACAAGAGTTGTGTAGTGCTGGGCAGGCCCTTGGGGAGTAGGAGAGAAGTTTCACAAAATGGGGAGAGAAACAGAACACTTCATTTCTCCTCTGATCCCATTCCTGCCTTCCCCTGCTGCTTTATTGGTCCATGGGTCTCAGACCCAAGCATTTCATAGCTATAATGCAGGACAGGGAAGAGCATTATAATTCTAAAAAATTCCTCTTTCTGGAATATCCCTACATAATGCAGAGGGAAGGTTTGTTCTCTTTACAGCATGCACCCTCCCTACAAATCCTAATCATCCTTTTGGATACTTACTATAAGTGGTTAGGGCCTTGACCATGTTAGTTCCCTCCTACCTTCTCTCCTCCACGTCCCCTTTGCATGAGTGCATTTTCAGCTGAACTCCTAACACGCCATATTCCAGCTTTTCTCAGTCACAGACTTGGGGCATGCTGGGAGTGCTAGGCCTTTTCTCCCTCTGATCATGCATGGGATCCCACCCTGACTGAGTCTGCCTAACTTCTGCTTTCTTTAGAACTCCCCTCCCATTTTTTTCTGTGTAGGCTCAAGTTGCCTCCTGGAGACTCACACATTCTCGTAGCAATGTTTTGGGCTTAAAAAAACCCTTGCAGGTGTTTTTACGTACCTAGAGAGTATCCTGAGTATGTAGAAACTGCTGTCTTACTCTTGTGTGGCTGGTTTCACTCAGCCACCCATGTTTGGTTGATAGGCACTGAACCACCTAAATGCACCTTTGGAGAGAATGATATGGTCTGAACTGTTCTGAAGTAGCTCTGGAGTCCATAAGAGAACCTTTCTATGCAAATCGTGCCAGTATACCATTTACAAAAGCAATGCGGTGTGGTCTAGTTTTTGTTGGCTGATCACTGTTTGCATCCCGTTTAGACCAAGTAGGAATATGCGAAGAGAGCATGGCATCACTGCCTGAACATAATTAGCAGATGCAAGAGCTCTTCTTTCCAAGGTTCCACAGCTATGATATTTACACAGCCACTTAACCAAAGCTGCAATTATAAAACCAGTGGTATTCAGATGGTGTATAATTTGTTTACACAATACCATGAAAGACTAATCCATCCTTTAGGCTAAGTTCCTGTTGAGTCTAGCTAATTACCACGGGACACATCATGCTGCATGTGTTTGCAGAGAAGCCTGAGCCAGTGCTCAGCACTGAATATACAGTGTGTAACCCTTTAAATGAGCTGTTTGGTTTCTGAATTCCAGATGAAAGAGCACATCCATCTTGTTGTATCTGTTACGAGTTTCTACAGAGTAAATATGGAGCATATTTTAAATTTCCAATATGCACACAGAGTTTACACACAGAGAGAGTGAAATGTAGATATTAATTTAAAAGTTTGACAATGACTAAACCTGAAGTGCTTATTAGAAACAGCCTTGAAGTTGTAATGAAGGGCATGGAATTATGCACCTAGGCTAACACTTGCACAGGAGAGTCATAATGGCTGAAGTTTTCTTTCCAGGTACAGTTTTCAAGGCTTTTACCTGCTGAAAAGATATGCTTCAGCAAAACATGGGGTTTTGAAGACTGAGGAATGTCTTATAATTGTGGTTTATTTCATTATAAATAGGTTCATTTGTAAAAGGATTTTTGTCTTTAAAACCTGTACATAAGATGCTATTCTTGGTTCATTTATAGGATTCCACCGTGCTGCCTTGCCCTTCTAAGCTGGCAGAAAAGCATGCTATGCTATTGACCCTGGTGGCTTCTGTGTAAGAGATCGGCTGCTTCCACATTCCATCTGTGATATCTTTCATTTTTTACTGAAGCTTAATTGAGCTTTTCATGTATTCTAGTTCTGCACCTTCTGTAGTTAAATTATGTTAGTTTTTGTCATCTATCGGCAATTACTGCTCCTAATTTATATTGAAATGTTATTTTCAAGGTGTGTGACCTTAATTTCCTGGCTTCTTGAAGTTTTAGAACATTAGTACAGATGGACTTCTTGGCTCAGTCTGGTTGTAAAAATAAGCTGTAATAATCTTAACAGCTCTTCATTTGCTCCTTCAAGAAAGATTTCCTAAGTGGCATTCTCACATACTCAGTAGTTCCCTTGTTTGCAAGATCTGTTTTTTAGAACCTTGAAGACATAGCAGATCTAAAGTCTAGATAAAGGTTTTTCAAAGTAAAGATGCCAGCAGTTCTTAGGGGAGATGAAAACGCTACCATGATCCTTTGCTCCTACCTATCTCACTGTCTGTCTAGATGAGACAGTGAAGAAAAATACTAATGTGCCCCAGTTAGAATGTCCAGCTTTTTCCTCAGATTTGACAGCTGATAGCAGCCTCTGCAAAGTGCCCAGGTGGCACATTGTGGGGGTAGTCATTGGTTTGCCACCTCCTTTTTAAGAACATGCAAAAGGAGGAAAAAGGCTTCTGCAAGCAGAAAAGTCACTGCAGTCACAACGGATAGCATGCTGCCAGTGACAGTCACTCCAAAATGCTGCTTGGGCACTTAGGAGACAGTCTGGCAATGGCCCAGGCGAGCTTGGCAAGATGGGCTAGGAGACTTTGCTGTTCTTGCCACAAGCCTTGCTAGCTGCTTCTCTGGTCCCCATGATGGGCTTGATTACTTGAATTTTGTGTGACACAACAAGTCGTTGTAGTTACAAGAACCCTAGAACAAGACATGGGTTGTCAGGGAATCTTGTTGCTGACAAACAAGCCATCTTATAGGAAACAGTTGGGGTTCACATAATGTGAGCAGAGCCGGCTGGAGCTGGGGGTCAGACTAGATGGCCTGGGAAGCCCCTTCTGACTCACTCTGCTTCTATATTTCCATGTTTTCTATGTTTCTATGACAACAGACCAGGGCTTGTCAATACAATGGGTTGTACTGTCATTGCCTTTTCTATTTTTAATTAAGTGGTCTGCCTGGGTTAAACTCTGGGTTGTTTCCCCCTCAATAATCCAAAATTCCAGATCTGCAGATTCCTGGATTGTTTACAAAAGTGGAAATGAAACAGCAAGTTGGCAGGGGGCCACGGACTCGCTCCTGGCACCTGTTACATGCAAACTCGGTCATAGTGTGCATGTGTGCAGCAGCCAACACACAGCATGGACTAATTCCACAACTGAAGGTATTCAGCCCTCCAAAGCCTGACTAGCTGTGAGCACAGTAAATTCCAAAACTGTGTCAGCAATTTTGAGTTAGACCAGGGAAATGCTTTTAGACATTCCTACACAAACGGGGCTAACATCCAAAAGCACAACGGGGAGGAGAGGAGGCTTCCCCAAACTCCGCTGCATACTGCTGCCCTGAGGAGTAGACTTTTTATGCAGCGGGCAGGGCGGTCTAGGACACGCTGTGCCTCTGCCTTGAACATGGGGCAGCAGCATGGAGAGGACGTCTGTGCTGTCAGCTGGAGAGTCTCCTCTCAAACCAGCAACACAGTTAATTGCTTCACCTTCTGCCACCGCTCCGTGAGGACATCTGTGCCACCAACTGGAGATGTTTCTTCTCCAGTCACTGGCAGGGGTGCCTGATCCCTGCTGCCATTGGGACTCTGTGCAGCAACAGTGGGGGGGGGGGGGGGTGGAGAGGCAATTGCTGCCGCCAGCTCTGGAGGAGAATTTGGCAGCAAGCAGCAGGGCTGTCCATTGTATGCTGGCACCACAAAGTCCCATAGGGCTTGTTTTGGCATGCAGCCGCGGTTGGTGGCATTGATCTTTGCTGCACACTGCTGCCCCAAGCACCTTGAAGCAGGGGTTGGCAGCATGCAGCAGAGATCAGAGGAGCCTCTGACAACCACTCCTAAGCGCCTTTGGGAAATTGGGGGGTGGGGGGAGGTGTTGTCAGAGGCACATCCCCAGTTGATAACAACATCTGTTCTCCATCACCTCCAAAAGCTGAAAACATCAGACGTAGGGAGCAGAGGAAGCATTTCGGGCACTTTGGGGGCTCCTATCATCTGTGTTCACTGGTTAGCCTCTTGTCCAGAGTAACAGGGGAGTTTGCTACTCTTGGCAAGTACTCACTTGTTGTGTTGCTTGACCCACAATGGCTCATGTCATCCAAGTTCAAATAAAACAAATTATCATGTGTCAAATAAACCCTAACAACTGTCCATTGGTTTTATTGTGGTTGGCAACACAACCACTGCAACCATGAGTGGTGATGTACAGACCAATAGGTAGAACTTTCATTGGTTAAATCATGCAATTATTGATGCATAGCCAGGCCTGAGAAAAACCTTCTTTTCTAGAAATCAGCATGCTTGAAATGTAGCTGACACTGACCAGGCACCAGTCCAGAGAAAGCTAGTTGGCTTTTGACAAGATAACAGCAACTCAAAGGGTAATTCACACCAGTACTTCTCCTTTTCTGTGAAATAGTCCCCTATCCTCCCCCTTCCTTTGGAGCATCTTCTTTGGTATGCAAGTGGGAAAGATCACGCCATTGTAACTTTTTACTTCTGTAACCTACTGGAAAGCGCTAACT
Organism: Varanus salvator macromaculatus; assembly: GCA_023646645.1. Taxonomy (NCBI): domain Eukaryota; kingdom Metazoa; phylum Chordata; class Lepidosauria; order Squamata; family Varanidae; genus Varanus; species Varanus salvator. Next base: position 43,523,486 of record JAIXND010000674.1, on the reverse strand, counting down.
GTGTTATGTGTCGCTCTTTCATGATCGATGTATAAAAGGGCCAACTGAGAACTGCTCAGGTGCACCATCTGGAACAATTTGCTGGTTATTCTCAAGAATAAACCCTTTAATAGAAAACCTTTCCCCGTTCTGTATTTTGGGCACATGCACATCAGAACACGGACCTCTTGGTCAACAGTGGGCTCACATGACAACAAATAGTGGTAGTTAACAGCTTGTTGTTTACTTGTGCAAACCTACACATTCTATTCCCTCCCCACTTCTCCTGATTAGAGAGGAGTGTTGTCCATGGGGTCGCGATGGGTCAGACGCGACTTCACAACTAGCAAGCAAGCATCGCATACTATATTTGTAGTAAGCAGAGATATCAAATCATGAAATGCATGCTTTATAAGGAGAAAATGACCATTCATTTCAGCTTTATCTCTACAAAATTCCAGATATTGAAGTCTGTGTGGGGATGAGAATGGGCAGATGTGTGTGTATTTGGGCAGGGGAAAGTGATGACTGTAGGCCATTGATCATAAGTTTGTATTGGATACCAAGTCAGGAGGATTCATGGTGTAATTTCTGCTTTCTTTAATGATTCATCTTTGTTTGCAGGATTTGTATATGCTTTGAGTCTTAGAATGTTGTGTGTTTCCACAAAAAAATCCACTCTACCTATCAGAAAACCTTACAGTCGGGTGAACACCTTGGTGACAACACCACAAACATGATAGGAACCACCCAGACAGTATCAGCTTAACTGTGAGGACAGAAAAAGGCTGATTCAACATTAAATCCTGAGAAGGCATACAAATTGCAGGCTTGTCTCTCTAAGGAATATTGGGCAGGTTTGATCATTGTAGACAGGCAATAATCAGGACAGAATCCAAGTGGATTTATGCTCCTGGCAGTCTGCACTGTCTGTGCTGAATAATCTGTCTAGCTAGTTTTCTTTTTGTAGGTAAGGCAATTATGCTGCAGTTTCGGGGCCCAGCTCTGAACTTTTGCAGGGCCTTGCTGAAGATTACTTGCATGCAAATCCTTTGTTCTTGCTAAAAGCTGTTAAGTTTTTGGCAGGACAGATAATAGAGTGGCAAGGTGAACTGACACACCCTACAGTTCAGCACATTATCTTTCTTTCTTTCTCTTGCTAATGCTACTGCTCCTTGTCCAGGTCTCCTGCTGGGTTCAGAAACATTAAATAGTGCACACTCTTGCAAAGTCAATCAGCTGTACTGATGAGCACAGGGGGGTGTCACTATGTATGTGAACATGTCTCAGGACCCATATAGTCCCTTGGAGATTGAATGGGAGCAGTGGTTGGTTTTTCCCTTAATCATATGACAGGCCCATTTCTCATGTTGTAGAATCCTGAGAGAAAAGTTGCCTCTAACACAGCATAAGAGGTTTGAAGAATTTAATTCAAAGGTATGCTTTCTTAAAAAAAAACTTGGAAAAGAAAAAGAAAAGTCACAAAGTGTATGTACACCCCTTTTTCCTCCGCCAGTCACATGCTACAAATAGCAGAATCTCTATTTTCCTTGAGGAATGACAGGAGAGCTGTCAGTCATTATTCAGGCTGTGTCTTCCCACAAACCTGGGGAACAGTGTCAGCTGCTAAAAAGAAGGGCTCATCATTCTCCCAGAGTTGTGTCACCCGATCGCCAGGTACCACATTATATTTGCATTTTGCTTATTGTTTTTATTTAATTTTAACCCTTAAACTCCTCCGCTTTTCTCTCTCCTCTCCCCCATTCCCCAACACATCTGTTTAGGGACATGGCCTGGGCTCCCTTTCTTCTCTTGCTTTTAGTGCTCACAGGGACAGTAACAAGCAGTGGGGTGGGTTGTCTCGGAAGCCCTGTGTGGCCCATGACACACTGAGCTGTTGACATCAAGTGCTGCCCCTCAGCCAAATGCCCACAGTTCCCTTGAAGGAGCTGACCATTGAGATAGTGTTCTTTGTGACCGTCACATCCACTTTGAGGTCCTCTGTGCTCAGGACATTTGTCTCTCATTCTGGGCACTGTAGTTTTGACAGTGATAGGGTAATACTGTGGCCTGATGTGCCCTTCATGTTCAAGGTCAGTTTGGTAGAAGATTGTGCTTCCTTCCTGTTGACGCAATCTGGTTTACTAAAGAAGTGGTCTGGGTACCAGCTGGATGTAAAAACCAAGAATGCAAGGTTGTAAATGTTGGAGTCTGGGGCCTGGGGGCAGGAAACATGCAGAGACACCAAGTCCAGGGCAACAGAATCCAAAGCAAGGCAGAGTCGAAAGTCCAGTAGCAGGTTCAATAGCAAATCCAATCCATAGTCACAGAATTAGGAGTATGTATTAGGGCAAAACATGAGCACAGTCATGAACAAGTAATGGTCAAGACCAGGAAGACAAAGAGACGCACAAACACTCTGAGGTAGGACAACTGGACAGAAGACACAGCAAGGCCGGATACATGACGAAGGTCCGACAAAATGCAGAAGCTGAACCAGAGCTCGCAGAAAACCTTGTGTTGCTGAGGCAACATGGCAAGGCAGAATATATGGCAAGATGGGATACACAACCAGGCAGGCCCTACTGCAGCAGGAAGAACTGTGTTGCTGAGGCAACCCAGCAAGGCCGGACACATTAGGAACCAGATGCAGCAAGGGTCAGGCAAGGTGCAAGAGCTGAGCTACACCACAGTTAGCAGGAAAACCTGCACTGCTGAGGTGAGAGCAAGGCAGGATACAGTGAGGCAAGATTTGGGTCAGGCAATTTACAGGCACCACAGCAAAAAAGAACACCAGTTTTGCTGATGTTCTGGTGGGAAGGGCCTGCTCTCATATAGCTCTTACCCCAGGCTTCCAGGTGGCACTTACCAGAGCTGGGCCTGGGAATGATTCTGTCAGTACTGAGATGGGTGTTCTGGTTCTGGTTGGAGCCCCAGAACAGCCCATATCCTGACAGTAAGAACCTATCCAGAACCAAGAGACTGCAAATTTGGAGTACTGTTTATACCTTACCTGGAAAGATCACTCGAATAAAAGATTTCCAAAACGCAGACATTCAAGTTTGGAAAGATAATGGCCCAGTTCACATACTTACCATAGCTTAAATAACCCATGGTCTGTGTCAGGTGCCATTTGTCTTAATTATCTCCAAGACACAACCTGTTCTGTGATCTGAACCAGGAAGAATGTTTTGTTTGAGAGAGAACCAACCATCAGATAATTAATGCCTGTTGCTGACTTATTTGATACTTGTTTCTCCCTCAGACATTCCATGCCGTCCAAGTTTGGATGACACAACAAGTTCCCACCTAGTCTCCAGTTGTACCTGGGGGAATGTGCACTAAATACCTTCATCTTGGTTTTAATAAAATTTTGAGCTGTTTCACTTAACAAAAATCATAAAAAATTGTGCAACCTTCTCAGCCTGCTTTTGTTCATAGAGGTTATTCTCTGATGGTGTTTCATCACAGAAAGTGGAAAGAAACTTGAACCCCTGCAATAGAAGAACAGAGTTTTTTGAAACAAAAGATGTCATAGAACAAAGAAAATTTATGGAATTCTTGGTCGTCTGACTTACTCTGCTAGCCATTAATATTCCATGATAAAGTAAAGAAGGGGGAATATAATCCAGTCCATCTAGTTAGGGGCATTTCCAAAAGTGGTGCTGTACTTTAGGAGGAGCAAATTAGGTTTTCCCAGTGTTGTTTCTAGACCAACATCCTTCTCCTAAGTTTAAAGAATTGCTTGTCTGCGTGCTTGGATCAGATTCATTTTCGTCCAAGACATAGTTGGCTTGAACATCCCTAACATAATTTTGAGGGGGCAAATACTATGAAGAATAAGCATATGAATTTCCCTGATACTCAGAACCATCCTCTTGTCCACACTGAAATGGGGATGATGTTTGGATAATTCACATGTATGGGCTTGGTTTCCATTAAGTCCCTCCTATTGTGAACGAGGGATCACTACTGTGTGAGTTAGGAGAGTGACTAGTTGTTGAGGATGAGGGTGGCTGTTGTTCTTAGTACGCATTCCTGGGTAACGCTGATCTGGGCTCTGCGAATGAAGAGGAGGCGGAGGGGACCTGGAATAATGGAGTTCCAGACTTTGAGATGAGAAGTCAAGCGGAGCCACTTAACTCTGGGCCATTCTCCCCAAGTGCTCAGGCAGGCTCTGAGAACAGCTAAGAACAGCGAAGTTGGGAGCGGGCGTGGAAGAGGAGCTCTCAGACAGATGGCACTGGCACGACTCTTGACCACATGACATGGCGCTGGGAGAGGAAAGCTGGCAAGCTCGGAGGTCGGCATACAGAGCAGAGTCACGCTCACTTCCGTATGGGCGCTCTCGAAGGGACTGGGCCCGGGCATACTCAAAAGGAGGGTTTCCAGAAGTAGTTGTTCAGGTTGGGTTCAACGAACTGCTCTGTGCATGCTTGGAGATACACTCTGTGGTGATGGAGTTTATTGGGCATACTTTGGTGTATAAAGAGCTTTTTGCAAAAGAACAGTCTGTTGCCTTGAGTGTGCAAAGGGAAGAAAACCCCAGCCTGCAACACTAATATCTTTTGTTGAACCATTACAATTAAATGTAATGAGGCCTGGGTCACTGTGTGTGCTTGCCACACTTAAAAAACACATTGCTACTCTGTAAATGAGAGAGCCAACCCTCCTGGCAATGGTCCAAACAGATGAAGGTCAATTTGATTAAACCCCTGGTTCTTTTATAACTCGGGTCATAAACATGAACAAGGTAGCTACCTGTGACCTGGCATGAAATCCCAGCTGTATGTAATAAATGGATAGCATCTCTGCATCTTATTTCCATCACTCATCCATCTGCTTTTGTGACCAATTATATTTGGAGACACAGAAATAAGACTTCCCCAGGAAATTGGCTGTGTTCTTTTACTTAATCTGATTCTTTGTCTCTCCATTTCTTTGTCTCTTTCCATTGTCTCTCCTTTCCTAATTTTCCATGTTTATCTTCTATTCCATTCTGCCCTGCAGGGTCATCTGTCTTACACTATGGCCTCTTGCAACTCATATAATACTTAGCTCAGGGTCAGAAAAAGTGAGACCAGAAATGTGAGCAGCAGTGTGCTGAGTTTCCTATGCATCTACCACTGGTTATCTTTCCACTAGTCTCTTTGGTGAATGCCTTCATCTAGTCTGGTGGCTGCCATCTTTGGTGGATGCCACCCTGCGCCTTGGGTACACCCCTTTTCCAGGTGAGCCTGCCTGCTTATCAAGGGATGTTCCTCAGGATGGGTCACCTTAAGAACTTTTCTCAAGGCTAGGTCTTGATGGTATTTGAGAATGAGTAGCTTCTTCCTCTGCCTGAAACCCTGCTATGAAGCCAAGCAGAGACCAGCCTTTCCCAACCTTTATCTTGAGTTGGGCCCTAAATCAAATGGTTCTGTCTCTGAATCAAGGCTTTCCCCTAAGATTGTAGCATGAGGGTTAGCATGACACCTCCCCAAGAACTGACCCAAGCATAATGGCTTGCTGTCTGGGAACAGCCATATCTGCAACCCTTAGAGGATGTTCTCCAGATAAACATCCGGAGCAGCAGCCACATAATACAGGAATACATATTCAGAGCGATTCTGTGCATTGACAGACACTGCCTTTGGGAGGTGGGTCCTTCAAAGGGTCACGTTTATTACAGAATTGAAATTCTAGCCTTTCACACCCATATATGTTTTCAATATTGCTGCATTGTATCCTGAAGGATAATGACTGTCATCCTGCCATTCCTCAGAGAGAACAGTATTTTTTAAATGTGCAGGCCTCTGCATGTTGACACAGAAAAGAATCCTACAATTCCCCAGCCGCCTATCCTGGCTAGAGCGTGCTTGGAGTTGTAGGACATTTTTACTATCTAAAAGTGCATTGGATTGCACCCCTCCTGGCTGTTTTTGAGGGCTACAAGAAGTCAGTCTCCCAGCTCATATGAAGTTAGATGTGGCTCATCCTTCTGGACAATAGACTACTGTATTTTTCGCTCTATAAGACGCACCTGACCATAAGACGCACCTAGTTTTTAGAGGAGGAAAACAAGAAAAAGAATATTCCGAATCAAATGGGCACATAATCACAGGCACATTCCCCATCACTTTCCCATGGGCTGCACATCTGACAGACTTACTGCACACACATATTCGCTCTATAAGATGCACAGACATTTCCCCTTACTTTTGAGGGGGGGAAAAGTGAGTCTTATAGAGCAAAAAATACGGTAAATATTTCTTAACCTGAACGTATAGACCACACCTTCATCCAAAAATGTATTCCAGAGTTGTAGCAGGGAAGATGTAAGGGATATTTTGAAGTCCATTCATGCCTATTTTTGTTTGCATTTGCATTGGAGAGGGAAACAGCAATTTCTGTATTTTTTTACATTGCAAGTTTATTGATAAGAGATTTGAAGTGGACCTTGAAGAGCTGCCAAGAGTGCACTGATGATAAAGTGGCCTCTGTATATCTAGGCTGATTCCAGCAATCTAGAGAAGAAATCATACATTCACCTGTCCCTGTCACCATGCTTTCCGCATGCGTTACTCCACAGAAATCATTTCTAAACACATTTGTGCGGGGAGCAATATTAGATTAAAATCAGCCCAGCCTCTCAAGCAGAGGTGCACTGGAATTCTACAAGATAACAAGTAACATTTTTAAATTCTTCTGCTACCCAGTTTTCAACAGACTCCTGAAAATAGTGGAGGTTAGGAACATTTTGGACAAGACATAGCAGGAGACCATAGAAGTGAAGTAGTGGGTGGTGGCTACCATTCTCACTGCCACGAACACAGTGTTGTCTACCTGTTATCATTCCAGGTGTGTGGGCAACTTCCAGGATGCTTCCTCTATTGCTTTGCCTGTTCCCTGGAGCTGTATGTTAACTAAAACATGCATACTATCAATTTAGCTTGCAATTAAACATTTTCCTTAAGCAGTTGGCACTACGACAGCTGATAATTACCATGCACAACACTTTGAAAAAGCCTTATTATGCTTGTTTATGTAGGATCACTCTTGGCATAATAAGAAGCTATCATTACTACAAATGTACTTACTGTATGAGCACACCTTAATGTAATCACAAGACTCAATTAATCACACGGGAGAATTAAATTGAGTGACTTTAATCTTTCTAAATTAAATGCTTATCAAAAGAGCTTTAAAACTTCAGGGCACGTTTACCAGGTCCCCATGCCCCTATGCTTTGCATCATCCACTGCTTTTTTTTTATCTGTTTTAAACTGCCTGGGGTCACTTTCACTCTCTGTTTTGGTGCTTCTTTACTGCACACTGATCATGGAGCCCCCCCCCCCCGTGCCCCTCTCTGGGGGCGACTTTCCCCAAGTGCTCTCTGCAGCTTGGCTCAACCCCCTCCCCCATGGGGAGTCCCCATCTTGACTGCACACAAGCACCCCATTTTACTTGGCAAGTTGATCCCTGCCACGTGGTTCATCATGCAGCTTCTTTAATCTTTCTTTCTAAGGAAACACAAGCAGATAGGCAATTCCTGTTGAATACTGTTTTATCAACCTCAGTATAGCCTTGAGGAGTGACCATAGTGCAGTGGCAAAACGTGTGCTTGGAGACTCGTATCCCATGTTAATCATACTGAAAGTAAACCATGGTGGACAAGTCCAGGGGGCCAGTGGCCAAATCCAGCCTCCTGTGGGCTAATTCTGGCCCTCCAGGGATCCCGAGATGGCCCTGCCCCTTCCCTCAACCAGCACTTGATGGGTGGTTTCCTGGCTGTTGTGCAGTTGTTTCCCGTTCTAAAGTACTGACATGCCTTTTCTAAATCGTAGTTACTGACAGTTACAGTGTACTGGCCTCAGTGGTATATTGATCCTGCTCCTTCTGTCTTTTGCTCTGTCCACCTGTAAAACACCTGTCTGAGAGCTTCTCCAAAGTTGAATTTGGCCCTCAGGCTCAAAGAGGTTAGAACCACTGAAATGAATGCAACTAAAGTTAGACTAACATTGGATAAAATCCAGAAAGCCCAGTCCTGGGTGTTTTCTAGATTTTAAGAGAGAGAAGGACACGGGCCACCTGTTTGAGGCCTTGGATAGCTGGCGAGAGTCACAGTGGGCATTCCTGGGCTAGATGGACCCATGGTTTGTCATGGCATCAGCAGGCTTCATGTTACTACTGTTTCCAGGAAATACCTTTGCTTCTCGATTTTTATGCCAGCTCTGTTACTGGGATTTCCATTGTGCTGAGAGTTCTCCTTGCATTCAAGCAAATACAGACCTCTACACTCAGAATAATGAGTCTGTTTGCATGATGAGCTATGGTGTGTCATGCAAATATAGTTACCGAGGTAGGGAATCTGAGGGGGCGGGGCAGCATTTGAAGCCTCACCCCCAATTTTAGCTTTCAGGTGTCAGTAGGTGTTCCTTTCCACCCATGAATGAATGCAAATATTGCCAACTGCTTTAGGAAGGTTTCACAGTAAAAGCTTTTTGAATATCAGCTATGATGAATACCAAAGTCATTATTCTTGTGAGAAAATAAGACAGATTGTGCATCCATGTAAAAGTTAACCACTACTCAGGGATCCTATTTTCTAGTGTCAGTAGTTAGAACTATCATTTGGACACAGATTGGCTCAAATGAAGGGTCTCTAATTTGCTGAAATGATGGAAAATTTGTGTGGAGTAAGCAAGTTGCACTGCTTCCAAAAATCTTGGAATAAAAGTATAACTCTGGATTCCAAATGGCACTGAAATATGGTAGCTGGCCTGGAGATATTTCAGCATCTTCAATCTTTGCTAAACACTCCAGGGCCGTGACCTTTAGTTTTAGAAAGAACTGAAATTAACATTCTCCCAGTAAATCGTAGCCCACCTATATGTATTCCCCTGTTGACATAAAAAGACTCTACCAATTTGCAACTATATGAGCAAATGCAGTCAGACTCTACCATAATGGGAAATGGTTAAAACCATCCTATCATAGTTTTTATATGGTATTTATAGAAATTAAGATTTGCCTTGGTACTTCATGATTCCCAGTGCAAATTCTCTATATATTTACTCAGAAGTAATCTCTATTTTCTTCAGTGGAATTTCTCCCCAGGTAAGCAGAAACAGAATTGCAGTCTCACTGTTGTCATGACCACCGGGAACAACTTCTGTCTGAATTGTCTAGGATTCACAAAATGAAACTCATTCTGAACATTCTGACTAATGTTCTGTTTTAAGATAAGTGATGTCAAAATGTTCCTTGCCATGAATGGCGCTGCAATTGCATTGAAAAGAACAATAAATAGATTCTCTGGTCCCCTCTCTGAAGCTGTGAAGAGTACTTGCTTGTGGTCACTTTAGTCATGGCCTCTGTGAATTTGGATTGTGTGTTTCTTAAGGTTTCTGTTATGAAAGCCTACTCTTGTTTTTAACTCTGCTTTTAAATCAGTAGTGGTGGTGGTTCTAGAATTGATTTTCTGTTACTCATATTTCTCTTTTTAATTCTTGTTATGACTGATAGCCAGGAAGAACAAAAAAGAACTGAAGCACCTCAGTAGTAGGGAGTATAGAGCAAGGCAGGCCACACATTCAGTCTTTGCTTCATTCAGAGGTCTGAGCCAGCCTCGATGTGGAAGAGCCAGGAGAAGCCCCAGGAATGTATGTCCAGTTTCCTGACTTAATCCAGGTTTAGCTGTGGTCAGCATGTGGCTTGCAGTCTGCCAAGCTGCTGGTGAATAGTTGAGAAAACGCCAGAAGCCATTTTCTTTCTTTCTGCTTCTAAATGTTCCCTGCTTGATGAATGGAGAGGCTTTCCCAGTTTGGGAGACCCCCAAGCAGAGTGCGAGGAAGCTGATCTCTTCCTGTCCTGATCCATACTACTGGGTCAGGCCTTTCTTCCTTCTTCCAGAGCTGTGTGGTCAGGACTAACATGGAGCAGCATCAGTCTTCAGGAGGTCAAGGCAATGCACATCAGAGTTTGTGGGTGGAACTGCGTGTTACAAAATACACTGGGCTATTGCTGAAAAGGGCTGTCCTGTGCAGAGTTCCTCCCCATTCCCATGTAGCAACATCTGGTTCGGCTTGCCCTGTGCCTTTACCAGGCGGCGTGCCTCCCTGCCCGTCCGTGGCAATCAGTAATGCAGAGTGGGAACAGGAAAGATACATTGTAAAACCAGTGTGGGAAAAATTGTGCTGAAAATTATGAAGGAGGAGAGGAGAACTCTACATGGGACCGCAGTTTCCAATAGCAGTTTTTTGTAAAATAAAACTCTGGAATTGCTGGTTTTCTGAGTGCTTGTCCTATCAGAATACTTGTATTTTGCTTTGTTTGGGGGTTGGGGGAGCACTGCCCTCTAGGCACTGCGCTTTTCCATCTCTTTGCTATTGTGGCTTTTCAGGTGTTGCCTGACTTAACCATGAAGAGCCAATTGTGGCTAAGGTACAGGGTGTCACTTCCACAAATAGGAGAATTCTGTCCATCTGTGAGGACTGTGATCCAAGGGACACTTGCACTGCTGGAAAGCGAGATGGGTTAATTCTCCTCCGCTGCATCTCCAGGGCCACATCCCATAATGTTCTGCAGGGTGGAAACAGGCTTTTTGAGCACAAAAAGTGCTGCTGTGGATCAGAGGAATGAATGCATAAATAGCACCTCTTTCTGCTTCCTCTACCAAGTGAGTCCTCTGGTGACATTCACACAGAGCTGGATCCGGGCCATTATGTTTTGAGTGATGATGTACAAATATAAATAGACACACTGAAAGAAATCAAGCAAGGTTTTGAAAGGTATAGGACACTTTCTGATACATGGGATATTGGAGGAGGACTGTAAAATTTCTTTCTTTGTTACCTAGCTTCTGTGAAATATCAGTTTCCCACTCCCTCACTCAGACCCTTCCATGAACTTACGATTTCTTAATGGCCATGGAGACATGAACTTGCTGTCTCAAACACTTTTTTCATAATATAGCAATATTCTCTTTAATGATAAATGGAACAGATGTGCAGGCTTTTCAGGGTATAAGTTTGTCTGTCAGTCTGCAATCGAACAAAATGTATTTGTATCTCAAAGGAATCTGGGTTTTGGAACTTCTGTGCAGAAAGAAATGAAATAAATCATCAGGAAAAGGGCAGAATTGCTTAGCTTGGGAATAATGCTAGTCTTCTTCAAAAGAATAGAGTATGCACTGCTCAGGAGAGACAGTGGAGAATTATAGGGTTAGTTATGACGGAGAGAGAAAATTTCTCCAGAGGGAACAGCTACAGGATGGTGAAAGTAGAAGTGGACGAAGGAGGGAGGACAGAAACTGAGAGCGCAGGTGCCAGGAGACGCAGGATATGAATCCTTTTAGTGAGAAAATTACTTTTAAGTTTGATAAATTCAGGGGGAAAGAAGTGGCACAATTAGAGCTGAAGATTTGCCTGCAAGGGGATGAACGTATTTGTTTTTCTGGTAAAGGAAAGCTTTCTTTTAGTGTGTTCTTTGCCTGGGGAATGCATTTTCTTGGAAGGTAATTCCAGCACCAGGAGCATTGGGAAACTTGTTCTGACAAGGCTTTCAGCCCAAGAGCAGAACTGTCTTTGTCAGAATGCTTCCTCCAGCCACTTGGCTCTGTGCCTGTGCTGCTGCAAAGGAACCGTCCTTTTGTCAGGGAAAGAGATGTGTCAGGGATGATCAGGTGACAGGAAGTTCTGTTGTTTCCTGGGTAGACTACATGATGTGCCACCACTTCTGATGCAGCACAGGACTGTTTTTCAGCCCAACCGGAAAACAAGCAATTGCTTTCAAACCTATGAAAAGAGGGGACATCATCTTTCTTTGAATGAATAATACATGTGTCTGGCTTCATGCCAGATCTGTGAACTCTTTGGAAGTTTTGAGAATTGTGAAGTTTGCTGACGTGGATCATAGCCAAGCATGGGTAATATGCATTCTGATAATGAGTGCTCATCTTTTGAAAATGAAGTTTCTGTGTGCACCCTGGAGTTTGCACCCTCTCAGGCTTACTGTATATACTGGTGTAAAAGACGAGGTCGCTATTTTGGGCTGCTTTTCTGGTGTTTGTCATGTCGGGTGTATAATATGACCCCCAATTTTTTGCTTTGCTATTTTTGGTTTCAAGAGTCTTCTAATGTGCCAATATATACAGGTATTTGTCAGCCAGAGGCTTCTGGACTCTGGTGACATCATGCTGTTCTAACTAATAGGAACATTACCTCTCCGATTTCACTCAAGCTCACATTTGTCTTGTATACACCTGGCCTCATATGTGTGTGATCATGTGTGTGTCTAGAGAAAGCTTTGTAACGTGATGTGATAGCTTTTTCTTGACCCTAAACCATGGATTGCTGCAAAAGAAGAAAATACAATGCTTGTTCTGTCTGTCCGTCCGTCCGTCCATACATACATACATACATACATACATACCACCCTTAGCTAAAGCTTTTGGAGCAGTTTAGGAGGGCAGTGGCAGCCCGCAAGGGGGCTGGCTGGGGTTGTCTGGGGAGGACAGCTGATGCCACTGCAGCAGTTGCAGGGGGAGGTGGAGCGACTGAGAGGGAGGAGACCCGTGCGAGCAGCACTGTGTCTCTCCACAGACAGCCGCAAGGGGAGCTTCCCCCGTCCTGGCGACTGCTGCAGCCGGCCTGGAATGGTGCACCACCCCCAGCAAGGGTGGGATGGGGCCTGTGGCCGAGCACAAGGCAACACATCCCCAGAGCAGGCCTGCCAGGTTTTGTTTTAAGCTAAAGGTTACTCAAAATGCAAAAGAGGTCATCGTAAGGCAGCTAGAAGGTTTGATGTTACTGAGAAGATGAGGTTGAAGGAAGAATGAAGACAAACTTAAGGAAAGTATAAGATGACCCCAATTTTTCTTTGCTGTTTTTGGTTCCAAGAGTTGCCTTATATGCTGATATCTATGGTAAATACTCAGTGCTCCACTTTTTATACTAGGAAATGGCGATGGGAACCAGAACTAAGCCTTTTCTCTTAACTGTGTGGCAATGCAGTCTAGACTCTTCTGTAGGAGAAAATCCTAAAGCAGCAACGACAGAACTATGGTACCTACATGGGGAATACACTGACACATTTTCTTTATCTGGGCCGGTTCCTAAAAGAAATGTGTAGTGAATCCTTAAGTGAATGTTTACACTTCCAACAAATATCCTATAATTGCACTATGTTAGGCACCTATTAATCTGATAGGGCTTCCATACTCAGAAAGTTCTTTATATTAATCTGCCTTTAAAGTGCTGAACAACTTGTGACACACACCCTTTGAGATCATTGGCTTCTCTTTGTCCTATGATTATTTTGATACTCTTCTGAAAGTAGTAAGTCAGTAGTGTCTGTGTGCCAGGGACATTCAGTGAGGATGTGTGAAACCTCCTCCTCTTGATGGTGGGCATGTTGTGAGCGGAGCCGGCTGGTGCCAGGGGTCAGACTAGATGGCCCGGGAGACCCCTTATGACTCGCTCTGCTTCTATGTTTCTGTGTATCCCAATCTCAATAAGCAATGATGAGATTTTTCCTGGACTAAGAGGTTCGGTTCACACATGCCAAACGATGCTTCGCTGCTCCTGGAACAAGTCATCTGCATGAGTTCTTTCTCCCTTCTTCGGGTGTCCCAAATAATTACTCTGAAGTTGTAGGAAACCTGTTCTTTGCTAAGAGCTGAACAAACCAACTATGGTTTTGCAGACCTGGTTTACAATCCTATTTTAAAGGGAAAGCCAAAACCATAGCTTGCCAATTTGAATGTTGGGAAATAAAGTGTTGCGAAGGGCAGAGAAGAAAAAGGTGTGTAAGCACAAAGCCCCAAGCCATGATAAGATGCTTCTAGGGTTGCTTTGCTGATCAGAGAGAGAGACTCTGCCATAAGGCTTACCATAGCCCACCTCTAGGTAACATATAAACAGATAGCACCTGCTCTAAAGTAAATTATTCCATATTGTAGGTTCAGAGAAAGTTATGGGGCACAGCTATGATTGACTGAAACACATGCTTGGAACAAAAAGGGAATCAAAAGCATTTTAGTCAAACTTCTGTGGTAAAGCAAGCTGATTACCCTTCAGCATCACAGGAATGCAGCCCCAGCGTAGGTGCATTGCAAAAGAACCTTGGATTTCTTCTTTCAGGGTGTGTGTCCGTTTCTTTGAATTGTGCACTGTAGATTTCCAGACCATTGGCATCTTTTTAATACCTTCTACAGGTACCTAATGGTTCAGAAGGAATGTTTCTGTACATAAATGGGATAGGAGTTAAATCCTTGTGGTTGAGTCATATAAAAACAACAGCCAACTACCATGGGACAAAAACTGGAAGATGTCAGCTGCCCTGGTATGCACAATAAAGCTGTGAGCATAGCAAAAAATGCCTGCAGTGTTTGCAGAGTAAATTCATTCTTTTTACCAGAAGTACTTTTTTTTTTTTTTTTTTACAAAGAAGTGAACAAAAAAGCAATATAGGCACATGAAATATGGAGCAGGAGCTGGAGAAAAAGGGGAAGAAAGGGAAACCAGGTATAAATAGCAGACGTACATCCTGTTTTTTTGCAGTAGGGTTTTGTCTAAGACTATCAATCAACTTTTCACCACTTCCTGCAACAGCAGGTCTGCTATAAATCCTGCCGTAACTGACTGGGTTTCATTTCCTCTGCCAAACCCTGCTAACCTGCGAGGCATGACACAATGACACCAGAGCGAGCAGCTGATAATGTAATACACAATTCCTGTGAGGCGAAAGTTAAAGTGCTTGTTCTCTCAGTTGAATGATTTTAAAGATCTTTATATTCTAGTTCCCAGGGGGGATAATTACTCAGTATAACACACAGAGCATTTTTTTAGTCTCCTAAAGGAATTTTATTTAAAAGTGTATGGAAAGGATAGGGACAATGGGGGTTTTTTTTAACGCTCTCATCCCTTTCTAAATTGCGTTGGTTCCAGAAGGCTATGCAACATCTAAAAAACGTGTCCCAGCGGAATGTTGTATTTCAACCCCAATTATTGGACTATTCAGGGAAAGATGGTAGCTATGAGGTGCCGGTTCAAATCTTTCTGCTCTGACTTACAGAAGCTGAGGTAGCAGGGCGAAGACACCTTGGTGCCTGAAATCCTGGAAGCTACCATGAGATGGCTTTGCCTGCCCTCAGCAGCTGAATGGGCTGGTCTGAACTTGCATAAGGCAGACCTTTATGCTCTGCATAAAGTCCGAAATGGTAATTCAGTTTAAAAGCATGCAAACAGTAAATGTATGCTCCCTAACTTTTATGTTCTTTATATTTTAATAATTTATTAATGTTCAATCTAAAATTTAACCAAAACAAAACTGCATCTCAAATGGAAATATATAAAATTAAGCATACAATTAAAATTGAAATAATTCTTTAAAATACTGTACCCATCATCACCAGGATCGAAGGATATGTGTTGCAGATTTATTTTTTTTAAAAGCCTCATTCAAACAATGGATGCTTCCTAACTTTTAAGGAAATGACACAGACATACAAGCTTACAGTGAAGTATCCTTTAATCCAAGTGTTGTAGATTAGTTACCATGCCATGGTTAATTAGCTGCTGAAGCCATGAATTATTGTACTTAATAATTCCCATTAATTTCTAATTGAACAAGGAAGCTGCCCTTCATTTGAGGAAGGGAGTTGATGAGAAGGAGCCGTTTCTTTCACACATCGGCTCATGTATGCAGCTCATCACACACAAATGTGCCATTTGTTCAGTGCTGCAGATCTCCTGACATGGGAGGAAGCTGATCAGGGCAGGCCATGTACTTTCTTCCTGAATCTGTTGGATAGGCGACTGTTCAGTTTTATTCTAAATCGAACAGCCTTTGCATTTGTTTGCTTAAGGAATTTACAACGGGGCCTTTTAGGAGAAGCCCTAATATTTTTGCTCAGAATAATAGTAAATGCATGCTTAAAAACCACTGTGACCAAAAGTAAACAGGGAAGAAATGGAGCAGGGGTTCATGAAAGACCGAGTGTTCTCAAAAATGCAGGTATCACTGGCCCAGTGCTCCTTTAGGGGCACTTGAACGGCACTGAGCGCACTAGAGAACATGGTGGTCTACCTTTCAGGAGCGCTGAAGAGGTTTCATTGGAAATGCAACTGGCCAATAAAATATTTAGTTCTGTACACCCTCTGGATTCCATTCCACCTCCCTTTTTCTCCATGTTCCTTTGGTTTCTCCAAACCCTTAAACAGCCACATTTGTCACTGAGTTATTGCTTTTATCCAGCAATGACCATTGGCACAGCTTATTAGGCAAAATGGCCAGGACACGGTGTGGTACAGAAGGGTTCCAGACGCCGGCCGGGCACGAGGAGGACCTCGCCCATCATTGTTTGAGCGATTCAGGCTTATCTTGGTGTTATTAGCAAACTTGGTCACCTCCCTGTTCAGCCCTAACTTAAGCTTCTTAATGAACCAGTTACAAAGCACAACTCCCAAGGCAGATCCTTGTGGGGGACCTGCTCTATACATCCCTCCATTGTGAGAACTGCCCACTTGTTCTTCTCTTTGCCTCCTGTTGTATAGTCAGTTGCCCATCCTCAGAGGAACGTTCCGTAAGAGGAGCCCCACACACTCTTCTCCGCTGCCCAGCTGATTAGCCTTCTGCCTGATAACAGCAGCTGATACTGGCAACAGGGACACATACGTATACAGTATCTTGATTTAGATAACTGAGGAGGGGCGGAGGGGCTGTAACCTCCCTTACTATGATCCTGATGCAGCCAAGACCACCATTTCTGCAGCAAACTTGCCAAAAACCTCTCAGTGGTTAAGAAAAAAGCACTAACCTTCTCTTTCAGTGTTCCCAGTCACTGGGGCAGGAGGGTACTTTTCCTCGCTGATAGAGGGCTTGGGCACAGGATGTTGGTTTATGTGGCTATGAGTGTGGAGGAAGGTATCTCTGTGAGTGTTTGAGAAGAGGGAAGGGGGTGTGTGTACAGGTGGCTCCACCTGTCCTGACTCACTCACCTCCAACCCAGCCTGTCAACTGGTATGATTCTCCACCTGGAAAAGATTGTCCAGCACTTTCTTATCCCATGGCCCGAGAGTCTTAGTAGCTCAGGAATTAGTTAAAAAACAGAAGCACAAGCACACAATCAATTTGTAGATATTCTGGAAGTTTGGATAATCTCGGGTGGATATCCTCATTGTGACTTGGTTATCCATTTGTCCTCATTAAAGTTGGTTGGTTGAAACATCAAAGCACTTGTGTTAGTCCAGCAAAGTATATTAACATCTCTTGTGTGTTCTGTCTCCCCACCACCTCCTTTTTGTCAAAAAGGTCAAAGAAGTTAGCAGCCCTTGCCGAATGTGTGCAGAAAGCCAAGCTGAGTAAGGCTGAATTGGGTTTTGAACTAGACGAGCTGGAAGCAGCGGCGCTTCTTGTTCAAGAGGAAGAAAAGGAGTTAAAAGCCACTGGCGCAGACGTTTCTCAGCAGCAGCTGCCTCCCTCCGAAGGCGAGGCAAGTGACTCTGAAGACTCAAGCAGCACTTCATCATATGAGACAGGAGACTCGGATTCAGATGAACAAGAGTCCTCAGCCAGTGAAGATGGGAAAATAAATCCTTTACAAAGCACACTCCAAGAGGAGAGGACAGCCCCGCTTATTGACTGTAATGGATTAAGGCGAGACGCAGGCACTTTGACGTTAGATGTTAGTAATGAAAAATCAAAGGCATCTGCACAATCTACATCTGTTCCCGGGAAACTGATTGAGGAATTAGGAAAGCAAATGCAGACTGCAATTAGGCTTACGGAGCAGCCTGAAGGTTTGCCTTCTGTGAATGGTGGCGGTGGCACTTCAGAAGAGATGGGAACAAGCTGCCTCACTCAGCCGCAAGGACCTTCACCAGATCCTCACGGAAAGAGATGTTTCCTGGAGGTGACTCCAGAGCCCTCCACCCTTCTTTTTCTTGGCACAACAAGTGAAGCTCCTTAAGCCATTGTAAATAGGGTAGGCGGGGGGCGGGGGTTGATTTTGAGAGACTTTTTGTTCGGGTTCATTTTATCACTCAGGTGTTACTTGAGCAAATAATAAATGGAGACAGCAGAACAGGCAATTAAAAAATTTGACTTTCCATCTTTCTTTGCATTTACAATCAAGAGACTTTGTGAAAGATGGTAGACAAAATTTAATTGAATCTCACTTGATATGCCACTGTTCTACCGTAAAATAGTCAAATATTGGTGCCGATATATCAGAAGTGTCTGTAATCTTGAGTTATATGTTGAAGTGGCAT
>JAIXND010000674.1:43453782-43504914 GCA_023646645.1 Varanus salvator macromaculatus | reverse complement strand
GATAGATAGATAGATAGATAGATAGATAGATAGATAGATAATGTTCTTTAACAAAAGCTCTTACTAGCCAACATAGCCCCACTATTCTGGTGCACCAAGATTTAAGAAAGATGCAGAAAAATTGGAAAGGGTTCAGAGGAGAGCAACAAAAATAATCCAGGGTTTGGAAACACTGCCCTGTGAGGAGAAACTGAGAGAACTGGGCACGTTCAGCCTTGAGAAGACTGAGGGGGGACAAGATAATCCCTCTATAAGTACCTCAAAGGCTGTCACAAAGAAGAATGTCAAGACCTCTTCTTGCTGATGCCAGAGTGTAGGACACGGAATAATCAAGTCAAGTTGTGGCAACCCAGATTCAGGCTGGACATCAGGAAAAGCTTCCTCGCTCAGCAATATGGCAGTGGAACCAGCTCCCTAGAGAGGTGGTGGTTCTCCCCCACTAGAGACATTCAAAAAGAAACTGGGCAGCCATCTGGGTGGGATGGTGTAAATTGGTGTCCAGCAACAGCAGGGGGTTGGTCCCCTTTGAACGCTACTATTCTGTGATTCTGTGATTCTATTTTGCCTGTTGCTGTTGGAAAGTACTCTCCTTCCTGTCATCATCAAACTTGCAAACAGGAGTGGGAAACTTGTAGGCAAACATCTAGAATGCCACAATTTCCATAATCCCATATTATTGGCTATAATGGCTAGGTCCACAAGTTGCCTACCCCTTTTCTAGAGTAAACTCTATTTTATTAGTTAGGGTGCAATGTATTTTAGAACACTCCTATATCATGCATATCTGAAATCGCTACAGATCATAGCAGTAGAGGTGAGATGCACATCTGTAAACCTGCAAGTCCCTGGTACATATTCCCTGAACACCTGTGTGTGTTACCTGTGGAGAAACACCTACAGCACTGTGGCCTATGCATAAAGCATGAAGCAGCTCTGTTCTAAAACACCTGACTTCTGTGTGCCACACCTCATTATATGAGGGCAACATTTTTATATGAAGAGGCATTTTTTGTCTGGAAATCTGTCTCACTGAAGACTTGTCAAGACCTTCATATCCCCTGAAAACTTTGTAGGATCTTTTCTGTTTGAGTTCACTTTGGGAAGCCCAGGTTCAGTCAGTTGAAGGAAATAATTTTTATCTCATATTAGTAAGTCTGATCTGAACCAGATTGTCCACCCCAAATTGTGATTGTCCACCCCAAATCAAAGCAATGTAGTGATCAGTATTCACAGAAATAAACAAATCCTCCCAGCTTGCATTGAAAATGGGCTGACTCGTACGAGGAGGTGCATCGTTACCCACTGTGGAATATACTGGGGCTTATTTCATAATGGAGAGCAGGGCTATCAATGACTTCTAGTTGTTACTGGGGGATATGAGAGGAGGGGGTGTTGCACTTGTTGTGGGCTTCCCACGGGCAGCTAATTGGCCTCTTATGAGCAGCACAACACTGAACTAGCTACAACTTTGGTCTGATTCAGCAGTGTGTCTATCTTTATACGCTAGTACAAATACTTCAGAGTTTTCAGTTGCTTCTTACATGGCTTGAGTTCACATACAGTGAACTGAAATAAGCACCCAAAGCAAAACCGTGACAGAGCTTGTCTCACCCTTAGTGATTTGTAAGCATCACAGCTGATCCACACAACTAATTCACAAACACATTTGATCTCTGCAGAAAATAAAAACCTTGTTCAAACTGAAAGGAAGCCCCAGAATAAATCAAATGGATCAGTCAGGAGTTATCAGACTGATAATGTTTTCTACCATCTGCACGTCAGTGTAAAAGTGGAAAGAGTGCTTGTTTTCAGTGTGCCTGATTACCTACCTCTTAAACTTTTTGAGTAAGGGAGTTCATGACTGAAGTGAAATGTTGTAATCAAAGCCTTCTGGCATAAAGTGTCCTGCAAGAGTAATGCAGCAGATTGGCCAAAGCTTAGCTTTCTCCTCCACCTTCCATCTTCTGTGTCCTCTCCCTGAAAGATATGTACAGCTGAGCTTATATCAAATGAAGGAAACACTGATGAGTCTTTCTTTACTACAATATATGATGAATGTAGCAAAGAGATGGATTCATCCCTCTGGAGTGAGTGGGCTCAGCAGCCTGCCACTTCTGACACAGCTATTGTCAACGCCGGTGTCTCGAGCAAGGCTGGGGAAAGCAAACAGGGAAATGCTTGTCAGACAGATAAATGGCTTTGCTGTTTAGAGCTGTCCAAGGATGCTGTTTGTTTCTGAGATAAGGCAGGATGCTCTCCAAAGCAGCAAAAAGATAAGATGAAAATTACTATGAATGTGGAATTGTGTCATCATTTGGATGCGTTGCCATCTGGGGGGGGGGGGGGGAGAATGCGCACTCCTGGAAGCTTGAATATGTTTCTATATAAATATTCTAATTGGCACCCCATCGCCGTGTTGATATCATGAATCCTGCACCCTGTAGGTATGCAGAAGTCTCTGTGTGCTTCCTTCCTTGCCTTAAATTAAAATGGCAGCTCACTTGCTCATTCATTCATTGCATTTCTGTACCACCCAGCAGCCAAAGCTGTCTGGGTGCTTTACAAAGTCTCATATCTGAAAAATATAGTGTAATGAACTTACCGTATTTTTCGCTCTATAAGACGCACTTTTTCCCCCCTCAAAAGTAAGAGGAAATGTCTGTGCGTCTTATAGAGCGAATGTGCCTGACACCCAGGACGCTGCCCGCCCACCCGCCCGCCCGCCCGCCGGCACCACCAGGCCGGCATGTGCTTGGCGTGCCCTGCTCCACCTCGCACTCCGGGAACTGATCACCCCCACCGGGAAGCTCCGTGCCGCCGTCGCCCCACCGCCCCGCGCCATTGCTCTGCGCCGCCACGCACCACGCCGTCCCGTGCCACCGCCGCCGCGCACCGTCGCTCTGCACCACCGCCGCTCAAGCACTGCCATCCCGCGCCGATCCGCTACCCCCCCCCCACGCCACTGCCGCGGCAGGCACAGCTTTAGAAGCACAATCCTTCTAAAGCCTCTGCTGCCCGCACTGTCATCCCGCATTGCCATCCTGCACCGATCCACCCCCCCTCCCCACGCCACTGCCGCTGCAGGCACAGATGACACTTTAGAAGCACAATCCTTCTAAAGCCTCCTCCGCCTGCACTGTCATCCCGCATTGCCATCCCATGCCGATCCAAACCCCGCCCCCCCACGCCACTGCACAGGCACAGATGACGCTTTAGAAGCACAATCCTTTTATTAAAGTTTAACAGGTTAAGAAACAGTATACATTGAAGCAGCGTTCTCTTTGAGATGTGAGAGAAGCAATTGACAATGTAAAGAGCTGGATCCAAACTTAAGCTTCCCCTCCTTCCATTCCTTTCAGAAAGAATTCAGCCCTGAAGGTGGCCCCTGCTGCGTGAGGGCTAGACAGCAGGAATGCTGGACACTTCTGAATTGGTCCACTTGTTTAGCCTGTCATATCCTGTTGGTTCCAAGGACACCCCTTCCATCTCCTCCCCACCACTCTGAAATGTCTCCCTCCTTTTCCAAAGAGGGCTGGTTCTCTCTAGCCATGTACCAGCACTCTAGGACAATTTTTAAAAAGGGATCTGGAAAATTATATGCTGCTTTGCTTTCTGTTGGTTCTGCGTAAATTGGTTGAAAGTGTTATTCAGGATAGATTCAGTTAACATATAGAAGAACTAGCCCTGCTTTAAAAGAAGCAACATGGCTTCTGCAGGGGTAAGCCTGTCTTGCTAATCCAGTAGAATTCTTTGAGAGTGTCACTACTACACATGGACTGAGCAGTCAAATAGACATTGTTTCTTCCAAAAGCCTTTTGATAAAATCCATCAACAGACTCTTGAGAAAACCTGGCAGTGATGGAATAAGGGCTGTGTGTGCACACACATGTTGTCCTATGGATCAGTAACTGATTACAGAACTGAAAGCCAACATTGAGAATGGATGGTATTCTCACAAGATTCTGCATTAGGATCAGTGCTTTTCAACCTGTTCATAAATGATCTGGAATTAGAAGTGAGCAATAAAGTAGCCAAGTTTGCTGATGATACTAAAATAAAACATTTAAAAGGGATTGTGAGGAATTCCAGTGGGATCTCTCTGAGCTGGGAAAAAGGGCATCAGAACGGCAAATGCTTTCAGTGCAAGCAAGTGTAAAGTTAGCATGCTGGGGGGAAAGAATCTCATCTTCAAGTATAAGCTGATGGAATCTGAACTAGTGCTGACAGACCAAGAAAGGGTCTTGAGAATGTGGGGGACAGCTTGATGAAAATGTCAAATGTTAGGAGGAAATGCCATAATTAGGAAAGGAATTGAAAATCAAATTTCCAAGATCATATTCCTCTTACACAAATCTTTAATATGACCATACTTAAAGTATTGTGTACAGTGCTGGCCACCACACCTGAAAAATGACATTGTTGGAAAAAGTGCAAAGAAGGGCAACTAAAACAATCAAGGGATTGGAGCAGCTCCCCTATCAGACTTTGTTACAACAACCAGGATTGCTTCTCTTAGGAAAATGATGAGTAATGGGAAGCATGGCAAAGATGTTCAAAATTATGCATGGTGTGAAAAAGTGGAGAGTGGGACATTTTCCTCCTCTCTGAAAAAAAAAAAGGGTTAATCCCCATGAAAACACCCATCACTCCTTTGTTCTGAAAAAAAAAAAAAGATTCAACAGCAGAAGTGTAGTGAGCTTGAAATACCTTTTGGGAATGGAAGGAAAGTTCCCCACAATTCAGCTTTGTCTTTCAAGGGTTGGGCCTTTTCATACCTCATGGATAATTAACTGGGACTTCTAAATGCTTAACAAAAACAATGTGGATATAAAGTTCCCTTCCCAATTGAGGATACAAGAAACACAATTATTATAGTGATCTCTGCAACTGTGCAAATGTTAGATTTTCATGCCCTTGGTCCAGAGGACGAAATGACACACAAGAGACCACTGAGTGAACATTTCTCTCGACTCAAAGGGATGCGTAGATGCAGCCCGAGTTTCTTAAGCATCACTTTTAAATATGAAAAAAAAAGAGAGAAAAGTTGGAGGATTGAATTTAGGTCTCTCCTCATTGCTCACCTTCTCTGTCTAAGATAGAGGCAAGAAAAACCAGAGAGAGCAAGTATGCTTGGGGTGTGCAATCAAAAGAATATTTACAGTTTATTCAGACCTACAGGAAATACATGTGGCATTGAAGGGACTGCAGAGATGGATTCTATACAAGATGTTTTCATCCCCTAACGGTTACATGCACGGTCTGTGGGGGATGGGGGGGTCATGCACACAGTATGCTAGAGGCACATGAGAGTAAAGCAACTGGGATTAAGAGATCCCAACACATCCCATAGTTTATTAAATAGTTCAGTAAACCATTTGATTCAGAATATTTTTTTTCTTGTTTTCCTCCTCTAAAAACTAGGTGCGTCTTATGGTCAGGTGCGTCTTATAGAGCGAAAAATACGGTACTTTGTAGAGAGCCAGCATGTCATTTCAGTTAGCATTTTGGACTGGACTCAGGAGTTCTTCGTCGTGGCCTCTGTGCATCACACATATGGGTGCTGCACCTGCGCAGTGCCTAGGCCGGAATATTAGAAAGCTAATGGTTTTTGGTGGGAAAACTCCGCTCCCGTCCCCCTCAGTGCTATAAATAGGGTGGAGTGTCCGCCATTTTACTCAGTCTTTGTGACCGCCGTTCACTGTGCCTCGTGCCTGTTCGTCTCTCACTGTTCGTTTTACACTTTATATATCTTGTCTTTATTGTCTTCTTCTACTCCAAGTTTTTCTCTTAGCCCGTTTTTTCTTCAAACCTTTCGTTCCTATAAATAAATAAATAAATATATATATATATATAATCTTACCCTCTGCACTATCTTCTCTTTTCTTTTTGCAATGGCGCAGTGAGCAGCATTCCGCAAATGCATTGAATGCAGTTCCAAAATGTCGCCCGCGGATCTGCATGACCTATGTCTCCTCTGCCATGGTGAGGGGCATAGAACCAACAAATGTGGCCATTGCTTGGCGTTTACCAAGCAAGCTAGGAAGAATAGGGAGAATCGTCTCCTCAAACTCCTATGGGACCAGGCCTTGATGCAATCTGACAAATTGGTCTTAAGGCCTGGCTCCTCCTCGGCCGCGCCCTCTCAGTGCCCCATCTCTGCTGCTGATGCGCCTTTGAAGCGCCCTGCTCCGGCTTCTGCCGCTCCTCCACAGCGTCCTTCGGATGAAGACGCCACTTCCATGGAGGCCCAGCACCTACCTTCTTCCCCAGCCAAGAAGCGAGAGAAGCGAAAGCATACCGACTCAGACAAGCCATCTATGCATAAGAAGCCAAGGAAGGAAAAGGCGGACAAGCCCGCCCACAAGGGCAAAAAACTCGACCACTCTTTGGACATCGTGGTTCGGGTTCATCGGGCTTTTTGGTACCGACTGCCACTGCGGTACTGACTCCCCCGGGAACGGCCCTGCAATCTGTGATGCAGGTGACTCCGCCGGGATCCCCCAGGCAGTCTATCTGGCCTGAGAGCGCGCCCCCTCAACAGACAGAGGAGCCACTTCGGGACTCCATTTCTGACGGGGAGATCAGAGTCTCCCCACCAAGGGAATGCTCTCTGACTCCAATGCCCACAGCTGAGCCACCTGCTGATTCACCATTGCTTCCCAGACGTCGAAGCTGTTCGTCTGAGCACCAAGATGAGGATTGGCCAATGCCTGGATACGGTGCTTATCCCGGTTGGGGTAACTACCGACCATATGCCTTCTACCCTCGGGATCGTCAGTCACCATCAGTCCCGAGAGAGGCACCATCTACCTCCAGGCATATGGAGAGAGGACGTCCAACCTCTCCGGAAACCTCATCTTCGAGCAACCACATCGCTACCATGAGGACTCGGATGAGTCGGAAGTTGACTCTACATCTCTGTGGCTATCACCTCCCAAGGCCTGCATCCCCTGACGAACCACACGTCACCTTTGCGGAGCTCATCTCCCACCTCGTTCAGTCTCTGGAAATCGAGGCCCATCATCACCCCGGTCCCAGTACCGATCGTTTTTACGACATCGTCAGGGGAGAGCAGTCTGCAGCAGTAGCCTTTCCACTCATTGCAACACAGGCTATGGTCCAGCCCTGGGAGCAACCAGCTCAGCCACAGGCTACGTCTCGTCGGTACGAGGCCATGTACCGGGTTTGAGAAGGCAACATCCCGTTTCTGCTCCGTCACCCAAAGCCGAACTTGGTGGTGGTCGAGTCCTCCCAGGGCAGGGAGTCGAGGGGTCACACAGCTCCTCATGACAAGGAAGGGAGGAAAATCGATATGCTCGCTCGTCGAGTCCATGCGGCCTCTGGGCTCGGCCTGCGCATATCGAACTATGAGGCAACACTGGCATGTTACCAGTATTTCATTATGCAGAAACTGGATAATGTTGCCTCCTCCCTTCTGGACCACCAAGCAGACCTGGCCAGAGTCTTTATAAAGGAGGCAATGCAGGTGGTGATACAGCAACTCTCCACTGCCAGGCACCATGTGGATACTGACTCAAGAGCCCTCGTCAGTGCCATTTCTCTGCGCCGCCACACATGGCTACGAAACTGTAATTTTCCTGAAGAAATGAAAAGGAGGATCGAGGAAATGCCGTTTGACGGCACCGGACTTTTCCACCAGAAGACCGACCATAAGCTGAAGTCAATCCATGAATCGTGCATGACCACACGCCGCATGGAGCTGCCTCAGCAAAAACGCAAGTGGCAATGGCCTCGAACCTCCTACCACCAGCAGTATCAGCCTCGACAGCAGTACCAGCAACGACAGCAACGTCGAAGGCAGCAACCACAGCAACGCTTCTCCCAGGGCCATCGATGCTTCGACACTGAGAAGTGCCAGCGTTGACGGTCTGGGTGGGCCATTCTCTCCACTCTCCACCCTCCCTTCCCTTTTGGGGACCGACTCCAAAGCTGACTCCCCATTTGGGAGTCCATTACATCTGATAGATGGGTGTTGTCCATCATCAAGCTCGGATATAGGATACAATTTGATGTCGTTCCTCCGTCGAGTCTGATTCGTTTTACACCCTGTTCTTCAGTACTATGTGACGAAGTTTACCAGCTACTTCATACAGGAGCGATTCGACAGCTTTCCCGCTCTGATGGATTGCATGGATTCTATTCTAGATATTTTACAGTCCCGAAAAGGGATGGTGATCTTCATCCGATCCTGGACTTGTGAAATGTTAATAGGTACATCAAACTTAAAAAGTTTCGGATGACCACCTTACAGAATATCTTTCCATTGCTGAGGAGAGAGCATTGGTATGCCTCACTAGACTTGAAGGATGCTTATTTTCATATTTCCATCCATCCTTCTCACAGACGCTTTCTACGTTTCACTGTCGGATCCGATATATTCGAGTTCAATGTTTTGCCTTTCAGCCTGGCTACTGCCCCTAGAGTTTTCACAAAGTGTATGGCTCCGGTGTGTGCACACATACGGACTCAGGGCATACAAATATACCCGTATTTGGACTATTGGCTCATTGTGTCGCAGACTAGACAAGACCTTCTCCTAGCTGTGCACGAGACTTGCGCTCTACTTGACGATCTTGGACTTTGCATTAACTGTGAAAAATGTTCCCATGCGGGTCATCGACTTCATCAGAGCACGCATCAGTTCTACTCGGGAGCAAGCCTTCCTTCCTCTGAACCATCAGGACACTCTCCGAGACCATATTCATTGAATCCAGCTGTACAGAACAGTACCAGACATAACCATCTAAAGACTATTGGGACACATGGCTGCTGCGGTTGCCATTGTTCCGTACACCAGACTGCGTCTGCGACCCATACAACTGTTTTTCAACAGATCATTTCACCCACAGCAGGACTCTCTCACCAAGCTGATCCGGATTCCACTGTCAATCCTACATGCTTTGACGTGGTGGACTGTTCCAGACAACCTGTCTATCAGCATTCCGTTCCGACCGCCTCAACCAACAACAACCCTGTACACCGACGCTTCTCTGCTCGGATGGGGCGCAGCATGCTCAGGACTTCAGGTCCAAGGGACTTGGAACTGGAGAGAAGCAACAAGACATATCAACTTCCTCAACCTCCTGGTGATTTTCAACGCTCTCAAATCCTTCGAGATCGGGATCAATGGGAGATGCTCTTATGATCACTTGGGACAATCTGACTTTCTACGCATTCCCTCCGATTCCACTTCTAATGAGAGTGGCATCGAAAATAGTTCAAGACAATGCCACAGGGATATTAATAACCCCATGGTGGCCGAGACAACCGTGGTTTACCAGTCTCCTTCAACTATCCAGAGGGATGTTCCTTCGGCTCCCAACAATTTCTCACTTGTTAACACAGCAGAACGGAGCAGTCAGGCATCCAGATTTGACCTCGTTGAAGCTGACCACCTGGCGCATCAGCTAAACCATGCGACTGACTCGATACCAAAGACATCTCAGGTACCAGGGGATCTGATTCAACAAACTATACAAATGGCTCCTACCTCAAATTCGACAACCGCCGCTTCAGTACCAACAGCTTTCGAGTGATTCTTGAATCTGCTTTAAGACCGTCCACCCGTCGGTCTTATGCGGCGAAATGGAAGAGATTCTCAGCTTTGGCTGAACACCATTCTTTTCCTCCTGGGATGGCTTCGATTGAGAACATTTTACAATTCTTCCTGGAACTGTACCACTCCGGACTTAAACCATCATCCATTAAAGTTTATGCAGCTGTCATATCACATTATCGCGGCGTCGTACAAGGCTCATCGGTCTTCTCTCAACCTCTAGTTCAGCGCTTCATTAGGGGATTACAGAATTTGCATCCCTCCATTTGCCCTATGCCAACATGGAGCCTTTCTGTAGCACTTCAGGCGCTTACAAAACCGCTGTTCAAACCTCTGGCGACTGCTGACCTGCGCCTTGTTTCTTGGAAAACGGTCTTCCTTATAGCAGTCACATCAGCTCATAGAGCTAGCGAACTTTGTGCTCTTCGAATAGACTCATCGTATCTGAATTTCCATAAGGAAAAGGTTGCTCTCCAAATGGACTCATCGTTCCTGCCTAAGGTGGCTACGCCATTCCACATGAGCCAGGAGATTGTTTTGCCTGCATTTTTTCCATCGCCTTCAAATCCGATAGAGAGATCACACTCTCGATGTTCTACGTTGTTTGGCTTTTTACAGATCTCGTACTGAACCCTTTCGTCGTTCTAATAGACTCTTCATTAAGTATGCTGAGCATGACAAAGGGTCCCCAGTCACATCTCAGAGACACTCTAAATGGATCGTCGAAACTATTGTCTTGGCATACCGGCTAGCAAAATTAGACTTACCTGTATTTCCAAGAGGGCATTCTACACGAGCAGTAGCGACTTCGTCTGCCTTTGCTGCTGGGGTTCCACTTCAGGATATTTGCAGAGCTGCAACATGGGCTGCCCCATGCACTTTCACCAAACTTTATCGGCTGGATGTCCATGCCAGACAGGACTGCTCCTTGGGCAGGGCAGCTCTCTCATCTATTCTTCGCTGATGACACCTCCCTCCTCCGAGTCTGGTAAGCTTGCTAATCACCCATATGTGTGATGCACAGAGGCCACAACAAAGAAAAGCAGGTTGCTTATCTGTAACTGATGCTCTTCGAGTGGTCATCTGTGCATTCACACCCACCCGCCGGCCCCGCTTGGTGTCAGTGAGTGGATGTTTTTCCTTGGTACCATAATATTCGGTACCGTTGATGCTTACTGTCATATGCTGTCAACCTCAAGAGGGCAAACGTTCAGTCTTCAAGACTGAGTAAAATGGTGGACACTCCGCCCTATTTATACCACTGAGGGGGAGGGGAGCAGAGTTTTCCTGCCAAAAACCATTAGCTTTCTAATCTTCCAGCCTAGGCACTGTGCAGGTGCAGCACCCATATGTGTGAATGCACAGATGGCCACTTGAAGAACATCAGTTACAGGTAAGCAACCTGCTTTTCTGGGTTCTAGCTCCCATCAGTCATGAAACTTACTGTGTGACTTTGTTCAGTCACTGAGATGTAGCATAACCTACCTAACAGGGTTGTTCCGAGCATGAGATGGGGAGGAGCAGGAGGACTATATAAGCCACCTTGGGTTCCTTGCAGGAAAAACAAGGGATTTTAAATAATGCAAAATTGTTTGTGTGGTTTGCACAGCTTTACAAAATTATTTTAAACCCCAGATCCCATCAAACCTCATGTGCTGTCAAATGCCTGAAAGGAGAAGGAGGTCTCAACCTACTGCCAGAATCATTGGTATCCGATGGCCCTTCGTGGGAAGAAAATTCCACAATCGGAGCCACACCAAAAGGCCTTCTCACTTGCTGCCACTTCTCAGATGGGCATGCTGTTCACACCATTGAAGTGAATGGGGAAGGCTGGGCAGCTGAGCAGTATGGATGCAAACAGAGTTGCCACTTCCATAAATGACTGGCTCTGGAAGGCAAATACCGTACAGATATAATAGTATGTTACTAGCTGTCAATGGTGGTGCAAGAACTGAAAAGTACAAATAATGAGTTGTTGGGTTACATATTCTTCAGTTGTAATGCTTAGAGAGTCCAAAACAAATTTTGAATAGTTTTTGTCTTACAATCTGTGTCATTTTTCTAATTCCAGAACTTTCCAAAATAAGTGGGAGAAGGCTATACTGGTAGGAAGGAAGCTACCTGGTCCTCCTAGCTATTCTTGGCCATGTTGCCTTGCATCTAAATTAGGGGTCAAAATAATGTGGAGACCAGCAAGGAATTTGGAGGGAAAGGAAACAAGAAGATTCTTAGGGTGCAATTGGAAGCATGTTCAGACAGCGAAAAAAGGCTACAATTCTCAGCAAGCCCAGGTTGGCATCTTGTCAAGTGCCTAGCCTATCATCCTTGTCTCCCCCACTTTTTCTCCTCCCAGAGAACAGGATTTGCTTGGCAGTAGGGACCAGATTCCAGAAATGGGATGTGTACAAGATTCTAAATCCCTTTTCTCACGTACTGCAGGAATCCTTGCCAATGTTTCTGTTCCACATATTCCTGAGAGCAATAAATCAGTCCTTCTGAAAAGGCAAAACCAGGAAAGCAATTTCATCAGAGGGTTTTAATTTGCTGTGCTTGCATTCACAGGTCTGTGGGAATACACATGTAGGTCGTGCAGGGCTGACTTTTGCCACCACAAGTTACTTGGCACTGGTATGCAGTACTTCAGCCTAGAGGTGCAATACTGGCCTAGTATGTTTCGCACCTGAAGCAAAAAAGAAAAAAGCATGCATGTGCATACAGATGTGCTTGCATGCACACTCGCTCTCCTGTTCTGGATGGTCGCTTGCATTATTTTTAACGACACAGAAATGGGGACTAGAGGCGGCAAAGCAGTGCATCTTCTGCAATCCGCTGCCTATTTCACATTACATGAGGATAAGGTCGACCCTCTAAGGAAGCATTGTTGAGCTGCTGGCATTTTCCCAGCACTATTACCACACTTCACCACCTTTAGTGTAATTTATGATCTCTTGTTTCATAGAGTTCCTGTCTGTCTTTTGCTGAGCCATATAGGCTCATGGTGCATTTGTCCCTCCAGGACTGTGAATTCATCTGCTTTGCAATAAGATCAAGAGAAGCATTTGCAGCAAAACTTCAGCTGTGTGAAGTTGATCTGATAAGGAGCTACTGGGCACAGGTGTGTACAGCACCCAGTAGCTTGTCATTTGGTGCTTTAGCAGCTGGATGTGTGAGCTGCTGGCACAGAGAAGTGCAGCATTCTGAGGCTGTCCAGTGTTCAAACCATGAGTGTCTTGTATGTTCTTGGCTGCCAAGTTCACGCAAGCAAGCCGCCCCATTGCTGCTGCAGCCCCCACGTGTGAATGGCCTCCAAGCAGCCTTCTGCCCAGTGCCGCAGCTGGAAGGCAACGGCCATACAGTACTAGGATGGAACAACAGGCTATCTAATTAGTCATGAATACAAAAACGGTTCCAGTGAGTGAGTAATAAATGTTAATGGGACTTGTAAGTATAAATCACCTGTGAGCCAAGGTAGGAACTAATCCCATAAATTCAACTTTTAAATATTCTTGGCAGGGGCCAGAGCTGGAGAAGCCCCCCCCCCCCACCAGTCGTGGCATAATTAGTTTCTGCCTCCTGTCTGCACTTTTGGAATAATTGGTGAGAGAAAGGTCCCATTCACTTCGCAGATAAACTGGGGCGAGTGTTTTTCTGAGCTGTAACTCCGCCCGCTCTCATCTGCTACACTGACCATTGACTCGCCTAATTATGTGTATTACAGCCGCAGAAGGCTTACGGCAACGGCTGGGCGGGCGGGCGCGGCGGGGCGGGGGCTGACGGCGGGGCAAGTTCAATAATGATTCCATCTGTTCCTGCAGAGCGGAAGCGGGTGGGGGGGAGCCATCCTCCAGCACAGGTGCCTCTGCAAGGGAAGTCCCTTTACCAGGTGCTGGCAGAGAGTGGAAAAGGAAAGAAAAAGAAAAGAAAAGCGGCCATGCTTTTTGGTGCCTAATTGCAGCATATTGAAGCTTTCCACTTTGAAGCAGTATAACCAGGCCCAGTGGAGTTGTTGAGAGACAATCAGCAGCCCTGATGCCACATTTGAGTCTTCCTGCTTTTGCCTCAAGGTGTTTGATGACTGGCGGGGGTGATTTTCAGCCGGGGGGGGGGTGTGAGTAAGTGGGATCATGCCACCCCTTTCTCAGCTTGCCACTTTTCTCGTGCTCAGGAGCCAAGAATGTGCCGCGCTTTGCGAGTACATCTGGGATCTGGTGGTTGGGCCCGACAAGCAGAGATGGGGAAAGATGAAGCACGTCTCTGCCTGCCTTTTCCCTGCTGTGAGCTCCCTTGCAGCTGCTTTTCACAACAAGACATAAATCCTGGCCTTCGCAAGCAGGCACGCACGTGTGTGTGTGTGTGATGTGTCATTGGGGCCTGAGGTGCAGCTCCCACTGGAACTCTCCTATCATCGGGGGAGGGGAGGGGGAGGGGGGGGGGGGGGAGGGGGGGGGGAGGGGGACAGAACAAAAACCCCTTCCATCAGATCCAGTCAGTCATTCCTTCTGCCAGCTCTGCCCAAGAGCATTTCTATTTTTTCATGTTTAGATCTCTGCCTTCCACCCAGCTTCTTGTGCCCCCCCCCATCTCTATTGGAGCCTTCTATTATTTGACTATGGAAATGTCATATTCTAAACAATATTAGCAACTGCAAGTCTTGGGCCAATTAATTGCAGGAGGGGGGCATTTGCCCTGAAGAAGCTGCTAGCGATCTTGGATTAGGCAAGCTCTCAAGTTACATTAACAGCCCAGCTTTGAGACTCCTAGACGGCCATTGATCAGGGAACCGCACAGGGCAGATCACAGATCAGCAAATGACACCATGTGCCCTGATCAGCAATCCATTAAAATGCACCAAGCCCGAGAGCAGGCAGGCTCGCTCCTATGGACCCCTCTGTCAAGGGACCCCTCTGTCATGGTAGCTTCTTGAAAATGCAACTGGACGGCAGCCAGCAAGGCGACCTGTGGCTGCCTGCCTGTGTGTGATGCCAGGGAACAGAACAGCAGGTGACGGTGCATGAGGCAACCCCCCGCATGTTTTCTTAGAAGTTAATCTGGGCAAGGGTGCAGCCCTCCAGCATAGCCACCTGTGCTGCCTGGGATACGCAGGGAAGGGCAGGAAACTTTTCTGTCGAAGCTTGCACAGAATTGCATTTTCTTACATTTTCTCCCCAAAAAGTAAATTTAGCATTGCACCTTCAGTCTGTTTTTTTAGCCCTCTCAGGATAAGGAATCTCTAAAGCAATAGCTGAAAGTAATGTGAGAAAATAGACTCATAGTTAAAAATTAAAATGCCATCATTACTCAAGGGAAAAAATGAAGTCAGGCTTTACAGCGCTGAGAACTATTAATAATAAAGTAAAAACTTTGGCTCTTTTCTGATTGAGCAATTAAAAAAGAGTAGCGGTTGTGGAGCCAATACCAAGAAGGCCTCTGTAGGTGTAGGCCATGTCCTAACTCGGCGTGTGCAAACAGACACACACTGACCCGCACCAGCTGCTCTCAGCTGGGGCGAGAACATGGGTGGGTCATGTGCATGGATGTGTTTGAATCCATCGAAATGACTCTTCCGAGTGGCATGAAAACAAACCCTCAGAGCTTCTGCTGCGAGCTGATTTCCCTTGGTGCTGCTCCGTTCACAGTCTCAGCGCTAACTGCTTATTGTGCTAATGGCATCCTCTTGCCAGAGAAAACATTATACTTCACATCTGAAGTGGTTGGCAGAAGCTGCAATTGAGGTGTGAAGTGACTTTCCACATAAGAACACGGTTTTCATGCTCTTCGGTGTCGGGTTCTGTGCTTGTGTTGCCACGCGGAACTCTATTATCACAAACTCCTAAGCAATTAGAGCTTATAAAAGAATCTGGCAGCCTTTCTGTGGTTGTGCGTGCGTGCGTGTGTGCAGGGGAGATATCGTTACTCTGGGTGGGCCTTGTTCTACATCCCACATTTACAAAGGAGAATCAATACTATTTAAAGGCTGTTGCATTTAGCAAAGGCACCTACATGGATTTAACCTGGAAACCTGTGTTACCTTTCAGCAAAGGTGAATTCTTGCTTATTTTTTTGAAAAGGAAAAAGCTTTTGTGGTTTTTTTTTAAAAGAACTATTTCCATTTGTGTGAAACAGTTTCCAACATTTTTAAAAAACTGCCTATGACCAGCCATCTGGTAATTTCCAGATGCATTAGACTAGAGCACTCAGAATTACCAATGCCCATGGCGGAAGTTGAGGGCAACACATCTGGAAAGTGCCAAATTGGGGCAGGCTGCACTAGAGGGATTCAGTCATGAAATGCACTAGGTGGCAGGGCCTGTCACATACTTTCAGGGTAAAATACCACACAGGGTTGCTGTGAAGATAACACAGAGGAAAATACACCATTCTAAGCTATTTCACGGAAAGGTGAGTTAAAAATGAGAGACGCAGTTATTACAGATTGTGCTTTCTTTCGGGGCCTCACATTTACCATTGCACATTATACAAGTACCATGCATAGCCATGAATGAGTTCGAGCAAGTGGGTGGGTTTCACCATGACTTGGCTTGTTGGTGTGTGTGAACTAAGCAAAAGTGATGGAGCGTGGTAAGGATGATCTCCATGGAACTACACGGGGAGTCAATGTGTGTCGTGTGGTTCCCGTGCTTCACCATGGCTTGTTTGTGCATCAGAACCTAGTTCCCATTCAGTTGCCACCACTCTGCCAGCAAGGCTTGTGGCAAGAGCAGTCATGGTTGCAGTGGACACTCCAGCCCACAATCTCTACTATCCAGGTTTGCCCGGCAACTGTTGACGCAGCTGCGCCCGTGCTGCCATTGGCCACTCTATCCCCCTCTCTTCTCTGCTTGCACGCTGCCTTCTCGAGGCCCAACTGTGGCTCTGAATCTCAGTGGCGGCAGGAGATTGTGCCACACCTCCTCCTGCAGCAGCGACCCTGGAGATGGCCGTGCTCGGTGCTTGTGGCCGGTAGCTGCACAGTACTCATGCGGTGCCCTCGCTCTGCTCTTAGAGGCAGCGTCCTCTGGCAAAAGCTGCTGTACACAAGAGCAGCACAAAGGCATCCCCCCTGCTCCGCTCCTGTCTTGTCCCTGGCATTCCTGGGGCCTGTCAGCAAGCCTGGCTGTCCCCTGATGCCCCACTGCTGCAGCCGCGAGACACATGCATTCCCAACACCCTCAGGAAGCTCTTCCCAGCAGGACCTGCTGCCTCCGTCCCTGGCACTGCTGCCCTCCGTGGCCTGGCTGCGGGGCAGAGGTGGCCCGCTCCAGTGCCTGGGTCCTGTTCACAAGGGACGGTGGACACATGTGCAGCAAGGGCCAGGGAGGAGCTGTGGGCGTGGAATTTATGTATTGATTCCCCTGATACAGCTATGCCTGAAAATGCCAAGCAAGCCTGACTAACAGAAAAAAGGTAGCCATTTATTGATTGTTAATATTAGTCAACGGGAGGCAGGACAATATGGGTTTTCCAGCTGAGGCTTGGATTCAAACCCAAGACTAAGCAGGCAGCCTTAGGGCTAGTCCAAGATGAATTGGACTCTTCCAAATCACCACCATGCGGTCTAAACCAAATCTTGTGGCCAGTGCACAGCTTTACTAAAAACATCATGTATATATGCAAGAAAACTCTTTGCAAGCAACAGGGCATACTCATCAGAGATGTACAAAGGAGTCTGATTTTTCAGTCTAACTTATGGTTTGATTATTGCTGGGTTCACCTGTTTCTCCAGCTTGTGGTACTCCAGGTATGCAGAAATGCTGACCCACGGGGGCTTCTTGGATCCCTCCAAGGGGCAGGGCATGTTCTCCACTCACGACCGCCACAGGGGAATCCTCCCGAATCAGGGATAGCAGTAGTGATGCGGACAGGGGGGACGGTGCTGATGCTGGGCAAAGCAACTGCTCCTCCCAGCACTGACCAAGTCTCTTTCTCCATGCTGGGAGAAGGCAGGTCTCCACATCTCTCTTATCCAGGAGAAGTGCAAAAAGGGGCAGGGGAGATGAAGGCAGCAGCATATCAGTGGACGGCTCAGTGAAAATGTCAGCCTCATGCTCAGCTGCTGTGAAGAAGGCAAACTTCATGCTAGGCATAATTAGGACCAGAACAGAAAACAGAACTGCCAAAATCTTACTTCCTTTATACAAATCCTTGGTGCAACTTACAATATTGTATTCAGTTCTGGCTGCCTTACCTGGAAAAGGACATTACTGAATTGGAAAAAGTGCAGAGAAGGGCAGCAAGAGACTGGAGGAGTTCTCCTATGAGCAGCTTGACAAGTGGGACACTTCAGCTTAGGAAAAAAGGCAAGTAAGGGGAGACGTGATAGAGGTGCTTAACATGATGCCTGGTGTGTGGAAATGAGAGAGAGAGAGAGAGATTTTTTTTTCCACTTTCCCATTACACTCACATCTGGGGACATCCTATGGAGATGGTGGGTGGGAGGTTTAGGGCAGATAAAAGGCTATCTTTCCTCATCCAGAGTATACTTTTAAGCTATGGAACTCACTGCCACTTGAGGTGGTGATGGCCACCAAGCTGGATGGCCTTAGGAGGGTGTGGACAGATGCACGAGGGAGGAGGCTCTCCGTGGCTTGCAGACTATGTGCTCCCTCCTTTTTCAGAGGTGGCCTGCCTGCATACACCAGATGCTGGGAAGCCTGGGCATCCCTTGAGCTCTTGCACCCCTTCTGCTTGAGGGATCCTGTGGCAGCCAGTATTCCACCATGTATATGTAATAGGTCTAGTGCTGACCTAGATGGTCCTTTGGTCAGATCCAGCATGTCCTTTCTTGTGTTCTTATGAGGCCACTGACCATCCCTGCGGTACCCTGTACCCATTGACAAAGGATTGCCTGAAATAATCACCAGGGATGGTTGCTGTTTGCAGGCAACTGCAAAACTTCCATGTATGATCTGAATGATGGCAACAAAAAGAGTGGCCCATGACCCTGAGGAAAGATCTAGATGAACCAATTTCCTCCAGTACCAAGAATGAGACGCAATGGATGAACAAACCAAGATGGATAGGCCCTGCTTAGCTTGGGCCACAAAGGGCATGGGAGCACTGCTGCCTATAATGGCACTGTTTGACTCATCCGTTCATTTTTAAAACTTTCAATTGAAACCCCAGTTCTATTCTTTTGCATTATGACTCATGCCATGCATAAGCCTCCCAATTTAGGAGCACTCAGGATAAAGATATGCAAAAGCTAAAAATAGGGAGAAAAATTGGAACAGCTGCAGCTATTATCTTACTAGTAAAGGGAAGAAGATGATTCCCAGAGAAGTCTTTTGCAAACATCTGGCACCTATAAGATGATGACAAGAGGCAGGCCAGTGGCTTTCGATAGTATTATTCCAACTGGCAGTTCCAGCTATCAGTGGGCCTCCCTTAGCCCTGTTTAGCTCCAGAACACATGAATGAAGATAAGAATGCCTTTGAGAATGAAGTGAGCATTTTATCAATGCAGAACTACAGGTAGCTGCCTGATGCCTGAGTTAGGAAATGGGCCTTCCCAGCTGTTACTTCCAGGCAGATGCAAACCCCAGCATCTTCCCTTTGGGGTATTTATGTGTTTTTAGTAATCACAGACAAACACTAGCGTTCCATCAGATTCCTGCTGGTGCCAAATCTTGCAACTATGTGGGAGAGATTGCACATGTATAAAGAATGAAAGTGGCAGCATTTGGGACTTGGAGAATTTTAGATGTTTGAATGCTATCTATCAATTATCTATCAATTGTCTGCCTGCCTGTCTATATTTCCAGGACTAATTCTGGGTAAGGCTGCTCATAGCATTTGCCCAGCTGTAACAGGATCAACAAAATAAGGAATATCTGCTGTTCTTAATATTCACAGGGGCTATATCCATAATTAGTAACAATTTATTAGCTGCTGCTTAGGGCCCTCTTGAAATCATCTTGAATGCACACATGAACATATTTAAAAGTAGTAGAGGAATTTTATTGTTTACAAATCTGTCCAGAATTATGGCAAGCAACGTTCTTGTGGTATCTTTCTGTGTTCCTTGTGTTCTATTACTAGAACAATTAATTTAAAAAATGGTAGCACTGAGCCCTATTGATTCATTTAGCACTTGGAAGCTTAATGAGGTGTAAATCCTACAGGCAGCTGCATGGTGAGGCTGACAAAGTAATTTATATCAATTGATGTGATTAGTATAGGTTCTCAATCACTCCATTGTTGCTCCCTGCAATGTGTCATATTCTGAACAGGGTAGAGGAGACTTAACCTTTGAATTTTGGTTAGATGGGATCTACTTTTTGGGTTGTGCTAAGAAGACTGGGAACTCGAAGTTCCACATAGACTAATATGTATTGTCCCTTGTTGCAAAGGGAACCTTTTCATTCCAGCCCTTTCCTTGCTCTGTAACTGCTCTCTATAAAACTTGCATCTATCTTTTTGCAAACTGCATGGCCCATTTCTTTAAATGGGTTACCCTCCTGGTATTGCTGAGGGGTTCTGAGACCTGTTTGGCCCGAGACAGATGGCAAAGCTCTGCTCAAGGTGGAATCTGCGAGGCCGGGACAGGTAGCTCAGCCATCCAGGAACGCTTTGCCTTGAATGGGTGTGCAAAGACTTGGCCACAAGTGATGCTTGCTACACACACTTACACGCACATGACCTGGACAGAACGGTCTTTCCTTGTTGCCAGCAGTGGTTAGGAAAGAGCAGAAGCGCTTTCTCTCCCTCTTCCCCCAGCAATCCTGGTAACAGCTACCAGCATAGGCAACAGCAGAAGGGTGGTCCATGGCAGCAGGGGCAACAAGAAGACGTTCAGCGGGTGGGGTGGGGTGGGGTGGGGTGGGGTAGAGATTCAGCAGCAGCCGGGTGGTCAGGACACTGCTTCAGAAGCATCCTGCAGTCCACAGGCTGCAAGCTGGGCACCCCTGACTGAAATCTTCCAACATCCTCCCCTCACTGAATAAATTCCCATTCATATTTTGTCTTCCTTGCCTTTCTCATTTGCCGCCTCCTCCACTTTTTTGCCTTTCCTTTCCTCCCCCTGTTGTTTCTTCCCACTGTTAAGTTAGTGTGGAAGCTCCGTGGTACAAAAACTTGCCTTTCGCTTCCAATGGTGCTCTGCTACGCTGCTCTGTGTGTATTTAGGACAGTCTTTATACATCGGCATATATAAATAAACAGTGAAGGAGGGTAGAGGGGTGAAGAGTCAGCTGAGCAGAAGAGGCACATTGGATCTCTTGCCACATGCTGTGGGATCTCCATAAAGCATTGCTTTATTGTAAGCTTTCCCCAGTACTGTCCAACTCTTAATACGCAAGTAAAGAGCTGGGAAAGGACTGCACTCCCTTTCCCCTAAGGGCAGCCTAGGCCTCTAAATACATGGCCTTGCCCTGTAAGATGCAACAGGCCTCTTTATTGTTTTTCCTAACATGGAGTTAATGTCACAGCAGCTACACTAGATGGCTGGACTCCCAGCAGTAATAAGTGGAATTCATCATGATCCTGCAACTAGCCTGTCTTTGTCTCCTTAACACATTATGAAGAAATGCCTGTAATGTGTACTTTTTGTGGCTCCTGTGAAGTTACAGTGCACCAGAGGAGGCTTAAGGCCTTGTCTTGTTTCTGCCAAAGGGATGTGCAGTAGTTCCTGAGGGACAGAAGGGAGAGAGGGGTGATCGCTTTGAATATTATCGGATGGGGCCTGGATCAGATAAATTAGTGAGGTGGAAACAAGCCGTTGGGAAATGGCAGTTGAGGGCACGACAGTGGGCAGCTAGGAGTTGAGTCAGGACTGGGGCCATGTAACCCTTCAGAGGATGCCATCAAACAGACGACTGTCCTCTAATAGCCCTTTGATGAGTGGCCTGCAAAGTGGGACCCATGGCCACCCAGGCCCAAATTTTCATGGCCGTCCCAGCTCTTAAAAACTGTATTGTTGCATTTGGTGACTTCCAGCCCATTGTGTGACGGCAGGGAGGGCCACTAAGGATGGGCGGAGTGAAGGACCAGCTCATACTCAGAGCTGGGTGTGTTGGCCTTTAACTCTCCCATGAGGAGGAGCTGAGGCAGCTGCAGTTTCTGCTAGCGGTCCCCTCCCCAGCCTGCTCTCCCTGCCTTTCCCCAGCCAATCATGATCGATCACATACGTCACAGGGGAACCTATGATCCTCCAGATGTTGCACTACAACTCCCATCACCACTGACCACTAGTCATGCTGGCTGAGACTGTTAGGATTTGGAATCTTATGGCATCTGGAACTTCGCAGGTCCCTCAGCCATAACTATTGGATCCAAGTGCATTTGAGGTGCTGGTTTAAATTATAGAGCCTTACACAGCTGTAACGCACTTAGGGAGCTCGTGTAAATTGGAGTCCTGCACCAGCAGGGGGTTGGACCAGATGACCTTCATGGTCCCTTCCAACTCTACTGTTCTATGATTTTATGAGTTTAATGGGGTGGGCTAAAAATTCAATTAATTAATACTTGATGGAATGCCTCTCCCTGACCAAATCTACCACTGGAGAAATTCAGATAAATCCCAGCAGGAAAATGTTGCTTATTCATGCTTTTGTGTTATAAAAACCCTTGTACCCCTTTCTCAGAAAGCACCAGAATTCCAAGCCTGGTTACAGTTTAGAATTTGCTATTACTTTAAGAAGTGGGAACTCAGCTTTCTATGAAAAGCTGCCAGGGCTATTCTTTTCCCTGATCAGTAAGAGCTGATAATGCTGCCAGGTTAAAAGCATTGTAATCACCCTCCTTTGCATGCCAAGACCCACAATAATCCTTTGTGCCTCAGTGATTGTTATGTTAATCTCCTGTAATAGATGGCATTGTATTGAGTCCCCTCTGAAGACCTCTCCCCATCTTCTGACTGTGCTCCCCTTATTTCATCAGCAATTGCCCAGCTGCTGGGCCCATGTGACTCAGAATCTATGAAACACTCTGTATATGTTCTAAAAGTTTGTAGTTGGTGGTGAGAACCACTACCCAGTAGCATGCTGTCGTAAGTAACTGCAGGGATCCTGGCTGATCTTT
Source organism: Varanus salvator macromaculatus (assembly GCA_023646645.1). Classification (NCBI taxonomy): domain Eukaryota; kingdom Metazoa; phylum Chordata; class Lepidosauria; order Squamata; family Varanidae; genus Varanus; species Varanus salvator. The sequence goes on along the minus strand of JAIXND010000674.1, from coordinate 43,482,320 downwards.
CAATAAAACTGCTGAGGTTCAAAGCAAAAGGGGTCTTTCCTGACTGAACCAAGTTATCCTGTCTTGCAACTGCTATCAAGGTCCCCCGACACGACTTAGACACGAATGAGTCCTCCCTCCAAGTACCATCTCCGAGAGAGGTTAGAAAGGTGGTGACAAGAAAGGGGGCCTTCTCAGTGGTGCTCCCTCCTGCAATTATGGATGCTTCTCCCCACAGAGACTCACCTGGAGCCGACACTGTCTTCTTTTAAGACTGCCCTCTACTCCCAGGCATTTAATGATGGAAGCATTGAAGTAGCCAGTTTTATCAGGTTATGTATTTTACTGAAATTGTTTAAGGGTGCTGTGTATTGAGCCCATGGCAGATGCACATAAGGCTCGAACTCTGAGGCTTGCCAGTTTTCAGTTCAAGGCACGACAGCCATCTCTGCTGCAGCTGTGCCTTGTGCCCCACATTTTATCTCGACACCACTTTTCAGCTGTTTAGATTTAGCACTGAAGAGAGGAAGGGAAGGAGGCTGGCCTGCTGACTGGAATTGCTGTAGCTCAATAGCCTTGGTTGCCTTCGCTCCCTGGCATGCCCCCTTTTCCCCAACCAAGACCAAGTTGCAATCTTGGGGTGGGGAGCAGTGGGCATGGATCTTTCCACACTTCCCTACTCCAATACTGTGGGACTCCAAAGAATCTTTTGGCCCCAGTAGGACTGCACTTTTAATTTCTTTGTACCGGCTGGTTTAAAGTTTGCATATCAAAAATTTATGTGGCATTTTTGTGAATTCTCATGAGATATCCAGAAAGTGTTGGCTATTGAGCCATATAGAAACGGAATACATACATATATGCATGCATACTATTTTCCAGAAAAGTCATGCTCTAGGAGCAATTTGGAATAATTTGAACCTTTGAACCAATTCCTGGTTGATAAGGCTGGTGCTCCTGTCAATGCCTTGGTCAAACTGTGGAAAAGGGAAATGACCAGGGCTATTGACACGATCACTCCTAAGCATCCTCTCCCACCTGGCAGAACCCGTTCATCCCCCTGGTATACACCTAAACTATGGGCGATGAAGTGGGTTGGGAGAAGTCTAGAGCATAGGTGGAGGAAATCACGGGATGGATCTGACCGAACACACTTAAGAGCCCATTATGGGACCTATGCTGTGGCAGTGAGGGCGGCGAAGAAGAAATTCTTCTCCGCTTCCATTGCCTCCTCACAATGCCGTCCAGCGGAGCTCTTTTGGGTGGTACAGGGGCTGGTACACCGGGGCCCAAAGAAAGATCTGGTGCCACCCTCGACGGTTCGCTGTGACGACTTCGCCAAGCATTTCAAGGAGAAAATCGCTCAGATTCATCATGAGCTGGACTCTACTAGTGAATCAGATTCTACTGGGGAGGTGCCAATGTTGTTGTCTGGTCCAAAATTGATGGATGAGTTTCAGTTGTTGCGACCTGATGATGTGGACAAGGTGCTTGGACAAGGACATCTCACCACCTGCTTACTGGACCCTTGCCCATCTTGGCTACTTAACAAAGCCAAACACGGGATAGGGGCCTGGATCCTGGAGGTTGTCAACGCCTCTCTAAGGGACAACCGGGTACCTGCCCCTTTAAGGGAGGCGGTAGTCCGGCCAATCCTAAAGAAGGCATCCCTGGATCTAGAGGTGGCCGCCAATTATAGACCAGTGGCCAACATCCCGTTCTTGGGCAAGGTGTTAAAGCGGGTGGTAGCGGGACAACTCCAAGCACTCTTGGATGAAACTGATTATCTGGATCCATTTCAGTCCGGCTTCAGACCCGGATATGGTACTGAATCTGCCTTGGTCACCCTGTATGATGACCTGTGCAGGGAGAGAGACAGGGGAGTGCATCCCTGTTAGTTCTCCTGGACCTCTCAGCACCTTTTGATAACATCGACCATGGTATCCTTCTGGATAGGCTTGCGGGATTGGGAGTTGGAGGCACTGCTTTGCAGTGGTTCCGCTCCTATCTCAATGGCCAATTCCAGAGGGTGGTGCTGGGGGACTATGGCTCTGTGCCATGGCAGTTATGCCATGGAGTTCTGCAGGGGTCCATTTTGTCCCCCTTGCTATTTAACATCTACATGAAACCGCTGGGAGAGGTCATCAGGAGGTATGGGCTGCGGAATCATCAGTACGCTGATGATACCCAGCTCTACCTCTCGTTCTCAACTAATTCAGGTGAGGCGGTGGCTGTACTGAACCTGGCTGAGGTAATGGGCTGGATGAGGGCCAATAAACTGAGGCTTACTCCAGACAAGATGGAGGTCCTGTTGGTGAGTGGTTCGGACTTCAGGGTAGGGGACCTGGACCTTGCCCTGAATGGGGTTGCACTCCCTCTTAGGGACAAGGTTTGCAGCTTGGGAGTGCTCCTCGACCCAGAGCTATCATTAGAAGCTCAGGTGACAGTGGTGGTGAGGAGCGCTTTCCTTCAGCTACAGCTGATCCATCAGCTGCATCCCTACCTGGAGAACGATTGCCTGGCGACAGTGACACATGCACTGATAACTTCCCGATTAGACTTCTGTAACGTGCTCTACGTGGGGCTACCCTTGAAGATGGTCCAGATACTTCAATTGGTGCAAAATAGAGCTGCCAGGTTGCTGACGGGGACTGGGCATTGTTCTCATATAACCCCAGTTCCCCGTCAGCTTCACTGGCTCCCCATTGAAGTCCAGGCCCAATTCAAGGTGTTGGTTATCACCTATAAAGCCCTCAATGGCTTGGGACCTGGTTATCTAAAGGAGTGCTTGCGTCCATATATGCCCTCCCGCCCCCTGAGATCGGTGGAGGAGGCCCTTTTCCGGGAGCCCTCTGTGAAGGATATTAGGAGGGTGAGTACCCGGAGGAGGGCTTTCTCTGCGGTGGCACCCCACTTATGGAATGCTCCCCAGAGAGGTCCGCCTGGCACCATCATTATTTGTTTTTCAGTGCCAGGCCAAGACCTTTTTATTTAAAAGTTATTTTAATTGTTAATTTATTGATTGTATTTATTGGGTTTTTATGTACGTGCCAAGATTTTTTTGGATTTTTAAGGCTAATTATATAATTGTTTATTTGTGCTGTAAGCTGCCCCGAGGCTTTTTGCAAATGGCGCGGCATAGAAATTGTTTAAATAAATAAACAAACAAACAAACCTTGCAAAAGTGAAGGGAATGGCAAGCACATTCCAGAAAGAATTCATGTAGATTTTTGGAGAGTGTCAAACTGAACCAAAGAGTGGTGCCTTATCGCTGGAAGAGAGCTGGAGACAATGCAGCCATTCTCATGCTTGGAGCATTCATTGAACATGCTCCTGCATGCTGTCCACATGTACTGCATTTTCACTCAGTATTGGAGCTTATTTTCAAGACAAACCTTTCTGTTGCTGGCACATTCCATTTGGCATGGAATCAGATTCTCAAAGTGTGCACTTCCAGAGGCTTAGAGGCTTTGCCCCTGTCATCACACATCAGAAGAAGTGGGTGGAGATGCATCTTTCAATACGTAAGATCTGAGAAGTCATGGGAGAGAATTGAGACGGTAATGGTGTTGCAATTATTTTTTGCAGTGCTGAAAGCCCATTTAGCAATCGCTGGCATGGTTTTCATGGTCACCAAAGCTGCTACATACAGGTTTTTTTTCTTACTCATGGTACATGGTGGCATGGATAAGAAAAGGACACATGAGAAGGGCTGCAAACTTGCAAATGCTCTGCAACCCAAGTAAGGACAGATTCAGGGGAAGCAGTGGCATGCAGATCACACAGGGAAGTGGCTGTGAGAACAGATCCCACAATTACCACTGCCACTGACTTTCTTCCTAAGCATGCAGTCCTATACATATTTAGCCATCAAAAGGTTTGATAGCTCCAGCATGCCCCCATGCTCCATACTGACTGAGTGATGCTGGGAACTGTAGGAATTGTAATGCCTAAACATTGAACTCATATGTGCCACTTGATATCCTGAAGGAGGATATCAAGCCCTGAAGGAGGTTCGGTTGTCTCACACCCTGATTTTTATTGTTTTCTGTTTTCAGAATTTCTTGATAAAATGCTGGGTGAGGGAGAGGGAAGAGGGCTGGGACATGGACAGAAACCAGTGTAAGTCCTTAGTGCCAGCCCCCTTCCCTTTCTGCTTCCCAGCACATCCCTTTTTCTGCCCCCTGAGCTATGATTGTGCCCTCAGAGGAGACGCCTCATCCACGTCCTTCTCCACCAGCCAAGAGGCAGGTGAGGCAGGACAGGGCTCGAACTTCAGAGTCCCAGCCCAAGATTGCCCAAGTATCTTGGAGCTGGAATTCTGAATAAATCTTTTGCCCCCTCATACAATATTGGGAGACTACAGAATTGCCCCCTCAGTGGTTTACATTTCCCCCATCCCCGGAATGTAACATCCAGCGGAAGAGCAATACAAAACTCTTTGTGAAAATATTTCACGAATAGCAGCAGTGTGATTACAAGTCAGGAAAGGCCTAAGAGCGCTGTCCATATGGGTGCCTGACGCTCAGCGGTTTCTCCCTCTTGGTGGGTGAAGGCCCTCTGAAGGGTGGCTGCTGCTCCTGAGAATAGCCACATATGTGCAAGGACCTGACAACAGTCCTTTGCTCCTAGAGTGACCAACAAGGCCTTCTGGAAAGATTTCAAGGGTCAACTTGGTGACCCTGGAAGAGGGTCACCAAGAGGAAGATGGCTGGCTGGATACCATTGTCCCAAGGTGCCTGCATCTTCGAATGCCTGTGACAGAGCCTTGAATGTAGCTTGGGGCATACCAGCTGCTGTGATCTTGCGTGGCAGTGCTTCCGTTTCCTAAGTTCATGGACCCAGATGAGAGTATGCGAGACAGAAATACGATAGTAGGCAAGCTGGGTGATTTCAAAGATGTGATTAAGGATGGTCAGGCAGTTTCCCCCAGGAAGTATGTGAGGAAACACATATATGTCATTGAGATACCTCCATGTCTCAAAGTGAAACGGAACTAATGGATGCCCCCAAAAATTAGTTGAAGAGAGCCAAAGACCATTGGACTAGGAAGTGGCTGGCAGCCTATCCAGCACAGTTCTTCCAACTGCTAAAATGAGTTAGTGTGTGAACAGCTTTTAGTATTTTTGTTTCTCCCACTCCTTAAATGTAAACAATGTAAGGAAAATACATGTTCCTGTCTTTAAATATTTACATGAGTTCCAAGTACAAATTATATATAAAATAGCATTTAAATTACATTAGTTATGCTTCAATTTTCCCCTCAAATATTTCATGTCAAACACTTGTGATGGAGGAAAAAATAGCACAGAATACCTTTTTTTTTTTTTTTGAAGCCTTGCTTATTAAATACAAGTAAAATGAACTTGCCAGGTGTTTATGAGCTGTCCAGCACAGTGGTGGCAACTTGTGGCCCTCCAGATATTTTGGCCCATGGCTCCTCTCAGGAATAGCCACCAGAGCCAATCTTAAGAGATGATGGGAGTGGAGGCAGGCATTTCTGCATGGCACAAGTTGCCCTCCTCTGCTCTACAGTATCTGAACATTTTCTGGTACAATTGCAAGAGCCTCTCTGTAAATGAATCTCATTTATACTGGATCTTTTCCAATTCAAAATTTTTTGGAAAGCTCACAGTTTCACATGATGAAGTGTGCAAATTACTGCGCTGGGCTTGAGCTGAACAACTGGACACTTTGGAGTGGACATGCGGGCGACGCAGTTTAACCGCCTTGTGTGCCTAAGTGAAAATGATAGGGCTAACGTCATCCTGGCTTCACGCAAATATTGCCACAGCCAGACCAACGGTCTGGCTTTCACAATAAAACAAAATATTGGCTATTGGCCCAGGGGCTAAAATATGCACACACACATCCTTCATACCAGCCCAGAATTTTTCTGGTCATCCAGCAACCATACTCCTTATCCCTCCCTCTGTTTTGCCGCTGTATGTATCCCGTCATCTGGCAGTGTTTGGAATGCCAACAATACTCCTGATATATATCTTCATTATTATTCTCCGCTTCGCTTTCTAAATGCCATGCTCTCTATCTTAGCATGTCATCCATGTGGATGGCTGTTAAACAGGAATGAATCTCACGGCATCTTGAGGAATAACGCATTTGCTTTCACAGACCAGAGCCCACATTGCTGGGTGCACACAGTAGTAACTGATCAGTGGATAGATACATATACCAGATGTACAGAGGAGAGATAGAGGGGAAAATATTTGTAGAAAATAGGGCTAGGAGTCAAACTATTCACACGGTAATATGCAAAGCAAATGCAAACACAATCCTGATGAAAGAGGAAAAGACCAGCTAGAGAGCAATCGGCGAAGCGAGATGAATGATGGACATAGCACCAAAAGGGGGTCACTTGCTTTCAGTAGCAAACTTGCCACCTCTAGTTCTTATTGCACACAAATCTGATACTGCTGAATTTGCAAAGGAAACAGGAATATTACTTCGGATGAGCTGTGGTCAGCAGCTTGGCATGCAAGTTCCTTACTACAAAGTTGTTCATACACAACTAGGGGGTAACATCTCTTTGATGCTTCCTCTATGGTTGACCCAGGTCTCTTCTGCAGTGGTAAAAAGAAGCAGAACAACTCAAAAGGGATTGTTGATGGGGATCACACGAACGCAACACAACCAACAAGCCATGGTGGGTTGTTGTATCCTCAGAATCCAAACTGCTTCCTGCAGAGTGGCTCATTTTTCAGCAACAACAATTGAGGGCCAGTGTGGTGTGGTGGAGAGTGCTGGGCTGAGGACTTGCAAGATCTGGGTGCTGGTGGCCTTTGCCCATGAAACTCACTGGGTGGGCCAGTCACTCACCCTTAGCCTGACCTACCTCACAGGGTTGCTGTTATGAGGATGAAATGGAGTGCAGGAGGACTATATAATGTTCCTTGGGTCCCTCGCAAGAGGAAAACAGGTGGGATATTTCTATTCCTATTCCTCATTTTTGGAATAGGCTCCCCAGAGACCTTTGCCTGGTGCCAACATTGTTCTCATTTTCGCAGCAAGCGAAAACATTCGTCTTCTCCAGATGTTTTAATAACTGTTTAAATAATGGATTCACATTGATCTGTTAATCTGTTGTTGTCCTACTCACTTGAGATAATTTTAATGGCCGCCCTAGTGTTATATTGTTCTGTTTTTTTGTATAAGGCATTTTATTGTTTTTAGCGGTTTTTACTATTTGTAATATAATGCAATTTAATAATACTCATAGCAAGCCACTCTAACATGTTCAATTCATGAGGAGTTGTTGTGTCATCCAAACCTGGGAAGCAGATTTCATTATGTGCCGTGGAGCTGGCTTAGTGAGTTGGTTGGCAAAAGCAGCAACTCACCCCCCCCCCCCGCCACTCTTCGTGAATTCACCTGTGCCACTGCTTTTCACTGGAGGCACCAAGAAGTATCAGTTCAGCATTTGAGAAGATCACATTGTTTAGAGCAGCCTTCCCCAAGCTTGTGGTTCTAGACATGTTTGACTGCAACACCCAGAATTCCTAGTCAATGGCCCTGCTGGATGGGAATTCTGGGAGCTGAGGTCCAAATGTCTCTGAAGGCCAGCAGGATGGGGAAGGATGGTTTAGAAAATGATATTGTCCCCTTTCCCTATTTTCAGCACTTTTCCCCCTTTACTGATGCTTTTTGTCTGACAGCTAGACCATGGGTCCTTGGCAACCATGCACAAATTAGCCTTTAGGCATTCTCATCTTATCAGATAGCTACTCCAATTCTGGACATAGAAACTGACCAGGAAAGACCATACATATCAAACAGTTGGTGCACTTGCAAAAGAACGGCATCATTATCATCAATGACACCATCATCACAGGAAGCAGAAGCCTCCGTGAACACAATTGTGCAATTCTCAGGGGCTGGGAGGGGGGGAATGATCCCATTTATACTTTTTTGACGTTCTGGAAAGGAACAACAAAACAAAATTAAATTGCAGCAAAAAAGAGGTAGTAGTAGGAATGAGGTGAGGGAGACAAGATAGGTTCTACTTTGAAGGACAGTGGGACAGCAGCTGGAGAACCAAGAGGGGAGGAGGGGAACAAGCCATAATAAGCCTAATGGTCTGCTGGACACCCCATGGGTGGTTCCACAAACAGTCCGCACAGGGCAGCTTAACTGGCAGGGTGGCGTAGCAGGTCGTGTGAATGCAGCCTTCACGTGTTGTGGGCCATGGCTTGTGTCTCTTCGAGCTGGGCTGTTTGTAGCTCATCTGGAAAGCGCTCTGGATAAAGCATGGGGGCCATTTACAGACACGAACTCTTTGGATATGAGCAGACTATTTGAGAAGGAAGAGTGCGATGCCAGCGGGCTGAGTCTGCGCTGAGGGGGATGAAAGATTACAGCGATCAGCTGTGTGAAGAGAAGAGATTTTTCTCCATCTGTCCACCCTCAAGGTCCTATTTCCTCATAAACTATTCCCTGAGACACAGAGAAAATTGAAGCTGCTCAGAAATGAAAAAGATATTTAGCCCCAAAATGAGTGAATATCTGACACACTGGCTGACTTCCATGGAACATATGGGAAGCAGCCAACTGAACTGATGGATTTTCTGCAGCTTGCGCTCGCTCGCTCGCTCGCTCTCTCTCGCTCGCTCTCTCTCGCTCGCTCGCTCGCTCGCTCTCTCATTTTAAATGAGGGAAAAAAACCCATGCACTCCTTCACCAAAATATCTCCTCTCACAAAATAAAATAAAAAAAGTTTCCATGAAGTGTACTTGAGAACTTTAAAATCAAGCACACCCCAGGTGTGTGGCTGCCCTCTTCTTTCCCAGCCTAGCACTCAGACAAAACAAGGGCTGAGGTATGTGAGGAGAGTGCAGCCTTCTCTTTTAATTAAAGCAAACATTTTTCCAGGGAAGGGGCTGCTCCTATTCATAACAACAAGCCTTGAATCCCCGCCCCCACCACCAAGCAGAACAAAAGGGGGAAAATCTAGATGGGGCACAGCAGGTTGTGTCATTGCAAGTTGCATGGAGAGGAAGCCAGTTTGGAAGACTCATCCATGCTTTCTTTTAACATTTCTTGCAAATAATCTGCACATAAAGGGAAAGACTTAGACCCCAAGTTTCTCCCTGCCACACAAGTTCTGTGGTTTCAGCAGATCTTCCATGAGGAGCACTACTCAGAAATGTGTATCATCTCACATGGCACAGATCATTCCGCCCCCTCAGAACTCTACCCTCTGGCGCTGCTCATTGTGTGTAGACAAGGGCTGAGAGAAGCAGTGAGGAGGGAGAAAGTGTGGACTTGAAAGCACTGCCTTTACTGCCACTAGGGAGTATTCTAATTTGCAACACGAACGTCCTTTGAAATATGTTGGCATTCGTTCTATCAACTAATACTGGGAATCAAGGAAAGATCCCAGCTGAGGGCAAGGAGTTTCATCAAGGCTGACATCAGAGCCCCTGTGCCACCGAGGGCTGCTACTGCTGCAGGCACCTCCGTCTTTGTCAATTGTTTCCGCAATGAAGCTCATGCAGCTATATCTGGACAGCCATCCGACAAGTAGCTAATCATTAGCTTCAAATGGATTGATGTTACGTAATGATTCATGACATCTCTGCATGAAATCCAGCTTCAGGAAGCCCAACCGCTGGGTCAGCTCTCTCACTTAAATCTTGGCGTGGCACAGGGAATGATGTTATGGCTCAGATTCTCACTGCAATGAATGCTGTGGATGAAACGAAGCAAATGTCTCAGAAAGATAGCAGGGAAAGTCGTGCACGCAAGACCCTTGCCCCACAAGAAAAACCAGTAATTGCACATCCAGGACAGAATCTGGTGTGTGTTCCAACTATTCCACTGGGCGAGTAGGACCCAGCTCTTGCGCAACGGGGAGTTAGTGCTTTGTAAGGGAATTCAGGAAAAGAATGGACATTCTTATTTCTGCAACACAACAGGTCCACGGAGCTCCTTTATGCAAACTTTGCCAACCTGCCCCATTCAGGAAAGAAAGAAATATTTCCACTTGGTTCAAGTTTCTGTATGAAGTGCTAAAGCTCTATTGCTCTAGCAGTGGGTCCTGCTGGCACTTGGGCAGCTTTGGATGCTGCATCCGGTGTATAAGCTCTAGAAGAAAATGTGTATAAACATCACTCTATAAGCAGTATTGCAGCATAGTCTTGTTTGTGACTGCAGCTGGTGTTTTACGCCAAAGGATTTAGTATTTTTATATGTTTGTTTATTTAAAAATTATTTTAAAATTCATAAACTAGCTCATGATTGCTGGCCCTTGCTGTGCTATGGAGGGATGTGCCGTGCATATTGCATGGCTTATATATCAGGTTGTTCACAAAACAAAACAAAACAAAACAAAACTAGAGAGATGACCATGATACAAGGCCATTTTTGACTCTGCCCTATTCCTGAATTAAGCTAATCAGGCCACAACATCTCTGTATTTTAAAGGCACAAACAGTGAATAACGGGATAGGCATACCAGAAGTTTTGGACTACAACACCTAGCAAGTCCCAGCTAGCATGGTTCATGGCCAGACAACCTGGGAGTTGGAGTTCAAAACTGCTGGAATCTCCCAGGTTGTCTGCCCTGGAAGAACAAATCTGTATTCTGCTGACCCTTAGCTGGTAGATGCAGATCCTGGTAATGCAGCAGGGTTATCCAATGGGTTATATACACGAATCTAGCAGGGCTCCAAAGACAGGCCTGCAGCAGGATCTCTTCTAGGCTCTGGGGATGAAGGGAAGGGTAGGAGCAGAGCCTGGTAGCTTGGCTGTTCTTAAAGAGATTGTGTAGGATTAATTCACTGTCCCTGGACACAATGCAACCAGGGAGCTTTGGCTACCAGGTGGAAAAGAAACGAAATCAGCAACAGCAGGAGACACACACAACCATCCCAGCAGACACAGCACATGCTTATTTTGTGCCTCGTTGTTCTACCCAAGTGAAAACTGCTGTGCAGGTATCCTTAAAGTTAGGCACTGCTGCCCTTGTAGGCAGCTCTGGGCAGTTGTCCAGCAACAGTCTTGAACTGGAGACAACAGGGCTGAGACAGGAGGCGTGTGGCTGTTAGTGTCAGAGGGTGGATGGAAAAGGACAAAGCAAGAGAGGAAGAGACAGATCAGCGCAGGTTTCTGAACTGTCACAGCCCACTAACCACCACATCTTTCTCTGCAATCATGACCTCTGGAGTCGCTGGTGTTGCAGCCACCGTGGTTACACTGGTTTCTAACTGGCTGTTCTGTGCACTTTGACCAGATGTAGGCCAGCTCATTTCAAGCTTGGCCCCATAACAGATTTTTTTTTTTTTTCCCTTCAGGAGAATTTTCACAGCCTTAATAAAACGTCCCGTGTTTTCAGGGACGTGTTAAACAATCAAGACTTTGCCTGAATGTGGTGTAATGCCCCCCGCCCCCTTCCATGGTGGATTTCCTCAGGTTTTCCCATTCGGCAAACTGGTATGCTTCTATACAGTGTATCACATTACAGCAACTTGGGGGAATTAAATTCGCAACAATATATCTTGTTTTCTGCTGGACAATTAGGTGCAGCAGCTGCACACAGAGACTACCTTGCCATTAGCCATTTTGCATGCTGTCAGTGCAAGGGAACATTTGATCAAGAAAGAACGGGGTAAGTTGTGAGATCTATTGTTAGCTCGCAAGGACTGCGATGGCAGTTGCTTCTTTCTGCCATCTGAAATACATCAATTCTGGCTCTTAATCTCAGTTTGCAGGGAATATTTTTCGTTTTAGGCAGTGGTTATTTTAATAGGATGCAGCATGTTCCTTACTCCACATAAGAAATGTCTTTCCGTTCCATTTTGCTCAGGAATAATTACCATGCCCTGGCAGTTCACCATCGTTTCATTCATATTCATAATTAGCCATGCAAAATTTGCTGATAGAATTCTGTTCTTAATTCTGTTTACCCCCATCCTGAGGAGCATATTTTCTTTGCAAATATGTCTGCCTGTTCCAGTTAAGCCAAGAGACAAACACTCACCCAAGATTATCTAGTGATTTCCATAGCTGAATAGGAGTTTGAATGTGGGTTTCCCCAGTCTTAATTCAGTACTCTAACCACTAAACTGTGCTGCTCCTAAGACCTTTCAAGTAAAAAATGACAAAGATATGATTCTGCATAAGTGTTCAAAACCTAAATCTAAGAAATTCCTGAGCATTTCGTAGAGCTCAAACTAAATAGCTCTTCCATTTCCTTTCTGCAAACAAAATTATTCGTATGTGACTTGATTTCAGAGTTTTCAGTTTAAATACACAGCCAGAGTTGTGAGTGCTTGACTTGTTCTCTCTGTTTGGCTTGGCTTGGCCTTGTTTGGTCTCACCAGCTGATGGAGAATGTACACATGGGAGCAAGCAGGCAGCTGATGTAAGATGAACTCTTGCCGGTTCTGACTGGTGAAAGCCAAGAAGCACCGGCTTCCTTGTTGGCTCAGATATGTTCAGGGAAGGTAGAATGACAGATGGTCTTTAATCTGCAGCTGTTCAGCCACTGCTCAAACTACTCAACCTGGATTTCTCAGCTAGCTGTTCCCCTGTTTTAGGGAATTATTAAGGAAATTAATGATAAACAAAACTTCTGGTTTAGATATACCCAACTTCTGATGGGCTCCTGCTGGTCCAGTTTTTCAGGCTTTGGTTGAGAATTTGTCCCAAGATTTTGACAGAGGCCATTCCACCAAATTGTGTGTACTATTTCTTTCTGCATCCTTCAGCATTCGGTGGAAAGGCTGATGCTCAGGGGCTGAGCACATGGCTTGCATGCACAAGGTCTCAGGACCAATCCCCCACATACCCAGGTAGGACTGTAAGAAGTCCAGCCTGAAGGTCTCAAAAGTCACTGCTAATGAGCATCAACACCACTGGACCAGGTGAGCTGATGTGCTGACACACTATAAGGCAGCTTCTCATATTCCTCAGCATTATCCATCATGGGGCATCAATGATGTGATGATGGAAACTGTCAGGCGTTCCTTGGACTGTTTCTGGTGTTAGAAACATAGAAACATAGAAACAGAACGAGTCAGAAGGGGCCTCCTGGGCCATCTAGTCTGACCAGCTGGCTCCGCTCACGACATGCCCACCATGTGCATGTCCAGCCTGTCTTTGAACACCCTCACCGATGGGGCCTTAACGACCTCTCATGGAAGCCCATTCCATGCCCTCGGGGTCCTGACTGTCAGGAACTGCTTCCTGGCATCCAAATGGAACCTTGGCTCCCTGAGCTTTGCTCCATTGGAATGTGTCCTGCCTTCCTCTGCAGGGGAGAACAGGTCTCTACCCGTCTGCATGTGACATCCCCTCACATACCTGTATGTCGCCAACATATTCCCTCTGAGTCTCCTCTTCTCCAAGCTGAAGAGACCCAGTTCCCTCAGCCTTGCCTCATACGGCATCCCCTGCAAACCAGCCACCATCCTTGTGGCCCTACGCTGCACTGACTCCAACCTGGCTATATCCTTTCTGTAATGAGGGGCCCAAAACTGAACACAGTACTCCAGTTGCGGGCACACCAGAGTCATGTAGAGTGGTAGTAATACCTCTCTCGATCTTGAAGCCACACTTCTGGCTATGCAACCAAAGGTGGCATTCTCCCTCTTGACCACCGCATCACACTGCTGACTCATGTTTAGCCTGCGGTCAACCAGTACCCTGAGGTCCCTTTCACAAGTGCTGTTCTCCAGCCACTTGTCACCTAACCTGTACTTATGACACCTATTCCTATGCCCCAAGTGCAAGACCTTGCACTTATCCACATTGAACGCCATCCTGTTGTCTCCTGCCCACTTCCATAGTCTGTCCAGATCCTTTTGGATCTGGAGTACCTGCTCCTCAGTTGTGGCCATTGCTCCGGTTTTAGTGTCGTCTGCGAATTTGATCAGCAGACTGTTCACCCCTTCTTTCATGTCATTCATTAAAAGATTAAACAGGATCGGCCCCAGGACAGAGCCCTGGGGGACCCCGCTTGTCACTGGCTGCCATCCTGACGATTCCCTGCTAATGGTTACCTTCTGCTTTCGGTCCTGTCAACCATGCCCTAATCCACCGGACAGTGCTTTGGTGTATCCCAAAACTCCTCAGTTTCTCCACCAGGATATCATGGGGTACTTTGTCAAAGGCCTTGCTGAAATCCAGGTTTACCACATCCACTGCATCCCCTCCATCTAGCCATCTTGAAACCTTGTCATAGAATTCCACAAGGTTTGTCTGGCAGGACCTGTTTTTGCGGAAGCCGTGTTGTGTGGCTGCCAGCCTCCCTTCCCTATCTAGCATCACTAGATCTCTCTCTATTATGAGGCTTTCCATTGTTTTTCCTACAATGGACTTAAGGCTAACTGGTCTATAATTCTCCATGTCCTTCCTACTACCCTTTTTGAAAATTGGGACCACCTCCAGTCCTCTGGAACTTCACCCTTTCTCCACAAGGTCTCAAAAATGGAGGCCAGTGTTGAGGAGCAAGCATTGTCAACTCGCTGCTTTTTAAGCTAAATATCCCTTTACCAGGCAGGGAAAACTATTTACAGTATGTAAAAGAGGGAGTGTTGTTTCCTGTTGCCCTGTATGATATTCTGCATCCACTCCCACACTGCCCCAGCAGGCACACATGCCTTCCGCCACTTATTTATTTATATTTATATTTTGGCTTTTTTCCTTTCAAGGAACTCAAGGCAGCTTACATAGAAACATAGAAACAGAGTGAATCAGAAGGGGTCTCCCAGGCCATCTAGTCTGACCCCCAGCTCCAGCCAGCTCCGCTCACAACATGCCCACCATGTGTATGTCCAGCCTATCCTCTAACACCCTCACCGATAGGGCTTCAACTACCTCCCGAGGAAGTCCATTCCATAGCCTAGCGGTCCTAACTGTCAGGAAGTACATAATTATCCTCCTACATAATTAAGTACATAATTACATAATTCTCCTCCTCCTCTCACTCTTATGCTCAGAACAACAATCCTGTAAGGCAGGCTGGCCTGAGAGTCTGTGACTGGCTCAGAGTTACCCAGTGATTTCCATGGCCGAGCAGGGACTAGAACCCCACTAGCTCTTACTAAGCTTTTAGAAGTCTTTGAAACTGTCAGTCCATGTGGGGAGATGCTGTTTACCTGGACTTCAAACACGATTTGACAGAGTCGTTCACCAAAGACTCCTGAGCATCAGCAGAAATGGAATAGGAGGGAAAGTCCTCTTATGGAAGGGTTAAAAAACAGAAAGCAGAGTGCACAATGAGCGGTAATTTCTCCCAATGGAAACAGAGGGTCCTGCAGGGATCTGTAATGAGGTCAACACTTTTCAGTTTCTTAAGAGTGAGCAGTCAAGTGACCAAGTTGGCTGGACACACCAAATTATTGAGGGTCAATCCAATCAAAAGGGACTATGAGGAGCTCCAAAAGGATTTCTCCAAACTGGGAGAATGGGCATCAAAATAGCAAATTAAGTTCCATGTAAGCAAGTATGAAGTGATGCACATTGGAGCAAACAACTTCCAACTGCAAGTATAAACTGATACTATCTAAGATGGCAGTGACTGGCCAAGAAAGGTTGCAGCTAATGTGAAAAAGTCAAACTTCATGTTAGGCATAATGAGGGAGGAATTAAAAACAAAACTGTCAGTATTTTACTCCCCTTGTATAAATCTGTGTTACTACACTATATACAGTTCTGGTCATCACACCTAAAAAGTGATACATATTTTGGACAAAATGCAAGAAAGAGCTACAAGTGTGAACAAGGATCTGGAGCGACCCCCTTAGCAGAAAAAAATTACAATAGCCAAGATTATTTAACTCAGAAAAAGAGATGAGTTCAGACAGACATGATGGAGCTATACAAAATTAGGCATGCTGTGGGGAAAATGGATGAAGAGACATTTTCTCCATCTCCCATAATACTAGACTCAGGGTCATCTCACAGGTTCACTGCTGGGCGATTCAGCACAGACAAAGGGCAGTGCTTCTTCCCCCGGCGCATAGTGGTGAACCTTCGCCATAGTGCAGGGTTGCCCACCACTTTGGATGGTCTTAAAAGGGCATTGGACAAATTCATGGGGAAGAACGCTGTCCATCCTGATAGCTATATGCTCCCTCCAGTGTGAGAGGCAGTATGTCTCCGTCTACCAATTGCTGGGGAACATGGATGGGACTGTCTACATTTCCTGCTGAATCATGGATGGCTGTGATCCAGCATGGCTTTTCATATGCTCCTGTGCTCCTTTCTTAACTTCGGAGCAGTCACTTCCATGCCACCCAGCACAAAGAAGTAGAAAGAACGAGAGAGAGCGAGAATTAGAGTCACAGGCTGCACGCTGAAGGAGAGAGGTCTGTAGTAGGTGGAGGGGAGACTCCATGTTTTCACTGGAGAAATGTAATAAATAAAACAAGGAGAAGCAAGGAGAGGACGGAACAGAGAGCACAAGTGCCATCTCAGGCTGCTAGTAAGGTCTGCTCCTAGAAATCTGCACTGATGCTGCAGGGTTTGTGATACTAGAGATTGTTCCCTTCCAGGCAAAGCATTTCTTACACCACAGATGCAAGGCTTATATTCAACTATCAAAGGCTAAATTGCTCCTGTCAGTTAGACTGCTTTTGGGCTCAATGTAATTAGTAATTACTTGTACGGCTATAAAATAACCAAAAAACCCAGCCCCTTTAGCAATTATTCCACAGTATGTGTGAATGCTCAGGTGCTTTCCTGACAGACATGACTTCAGGGTTGAGACACTTCCCATAAGATTTAATTGCTGGCATATTGGAATTAGATAGCATTACTCTGGAATGAGTTTGTCTATTTACAGAGGGCAGAAGATCTTTGAACCACATTACAAAACCACATGCTATTTCGTGAACTAAAGCATAGGTTAGTGTGCAGAGTTTTGGGGTGCATTTTGGAGTGCACTGTCTCATAAATGGGAGAAGCCGGAATGCTTAAACTTGCCAAAATTCTCCAAACTTCACTTCAGAGCTTGCTTATGCTCAGTTCCATTCTCATTTGGGACCTATTTTATTTATTTATTTATTAAAACATTTCTATGCCGCCCCATCGCAACAAAGCCTCGGGGCAGCTCACAACATATAAAAAATACAACAAATTTTGTATTTGAAGATTTTGATTTCTTCAAACAGGAAAAACATTTCAAATGGGAAGTGCACGATTTTAAAAAATGCACATTTTCACTAAAGCATAAATGTGTAAATTTGTAAAACTGCATCCTTTGAAAATGCACACTTTAAATTCTGCATTTTTAAAAATTTTGCATTTCTTAATGTGTGCATTTCTAAAAATGTGGTTTTTGTAATGTGTGCATTTTTAAAGTCTGTATTTTAAACATTTACATTTTGCAAATATGAATGCAGGGCTGGAAATTTGTAAACATTTTTAGAGAACACGCATTCCCATTTGCGTTCATATTCAGAATTGTGAATAGGGCTTTTCCACATGATTTGAAATCTGATTCATCCTTCTCTTGCTCCTCCTGCCCTCACTCTGAGCATCAAGTTGCAAAACCAGTTTAGTTCCACTGCTCACCCTTCTTAAACCGTTGAGGTACAGCTAGAAGAGCTCTTTTTGGTCAGCCTTGTTGTGCATTCAAGTGCAGATGAAGAAGCAAAGCGCATCCAAGATTGCAAAACAAAAATGTATAAGCCATAAAGGCTGGCTTAGAGAGACAGATCACGATGCCCTCCAATGAAGGAAGTAGTCGCATATAACTATTTGCGGTTGAAAACATCTCGTGCCATTTGTGTCTTTTACTATAGAAGTAGCAGCCTGGAATGCTTGAAGTCCTTTGGAAATGGTTCCCTGTGAACAGCTCATTGTCTCTGCCAGACTGATGCTGTTCACAATGAAATTTACCAGCTGTGAGACAGCTAGACCGACAATGTTTGAATCACTAAATGATCTCTTAGTTTATGCAATGTTTTTATGGGAAATTGCTCAATAGCAGTCAAGCCACTTTTTACGGTCGCGGGCATGCCTCACCCTGGGCTGACCCCTCACCTCACTGGAAACCCTAGCAAGTGACTACATGAATTACTTGGGAGAAAAACACTACACCCTGTTATTCACAAAATAAGCTAGCAGCTTGCAGCTGCAAACTGGCAGTTCTTTCCTAGAGATCTTGCTGGAGCAGTTGCACCCTGGGCAGCGATGACCAGTATCAGTGAGGGGAGACTCCACTTTTCCTAGGGAACAGGGCCACACCTGCTGCAATCAAGGTTCTTTGGATCATGGCAGAGTTCAACGTGGTAAAGAAATGTAGCGATCACAAGAAATGCACTTCATCTTTCTATTCATCTTATTTATTTATTTTATTTTTAAAAATATTTCTACCCTGTCCTACACAAAAAAAGTCCCAGCTTACAATAATCAAGACAGTAAAAATTACAATAACAGTAATTGCAATAATTAAGAACAATAATAATTACAATAATAAGAATTAGTAATAATTACAATAAAAACAGTAATTACAATAATTAAACAATAAATAACAGAACAATAACTAAAAAACATTATAACTCCAACAAAAACAAAATGTGACTGTTGATGTTAAAAACCATTTAAAATCCCTTAAAATGATGGGTGAATAAAAAGGTTTTTTCCTGGCGCCAAAAAGAATGTAACGTTGGTGCCAGGTGAACCTCTCTGGGGAGCGCAATCCACAATCTGGGTGCCACCACAGAGAAGGTCCTCCTCCGGGTAGACACTCTCTTTACCTCCTTCAGGGAGGGTTCCTGGAGCAGGGTTCCTCCTGCTGATCTTAAGGAGCACAAGGACATATAAGGAAGGAGACATTCCTTCAAGTATTCTGGTCCCAAGCCGTTTAGGGCTTTATAGGTTAGCAATACCTTAAATTGGGCCCAGCCTTCAATCGGAAGCCAGTGTAGCTCATAGAGGACCGGCGTTATATGAGAATAATGAGTGGTCCCCATCAGCAATCTGGCAGCTCTGTTTTGTACCAATTGAAGTATCTGGACCATTTTCAAGGGCAGCCCCATGTAGAGCATGTTGCAATAATCCAACCAGGAAGTTACCAGAGCATGTGTCATCCAGGATAAGTAAAGATCTACTTCTCCCAGCAGTCTTGGGGAGAAGGAAAACTCAGTCAAACAGGCATGGATATCACATCACCAGAAGTTTCAAGGGCCATCAATTTCATATATTACACAGAGTCATGGTATAGCTTGGAGACTCATAATAAATTTATACTTTTCATAAGAGCATCAGTCTATACCCCCTGCAATATGATATGACTCCATATCTAAAACTGATCACTATATCTTGGCCCACAATCATGTAAATATGGTGCTTCAATGAAAAAGTGTGTAATTCTTATAGTATAACTCAGAGTTACTGTGAATTATACCATACTAAACTAGAAATATTTGAGTCAGCAGTCCGTTCTATATTGCATGCCTCAAGATCTGCAAATGATCACTCTGTATTAGTCTACTGCTAGCGTAAATTCAGCAATTTTCTGGAAAAGTACATGACTGTTGTGAAAAAGTGAGCGATGATGCCATGCTAATATAGAACCTCCAGCGTCAAGGGTTGCACGCCACTGCATTACAGTGAGCCTGAAAAGGTTCATTCAGCCAGATCAACCTGACTCCATCTTACCCAGTCCCAAGAGAATAGAATAGCAGAGTTGGCGGGGGCCAGTACATCCATCAAGGCCAGCCTCTTGCTCCTTGCAGGAATCCAAGTTAAAGCATTCCTGATTACCGGGCAGTCAGCAGACAAAACAAAAAACAAACAAAACAAAACAAAACAAAACAAAACAAAACAAACAGCAAGATTTTCTTCTGCATCTCCACCCAGAAAAGAGCGGGAGGAACCAAAGGAGAAAGGAAGTTCTTGGCAAGGAAACTGGGAGTGTTTTTTTCTTTTGGTAGCAGTTGTATGAGCAACTCTCGTGGGATGCAGGGGACTTTGATGCAGGCAACAGAGGAGACGGCACAAAGGCTTCCTCTGGTAAAGGTGCCAGGGTGCAGATCTTCCCTCAAGGAGGAGATGATCTGAGATAGCACAGGAAATCTTTAACACAGAGACCACAGGTTTTGAAAGAATCAAGGAGTGAGCTTAGCACAGCACTGTGTTAGTGAACTAGATTTTCTGTTCATTTGCCATTTGCCACTGAACTGCCACTTTAAATGGCTTGTTGCTTTGTACCCTGAAACTGACCAACCTCATTTCCTCATTCAGTACTTTTAAAACATTTACTTTGTTTTTTCCAAAACCCAGGTTGTGTGTTTTGGGGGTGAAAGTGAGGAGGCTCATAAGAGGACACACTAATATGATTTCACAACCAGACTGCATGCAACAGGCTGAGCAAAGCCTGTAACCTGGGTGTGCTCTCCTAAATATATAAGGAGGCTGTGAGAAAGCCAACACAAGAAACCCCATTCCTGAGGAACCAAGAGTGCTTGGGGACGGCAAAGACTGCATTTGCTTTACTGTTGTTGGTGGCAGCCAATACCAGTGGCTCTGCTGCACTGGTGGGAGCGTGTCTCTCTGCTTTTCTATTCCCAGCAGATTTCTGGCTACTGTCCCTTACTGAGTTAGGCTAGCTTGGTATAAAGGGTGGGTAATATAAACGTTGTTGGCAAGAAACAACCATGAATTTAATGACCCATCTAGTTGCTGAGTTAGTTCTTCCCTTAACCACAACTTGATTCCAAATGGAATTCTCTTCCCCCACTTCTCTGCCAAACAACCTGGCTCCACCTTCAGGGAGGTTCACTTTGCTCATGGGCCAGACAGTGGAAATGCTGCATGTTACTTAATTGGTTCACCTGTATGACTTGACAAATTCCTGGCCAGATGAATGCACATCCACCCACATGAATCCTCCTGTTCTACAGTGTGTCCTTCCAGATCAGAGACGGTCTGGTTCCCATCAGTTGCTTGGCTAATCTTGCAGCTCATTAACCTTGATACTTCAGTTAAGCATTTCAGTCCCTCTTCCTCTTCCTGCTCATGTTTAGAGTCTGAACTCTCTGTCTCAGAATGCTGTATCTTGAGAGAAGCAGGCCTAGTCCCTCTACTCCACAAACGTGGCACCTTTAGCCAGGGTGCCTGCAGGTGCCAGGTCACCATACACTGAATACCAGCTACTGGGGACCAATGGTAAGGAGCTATGCCCGTCCTGTGAGTTTCCTGCAGGCAGTTAGTTGTGATGCAAAATAGGATGTGGACTTTCATTCTGATCCTTCAGAACTCTTCTCATATTCGTTGTGGGGCAGACAGTATGTACCTCAGTGGCTCAAACTATTTCTTTCCTTGATGGCCTTTTCAATGTTCATAGGGGTAGGCAAAATAATTCTGTGTCTAACACTCATTCTGAAGAGTAAACTTTAAAGGGCATGTGTGTATGGGAGGTAATGTTCCTTATAAAAATATGTTTTTCCTGTGTTCCAAGTGCATGCTACATGTCTGATGAAAGCTTCTCTACATCTGCAAGTTGAATCCAGCATACACTCATGCTTTCTCTGTAAAGGTCAGTGCACTTCCTGTTCCCACTTTCTCCTGAGATAATGAATGGGATGCAAACAAGTTGTTGGCAATTGTGTCTAATGCTATTTTGCACCTCTATAAACGAGTGTAATAGAACCTAGCTATTCTTTGCTACACAATACTTATCTGTAAAAACATACCTTTATCTCTTTGACAAAAGTCTCTTCATCTTGCTTCTGGGGTGAATTTCCTACCCCAGATTTACAGTTTGTTGTGTAATTTACACATAGGTAAACCTATAATCTAGTCATTCTAGGACTTTGCCATAAATAATGCTCCCAAATTTCAGCCATCTATCTTGTACAGTTTTCTTTCTATATACAAAAATGTCTAGGACAAAAAATACCCCCAAATCTGCATGGCAACAGGCCATTGGGGAAGTTTCCATCCAAAATTTGGGGCTCAAAATGAGCTTTACTACAGGTCATATGAGTCAATTTTGAGTTCCAGGAAGAGGAGGGGGGACTGCTTTTACAAAAAACTGAAATCCATTTTAAGGAAAGCCAGAGGTCAGACTAGATGGCCCAGGAGGCCCCTTCTGACTTGCTCTGTTTCTATGTTTTTATGTTTTTATGTTGATAATAACTTTAATGGACCAAAGCATTGTTTTGCTGGGTGCCTACCGATGCAAGGAAGGTGTGAAATTACCTGAAGTAGCTGAAACTTGAGATCCATTGTTAAGCTGGTTGTAACCTCTAAGGGGAAGCATTCAGTCAAGAAATGGCCTTTGATAAAGAAATTAAGCTTTCCCAGAGGCAGTTTTGTATCTGGGGCACAAAAAGCCCCCCAAAACAGAACACTTCAGGTTGTATATAATGCTGGATTTTAGATGCTTTAGATTCTGAAGGCAGGGCAGATTCAAAACATTTTGGTGCCTGAAGCAAAGAACAAGATGTTACACCTCTCCCATTCCGTGCACAAAATCCTTTCTTCGAGATTAAAGGTTTCTTTTACAGTGATGATCCGTCATCACACCTGAAAGCCGTAGTAGCTTAGAGAGAGGCATGGTGGCTTCATGACACACAGTTCTCTCCTCCAGCACCTACCTGCCATTCTTGAGCATTTGTTGCCCAGGCAGCCACCTCTGTTTGCCTACTGGTTGGACTGGTGCTAGCTGTAGCTCTGCCATTTAACAATTTGCTGCCCACCACACTAGAGACACTCAGCTATTCATGACAATGGTTCAGTCCATGCTGGCTGCAGTTATGTTTGCCATTCCTTCGCATCATCACTGACATCTCACAAAGTTTCTAAGTGATAATCTAGCTCTCAGGATGATAACCACTCCATTATTCTCAGAACAGTCTCTTTTTCTAAATAGTTGTTCCACTTCTGTTTTTGTTGATATGAACATTTTATCTCATCAACTAGATAACATCCTTGTTAGTTGGCTCCGTATTACTTTATTAGTTTAAAAAGCCATTCAGCAACATCTTGCTGGACTTCATCCCCTGTCAGTTTTGCAGGCAGGATGAAAACTGTGGATCTTGAGAGTGAACATTGTCTTGGTAGTACCCAGTACTCCAGAGTTACTTCGCATGCCAGCACCAGGCACTGGAGAGATGGAAGAGAGGTGTTTATGCAGCACTAAGGCCTTAATGTACATCCCATGCCTTAATCATAAACTGAGAATCTGACATGAGTTACAATCCAGGATTACTGTGGCTCAGTCTCCCCATCCTGGTGTCCATATGGGTTGGATTGCAACTTCTGCCATCTCTAGCCAGCATGACGATGATGGGGGGGGGGGGGGGTTGGACAGGAAACACATTTGCAAGTGAGGTGGATTTGTTACATAACAATGAAGCTAACTTGCTGGATGATTGGGATCTTTGTGCACCTGCTTCCTTTTGATGAAAGAGTACTGGAGGTGTATGGTGCCTCATATAAGAACTTGTTTATTTGCGAAACTAACAGGCTGAAGAAACAGGAAGCATGTAGTAGGCCCACAGACAAATAGGGGTGATCCCAAAACAATAGTACCTCTGGAGCTCAACAAGTGCAGGATCGCTTTCTTTTTCTCTGGCCAAGTTCACCCTATTGCCTTCCCAGATGTCCCATCCACAACCACATCTGGACCAAGAAAATCATTCCTGCAGCCTCTGGCCATGGACAGGGTGTGAGCTGACTATCCAGATGGCAGAGGTGACTATTCCTTAGCACCCATTGTGCAGGATCAACCCGCAGCGAAGTGGAGGAGCCAAAGGGCACAGCTGAAAACTGTACGAAAGAAGCAATTCCTCTGGTTAAGTAGTGCTGCTGGCCAGGGCCGCAGTAATAAATGCACCACACTTATTTTATAAGGATTGCACAAGCATCAAGGAACTACTGTTGGAGGAAGATTTAACAAAGGAATGGTTTACAGCTCTGTTTATTCTAAGATCACAGAGTGATATTCCCTGCTGCGCAGAGGGGCCAGAACAGGACCTGCATTCCACTTAAACTCTCAACAGCATGAAATCCCTACAGGATTTGTTCGGCAGCTCTAGGATTCCATAACAACAGCTTGCAAACTCTCTGCACCAGCAGCTTGCTGTATCTTTGTGTGAGCAAAGGCAAACAACTTTAGATACTCCAAAGGGGATAATACACATTTCTTACGCATGCACACGCACACATGCTCACTCGCTCGCTGGCTCTCTCTCTCTCTCTCTCTCTCTCTCACACACACACACACACACACACACACACAGAGTGCTATGTACAGAAGCAAATTCTCTCCAGTAGCACTAAAATCCCATGTTTTTTTTAGTTTATGGAAAGTTTCATTAAAATATCAGGGCATGGCCTAAATATATTTTACTTTCCACAAACTCAACTATAGATCCATCTATATAAATCCCTTGAGATACCATTAATAAACTTATTCAAACTGGACATTATCACTTGAGATATGTCTCTAGGAATATGTATTCCCAAATAAGTAACAAAATCTGAGCACTATCAACATGACCAGTTAGCTAGTATACAATGAGATAGAGTATCTCCAGTGAGCATCAGTTCAAACTTTTGACCAGTTAAGTGAATAGTGAATAGAAAATAGACATCCCAAGAGAAAAGAAAATTGAAAAAAAAGAGAGAAGTGGGGGCATGATTAGACATAACTCAAGTTTGGGGACTGAATATAAAAATCCAACCCATTTCAAAAATTCTACAGGAAAGTCAAAATTACTCAGTGTGACAAAAATATATTTCCTGTGAATTTTGTCAAAGGCCTTTTGTGTCCAAAGAAACAGTAGCCGCCTGGTCTTTCAGTGTTAAGCAAAGCAATCTGTGACTAGACACCATCTAGGTGGCCCCAGGACTGTTCAGATCCTCAGCTACAAGATCAGAAAATCGCTCCAACCTTGTAGCTGGGAATTGGGACTATGATTCCTTTTCCCCAACCCCTTCAGGCAGCACAGAAGGAGCTGAATCTCCAAGGTCACACGAGTAACCTCAGAGAAGGGCTTTTGGGAGTGGGGAGTGGGCAGGGAAGAGAGAAGAGGAGGTTGCTGCCACCGAGACACAAGGTATACAGGAGATGCCCCAGCCTCCCTCCATCGCCGTCCAAGGTGCCCCAGTGAGATGGCTGAAATCAGTTGGCTAAGTGGGCAGGACTGCAGAGGCAACCTCTGCCTCCATACTTCTTCGGCTTCACAAAGAATGCTTATAGTCCTCCAAGTCTGGAGGGTTACTAGCATCCTGAATGGACTGTGCACTGTAAGATCCACAACTTAAGTAATTGTTCCCTGTCTATGTTTAACGGATTCCCCTTGATCCACTTGAACCAATGTTGTGAATACTTCTGGAAAAGTAATGGTGAGAACTGCAGTAAATAGTCTAGTATCTACATTAATTAATGAACATATGATTGCGCCAGGCTTGGGAACCACAGTTAGAGATGTGTGAGCAATCTGTTTTGGGGTGGGAGTCTGAGTTCTCAGTCTGAGTTCCTGCAGCCCTTGACCAGGGTTCACGGGGCTTGCCAGGACTCAAGCCCTGTGTACCGCACAAGCAGCATCCCTCTTCTGTGCAGCCTCTGTTTGCACTACTGCACCTGGCATGGAAGAAGGTTGCTGGATGTGCAGGCTTCATTCTGTGAGCATTCATGGACTTCCTGTCAACTCAGCTCACTTTGCAAGACTGGGCAGAGCACAAAAGGAAGTCTGTGAATGCTGGAGCGACGGATTCCACTAGTTTTTGTCCCAAACGTAATCACAGTAATGTAAGTATCATTTAACAATGATGAGAAGTGATTTAAAAGTATGATTATAAAGATGATGAAATTCTGGAATGAACAATTTGGAAAATGTTTTATGCCACTCAGTTGGAAACCTCTGTGGACCAGTTTATTTCTCAGCATTCATATCCCTAATTGGTGTCAAACTCTCCTTAATATGCACTGAAACTGACGTTGTGAAGAATCCAAACATGGAAGATCAGTATTAAAAAAAAATCCATGTCCTGTTTTGATTTCTCACTTCCGATACTATACAAATGAGAATAACATTTTTAAATTATGCATTTATGTCTGTAGGATAAGTGTGTATCATATCACTCTCGTCTTGCTTAGCTGAAATAAAATTTCAGTGTATTTCCTGCTTAAGATGAAGTGCCAAAATCTTACCGAAATGCTACCATTTTTGCAATATGCTTGTCATAAACAGATGAAGCCTGCTTTGAAAAAATATTCAGCATGTATTTAACATTCTGTATCTCCTGTTAAAGTTGCAGTCTAAAGATACATCAGGAAACTTGCTAATGTTAAGCAGGCCTGGATGGGAGCCCTTCTGGGGCCCTGATATATGGCTGTCTTGAGTTCCATGATGGAAAAAAGCAAGGCGTAAAGGTAATAATAAGATCATAAATCAAATAAACGGGACTTTCTTCTGACTGAGTAAACACTAAACCCATGCAGCTGACCAAAGCAGCCCGGGGATGAGCGTTCTTGCATGCATCCTCTTTGTGGTCTGTATTATCCTGCTGACAATGGTAAGGAGGATTTTAAATACATGTGAAGCTGAGATGTATGGTGAAATATATGATGGGCTAGGCAGTAAAGATGGCTGCCTATACTAGGGATGGATGAATCTGTCACTCTCTTAGTTCTTCACCTCTGCCTCCTCCTCTTAAATTCAATCTGTCTCAGACTTTGAGAATTTCTCCAGCCTTAAGTTCAGTTTGTCATGGACTGTGACACCCTTTTTAGAGTTTTTATGAAAATTCATGTTTATGAACATTTCTTATGAACAGCATGCATTTTATATTCATTTTTGCTGAATATGCACATTTCAACAAGCTATTTTTCTATCATTTGTAATGTTATTCTGCCCGATAGACACATTTGTGTATATAATTTTTGATTGGAACGCTCCATTGTAACATGTGGAGAAGTGCAAATTTCAAAGGATAACTGAGTTTTGGTTCACCTAATGTTTGAAAATGTGAAATGGGGTAAATTCACATTAAAACAAAAACTGAATTAATTTCTTTGCCAATTGTTGCCTGTACCAGTTGAAGGTGAAACCCAATTGTTGATGGTTGCTGATAAGAATTGTCATCTAAAGCTGTTTTCTCCAACCTGGTGCTATCCAGATTATTTACAGTGCACTCCTATACATAACTGGCCAGGGCCTGCTAAAAGTTGTAGGCTTTTTTAAACTGTCTAAATATGCATAGGATTGTGCCCTCAGAGTACAGCATTCATGATCCCTGACTTCTGGCCATGCTGATTAGGGATGACACGAGTTGGCATCCAAAACCTAAAGGGACCAAGTCGGGGAAAAGACGTACTATGGTAAATAGAGGCATTGTGGAAAAGAACGGAGTGCCACTAACAGGGTTCGAGCTGAAGAAACTGATGAAGTTTAGCAAAACCAGGGCTAGGCCTGAGACTCTCTTGGGAATCCTACATACTTTCTCTTGAGTTCCATGGAAGAAAGTCTGGATGAATTCAAAAGAAAGCAATGATACAATTATTAACTATGGTTGTTAAATAAATATTTATGATGTTAAAGAAATAGCAATTTTCCTATGAAAAGTTGAGGAACTAGGATACACCAGCTTCTTTAGAGGCATATTTTTACTTCCCTCCCTCTCTCCCTCCCATACCTTCTCACAACAATGACTGTATACAACAATGAACCCATCTACCCAGCCACACCAAATTGCATAACAACATGGTAGAACAGTAAACTCATTGAAAAATATGAATGAAATGTTTGATGAAAAGTCCATTAACTGCCTAGCTTTCTCTCACCACTGATGGTTTGTGAAACTCAAACGACTGTCTGCATGAATGTGACTTCAGCTCCCAGTGGTGTGATGAGAGGACTCTCTTTCAGAACTGTCTCATAGGATGCTTCCCAACAGAGGGCTTCTAACACAGTTGAATTAGAATTAGGCATTGTGTGGCTTTCATCTTTCCCCCCTTAGGAGATTTTCTGTGGAAAGAAAAGAAGCTGGAAGAAGTGGTGGGAAAACACAAGTTGGTTATACATGGTTATACATGGAAAACAAGCATGTCTGCCCCCACTCTAAAACACACAGTCAATGAGACAGGACGATTGCTCAATAAAAGCCTTATCTTGAAGGCAAGGTAGCTACCCAAAGTGCCTTGTGTGTGTGTGTGTGTGTGTGTGTGTGTGTCAAAGGCAGGCATTTGCAGTTTTGTTGTGAATCTTTTTAGGTCCTCAGTCTGGGTATCAGACCAGGATATAACCATAAGTTAATTGCTAGAATTGTTTAGATATAGTCAAGTAGCTGGAATCTTCAAGAGAATGAAACCTCCAGTTATAAAGCAGTGTGTCATCAGTAATGTAGGAACACAGTGCATTGGGGGTGGGAGGCTGGGGAACAATGCCAGGAAAACAGGGCAGGGCATCACAGAGAGTGAGGGATACAGAGGGATACAGCTACACCTCTCAGGGTTAGCCTTCTGCCTACATATGGTAGTTTTCCTCTCTGTTGCTAAAACAGACTCTTGTGGGTTGAATCCAGAAACACAGTTCCACCAAGAGAAGGATACTGCTGGCTGAACAGGACTTCTATGCCTT
>JAIXND010000674.1:43403433-43447936 GCA_023646645.1 Varanus salvator macromaculatus | reverse complement strand
CTGGAGGAATGTTGTCCATGGGGTCGCGATGGGTCGGATGCGACTTCGCGACTAACAACAACAACCCTAACCATCCAAATTAGGGTAAATGGGAAAAAAGCTACAGTGAGCAGGAAATGGCCTGCAATTTTGGCAAGGGGGGCAGCAAGCCAGTGCCAGTTGCCCCCAAGCGCTGCTTGGGCTCTTGTTGGGGCAGCCAGCAGTGACTTATGTTGATCATGTGAAGCAGCCTATTGTGTTTAGTGGGTTATAATCCAGGGAAGCATGTATACAATTTTAACTCTAGAATCCAAAATAGATAGCTTCATGTACCAGTGGAAGAAGATACATTTCCTTAGGTTTTGTTAAAGGGGAAAAAGCCCTCTAAATAACTGTAGCTGGACTAATGGTGTTAAAGGAGGCCATCCCTAGAAGCTGAATTTCTGTCAAAGACAAAACTCTCTTCACCAGCTAACAAAAGAACCACAGCCTGCCAATGTTCTAAAAGGCGCTCATGAAAGCTAATTATCTATAGCAGTCTAAGACTAGCAGTTCCATCTTGGCTGGTTGACTAGCAGATCCAACGTGAACCATTTATCTGCCATGCTCACACACGCTAATGACCTCCTTGTACCTGCGCTGACCAAGTAGACCCCCTTCTGCCACTCACTGTATCAGGGGAAGACGTTGAACTGTAATCATTCAGAGGTGTGTGAACATAGCTCTTGATGCTGTCTCTCCAGGAGCGCTTTTAAAGATTTACTGTCTTGGCAATTTGAAGCTGTAAAGTAGAAATACAGCAAAGGAATGTTTTGAGGGTTGCCACTTATCTTCAGGAGAAGGACAGAATGCTGTGTGTGTGTGGGCGGGAGAGAAACATAATTTAGAGGTATTTCTTTTTACTCTGTATTAAGAGAGAGAGGGAGGGAGAATAGTCATAAGTCTTACATCAAGGCTAAACTTTAAATACAAATTTATCAGGATGGTTTTAATGCGCCTTGGTTATAGGACTGCCACCTGACCAGAAATACACACCTGGCTTGCTCTTGTGTATTTAACACAGAAATTTATCTTTCCATGACTTGGAGAGGAACTAATGTCTGGGCAGTAGATTGCTGGAAAACTTTGGAATCTTAGCTGTGCTTTGCCAAGGGAATTCCACAAGTGCTCTGCTCTTCATAAACTATCAGTCAAGCCCAGCAACATGGAAAACCCATCAGCCACCACTGCCACATTGAAATTTGCATCCTTGGAAAATCAGTCAATAGTTGGGGACCTGTTTCAGCCTGAAGGCAGCATCATTGGCTCCAGAAAAATGCATTGGGTGCTACAGTGGGTGGGCCTACAGCCCAAGCGGGTGATACCACCCCGACTGTTGGCATGTGCCTTCAGTGTGTGCATGTCTTCCTCCAACACACTCACTTGAGGACACACACATCCACACATGCTCATCCATACATGCTCAGACACCTTCACCCACCCATGCCCTCCACACAGACACATGCACAGGGAACTCAGAGTGCATCTTGGAGAGCTCTGGAAGACGTTGGCCCAGCTGTGTGCTGGGTTCCCACACAGAAGCTGGTGCTGGAGGAAAGAAACTCATTTCTTGAAGAGAGGTGCTTCAGGGCACTGGTGGTGATCCCCTTGACTCCCCACTTATGCAAGCACTCCTTGAGGCCGTGACTCAGTCACTCTCCTGCCTCTTCTGCCTTCTCTCAGGGCGACTAGGTCTCTAGGGACCTGGAGAGGCCTCTTGGACTGGATTGGGCTGTCCAAATTCATCCTGGGGGATTCATAGACCACATAGATCAGGGGTAGAATGTAGTGACTAGTATTTCCACACAAGCAAGGAAGCTCTTCTGCCTGAAGCCCCAGGGAGCTGCTGCCGGTCAGTGTCAGCAGTACTGGGCTAGATGGACTAGTGGTTTGACTTAGTACATGGTAAGGACAGGGTTGGGACAAATCCTTTTGAGATCCATCCCTCCAGAACTCATGGACTTCATTTCATGCTTGACCTGGCCCTGCAAAGTGAACTGAGCCAAGAGGAAGTACGCAGTGAGTGCAGAAAAGGGGCGCTGCTTGCGCTGTGTGTAGAGCTTGGTTCCTTGAGAATGCTGGGCACCGTAGTGAGTTAAGCTGACAGCTGCTCTTGTTGGGCATCCCAACTGGGATTCTGAAGAGGGAGGAGGAGGAGGAAGGGGGATCTTAAGAAAGCAGAGATGGGAGTCTTGAGAACCAGGCGCAGGCCTTTGAAGCACCCTCAAGGTCACTGTCCACAGGTTCTCAGGCAGACCAGGGGAGCAGGAATGTTTTGGGAGGGACAGGATGAGTCAGAAAAGGGGAAGAGGACCCCTTGATGAGGCATCAGGAGAGACCAGCTGCCCAGTTAGAGGGCTTGTGTAGGTCTCCTCAGTTAGCCCTCCAGCCATAGGGGCCACCCTAAGAGCCGAGTTAGTGAAAGGGAAGGATTTTGGGGAAAAGTCCAAGCTTGGGTTCAACAATCCTTCTTGATATGCTCAGAGGCTCATCTTCCAGCTTATCAAAGCACTTTAGAGTTACTTTGTCTTATGGCTCCTGAAGTCCCAATGAAGATCCGCATTGCAAATAGACTGTCTGGTGCTTTGCAGCCTATGGGCAAGCAGGGAAGAGACTGACTCAAGACAGAGACTGGACTCTGGGCTGCTGTAAAGCAGACTGGAGTCCAGGAGGCTGAAACCAGGGAATCCAGCAGATGTTCTACATCATGGGCCCTCAAACTAAGGCCCGCAGGCCGGATCTGGCCTGCCATGCCCTTTTAACTGGCCCGCCCCACAGGTTTTGCACTCGCTGAGCATGCGCGTGGCTTGCTCACAAGGAGGTCATTTTGGAAACGCTTGGAGAAACTGATCTCCTCGTGAGCAAGTCGGTGTGTCGCCCAGTGGCAGCTTGCTAATGGAGAGATCATTTTGGACTCGATTGCAGAAAATTATCTCCTTGTAAGCAAGCCGGCGCCTTGCCGTGCTTGCACCCAGTGGCGGCTTGCTTGTGAGGAGGTCATTTTGGACTCGCTTGGAGATGAACTCCTCACGAGCAAGCTGGCACCTTGCCCCGCATGCCCCCCCCATCTCCGTGGCCCGTGCCTCCCCACGGGCACTGCCTTGGCAGCACGCGGCCACCGCTGGCACCTGTCAACTGGCCCCCTGTTCAGAAAGTTTGAGGACCCCTGTTCTACGTGAAATAGATTCCTTGTACATCTCTAATGGTAGCTTCCTCTGTAACTCTCTGGATCCTAATGTGGGTGGCCTAAGCAGGGGAATATGATCTGGAGAGAGCTTGTGTGCTTTCCAAAATATTCAACGTACAGCTGATAGGGTTATACTATATCGTCATACAACAACTTCTTTCCCTCTGGTAGTGTGTGTTTTCTTTTGCTTGTGCAGCATAATCTAATGCTTTTGCAAAAAAACGGTACTACACTTTCCTTTGCTTCACTGGAAGCTAACACGATTCCTGTGCTTTTCCTGAGAAAGGAGTGGGGGCGAGGGGGGGGACAGTCCAGGTCTCTGCTATGAATTTGCAGAGACTTTTATTTAAGTAGCATTAGGAAATCTGCATTGTTTTGCATATCCAATTTCCTTGTGAAGAGGGCTGCAGCTGAGCGGCAGATTGCCTGCTTTGCATCCAGGAGATCCCCCATTCAGTCCCAGCATCTCCAGGTAGGGCTTGGAAAGAGCCCTGCTGGAAAGCCTGGGGAGTGGCTGCCAGCCCGTTGCTGGGCTGGAAGGAGCTGCGGTGTGGTCCAGCAGAATGCCGCTTTTGTGTGCTGCTATGTTCTGCTCCTGATTTAGACGGACTAGATGTTGCCCACTGGCCAGCTGTTGCTGACTTCTGATTTAGGAGCTTAGAGAGGAGTATGGGACAGCCGCCCTATGAGGAAGGCTAGGCGGTGAAATGGTGCCAGAGCCATTCACGTTAGGATTTGAACGGAGGTCCCCCTGGGCCAAGTCTAGTGGCACAGCATTGCTTAGCAAAACAAGATGGTTGTGATATGGAGTCTCTTTTGTGGCTCAGGATCTGTTTTAAGTTTCTACTGAAAGCAAACAAATGTCTGTTTATTTCTAAAAACCCCTATGTTGTTTACATTTTCATTTGGAGCTTCTGTTTCTCTTGCTGCCATTCTGCTGAAGGCTACAGTGAGCTGCGTTTCCTCTTTCTCATTTAGCTGTCCAGCAAACCCTAATTAGACCCTCTCCTTATTAAAAAGCAACAGCCCCCTGCCCCCCTGCATCCAGCTATACACAATTTACTGTCTAATGGGCCTTACCTTGTTTGCTCAGTGAAGCCTATATAACAATTCCTGTGATTTTTGCAAAACATAACTCTGGGATTTTACATTTCCACTTTATAAAACTGTAAGTTTTACATTAACGTTTTATAACCTTGGGGTTCTAATCATAAAGTCATAAGGACTTTAATTGATTTGAAACTAGCCAGGCCCTGAAGTGTGTACATGTCAAATTGATTCAAATTGATCCAATGTGTTTAAATGCGTTCCATGCTAAGAAACTCATAGAACCTTATGCTACCAGACAGAGGCCTAAAGGGCTCTGGGAGCATAATTATGTTGCCACCTTGGTACGCTAAATTATTGACTAGAACACATTTCCCTGTGTTTGCGCTGAGAAGCCAGGAAAATTCACCTGAAAAATCATGAAGTTTTAAATACAGTACCATTTTACAAGGTAGCAACTTGCCATGGTATACATGTTTTTATGTATTATTTGTTGCATTTGTTCTGCTGTTCCTCCAAAGAGCTCACCATGGTGTACATGATCTCCCTGTCCATTTGTATCTTCCCAACTACCCTGTGAGGAAGCTTAGGGTGAGAGTCAGTCACTGACCCAAAGTTACCCAGTGAGCTTTGTGGCTGAGTGGGCTAGAAAGTGAGTCCTCAGAGGCCTAGCCGGACACTCCAATCACATAAGAGGAGCCAGTCTTGATCACACCTATCCGTTCTAGCCTTCTCCTTGCTCAGTGGCCATCAGTTGTCCGTGGGAAACCCACGGACACCCTCCCGCCCATGTTCTGCAGCATCTGGCATACAAATGGATGCTGCCACTGATCCTGGAGGCAGCAAATGACACTGGTGGCCATCGATGGCTCCGTCCTCCATGAACTTGTCCAGTCCCCCATTAAAGCCACCCAGATCAGCTGTCCAAGCTGTCCACTGCACCATAGCCATTTGGTTTGCCACTCATCCCTTGTACGTGTTATACTGCCGATTAACAAGGATACATTTTCTACCCTTCCACACCACATCAGAAATTAAGGGATGTGGGGAAAGTATGCTCTCCCCCCACTCCCCACATGCTCATGCCTTGCTAAAGAAAGCCATGGCATCTTTTTTCTTGTGGCCCAAACCGGCCCGTTAAATTACGAATACAGGTGAGCTCCTGTCCCAGTAAATCCATGTACAAGATGCCAAGTTTGCATTTGACATTCTGCAATCTGTACTCCTCCACGTGATGTGGGGCCTGATTTCTGGCAAGTGCCATGCGAACAGTTGATGTGCTCACCAGGTAGTCGGACTCAAGAAAGCTAGCCAGAGTACAGGGAACCAAGCTCAGGGAATCTGACAAATTCCTATGCCAAAACAAATCCCTCACACTTCCCTAGCAAGAACGTGAGAGCAGACAGTTCAAGCAAGTGTACCTATCACCTAGATCTTCATAACAACCATATGACATGGTTAGTCATTCGTCCTTGTTGGGCAAAAGTTATGGGGAAACAATGTAATTATGCGTCCAAACAGCCACAAAGCTTTGATCTCACATTCCTCAGCTCATGCTGTAGTTATAATACACAGGTAGAGAATTGCAGATCTGTCAGCCAAATCTGGCTCTCCTGGAGTCTTAACCTAGCCCTTCCTGGTTTCCTGGGACCCTTTTCCTGGCCCTATCCCTTCCCCTGACCTTTGATCATTTGGCATTTTTCCATCTTTTGCCAATTTTTCCTCTTTCTAAAGGTTTGAAATGCTTCCTCTAAGGCTAAATGACTGGTAGGAATACGTTTAAGCTACAATGTAATGGCTTTTTTTGTTTTGTGTTTTCATTTTGGCCCACCCTTTTTAGCCTCACCTGCCACTCAAATGTTGTTCCCCTGTGAGAACTTGTCCGAACTTGAATTCAGCCTTCAGGCTGGAAGAGGTTCTGCACAACTGATACAACTCATGGCTCCCACTGACATCTGCCCCTACCCTGCCCATTATTTCTGATGGGCTTCAATACGTCATTCTTGATAAAATGAAATGTGAATCTTGTCCAGTCAGCCTTGCTCATTTACATGAGTGATGATTTTGCACTGGCTTGACTTGAGAGACGGCCATGCCTAATGTCAGCATCAAGAAACTGGTGCAAAATGGCATGTCACCAAAGAAAGGAGCTTCCCTCTCCTCTGCCACATTTCTTAGTGGCTTCTGTACGCAAGAACTGGTGTGCTCCTGCTGCCATCTCTCCCTGACTCACCAAGCTCAGCCCCTGGATCTGCAAATTCTCCCTCCAGGAACTTGATGCTCCCATTTTGTTTTGTGGTTTGGCGACAGGGTGGTGAGCTGCCCTACCTGACAGAGCACAGCATCCTACAGAGAAGGCAGAGAAGTCTTCTGTTTGAAGGTGCCCATGATTAAAGGTCTGTTTGGTTCTAGCTTGGCGCAGAGGTACGTGTTTGGAACCATCAGATGAAAGAGCTGTGCCTTGACGTTGCTCATCAACGGCACCTGGCCAGCAGACTACACAGACAGGCACATTGGTCACCTGATCACAGTCCGCCACAGAATACTAAGACGTACGATATCCCTATTTAGGTTATAGTGATTATTTCTACATTTTCTTTTATGCATATAAATTAGAATATGCCCCCCCACCCCCGCTTTGGCAATGTATAACTAGCTACCCTAGCTGGCAACTCCATGTACATGTGATCTCAGGAATACTGCTTAGGCGTTCCTTCCTGTTTATGAACCAGTCTCTGCAGATTTGCATAATGAAAGATTATGAGCAGTGTTCTGAGCCTTGGAAAAACTTTGCCTGACACTTGTGAAAAGCAAACTCCAGATCCTCTTGTTCCCCATACAGGCCATTCCCATGCTGCCTTCCCAGCCGTGGCTATGCAGAACTGGGGCCATTTGTAACAGGCAACGGTGGAGGCAGGGCCACCTCCCTGGGCGAACGGCAAAGCAGCTGCTCTTTCTTTCCTTCTTTTGCTTACAGCAGCAGATCAAGAAACTCGAGAAAGCCGCAGATGCTTTGCTCATTTGTTCTGGCTCTGAGAGCAAAATTGTCTAACAATTGGAGAGGGCCAAGCAGAGGTTAGGAGTAATGGCATGGAGGGGACAGGATGATTTATCCACCAAGTCAGCACTGGGCAGAGGGATAGCTTTATCTCTGCAAGGCCCCACAGCTGGCTTGATCAAGAGTTGCTCTTGTTCTCCTGATAAGCATGCACACTTTCTGCATAATTCTTCTTGGAGGGCTCCTTTGTGGCTGAGCAACCCGATTTCTGCAAAGTTTCTGCAATGGTAAGATAAAAGATAATGAGACCCCATACATTTCCTGGCCGTGCTTCCTTCCCAAATGCTGCCCCCTCCTAACCTCCACTCTGGAAACAGATTAGAGGTCTTAATTTTCCCCTTATCACAAGCAACACCCTGGGGGAAAGAGCCAGGCCTTTCTCCTCCCACCACCTCCTTAGAGATTTGCCTCTAACTGTGCAGAGCTGCTTTACAGAGTTGCAAACTTTTATGGCTTACATCTACAGGGTCCTGCAGAAAAGGAAACAGTTTCCTATCAGTATTTAGGATGCTGGTCAAGCTGATGGAGAACTGAAAGAACTTGAGGTTGGATTCGAATCACAGAGACTGTTCTGAGCAAAAGGAATTGTGCAAGGAAGATGGCACATCAGCCAAGGATCTGCATGTTACATGGCGGCATTGTGCAGATGCCCCCAGGCCCAGATGTTGGTTATCAGTTCTCCATTTCTGAAGGATCTTAATAGGAAGGACTGCCCAGCTTGGGTCTGACCAAGGCATATGTGGTACCCCCAATGCAAGGGTTCGTTATGTCCATGTATTGACTATTCTCCTTGTTTTGCCAGTTTTGGGCAAGCCACAAAAGCATAAAATGTATTAAGTTTATGGCTCATGGATTGCAGTTGGCTGGAGCGGCTCACAAATGTTGCGGGTCTACATTATCACAGGAAGCCAACCCACTTTAAATTACTCAGCTTGCCCAAGATGTCACTGTGATTGCCCAAACGGAGGTGACTTAGTTCCCTATCCCTCCCCTTGCTTGGGTCGCAATCTGAAGTGGGGAGGATTGTGCTTACTCTAGATTAAAATGAACAAAAAGTGTAGCTGCAAAACACAGGTTTAAAGTAATGTCTATTTTGGCCCCCAGTGATGGCAGCTTTAAATTTTGAAGGACCTTTGCTTATCTCCCAAGAACCCAGAATAATAAAATAAATAACTGGACCAGAATTAGACCATTGCTTGAGGACTCCTTATGAGTGCAAAGGAAAGGAAGCCTTGGGTGCAGAGTCTGTCATACTTAAAGTAGACCCATTCAAATCCAGGAATCCATCCTGAAGGAGCGCTTACGTCCATATATGTCCACCCTCCCCTTGAAATCAGTGGGAGAGGCCCTTCTCCGGGAACCCTCCGGGAAGGAAATTAGGAGGGTAAATACTCAGAGGAGGGCTTTCTCTGCTGTGGCGCCCAATCTATGGAATGCGCTCCCCAAAGAGGTCTGCCTGGCACCGTCGTTATTTGTTTCGCCTGGTGCTGAAAAACAAATAACGACGGCGCCAGGCGAAGACCTTTTTATTCAAGCATTATTTTAATTGTTAACGTTATTATTTTATCTTTTGGCCAGGGCGACTTAAATTATTCTTAAATTATATTGTTTTATATCATGTTATTTATGTTATTTATGACTGTGAGCCACCCCGAGGCTTCGGCGAATGGGGCGGCATAGAAGTTCACTAAATAAATAAAGTTTTTCCTTTGAAAATATATATGCATTATTTATAACAAAAATGAACAAACATAGACACAGGGACACAAGAAAGCTAACTCAAGTCTCGTTGATTTCACTAGAACTGCTCTAAGTATGATTAAATCAGTATCTTGCCCTCTAGTTGCTGCTCTTGTTTTTTTTAGATCAAATGCATTTGTTTGATCTTTTGATGTGGAACTAAAAGCTGATTTTTTGGAGACATCGCAATATGGATGGTTAGCTGCCAGGATACTGCCAAATTCCTATTGATTTTCTAGCGGGGACTCTGAGTTGCAGACAGGGAGATTGGCTCTTCTGCCCAACTACCTGCAGTGAGTAAGAGAAAGTCAGCACTGTGTAATTTAAGGACACCACTTGTCTCGCTGGGTGAGTATGTGCTACGCACTTGCAGGAAGCGTTCAGTCCCAAGCATGCAGGTAAGAGGACCGAATAGTTTTCTTACCTGCAGCGATGATTCATGACTGTGGGGCATGAATGAGCTTGGGAGACAGACAGAAGAGTTTGCCTTCAGAGAGAAAGAAGGCAGAATCTTAAAACAAATGGATGAAGGAAGACTTGGGAAAATGATTGCCAAGACCAATCAGAGCAGAGGCAAGTGATCTCAAAAGGACGCTTTTGCTGCCAACAGTAGCAATCTTACTCTTGCCCACTGCCAGGATTTTCCATCATATTCTCCGATCAGAGCCTTTCTTCAGCACATTTCCCCTTTTCTTCTCGCCGCACTGGCTGTTGTATAACTGTCTCTTGCATAAACTAAAGTGCCTGTTGCTATAACTACAACGCTTGTAAATGCAGCCTCTGCCTCATGCAATTCTTTTTTTAGGCAGCTTTCACAGGGAGAAGATGCAGACAGCTTTATTTTGCTCAGTAGTAATACGGAGGAGATGCAAAATACTAATTTACCCATGTAGGTTGGATGCGGATGCTAATTTAGCATTCCTATTCACCTCTGTTTCATCCTTTAACCTTTTAAAACCTGAAGGTGTAAAAATATTGCACTTGTCCTGTGCTGTCTTGCGAGGTTAGATGTATCTAGATTTAGTTCTGATGGGAGGCACAACGCTTCCTGGGAAAACTCGGACAAATCACTGCCCTTCAAACTAACCTGCCTTGCAGAGTTGTTGAGAAGCTATATGGTGTCCTGGGTTCAAAATCTAATAATTGTTAAGACTTTCAAATGATCAACTGTGTGGAATGTGTTTTCTGAATGAAATCAGCTGTCATATATTATTGAATCTGTGAGCAAAATGTTACAGTTATTGGCTTGCAGCAATATATATGTTTGGTGTGTGTGTTTTCTGTGCATGCATATGAAAAGAAATCTTTCCAGCCAATAAGATGCTATTTGCGAACCTGTAAGTATAATGTGCTTCTCCAGTGATCAAAAACCTGCTGATTTAAGGCCTGAGCTAAGGCTGTCTCATGTTGGCTCAAGATCCAGAAAGCTTAGGATGATACCTTAACAGGTATGCGCCATGATCATCGCTGATCAGTGCTTCCTTAGAACTTATTGTCCATGCAGCTACAGTTTTCTGGTTCATTCAGGCTCAGATCTAGATGGGGAGGATAGAGGCCTGGAACCAGCAACAGTCCTCCATGTTGTCCTGGCCTTGTATTTATTTATTTGCACCTTAATTGTGCAAAATTGTTTTATATTTTTGCACACAGATGCTTTCATATGAACTAATATCACACCTTTTCCTTGCAAGGAGCCCAAAGGGGCTTACATAATTCTCCTCTCCATTCTACTTTCTTGTTGCATAATAGGTTTCCCCTCTTAGCACTTCCAAAACATGGACCATTCTTTAGCAGAAGCTCTGTATTCTCCAGTGCACTTCCACTAATTACAACCAACAAAGAATGTGTCTCTGAGCAGGCACAGAGAGGTTCCTTGAACCCAATCTAACAACTGTACCCCAGCATTCTCCTTTTGAGTACCCCTGGGGCCTCTCCCTCTGGGATGTCCTCTTTGGAGGTGAACAAGCCTCTTCTCTGTCCATTGCCCCTCTAGTTGGTCGGCCTCTCTCTCCTGATTTTGGGTCATGGAGCCAAAAGTCGTGTCAGGCTCAGCTGGCTACAGGAGTTTTTCCTCCTTTACACCCACCCCGCAGCTATAAATCCTGACTATTTTCATTGTCCTCTGAGCATCTTGGGAGGGAGTCCTTGAGATAAGCCTCTTCTTTCATTTCAGTGTCTGAGGATTCTGGTTCCTGGGACCCCTTGACACCTTTCTGGCGGGCGCATATCTGCCTGACCTTGGAACGCATGCCAAGCATACTGTAACTGCCCCTTTCATTCCCAACATTTATGCTCAGAACAACCCTGTGAAGCAGGTTAGGCTGAGAGCCAGTGACTGACCCAAAGTCACCTAGTGAGCTTCATGACTGAGTGGAAACGAGAGGCTGGCTCCCTGGAGTCCCAGGGTGCTGCACCTGCAGCATTGTCCCGTGAAGCTCCTGCGCCTGTGCTGCTTGGAGAGTCCTCCCATGAGTTGATTCATGCCTTCATTAACTCCATCCACATGCTTGGGCATTTCCTGTCCTGGTTGCCTGCAATACAGATGAAAGTGTGAATGTTAACATCCTATATGCGGTGGAGAAAAGCTGCTGTTTGGACAAGGAAAGAGTTGTAGAGAGGAATGACTGTCGATGTTAGCGATGATGTTTGTGTGATTGTTCCGGAGAGTTCTGTAGGGTTTTGTAAAGTGGCAGTGGGCAGAAAGTAGATCTCCAGATGGACTTCAGCTACCAGCATTCCTGGCATTTTTTCCTGCCTTCCCTTTTGAATTCTTCAAAGCTTGCTTTCTATTTTGTCCTGATCCTCTGACAAATGGATGGATTATTGCTATATAGTGGCATTTCACAACATGGGTGTAGCAGGCATGAAGCTGAGGTGAGGGCTGTTGCTGCATCAATGACCTGACAATACCCTGATAACTTAGGATGTTTCTAATGAGGCTCTTATTACACTATTGCCCTGCTTCATTCTTAGACTTTTATGGGGTTCCAAATACCATATTTTACTAATAGCTCTCCCATGATTTTCCCTGTTTCTGCCTTCTTTCTTAGCACAGCAAATCAGTGACAGAGAAAACAGTGGAATTGCTGGAAATCTTTTTAATTTGCAGTGCTAGGAGCTCCCTCCATCTGGAAGGTTTCTTCACACCCTGTCCCTATTTTGAGTTTCCTCACGTGTGATGAAGAAATCCCCATTCGGTTACATTTTTAAGCCCAACTATCTGTATATTAACAACTGGCTCCTACTCTGAGGGGGGAAAATCGTTCTCTGTGTGTCTGGTGACAGCAAACATATTCTGAGGTAAATCCCAGAGGAGGATTTTAGTCACAACCCATAAAACCCTGTGGGAAAACCAGATAATCAGAGTTACTCAGGTGAGCAGGTCTGTGACGTTAGCAAGAGCAACAGGAACTGAAAATGGAGCTTTGAATAACCCATTTGGAGTTGATTGTAAGGCGTATCAGAGAGATGCAGCAACAAAGCAGTGCAAAACGATAGAACAGGGCGGCATTTTGCAATCTGAAGATAGCAAGGTTGGGGGCGGTGTTGGCATCATCCTGATGGCTGAAAGAATAAAGAAAATGGCATCCAGCATGTTGGAAACATATACTGCTACCTTTATAAGATCATTCAGGAATGTACTTGAAAGCAAGTGAAGAGAGAAAGCTCAAGGTCTCGCAGCTGAATTGCTTGGTATAAGAGCCTGAGGAGAGGATTGCCCTGCACGGAAGGCAAGAGGAAACCGTGAGGGACAAAACTGAGTGGCTGGGGAAGGAATGCTCCTTTGCCAGGTGGCAGAGAGCCAGGAGGGTGGGCACGTGAGAATGCAGAGGGCGGCATGCAGCAACCCACGCCTTCTACACACTGCAGATTGCTGAAACGATCCTTGTGCCGACTGTTAGGCAGAGAAGACATGGGAGACAATGTGAGAGAAAGAGCAGCACAGAACATATGAGCTGGAGCTCCACCAACTGAAAGTGGAGGAGCCAACAGTGGAAGACCATCCGGATCCACATGAGCGCATGCTGAAAGCACCTAAACTTTCGATGTTGGGGAGTTAGTGAGCTGATCCAGGGCCCGAAGGAGCCTTGCTTTTTTGGATCAATAGTAATAGGACTGGCAGCTAATGCTGGTGCATCTCAGAGGAGTGGGTTTTTGTCATCAGCCGCAAGGCACTGCATGAAAGGGAAAGGATCAGATTCTTGACCATGTGTATGTATGTATGCATGCAGAAATGGGAGCAGTTGGCAACGAACAGCAAGCAGATCCAGCCCCCTTTTATACCAGGCAGCTCTAACTTCACTGGTCCAGCTGCGCTTTTATCTCAGTGTTTTCTGTCAGTATAGTCCTGACGGGCTGAAGGTGTCACCCAGGCAATATAGAGTCTTTCAGATTTTGCTGGATTCCCCTCTGTCATGACCAGCAGGGCCACTGGTTAGGGTGATGGCAGTTGTAGTCCAACAGCAACCAGAGGGCCACAGGTTGCCTTCAGCCCTGATATGCAGGAAGCCTGCAGCTCAACTGCCATGGGCTGTCCAGTCACTATGGTTATCAGTGGAATGGTGCAAGAAGAAAATTGCTTGCCTTCAGCCTTGGAGGCCTCCTGTGTTCCTAGTGGCTTCCGTAGTACCCTCAGGTTTTGGGGCTGTGGCTCTGAAATTGGCTTCATCCAAAGTCCCAAGCACAGCCTATGACTGGGAAGGCAACATTTTCGGGCCCATGAACACATTTGGCAATATAAGGAACTGTCTGCGGCAAACCACAGACAGCTGTCCTAGCCAGCCACCGTCTTCTTTTCCTAGCAATGTCCATGAGCTCCACCACGTAGCCCAGGGACATTCATGGGAATGAAATATGGGAGCAGCTGGAGGCCCTCGCTTTGCTTTGAAGCCATCCTAGCCAAGAGGAAGAAAATGTGTGAGGTTAAAGGTACAATCCCATTAATTTTTGGTGAAAAAAGTCCTACAACTCCCAGTATGTCCTAGTCAGCCATGCTAGGAGTTGTAGGAGTTCTTCCGCATCAGACATGCATAGGATCACCTAAAATAATATTGTGTATGCTTTTAATGTTTTTGGAGGTTGTAAGCCGCCCCGAGGCTCGTGGCAAGGGGCGGCATATAAATCTGTTAATAAATAAAATAAATAAAACATGTTAAATAAAACTATGTAGCAGAGGGCATCTTGAAAACTCCACATTGCTTATCTGAAGGCCATAGGCTACTCTTATTTTAAACTTCTACGGGCCAAAACAGACATTGCCTTCAATACTTACCTAGCAATGACATCTCCTATCTTCTTATTTTTCACTCTAGATTTGTCACAAGGCTCTCTTGATCTGGATGAGGAACCTAGTGTAGGTTGGTAAAGGAGGGCTTTTAACAGTCAGATTGGTCCCCTTGCTTTGGAGGAAAAACGAATGAGTGACATAGCTGCTAGACGTGTGTTTTGGCCCTGTGGAGATGTGATCATGCACATGGTGGCCGGAACCTTGGATAAAATGGGCCCATTTTCAGTGGAAGTGGCTGCCTTGTTGAAAGAAAAATAGGAGTTACAGAAGGTGCTCGCTTTATTTATGCATCCCCCCACCCCCAGCTCCTTAGTAAATGGGCCTCCTAGGTGTCCCTTGATCAAGGGCAGCTCTGACTGAGGACAGTAAATTCAACAAAATGTCTCTGGAACAGTAAGTTCAGGGCTAATTGCGGCCCATTTCCTCAGTAAGGATAAGGAGGCATAATAGCTAAAATCACTGCTATCAATTTGCACTGCAAAAAGGACCCAGGTCTTTGAATTACAACAAGAAAGAGAGCTTGATTGCCCCACTGGCCTGTATGGCTCAAATCCATTTAGTTCAATGGGCCTCGCACTGAGGCATTGGGGGTGGGAGCGGCAGCAGCAGCGTGTTCTTTGAAAGTGGAACTGTAACTTTGCTCTCTCTTAATTTGGTTATATAGGCTAACTATACATAGTCACACACACAAAGCCTTGCCCATATTTAATCTTTTAAAGGATTCCCTTGGAGAAGCCTGTGGTCATTTTAATGCTAAATCTGTAACCCTCCAAGTCATTCCCTGGCTGCATCCAGAGGGAGCTGCCAAGAAATACACTGTGACAAAGGGGGAGGGCTTTGCAGTTCCTCCCACTGTGACCAGAGGGCACATGTTTGGGGTATGGCGTCACGTGCTTTCAATGATTTGCCTCACTCTGGGTGGCATCTGTTTTCTGACATGGAAGAGGAAAGAGCTTAATAGGACCTGAACCAGATATGATGTTAGGAGGCTGGAGCCCCGCATCTTTCACTGGGAGCCAAGAATTTTTGGAAAGCCATCTGCTCCACCACCCCGCTGTTCACAGGCACTTGCTCAAATAAAGGTGCAGGCGCCCCAGTCACTTCTGCTGCCTCTGATCCCCCTGAGCCTTTTAGCTCACATGTGCCTCACCTCCTGTTTCCCCCCTCCTTGACTCTTTCTGTCTGAGGTTTTTTCCCTGAAATCAAATGCTTTCCTCCCCGCTGCCAATACATTCTCTTTTACGAATAGCGCTGTCCTTGGGAGACAGGATCTTCTGAAGACACACATGTAGAAACTTTGGAGTATATGCAAATCAGCACAGGCACGTGAGTGTGTGTGTGTGTGTGTGTGTGTGTGTCCTGTGGGCTTTGGTCCCTGGTCCTTTCAGCAGCTGCTTTGAACATACACTGAACCAAGCAACACAATTCCTCTTCACACATGCATGTGTCGGGGGGGGGGGAGGGGGCTGGTGGGAGGAGAGTTAATCAGTTTTACATTAGCTCAGTAGTGGCGATTATGTATCTCTTAATGTAATTGAGCATTAGTATTACAAGTGTGACCTGCAGCAA
The DNA here is from genome assembly GCA_023646645.1 of Varanus salvator macromaculatus. Lineage (NCBI taxonomy): Eukaryota > Metazoa > Chordata > Lepidosauria > Squamata > Varanidae > Varanus > Varanus salvator. Next base: position 43,432,030 of record JAIXND010000674.1, on the reverse strand, counting down.
AACGTTGCTCCAGAAGTGCTCCCCTGAAATACTTCATTGCATCCATCAGCCCACCTGGCTGCTGGCCAGCTCATGTTCTCTGGCCACCGAATGTGCTCAGTCCACATTGGGCTCTTTGATTTCCCCACCAAAAGATTCTTTGAACATCTACAAAGCTGATACTTTCCTCTTGCGTGTAGCTTGTGCCACTTTGGCTGCAAAAGGGCTGGCAGCTCAGAAGCACAGGGGATAATAATAATAATGCTGCTGATAATTAAAAAAGCAAGATCAACAATGATAATAGCAACTGCCATTAACAGTTATTTCTAAAATGCCAGATTTAGGCATTTGTGTTCATGTGCTCCCTCCCTCACACACACACACACACACACACACACAAGAAATTGAAGTTGTGCCCAGCTTTTCCACCTTGCAAACCAGTTTGTACTCTCAGGATCTTGCTACTGACATCTTTCTTCCTACCCTTTAATCCTAGAATGGGGTCATCACATAAAGCTGACTGGTGGGAACTGCAGGAGAGATGAAAGCAAGTACCTCGCACAGTGCATAGTTAATCTGTTTCCTACCAGAAGTGAAGTCCACCTGCATGGGTGACTTTAAAGGGGAGTTAGATGAATGAATGGAGGAGGTTATGCATGGCCACTAGTCCTCCAGCATCAGCTGCTGAGGAGCACGGATGGGGAGATGCTCTTGTAGGCACCTCTTCCTTGTGGATCTCCCTCCGCCAGCTGATTGGCCACTGTAGGGACAGAACAGGGGATACAATGGGCCGTTTGTCTGATCTGGCAGGGCTCTTATCTTCTTACATCCCCCCACCTGAATGGGGAAGACGCTCTGTCACCATGCTGCCTGCCCTGACTCCTGCTCCTGCTACACTCCTAGGATTTATCCTCCAGTCATATCTGTGGTGGCAGCACAGTAAATCTCTCTTTTCAGTGCTTTGCTTGGAGGAGTCCCTCAGCGGAAAGCCCTGTGGTGGCTGTGGACTCACCAAACACCCTGAAGGCTTCTGGCAAAGGACAGACACCAGCTTCTTATGAAGGAGCATCAGATTCTGTATTTTTGGAAGTAAAGCACAGCTTGGGAGGATGCTGCTGCTTCTCTCACTGCCCTTAGGAAATAAAGGGTCATCCTTTTCAGTACTCTCAACTCACCAACAGTCTATTCATGTATTCGTTGCAACAGTGCCAGCTGTTCAGTGCCAGCTGTAATCGGTGACCACCCATTTATTTATTTATTTGAGTTATATCTTGCCTTTTTTCTTACAGAGAACTCAGAGTAGCTTACTTCATTTTCCTCCAGCAGCTCTCAATCTTATTCCCTCAACAACAGCCTTGTGAGGTAGCTTGGGCTGGCAGTCTGTGACTGGCTGAAGGTCACCCAGTAAGCTCCATGCCTGCATGTGCACTAGAGCAGTGGGTTTCAACCTTTCCACAGCTGAGGACCAACAAAAACAGGAAAATCACCTCAGGGACCGCTGAGGCAGAAACAAAAAGCACCATACACATAATATAGTAATCTGTGTATTAGTTTCCAAACACAATACCAAAAAAGGGAAAATACTCTAAAACAACCGGAAACCAAGCGACAAAAAAATGCCAATGAAAGAGCAAAATGCCAAAATCGGAATGGCGTGGCTCCGGGCTGGCTGGTTCCCACCGAACAGTCTCTTCCCCTCCCTGGCTGCCCCTGGTGGCATCGGTGTGCACTCCATGAATGCAATGGCAACTGAGGAAGAGGTGGTGGAGCACAGCCAGCCCCCGTGCCAGTCTGCAGCAAGCAGGATGCGCCCCCCACCCCACTGATTGGCAGGAAACTCCCTGCGGACAGGCGCCAGTCCACAGACCACTGGTTGAAAACCACTGAACTAGAACCTAGATCGCTTCTAGCACAATTGTGGAGCTCCATGTGGAGGCTACAATCTGTAGTTAACATCAGCCAGGGTGCTTCAGGTTGACAATGACTAGCTACAGTTCAACTTCCATGAAGGTTTTTTACAAATATGGTTTGGGGTGCATTGCTTTTCCCCTTTCCCTAGCTTTATGGATGCTCACAACTCAAGTCAGGATGTTGGATGGAATGAAATTATGCCCCAGTAAAATGACCCTTGGCAAAACCCAATGGATGGGCTTTGTGTGTGTTGCCTGTGACACACAGATGTCTAGACTGCATGTGCTGATTTTTGGGAATGTGGTGACTAGATTCTTTTAACTTGCAGCAGGGTGTGGAATTAGGGGATCTTTGGAATCTTCCAGGCCTTTGGAATTAGGGGGTCTTTGGAGTCTTCCACCCAGGCAGGCTGTTAAAATCTATTTATTTATAGTTTCATTGCAAGGGATCTTGCTGCTTGAAGCAGAATCCAAATGGTTTTCCCTGCTACGACCAATAGGACTCAAGAGTTTTCCTGTATCATTCCGGTCCGGCTTCTGCCTTCATCTACCCCACCCCCTGCTCTAACTTGTGGTGCCTGAAGCAGATCACTCCACTTTGCTGCACACAGGGACTGCCCTGTTTGCGTATAGTGTTGACCAGCCTTAGCATTTGACAGTGGGTATTTTAGAGTTTTGCTATGAGCAAGGCTAAGAGGGGCTGCCCTCCAAAGTAAGGGGAAACCCCAGTTAGGACAAGCTTCTGCTGGATCTGACACATCTTGCCCGCTGTGTAATTAAATTAATGTCCCTAATGTTTAATTAATATGCTTTGACTAATGTCCTCAGTGTTAACATAATTGATTGTACTGGGACTGCTTGGGATGTTGCTTTGTTCTTTTTAAATGCAAACAGTTGAAATAAATACGCTTAAAGCTTCGGCTGCTTCTCTCTACAGAGTCTTAGTCTTACTTCAGGCTTGGCAGAACCCGAGGCCCCAACTTGACAGTCTGGAGCTCCCTAGATGTTCCGTTGGAGACTTGGTGTTCCCCCCACATAGTGGTTTGTGTGCATGCACGACTGCGCACTCACAGAATTTCCCCACACGGATGTTCACACTGAGATGTGGAGATGCAGGAAATTGTGGCCAAATGTTCTCCATCATCTCTGATGGAGAACGTCAGAGATGAGGTTTGCTTTATGATACTTCTGTCCTCCCCCTTTTCTCACATAGAGATTTGACCCATGGGAAATGCCTGACCAGGGCTACTATTCACTTCCAGCCATTTCAATTTTTGAAATGTGGTGACTAGATTCTTTTAATCTAATTTTAATTTTAATTAATTTTAATTTTAAAGAATTTTAATTCTTTTTCATGATGATGGCCAGTTTACCTCCCTATTCTTGAGGCATTTGTAGAGTTCTGGGTGTTGCCTCTATGATGCCACGTTTTAAAATGTGCCACATGAAACGTCCCTCAGAAATGATGAATACGAAACAGCCATTCCAACAAGCGTGTAGGAACCAGAGGCAAGTTGATGTTAAATATAGCAGCTGTTAGTTTTATTCCTTTATGTCTGCTCGCACTTTAGAGATCATCTCCTCAATCAGAGGCACTTAAAGTAATCTTTGACAATTCATTCATATTCTCCCCTTCGCTGGAGGGAAAATAGAATTACTAATAAAAAGCCTTCACATGATTGCATTTGTAATAGGATACATTTGGATTTCACTTTCTTAAAAAAAAAGGGGGGGGGAGAGAAAGAGGGTAAGAAAAGTACATAGGACATAAAGTTGTGTTTTATGCAGAGAAATGCATAACAGTGGTAAGTCCATAAAGTTTTTGGTTTTGTGATTCATTAAATCTTTATTCCATGCCTCTAAAAATGCTCTTGACTCCGTAATTGCAGGAAGCCTTGAAGCGCTGATTGGGGTCGGGGGTTTTTTGCTGTGCCAGGGAGCCTGGCCCCCTCTATCCAGCTCTATGGACCAAATCGCAGTGCTGCTGCACATGCACATGAAGAGGTGGCCGTGACAAGGGTGCCTGTGCGTGTTCTCAAAAAGCAATGCTGCTCGTGAGCAAGGAAAAGGAAACCAGAAAGTTACTCACCAGCAAAGAACACACCACATAGAGATCTCTGGGGAGCCCCTGGTAAAAGGCAAAAGAAGAGAGAAGTTGAGGAGGAGATGGTCTGGTATTTTGTCCTGAACTGAAGGGTGCCAGCATGGCATTTGTCAGCGGTGTTTTGTGTATTTCATTTTATTTTACCCCACTCCCCGCCACCCTTTTCTATCAAAGAATGACAGTCAGGATAGCTTACAGAACCATACTGGATTAGAACAGAAACAACATATTAAAGTACAAAAAAGCACACACAGACAAAATCAGTAATTTTCCCCTCATCTGAGGACACAAGAAGTTGCTGTAAAAGCTATTGAGCAAGAGAAAAGCTTCCCCCTGCCCCTCCCGCCCAGCTGTCCATCAGCTAAAACAATGCCTGCACATGATCCAGCAAGGCCTCCAAACTCTGCATTAGGTCATTGGGTACAATTACACCCTACATGACCTTTCATGACCTTTTGCTAACTCTTCTGCAAACTACAGTCATTTCCCTGCAGTCCATGACACTGATCTGGAGCTCAGGACAATCTATTTTACGAAGCAGGATTCAGGCAGAGAACAGAAATCAGCTGGAAAGCAACTTACACTTCAGTGGAGGTGCCTCGCTCCGTGAATACTCCAGAGTGCAACTGACTGCCACCGTGGAAAGGGGGTGTTCCTCGGGATGGGCAGAAAGTAAGGCTAATCCCAGGGAAAACTTTTACTCACAAAGTTACTAAACTTGTTCGTGTTAACTAATCGAGCAGTCCGACTTTTATGGAACTTAAACGAGTCCCAAGAACTCAAGAAATTCTACTTCTGTGCGGTTGCTAACATTTGCAAAAGATGTTGCTTTAATTTGATCACACAAAACCAACTGCAGAGAAAGCAAACTCTTCACTCACTTCCCCAGTGCAATGAAATGCTCATCAGGACAGGAAGAATTGCAACTTATTTGCCTGGAAGAGTGATCCTTGGACAGAGGGAGAAACCAAGGCAGAGGAACTGCTTTTGTCTTGCTTCGTTGGCAGGTCAGAAGGTGGAGGGAAGTAGCCTTTTCTCTTTTTTACTGTTTGTTTCTTCAGAAACTGTTCCCAAAAGGAAGGGAATAAACTACATCACCTCCAGGACTGAATGGTTTTCCCTCACCTCCATCCATTCCAGGGGTGTGTTAAGAAAATGGGAGGGTTTAGGATCCCACAAATCGATAGCCTCTCCCACAGTACCCTGCCACTGAAGGTTCTTCCCTTTAAGGGTTGACCTTGGCTGGCTTCCTGCATTGAACATAGAGGTTCCCAAGACTATATGCAATGCTTAGTGTACAGAATGGGGAATAGAAATTTGCATGCAGAGGTGTGCCATATGAGAGCTAGTGTGGTGCAGCACTTAAGAATGCGGGACTGAGACTCGGACAATCTGGGCTCTAGTCCCACTCAGCCATGTAGCTAACTGGGAGACTTTGGGCCAGTCAAAGACTTCAGCCTAACCTACCTCACAGGGTTATTGTGAGGATAAACTTAGGAGGAGGAGAATAATGTAAGCTGCACTGAGTTCCTGAAAGGAAAAAAAGCAGAATATAAATATAATAAACAAGCAAACTAAATAAGTTCACATAGAAACTGAGTCAGATAATTGGTCTATCAGTACTGGCAATGCTGACTGGAAGCATCATTCCTGGATTTCAGGCAGGAATTTTTCTGGTCCTACCTGAAAATGCCAGGGGTTGAGCATGCTACAGTGTTCAGTAAATTACAGTGGTGCCTCGGCTCACAAATGCCTTGGTTCACAACCAAATCGGGTCGCGAACAAAAATTTCATGAAAATTTTGGCTTGGGTCGCGAACTCTGCACTGGGTGGCGACCAAGATCGCAGCCATCTCCCCACCCTCTCCAAGTGGGGAGATGGCCATGATCGCAGCTGTGTTCGTGCAGGGAAGACGTGCGTGATCACGGGCACCCTCCTGCAGGAAAGTCGGGTGCAATCTCAGCCACGGCTGCGAGATGGCCGTGATCATGCTGGGGGTGGGGTGGGGAGCAAGTGGCCGAGATTGCGCCCGTCTCTCACTCCCCCAGCACTCCCCGTTTGCGCCTGCCTCTCCCTCCATCAGTGTGCCTGCAATCGTGCCCGTCTCTCCATCCCCCCAGCGCACTGGGATGACGGGCACATGCAGGGATGACAGGTGTGATCTCAGTCATGCTGGGGGGCAGGGCGGGGAGATGGCAGCACTTGTGCTAGGGGTGGCGGGGGGGATGGCCACAGTCTTTGTTGTTCTTTGTCACTTTGCTTCACATTTTTCTGATTAAAAAAATGGTTACAGAATGGATAAACCTTATTTACATTACATTGAACCTTATGGGGAAATTTAACTTGGCTAACAACCAATTTGGTTCACGATCAGAGTCCTGGAACGGATTAAGTTCGTGAGCCAAGGACCACTGTAGATGTGAAAACTTCAGATCAAACCCTGAAGCACTACTGTATACTGTAGCTCTACTGTCAACCAAGACATTTGTAGGAGGTCAGATAATTGGATATAAAGAATCTCACATTTACATAGCAATTTATTCATGCAAAATTATAGAGGAGAGCGAGGAAGTGTGTAGCAAAGAGCTCAGAAGTTTTTCCAAGGTAAGCTGGAATCATGCATATGCCTTGTGTCACTGTGCTGAGGTATTTGTGAGGCTTCCTCCACTTCTCCCAAACAGTGGAAATCACGTCCTCTGGCCAGATCAGCCCAGTCCCAGGTTAGTTGACAGTATAACTGCTTGCCAGGCAGGCAGCAAAAGGAATTGGTTTTAGAAAATGCGGCTACAGTTGCTCACTGAGGCTTCGCCATGTGTTTGCACCCTTTGTGTTCCCCCTTTGGTGGCTAACAAAACGCTGCTGGCCATAGTTTTGCTGAGGCTCTGGCTTTGCCAGCTGGGCTGTGTACAAGGCCTGATCCTGTCCCCACTGAACTCAGTGAGCTGCCTCGTCCCGTATTCAGTGGAGCCAGAACTGAGCTCTTTGTCCTCCACTTGGATTTATGAGCACGCAGGTCAAGTAAAAAGGCTGCAGGTCAAAGGTCAAGAGGACGACTAAGAGCTACATTGTGGGCTCATTTCACAAACAGAACGGGCCTTCTCAGGATCAGCGGTGAAATGAGTCCTGCTGCTGTGCTTTGTTCCCAAGTAAATGCACCAGTGAAATGGCTCGCCGGCCTTGCTTCAACATATTCTAGGTAGGAGTTGCCGCTTAGAGTTGTTGATGTCTCGTATTTAGATTAAAAGATGCAAAAAACTTGCATTGTGACCACTCCTCCCAAGAGAAAAGTGGCAACCCCAATATTTGGATTGGCTCATAGCTCTTTTGCTCGCTTGTTTCCCTACTGCCTTTGCAAATTTGCATGCTGCTCTTCAATCAAATTCTTGGAGCAGCATATGATTAAATGATAAAAGCAGATAAAAGTAATTCATACATCATCCTTAGCAAAGTGCACGGACATCCACCACAGCTTAGGCTGAAGCTAAGCAGCGCATCGTGACATTGTAGAATTCACTGTACAAGATGTACTGACGGCCATTGCGGTGGATGGCTTGAACAGACAACTTAATTCATAGAGGATAAGACTATCGATGGTGATGGATATATGCTGCCTCTGCTCACTAATACTTGTATGCTGGACCTTGGCTTGATCTTTCAGGCGTCTTCTTTTGCTCTGAACCACACTTACCACCAAACACAGAGTAGAACTTATATCTGAATAAACGTGCATTAAATCACATTTTTAGAATGCCGTGTCTGTGACTTTGGCTAAAAAGAACCGATGGTGGTTTGGTGCATCTTTACTTGTATTTTTGGTGTGATGGTGTCTGGCTTAGGTGGTGATGTGATCAGATCACAGTCTGTGCAGCTACTAATTCTGGCCTTTAAGATCTATTCAAGACCCTTGTGTTATACAGGTATTTGGCATTAGCCTTGTTCTAGATTTGTTTTTATTTTTTTATATCTGCTTGCTGTGCTTTGGGGGACCATTTGATCATGATTACATCAAACATGAAAGCTCAGGAATGCCGCCAACTCTCCTTCAGCCTCCTCTGGCTAAAGTTTCTAAAGTGGAGCCTGAAGGAGAAAATGCTGTCACTGCAGTTATCGCCACAGTCTGAGCAGCTTGCGCCGTTGCAATGGATACAGGATTCTATCAAGACTCTCCAGGGAGCCATGGATTCTATCACTGTTCACCTAAATTAATGGAGTCAAAAGTTGACGTTTTATTTTTATGTATTTTAATATTTATTTACTGCTCCATTTGCATAGGCTGTGGGTGGTTTACAAGAAATAAAAGCCAACAGTGATTAACATTGATTAAAACCAGCATATCAAATAAAACTGATATGAGAGCGAATCTGGGAAGGCCTGCCAGAAAGGATACATCCTGAACTCCCTTGTAAAGGTGACAGTCTGGGATATCAGGCATATCCCTCCCGGCAGACCATTCCAGAGAGTAGGGGCAACTACTGAGAAAGTCCTCTGGGTAGTTGACATTAATCTTACAGAAGCAGACTTCAGAAGATTATCCCCAGAGGACCTTAGCTGCCAAGGTGGAATACATGGACAAAGGCATACGAAGGTATTTTCAAATCAAGCTGTGAAGGGCTTTGAAGATGATTACCAACACCCTGTGCTGTATCTGGAAACCAGTGTTGGCAGCCAGTGCAAAGATGTCAAAATAGGTGATATGTGGTCTTCCCATGATGTCCCAGAGACCAGCCTGGCTGCCATATTTTGTACTAGTTGCATTTCCCAGAGTAGGCACAAGGGTGGCTCTGTGTAGAGCACATTGCAGAAACCAAGCCTAGATGTTCCCAGTGTGTGCACTACTGTTTTAAGATCATTCTCCTCCAGGAAGGGAGACAGTTGGCAAATCAGCCGAAGCTGATAGCAGACACCCCTAAACTGTGAGCATGGTCTTTCAGGGAGAGTGTGGCCCCGTCAAGAACTGGTTGACACACCTCTGCTCCTGGACATGGACCCTTAACAGCAAGCACCTCTGTTTTGTCTGGATTCAACTTCAGTTTCTTTTTTTCACATCCAGCCCATTTCCAGTTCCAGGCCGGCATTCAGAAAGGAGGCGCTGTATCTGGGAGAAGCAACAGATGATGAAAAGGAGAAGTAGATCTGGGTGTCATCAGCATACTGATAACACCCTGCTCTGCTTCTTCAGAGGATCTCTCCCAGCAGCTTCATGTAGATGTTAAACAGCATTGGGGATAGAATGGAACCCTGTGGGACTCCACAAGTCAGCTTCTTCTTTGAGGAGCAACGGTCTCCAAGCATCACTACCTGGAACCTACCTGAGCAGTAGGAACAGAACCACTGCAAAGCCATGCCTTCAAGTTCCTAACTACCTCAGACATTCCAGAAGGATACCATAGTTGATAGTATTGAAGGCCACTGAGAGATCCAATGGAAACAACAAGAGCACACTCCTGGCTTTGATCCATTAAAGTGACCAAAACAGTCTCATCTCCATGAACCTCTCTGAAGCCAGTTTGAAATGGGTCCAGAAAATCAGTATTGCTCAGGACTGCCTGGAGAGATACCGCCCTCTCAATCACCTTACAAAGAAATGGTATGTTTGAGACTGGTTTAAAGTTGTTAAAGTCCAGGGGGTTCGAATTCAGTTTCTTGAGGAAGGGCTGTACAATAGCCTCTTTCAGGCAGGCAGGAACCTTACTCTTCCTGCAGGAGGCATTGATGATACAACATTACAGCTATGTCAAAGCTACTTCTACCCCCCTGGACTACCAGTCAAAATGGGCATGGATTTAGAGGGCAGGTGGTTTTTCTCACCTGCCCAGGCAGCCTGTCAACATCATCATGACTTACAAATTGAAATTGATCCAGGATAACCCTGTTCACGGAGTTGCTGGACACCTCTGTGTTGATCTCCACCTCATCATCGCATCAAACTTGGCTCTTATCCAAGAAGTTTTTTCAGCAAAGTGGTTGTTATAAGTGTCACAGTGAGCAACTGCTGGAGCTAAAGATAGGTTAGGGGGCACTGGGGCTTGAGACAAATCTCTTACCACCCTAAACAGCTCTGCTGGACATGATTTTGCAGAAGCAGTATGAGCAGAGAAGAATCCCTTCTTCACTGCTCACATCGCCATCCCCTAAGAGCAAAGATGCTGTCTATAAAGTATCGTGGCAGAGATGCATCTAGATTTCCACCATCAGCACTCCAGACCTTGTTCCTCCTGCTTCATACATTGGAGCTCCTCTGTATACCAAATAAATAAAATTAAATATGTTGGCGGATCAGGCTCCATTCAAGAGACAGCAGTGTACTATCTGCTTGTGTTTCTTTTTTGGAAATGTTTTCTCAGAGAGCTAATTTGCACATTCTTGAATTTCAAGAAGTCTACGCAGGTTATACAGCTCCATGTGGCAGCATTTGTGATACCTTTTTGCATGAGTTATTCACAGTGGCATCCATTTTTCAGCTTTTATAGTAAACAAACCTATTGTGTTCCTGGTTCCACAGGATGTTCCAGAGCAGGACCTGTCACTGTTCTGGTTTTATGGGATTCAGCTTACAATATCCACTCTGTACAGCCAGGCAGAAAGGGGAGATTTGGTAGGATTCTGCCAAAGGTAAGGTCCTGTTTTATCCCTACTACACCAAGGAGATTTCAGACCAGAGAAGACAATGTTCTACGGTGAAAATCTTGGAAAGACAGATCACTTTGCACTATATTTATTATTTGACCATTTTTGTGTTACTTATCAAGTTTAACTAAAGACATTTTATCCTCAAGCAACAGAATCATTTCTCATTGGCACCCATATTGTTATTTCTGCTTCCACAATTGTCACTGAAGTTGAATTTGCTGTTGAGATGCTCAGCGCTAAGTTGCTAGCTAAAGTTTATGCTGCTTAAATTGATGATGTTCTGGGCATTTGGCCATGTTTTATCTCATTCCAACTGTTTCTTTCCCCTCTCCTTCTCTTTTTCTCTTTCTCTTTCTTCAGTTTCTCCTTATCTCCATACACATAATTTATTTCTTATATTAGCATAGGTTATCGAGGCAGTCTCAGGTTACAAACAAGTTCTGTTTCTGAGAAAACAGAAATTAATGTTTGTAACTGGATCATGTATATTTGGCTCCTCACATTTGCAGGGGTCAGGGCTGCAGGACCCTTGTGATAGTGGAAAAACTCAAATATCTCTAGCCCCTCCTCAATGCACCAGGGCCTCTTCTTTGTAGCAAGGAAATGCTGGAGTGATTTCCCTCTCCAGATGAACAGGGCAGGAAGGTGTGCTTTGGAAGACTCCCTCTCTCTCTATGGTGATGGCATTTTCTTGCCTTAATTTTTTTTAAATTAATAGGCTTCATAACTATGAATGTTCACAAGTTGGGCACTGCCTTATATATGTAATATAATTAATATAGGCTTACAAGCAAATTAAAATATCTTCTACAAACCCACTTGTCTTTTAACTAGTGTATGCATTTACTAACTAAGTAGGGATCACCAGCAGAGAGAACTTAATCTTCTTCCCTTATTTTCTTTTTTGTTGTTTTGTTTTTTCTAATTTTTTTTACATCAAAGGTATTATATGTTACAGTCTTTTTGTGGGGGCTGTTGGCCCTATGAAGGAAATTTGATTTGACTTTTTTCTTTTTTCTTTTTTTACTTCAGAGATTTTGAAAGGTTTTGCATAATAAATATTAAGTTTGATCTTTTCTGGACTGAATCATACTATACCAATGATTTAAATAGTGCAACATTTAAAAGTAGGAAGCTTCTGTAATATTGGTAAGATCTGTATATGTGGAAGTGTGGACAATCTGTTCTTGCTTTATCAGTCTTTAATGTGATTTCATGGAATGTAAGGGATTGCAGAATTTAAACGAGCAGAAGAGTACCCTCTAAGTTGAAAGAGCTTCATATTGATGGTTTTAGAGGAAGATTTTTTTTTTTTTTTTGAGATAAGACTGAGTCGGGGGCTTTGTTGTGTGCCAAGTTTTCCTCCCTTCGCAAATTTAAGGCAACAGGTTGTTTCTTTGCAAAAAGCTTTTTATTCACCAAAGGATACCCAATAAACACAATTACCACAGATTGTATCTGAACATGCACAGAGCTGTTTGTTGATCCCAATCTGAACAACTACTTCTGGAAACCTTCTGTTTGAGCATGTCTGGACCCTCTCCCTTCTGAAGGGCCCATTTGGAAGCGAGCACACCTCTTCCTCTATGCCTGCCCTCCAGCTGGCCGGCCCTCTTCTCCAGACACTGCGTCATGGGTCAAGAGTCACTCCTGATTCGTGTGACTCTGAGAGCTCCTTTTCCAGGTCCCGCCCCCCACAATGCCTGTGCATCTTGGCTGTTCTCAGAGCCTGCCTGAGCACTTAAGGAGCGGCCTCAAGATAATTACCTCAGCTTCTTTCAGCCCATGTTCTTTGTATGCCTGCCTTGAGTAGGAGGAGAGGGATCTAAGCACAGATCCTCAGGTCAGAGCTCTTTTCCAGTCCAGATCTGGGATTCTGTAGCATCCTCTCAAGGGGCCATAGAATTGCTTTGTAAAAGATTGATATTGCCACATTGTAATGAAAAATGCGCAGCTCGTATAATGAAATGTATTGAGGTCCTAGTATATAGGCACTGCTTACAAATGAGTGTGTGTGTGTGTATGTAGATAGATAGATATTAAGTCTGTCTTGACTGACATTTATGTAAAGTTCTTGAAAGCTGTATTTTCATACACATGCATGCAAACATACAGATTTCACATGCGTGTATTGAAATGGGTATATTTGAATCCATGTCATTATAATATTTTTTTCTTTCCTCTATGGTTTTATTTTCTTGATATGCTATACTAGAAAGTTAGTTTTAAACATTCCTGGCACTGTGCCATATTAAATGAAAGTTGATACCCTTGAGATGCTAGCAGTTGGATTAAAGGAGAATTAAACAGACCCTTAGTGAATCTTTGGTTATATTTTGAGCCATATAGGAAAGTTCAGAATAAAATACAGTTTTCACAGAATATTACAGAGTCCATCAAGTTCCCCATAAGTACAAGAAACTTTTTAAAAATTAACATTCCTGTTTTTGCTGCGCCAAGATTTTACCGAGTCTTTGGTTCTACACAGTATGGTTGTTCTATTGTTTTATTGTTTTGTACTGTTTGTATTTTTATAATTATTTTGTGAGCTCCCTTGGAAATGCGTTTCAGAAACAAACAAATCATTAGCAAAGCCCTGTACCCTGCAGTGTGCAGGCACAGTTGTCCTGCTGCCATCACCAGTGGCATGTCCTACACTTGTGGCGGCTGCTGGTCAGTGCTGGTCCACCCCTCTATGCCTACGTCTTCCAAGGAACCAGCCCATTGCTCATTCGTCATGCTTCCTCTAAGAATCACTGCATGCTCTGTATCAGCCAGTCCCATCCTTTAGCACGTGACCAGCTCTTTTGAGCAGTTAAAACTGGTTAAGATAATGTTTTTGTGGCAGACCTGGATTTATCAGTTGATTTTTTATGTCAGTGTTAGAGGAGGTGACAAATACTCACCTCCTATAATGCAGTGGACTGGGGACCTAATGATGCTTTCAACATTTGAATGGATGACATATAGACAGCCTCTTGAATGGATACATAAATGAATACTTTGTCTGCTTTTGCTAAAATTTGCATATAACTGATACTGCTGTCTGTCTGTCTGCTTGATGGTCTGTGTTATATATGAGCATAAAAGGTGACTGATGTGTAAGACAAGATCAATATTTTGGCTGTTTTTCCTGATGTTTGTTATATGTCGGGTGTATAAGACAACCCATAACTTTTGCTTCACTATTTTTGGTTTCAAGGGTTATCTTATACACTGGTATATACAATATCTGGTTTTATTGAAACTCATAATAAAAATAAAATTTAAAAAATAGTCCAAGCGGTTCATGGCTTATTTTAAGAAGCATTTCCTTTCTTATTCAAGTAAGAAGGGCATGAATGTATTCCACAACCCGTTTCGTTTTCAATTATTTTTCTGTCCTTCTGTACAAGAGACTTTAAAAAGGTGAAAGGCAGTGTCCTGTTATGGCTTAATCAGACTCAGCATTAGAAAAACATATTGGGCAATCTAAAATACAAGGCAGCAAACAGGAAAATGGCCAAGCTCAAAGGTTTCCTTGCCATATGGGATCAGGTTGAGGCAACATACCAGTTAAAGTCAACGTACAATTGAATAGGCAGATACATTATACCACAGAAGGCTGCTGACTCCTGTGTCCATGGGGCTGCTTATCCATTTCAGCTTTTATTCAGAGCTGTATAGGAGATATTGATCTGGGGAACTCTGTCCCCAGAAATGGGTTCACCATCATGGAGCTTCCGCTGGCATAGGAGTCACCAGCCCGCCCCCATCACACAGTCCAGAAGCAGAGTCAAGTAGGAGTCAGCACACTGGGTCAATCACAAGGCAGGATCAAGAAAACAAGGCAGGAGCCTAAAGAACAATGTTGTTCCTGCATGGCTAGGCTGAAATCGAGGACTTACATGGCCAGGCCTTCCTGAACCTCATCCAGGGCTCACCTGCCATGTGTTACAGGGCTTCTCGCAGCAGTCCTGCTGAGGAAGAGGGCATTGCTCCAAAGACGCCGTCTTTGTAAGCTATTGTTTCTCTTCAAAGGTGTAACACTGGAACCTGGGCCATCCCATGAAGTTGATTGGTGGGAGAGACAGGACAGATAAAAGACAGAACATCTTCCCACAGTGCACCATTAAACCATGGAGTTCATTGTCACAGGAAGAAGTGATAGCCAGGAATTTGGATGGTTTTGACAAGGGATAGGATGAATTCATGGGGAAGACTATCGGTGGCTACTAGCCTTCTTGGCTATGTGTGACCTTTTTTGCCAGAAGTGGCATGCCTGCATTTACCAGCAGGCAGAATTCTTGCACCCAGCCTCCTTGAGGAGCCCTGTGGATTGCTGACTTGCCACTGACTATGGAATGCGCTCCCCAGAGAAGTCCGCCTGGCACCGTCATTATATGTTTTTTGGTGCCAGATCAAGACCTTTTTATTTAATCAGTATTTTAATATGTATTAATAGTAATTTGATTTTATTGTTTGTATTTTATTAATTACAGCCAGCATGGAATCGTCAATTTATTTATTTTTATTTTGATTTATGTTGTAAGCTGTCCAGAGATGCAAGTAATGGATGGCATACACATTTTATAAATAAATAAATAAATAAAATATGAATGACATGCTGGACTGGATAGACTTTGGTCTGACCTTGCGTAACTTTTCTTACATTCTTATGTTCAGATCTCCTTCTAGGAGCGATTGTTCTCAGAGGATTCCTCCAGCAGGGGCATGAAAGAGGTATGGAGAATTCCTGAAGCCCACCTAGCCATGGGTTCTGGCCGCAGGAAGGGTAGAGGGATATATACTAGAGTGTCTATAGGTCTGTGTGGACAGCACACCCCAATATACAGACATAAACATCTAATAAAGGTTTTTTAAAATTCTCTATTATTGAGCTCCCATTTGAATGTTAACTTGTGTGACTTCATAGCAACATCACATGAAAACAAGCTGGACTCCTTCTGGGAAACAGAACTACTGGCCTTTTAATAGAAGGAAGGATTTGGTTAAGCACAACATTTTCTGCCATTTTCTGCCATGGCAAAAAGTGGTTGTACAAAGTCTTAATGAAACAGTTCCACTTAATTTGCTACTGGGGTAGAGAAACGTGTAAAAGAAGAAACATATGTTTATAGAGTTCTTTTTGTCTGGGGTATCCATTAGCTATTTTCCCCAAAGAAGTACAATTCAGTGATTTCCCAAAACAGATACTAATATTGTTTCAGGAAATCACTGTACAAAACAAAGGACATTTGTGCTCTTTTGGCTTCAGCTTTTGGGTGATATAGAAATGAAATTCGAATAATAATTTACCACCACAGCATCTAAGGGTGCTGTTCCTTTGTAACTGCAGGGGGACTGGGTGTGCCTGATGACTGACTGTGTGCTTGAACTTTATCACGCAGAGCATGGAAAGGATGATTCACTTAGAACGTAGCCATAAATGACTTCTTGGGTCTCTCCTCCTGAGGAAAGGTAAAGGGCAATTCACAGCTAAGCTCACTTATTCAGGCCTCTGAGAGGTCCAGGAGAACCAACAGGGTCGCACTCGCCTGTCCCTTTCCCTGCACAGGTCATCGTACAGGGCGACCGAGGCCGTCTCTGTTCCAAACCCGGGCCAAAAGTCCGGCTGAAAGGGATGCAGATAATCCATTTCCTCCAAGAGTGCCTGCAACTGCCTGGCCACCACCTGCTCCAACCCCTTGCCCAAGAAGGGGATATTAACAATGGGCCAGTAGTTATCCAGTACCCCTGGATCCAGGCCTGGCCTCTTAATGAGTGGTCTCACAACTGCCTCCTTTAATGGGGCAGGGACCACTCCCTCTCTTAATGAGGCATCGACAGCCTCCTGGACCCAGGGCCGAACCCCATCAGTTCTCCCAATCAACCAGGATGGGCAAGGGTCAAGAAGGCATGTTGTGAATCGGACAGAGCCAAGCAGTTTGCCCACATCCTCAGGTTTCAATAACTGAAACTCATCCAATTATGGAGCATTAATGCGCTAGACGCATCCCAAGATTGCACTGCACAAATGGCAGGGTCAAGCCCCAGGCAGATCCGAGTGATTTTTCCCTCAAAGTGCAAAGCAAATTCGTTGCACAGAGCTGTTGAGGGCGCTGGGGTCTCACCTGGAGAACCAGATTGTAGGAGGCCCTGGACCACCCCAAAAAGCTCAGCTGGATGGCACTGCATGGAAGCAGTAAGGGAGGCCAAGTATCCATGCTTCGCCTGCCTTATCGCCACTAAGTAGCTCTTAAATTTCTGCGATCGGACTCATCATGGGACTTCTTCCATCTGCATTCTAGCCATCTCCCTACCTGCTCCATTGCCCTCAGCATTTCATTATTCCATGGTGCTGAATGGGCTCATCGGGTAGGGAAAGGGCGCTTCGGCATGATTGAGTCAATAGCCATTTCACTCTTCCATAAGGCAGCTTGGGCATGAGCAGAAGCGCCAACCAAGTCAGCCAAATATTCCCTCAATGCCTTTTGGAAGCCATTGGAATTCATTAGACTCTGAGGTCTGATCATTCTAATTGATCCCCCATCCTTTATTTATTTATTTATTTATTTAAAACATTTGTATGCCACCCCCATTGCAACAAAGCCTCGGGGCGGCTCACAACACATCCTTGCAAAGGAGGAAAGGAGGCAACAGCCTAAACTTAACCAGGTGGTGGTCTGACCATGACAAGGTGATAAATGTTAGTCCCTCCACATCGGAATCCCCGTCCCCCTGTCCTGTTGAAAAGACGAGGTCCAGAGTGTGACCTTTCTTGTGCGTTGGGCTGATGACATGCTGAGACAGCCCCATGGTTGTCATGGTGGCCATGAGGTCCTCAGCTGCCCCGGATAAAGCAGCCTCAGCATGGAGGCTGAAATCCCCCAGGACCAACATCCTGGGGATTCTCACAACCAGGTCTGAGACCACCTCTGTCAGCTGAGGCAAGGAGACTGTCAAAGCATAGCAGGCTGGTCTGTACTTTAGCAGAATCTGTCTTGAGAGCCCAACATTTTTATTTTTAAGGACTATTGCCAGCCCCCTTCCCCGTCCCTCCAGACGGTGTTGGTGCTGCACTGAGTAACCGGGGAGCGGGGGCAGAGCCGAGTGAGAGGAACTCTACCTTCTACTCCTGGCCAGGTCTCAGCAATACATACCAGGTCGGCCATCTCATTCACAATTAAATCGTGGATGAGGGAAGCTTTATTACAGACCGACCTGGCAATAAGCAGCAGCACCATCAGGCCAGAGGAAGGCTGTTATGACTATAGAGTATCCACGGGCTGGAGGGATTGCTAGAAGAGGGGATGGGAACTAAGCATCTGGCCTATCTTCTCCTATGCTGGCAATGATAACCCTAAACTGCGCAGGGCCTGTGCCACTCACACCCCCAGGCGCCAAATGGGCAGGTGCGGCTTTGCATCACCCTGCGGCATCGCGCAAGGGCACCACCCTGTGACCTGGCCGGAGAAAAAGGTCCCGCACTGGAAGGCCCCACTTCACAGCAGCCAGATGGAATGGAGTGCCGATGCAGAAGCCCCCCCCCCCCACATTCTTCGCTGCAGCCCTGTTGGTTCTCTCTCTTTTGTTTGTTTTTTAATTTTCATTTTGAAAGCAAAACAACTATAATAAACAGAGCACGCAGAAACAGACAAAATTGCCAAGGGAATTAGATACAGATCCAGCCAGTACAATCAGCTCTCGAAATCTATGCATTAGTACTACATAAAAATGTAATACAAAAAAATTTTCCTTAATCTATACAACAGCAGATCTTCCAAACACTTCAGATCCTCCGCAGCTTTCCCTGTCTTCAGATCCACTTATCCAGCTGCACATTTATTTATTTATTTATTTATTTAAACCATTTTTATGCCGCCCCATTCGCAAAAAGCCTCGGGCGGCTTACAACAATAATAAATAAACATAAATAAACAGTTTATACAATTAGAGTTAAAAAAAAAAAACATTCCTCTAGCCATCCGCTAAACAGCGTACTCCACCAATCTATGTCTCCATTCTTCAATTGTTGGGGGCTCTGGTGATCTCCATCCAGAACCAGCTCCAGTCCTAACTCTGACATATTCCCTGAAAGCCTTTCTGACACTGTATTTTTAAGACTCATGAGAAACTGCTTTATTCCTCTTAAAAGAAAAATGCAATGAAAATGCAATGAAAATATTAATATTAATAGAAAATATCTTCATTCTGTCTCTTAAACTCAATCTAAGGAGCTCAGAAGATCTCAGATCTCCTCCCCTAACTCTTCTGCTTTAAGCTGTACTGTCAAATTGTGGTTTCCTTATAGGTATGAAGAAATTTGAGAGGTGGAAGTATGGAGAAGAAGAGAAGAGTTAATGTGAGAAGGAAATCTGAATCAGATGCTGGAAAGCTGATGACAGACCCTGTCGGTTCTCCCTGACCTCTCAGTGGGTGGCCTTCGACACCATCGACCATGGTGTCCTTCTGGACAGGTTGGCCGGGGTCGGGGTTGGAGGCACTGCTTTGCAGAGATTCCACTCCCACCTGCGTGGCCAAGTCCAGGAGGTGGTTCTGGGGGACTATTGCCCTGAGCAATGGCAGTTGCATCATGGGGTACCGCAGGGCTCAGTGCTGCCTCCCATGCTTTTTAACCTCTATATGAGGCTGCTGGGAGAGCCCATCCAGAGGTTTGGGCTGAGGACTCAGCAATATGCGCATGATACTCGGCTCTACCTCCCTTTTTACATCTCATCCAGGTAAGGCTGCTGCAGTCTTGAACTGGGCCTGAGCTCGATAATGGACTGGATGAGGGTCAATAAACTGAGGCTCAGTCCTGACAAGACAGAGGTGCTGCTAGTGGGGGATCATCTGACAGGTTGGAGGGGCACTGCCCTGTCCTTGATGGGGCTGCACTCCCCTAAGGGACAGGGTCTGCAGTCTGGGGGGCTCCTGGACCCGGGTTTAGCCCTGGAATATCAGGTGAACTCAGTGTCCAGGGGTGCTTTCCTCCACTACGGAGGATATGCCAGCTTCATCCCTACCTGGACAGACCGAACCTGAAAACAGGCATTCATGCACTGATAACATCCAAAATCGATTACTGCAATGCGCTCTATGTGGGGCTGCCCTTGAAGACAGTCCAGCAATTACAATTGGTACCCAATAGGGCTGCTCGGTTGGTGATGGGAGCCCCTAGAGCAGCCCACATAACACCTATACTGAAAGATTTCCGTTGATTACCAATTGTGGCCTGGGCCCAATTCAAGGTACTTGTGTTGACATATAAAGCCCTAAGCAGCTTAGGCCCCGGCTATCTTAGGGAGTGCCTGCACCCATGTGTGCCTACCCGGCTTCTGAGATCTACACAGGGGGCCCTCCTGTGTGAGCCATCTCTTAAGGAGGTGAGAGGGATGGCCGCTAGGGGGAGGGCCTTTTCTGCAGCTGCTCCCCGTACCTGGAATGCTCTCCCCAAGGAGATTCGTCTGGCACCCTTCTTGCTACTTACCTGGAGCCAGGTGAAGAACTTCCTTTAAAAAAAAAAACTAATTACCATAAGACCATTGTTTTGCATTTTGCTGTATTTTATTGTTGTTTTTAGGGACTGCAGGTGGCACAGTGGTTTAAACCGCTGTGCAGCTGGGCTGGTTGATCGAAAGGTCGCAGGTTCGAATCTTCACAATGGGGTGAGTTCTATTGCTCCATCCCAGCTCCTGCCAACCTTGCAGTTTGAAAGCATGCAAATGCAAGTAGAAAAAAAGGTACCACTTTGGTGGGAAGGTAAACAGTGTCCCTTGCGCTTCGGTGTTTAGTCATGCCGGCCACATGACCACGGAGACCGTCTGCTGACAAACGCTGGCTCCCTCGGCCAGGAAACGGAGATGAGCACCGCCCCCTAGAGTCAGGCATGACTGGACGTAACGTCAAGGGGAAACCTTTACCTTTACCTTATTGTTGTTTTTAATGTGTTATTGGGTTTTATTATGTTTTTATTGTGTTTTTTATCTTGTGGTTGTGAGCTACCCAGAAGTGCTGTGGCACAATTGGATGGCGTGCACATGTTTTGAATGAATGAATGAATGAATGGATTGATTGATCGCAGCATAATGAGCACAACCTTCTGAGAATTCCTCATGGGCACTGGCACATTGAAAGGAATCAGGAACTGTGGATGCTCTTCTCTTGCATGATTCCCATTCATTTCAATAAGATCAGCTCAAAAGGAACTCCCAATTCCTTTTTATTATTTATTTATTTATTTATTTATTTATTTAAAACATTTGCATGCCTCCCAATTGTGCCACAGCACTGGGTGGCTCACAGTCACAAGATAAAACACAATAAAAACCAGCTATAGCATATTAGTTAGAGTCCTGATTTAATTCAGGATTGTCAATGCAGCATATATCTCCAAATAGATTAATTATTTGCAAGGTACAGCTTTGCCTTTGTACTCAGTTATGTCATTCCACCAGTGCATGGGGTGCAGTGCCTCTTTCAGTCCGAGGGTTGAATTCTAATTTGGAGAGTCCCTGAAATACATACGAGCAACAGGAACTGAATTTCCTGGCATGCCCGTGCAATGAAGTGAAAAGCTTCCCTTGTTGCCTTGAAGCTGGCCATGCAGCTCCAAAGAGTCCAGAATCCCAGGAAAAAGGACCTAATGGAGGGTCCGTTGTGTCATTTCACTAGAGCTAGGGATGATCTGCTAGTGGAAATCAACTTTAGTCAAATGGAGCTAGAGCTTGCTAAGAAAACATCCACATGGGTGGGGTGGAGGCAGTGTGGCGTGTTAGGGGTTTCACCAGCAAGACCCCTTTTCCTGTGGAGGTGGTGTGTGTTAAACAGGTGTTAGCCTCACACAAGGTGGTGCCACACCAACACACAGTGTTTTTCAGTGTGAACATTTCCTGATGTCTTTTGCTTCTGTTTTACTCCGCTGTTTCTCTTATTAGTTGTCTTGCCAGGATTGATTTCATAGGTAAAGAAGCAGTGAGGTTGACCTGGGTGGGCAAGGGCCCAAATTGACAGAATTTGGTGATGGGGGGCGGGGGAGGCCAAGCACCACACAATGACCTCACAGCTGTTGTCAATGACCAAATATTGGTAAATGTCAGTAAAATGTAGAATGTGTGAGAAAGTGATGGCCGGAACCCATTCTGCTCACTGTGGCATGCAACTTAGAACTGGTGTTGTCTTTGCAAAATTAGATGTGCAATAATTTCAGAGTAATTATTGCCTTTCAGCACATCAAATAGCAGGACTTGATTTGGAGTCTGGCCTTGTCATAGGTGAGCCCTGAAGGCGACTTCAAATTCTAGGGTTCAGTCCACAGAAGATAACATAATAACAGAAAGTTAAATGCATCTGGGCCTGCTGAAAGCTGGCTTCCTCTTGCACTGAGTAACCTCCCAAGTGTAAGTTTGGGGACAAGTCTTCCGGCTCATCGTGTGGTGTCTCTAGAGCAGGGGCAGGCAACGTGCAGCCCAAGGCTGCATGCCGCTCCTGTTGGCCCTCCCCACTCCTGTCCCTGGCCCTGTCAGCCATGTTTCTCTCTTTAGGAAACAAGAACAGCAAAGGGATAAATGATACAATTTGCCCCTGGAGTGTGGTGGGGAACTTAGATGTGCTTTTATCCTTAGAATGGGCAAATTCAGCTTGCTTTTCCCCTTTCGCTGATTTCCTTTCTGGCACCAGGGCAATGGGGAGTGGGGGGCCAAATGCTCCCACAGTGGGTCAGGGTGTGGCTGGTCTTGCCCCTCAGGCAGGTCTGGAATGGCAGGTTAGAGCGTCAACAACCTGGCCCTGTGCAGGCCTTTGCAAAGCATGTCAGCCCAACCTTGCAAGGAAGAAGAGTGGACACGAGTGAAGAATTATCCTAGGACAGGGATGGCAAACCTTTTAGAGACCGAGTGCCCAAACTGCAACCCAAAACCCACTTATTTATCGCAAAGTGCCAACACTGCAATAAAACCTGAATACTGAGGTATTAGTTTAGAAAAAACAACTCATACATTAACATCTTTTGTCTTAAAAGGAAAACACAACAGAGCTTTCAACAATACAAACTTATATATATCCTTGGCATTGCACCGGCCGTGCGAAAGCTCGGACAAGTTGCGGCTAATAAGTCGTGGCTCGTGACATCATTGCCTGGAGCCACTGCTCCTTCCCAAGCATGCTCATGGCCCCTATATGTGCTGTTATCCAATGCTCGGCCGCTGGGGTGATGCTGGGGCAACTTGGCTCGCGTGCTGACAGAGAGGGCTCTGCGTGCCCACTGTGGCCCGCGTGCCATAAGCTCGCCACCACTGTCCTAGAATAATGTTCTCTGATGTCCAAAGCAATTCAGGATTCAATGAGAACTCAGGCGGAAGACTTTGATAGCTAATTCAAAGGGCAAATTCGTGTGGTGAGTTATTGTTCTGTTTTATTCAGTTCATAAGTTGTGGGCTGATGAATTCTAATTGTTTCAGACCCCAGGCACCTAGTCAAATGTTTGGGGTTTTTCTTGGGCACATTCCCAGATCTAGCTGCTTGTTTGTTTTCTAAACAAGCCCACATTTTGAACAAGCCCAATTCTCAATGCACATTTGGCATGTACAACCAGCATCTGAGCATGTTATGACTGCTTTGCTTTAATTTCAGTGGAGTGGTGGCTGGGAAATCCATGTTATCCACTTAACACAGATCTTGCCACCTAAAACAGACAAGAAAATAAGTTTTGAGTTTATTACAGTGCAAGAATAGGCACTATCAATGCATGATGCGGGAAGAGACTATTTCCCAACACAAGAGCTCCAAAGCAAGTATTCATGATATTTAGGGCTGTAACATGTTAACTGATTCTAAGTTTAATTAATCATTTAAAATATTAGAATTGTCTGACAGGATTGCCTAATCTCAGATAACTAGCAGCTCTTATTATGCTCACAGAAAGTTCCAAACCTTTTATTTTATTTTATTTTATTTCTGTAAAACAGTGTACAAGGTGGCTGACATAAACTATAGATTAATATAGATTACAGAACACCTTTAGATTAAAAGGAATGCCTTTCCTACCATGGCACTAATAGAGACATGTTTATTATTTTATGTTTTAAAAAATCACTTTTCAGCTGAAAAATTCTCAAGGTGACTTTCAACACAGTATACATCCCCCCATACATCCTTCACAATCTGGCACCCAGTGAAGCAGACATTATTTTAAATCTATCTAGCACCTAGGCATTTTTCATTTTTCTCTAGAGTTGGTGCAAGTTTCCTAGTCTAGTTTGGAGTCGAAGTGTGGATCTAGTTTAGGAACTATATCAGGGCCGCTGTTTCTGGGATAAAAATGAACAAAAGACATAGCTGCTAAATAGGGATTTAAAGTCTGTTTGGTCCTCTGGTCACCCAAAAACAAAGTATGCTTTTTATCACATACAAATATATGCAGATTTAATTCACGAATGGACTACATTTTGGCTGGTAGACACGATTTGTGCATTCCTCTCACAAAGGTCAGTGTAGGGTTGCCAGGGTAGCTCCTATCTGGACACGAGTGCTTAATGTCAGCAAGGCTGCGCCACAAGCTCCTCCAACCTGGGCTCCTTCCTCTCCTTTTGTCTCCTTTCTTACTCAGTAGAGCAAGTAGAGTTACAGTTTTTACTGAGGGAAATATGTGAGGACGTAATCCACATACCACTGAAAAGGGTTTACAGTGAGACCGTTCAGAAGTAGGCCTTCAGTAGTTTACTGGGGCTTACTTGCCGGTTGGTGGGAATAGGGTTGCAGCCTTGGAGCGGCGAGGGAAGGAAGATAGCAAGGCTGTCTTTCTCCTTCAGCCAAAGGAGTGGCCCAGCGAAGTCAGGGAAGACGTACACACGCAGAGAGGAACACTGCTGCAAGTATCTTTCATGCCGGAGTCGTTACCATGGTAAAATTTGCTTGTTGACTGAATAACCGAATGGGGACAGAAATCATAGGAAGCCTGCATTTGCAGAGCAACGGTCAAAGCATTTAAGAAGTAGCTCTCAGTCTTTTTCCAATGACTGAAACTAGCTGCAACTTGTTCAATAAGTAAAGTTGAATTCAATAAATGAATGAATGAAGAGAATGGCCAGTACTGGCATTTTAACTCAAGCTGAATTGTTCGCATTCTAGGAACTTGATAGCAAATTGAGTAGCAGTTGTTTGAATAAGACTTGTGAGTAAAGTCAAAATCAGTTTCCTTATCCAAACAACCATCGCCTCTTTTTAGCATTTATGCAGTCAAATTTGCAATTTCACCTCAGCATCAAATCAGGCAGGTGCTGAACCCTAGATGTATGATTGTCTACAGAGTCCCAAAAGAAGAATGAGGTTGAATGGATGATGGTCAGAGAGGGAATTTCCCCCTCATTAATACTTAGGATGCAATGGTCGCTAGACAGGATCTGTGAAGCCATAGGATTATTTGGAACCTCAGCTCTGATCTCAGAAACGTGCTGCGAGGTTGAAGCTGAGACTCTGAACTGGAAATGCCTCCCCTTGCCCTTGTAGCCAGGCTGGAAAGAACTGCTCCGGCTGCTGCTCCGGGACCGCAAGTGCAACCTCAGGCAGAGCGTTCCCTGCGAGTTCCAGGAGTCAGGGAGGGACTGGGAGGAGGCAGGCTCCGCCAGCACATGCAGTATCCTGCGGCATCCTCTCCTCCTGCTCTGGGGCGGCGGGGGGTGGGGGGAGACTTGGGTGAAATTGGCAGTCTAAGTATTTTACAGGGTGAAAGAAGCATGGAGGTGACCTTCAGCCCTGGGCTGCTTCTGCCCTCCATAGGATGCCTGAGATTGGACAGTTAGAGGTGAACCCACAGAATTGTGCTGTTAATCAATGGAAGACAGTCACAGGATATTCTGACAATTACTTTTAAATGGGAAAAATGTGTAAACGTGCGTGGTTAGCAGCCGGACATTAACTTCATCCCACATAACAGAACAAGTGAATGTATTTAGTACCTTGCTATGTGATTCATGCCACATAGCAAGGTACTAAATACAATAAAGTGTTCTAATGCCCTGAGGGGTTATGAGCTTTTTAATCGTTCTCTAAAAAAAGAAAGAAAAAAAAGCTATATTCTGCCTTTCTGCTAATGAGACATCCTCACAGCGGCTTACAGCAGGAATAAGGTACAACAAGACTGAAATAGCATCATAGACTAAACTCAGCAAAGTGATATAAACATTCTGATTTATTTGATTTATTCAATTTATATCCCATCATGAGAAGGCAAAACCCCCTTCAAGAAGACAATCATCCTGGGGAAACTTGAAGGCAGAAGAAGAAGAGGAAGAGCAAATATGAGATGACTCGACTCTAGAGGAAACCACAGCCTGGAATTTGCCAGAGCTGAGCAGGGCTGTCATGGATAGGACATTTCGGAGGGCTTTCACTCACAGGGTTTCCATAAGCTGCAGATGACTTGATGATACCTAATAACAGCAGCAAATGAAATGGCAGCCCATCAGTCAGTAATTCCTGGATGGCGTATAAGATAAGGAACGAAGGGTCAAAGAACATGTGACTGTAGATGCATAGTTCTGCCCTTGACTGTGGGTTCCTCCTACCTGCCAGCCAACAAGTGGCATTGTGGGGGCCCAGGCTGGAGCGGGGTTCAAACATGAGACATGGGAGCGGTTTCTTTCCCTTGTGATGCGTGAAAGAGGGGCCGGCATTGAGAGGAAGACCAGGAGGAAACACCTTAAAGACGCTACTTTGGACACAATCACCAGTGTAAGCCTCTTGCCGCTGATCTTTGGCAACTTACCCAGCTGTTCACTAGAATGGCATTCTCTTTTTAGCAAACGCAGACTAAGGCTATAATCCTATGCATGTTTAGGAAGAGAAAAGTCCTACAACTTCTAGCATTCTCCAAGCAACATGGGAGCTGGAGGACTTTTTTCTGTTTCAGTGTGCACAGGATCACACCCTTAGTGCTGTTAAGTACAGTGCTGCCCAGCACACAAACTGTTAACTCACCACCTTGGCCTGCATAGAGAAAGCCTCACTTTATAGGAGGTATCCACTCAGGATTGGCTTCAGAGCAAAATATTTCTGCTTTGATTTGATTTTGTAGAGTACCTCAAAGGCTTAAACCTGTATCCCAACCAACCGTGGGTCTTCCAGGCTGGGTGCTTATTCACTGCACCCCTGTGGGCCAGGCTGGCTCCTTGAACTGCTCCACATCCTGGCCCAGTGCCTGTGCCCATGGCCAGGCTGGATGTGTGCAGTTCACCACAGGCAGGGCTTACATCCTTCTGCGTGTGGCTGTTGCACACAATCACCTGGCCATGGGTGGGGAGCGGATGTTTGTGAGCAGTTTGAATAGTTCACACAAGCCAGCTAATCTGATTACAGCCATCACCTAGCCTTATAGGATCTTAGCCTATGTGTCTAGTGCTGAAATGATTTTCCTTTCCCCCCCTTTGGGGTTGGGGAGGTATTGAATCATGAAAGAATCTTACTGTGAGATTCCCAAGGCCATAGCCCTAGGGGAGTGAGAAGGGCCAGTTCCAGGTTTTGGAGGGCAAGGCGGCTTCAGTGGGACCCCTCTCTCAGCGACTCTGCCTCTGCACTGCCCTTGTTAGCAGCTGCCCTTGCTCCTCATCCTCTTCCCCATCATCCTTACCCCTTGCTTGCTTGCTTAACAGGCTGAAAGCCACTGCACAGGCAGGCCTTGGCATCTGCCGCTCCTCATTCTTCCCATCTCTGTTGTCAGGGCCAGAGCAAACGGTAGCTGAACTAGCAGGCCGCCCTAGTGACCAGGAGGGGCAAGTCAGGGCTCGCCTGGCAGTCAGTGCTGGCTGGAGTGTGGCCCCCTTGCAAATTCCCAGCCAGGTTGCCTTTGATGTTGGCCTGGGCAGGGCAGGGCTATGGGGGGCTGTCTCCACTGGCCTGGCACCAGGGCGACTTTCAGAATGCATTTGAAAATTAAAGGACTAACCATATCAGGCTAATAATAGTAACAACCCTTGCAATTTTGCCCTGATTATTCCGAGCGAGCACACTCATTCCAATGGGCTGAATTTGCACTTTTAGTACAGGTCATTCTATTCCTAGTATATATATACACACACACTTTAATGTTTGCTGATCATTATTTCCCATAGAAGGATGCCCACTGCTTTATATCCCTCACATTTTATATTTGCAAAAATACATTGCACAAGCATACCTTAGATATGAACAATTGAACCGCAATATTACTTTTTTAATAAAAGAAGTCCATAAAAGTCTAATTCTTCTCTGTCTGTACTTGCAGATCTGTGCCATGGAGCAGTGTGCATAATTTCATATTTGCCTTGGAATATATTATATTGTGTGATATAGTTATCAAAATGTCAACATTGTGGATATTTTCTCAGTCCTGTTAGATATTTTTTAGTGGACTCTTGGAGATGAAGCCTGAAGGCATGGCTGAAAAAATGTAAAATATAATAAGAATTATTACTACCATATAACATGTAACTATACAAAAATTCCCAAAACACAGAGAGTAATGACTATGCAATACGTCCTGCCATTATATATTCCCGAGTTCATAAATACCTATTTAGAGCTAAAACCGTTCTTTGAGGCTGCAGTCCTGCGAGCATTATTTAGCTGGGCTTGTAAGCCTCATCAAACCTTGTGCCCTGCATTTTCTCGATAGGCCTGTCTTCCACCATATAGATTCAGTGCTGGAGGCAGGGAGGAAGGAGACTTGGAAGCAGATAGGAGTTGGCCTGAGTCCTCAGCCCCAGCCTCCTCTCCTCCCTGCCTCCTGGCATGCCCCTTTTTAACCCTTCTGAGGCCCTCTTGGGCCCTTGGCAGAGAGAGGAAACTGGTGCATTTTTTATTTTATATTTTTTGGTGCCTAATGCAAGGGGCAGCATAGGGACTGGGCCTTTGGCATCTCAGCTCCAGGATTGCAGGATCTCAGAGCTGAGACTCAGAGGAATCCTCTAGTCTGCCAGATGATGTTGGCGGGGGGGGGGGGGGGCAGAGAATTTTGCCC
>JAIXND010000674.1:43382032-43403423 GCA_023646645.1 Varanus salvator macromaculatus | reverse complement strand
GGGGGGGGGGGGGCAGAGAATTGTGCCCTTAAGTCACCATCCTGTGCAGTATTTAGACAGAAAAAGTTCTACTACTCCTAGCATTTTCCAGGGACTCTTTTCTGTCTAAACATTGCAACCCAAATCAATAATTACAGAAATGAAAACATATTTAATAATGATAAGACATAAATAAATGTGACATAGGAATTAACATTCAGTGCAATCCATGCTTATGCAGAAGTATGTCCTATTGGTCTCAAAAGGATGGACTGCCAGGTATGTGTGTGTAGGATTTTGCTGTTTTGTGTTATTTCTTTAAATTGTGATTGTACTGCTTTTATTGATTATATTATCTTTTAATTGCAGCAAATAGACTACTTATCATTTATGCTAGGACAACCTAATATACGGTACATTTGAAATATTGGACGGTCTCAAATTTGATCCTACTTCTACTTTTGCAAAATGTTTCCATTTTATAGGCAGTGCCTAAAACGCAGAGACTTTTGCAAAGGCACCACAGTTCTCTTATGGTAAAGGGTCAAACATTTTGACTTGGATTTTGAATAGCGTTCCTCTATCATTTGTTGCTACATTCATTTCAGTTGAACATTTTACACTAGCGGCACAGTATGCTGTTCTTTGTATGTTCAGTACTGATGTTATTTAACTGCTATCATTAATAAATGTGATAAATGTGTGTGCATGATATATCTAATAAAGCACACACATGCACATGCATGCGTGCATGCGCACACAGACACATGGATGTGCTCTGTAATAGAGACTGCAATATTATATGATCATATGTGCGTGATATATGGAGTCCTGCTGGGGTTCCTGATTGTCCTCTTTGCTTTCTATCCCTGCACTTCTCCTCCCCCCATTATGAAGTCAGGGGATGCAACAGACCACTATGAAGATAAAATTGTGGTATGTCCCTTGTGCCTGCCCATGAATCTTTAGGACATAAGGCTGTCCTAAGGCTTTATGAACATAAATCTTTGTATAAGTATAACAGAAGAAAGCTGGGGATTTCTCTCTCTCTCTCTCTCTGCTATTTGCCTTGCTCAGTTACAACATTGACCATCTTATATCTTTTGTGTTTCCCTGATCATTCATGTAAGCCATGGAAATATATTCACAGAGTAATGGTATGCATATCTAACTCAGAAGTGCATCCCAATGAATTAAGTGGGGTTTACTTCCAGGTACGTGAGCAGAGAATTGAAGCTTAAAGAACCTTTATCCCTGCTTGGGTTCAGTTTACCTGAAGGATCACCTCCTCTCATGTATACTGATCCAGACTTTCAGATTACCTTTTGAGGCCGTTCTCTGGGTGTTCCTGCCAAGGTGGGGAGGTGGGTGGTTATCAAGCGGAGGCAGCTGCTCTGTGCCCAGGCAGGCTTGCTGGCACTCGGGGAAGGAGCTGTAGCCCAGGGTGATGCAGCACCTACACTGCATGCGGGAGGCCTCCAGTTCAGTGCCCGGCTTCTCCAGGGAGGGCAAAAAAATAGCCCACCCTGGAGAGTGCCAGTCAGTGTCAACAACGCTGAACAGATGGGCCAAGGTCCGGATGTGGTATAAAGCTGTTACCCGTGGCTCTATGCAACTATGTTGTGGTGTGAGCACCGCGTAAAGACTTTGAGATCTTGCATTAATGGTACTTGTTGCTGTTGGTTTTACTCGGTGTGTGTGCTGCAGTTTGCCTTCAGGTATAAGTTCTTGTTAGGATCTTAATTGTTGACATGAACTGTTAGATAATCTTGTGAAGGGGGTGGCACAAAATGCCAGAGAATGGACGAATGTTTACGGTCTGTTTAGATCAAGATGGGTGGCGCTTTATTTCATAAACAAGCAGTTGCCATGTCATTTCAATATTGTTCTTCAAAGTAAAAAAGTAAATATGCCAGGGATTGGCAATTGCAGGAAGTCCAGGGGACCTTTTTGCTCACACCTCCCACTGGGAGACTCTACAGGCCCAATCAAAACTATTTTTTTTTAAAAAATGGCATACTTGGCATTAGGAAGCACAAGAAATGGTACTCTGTGATGCCACAGATTACTGCTTTGCTTCATTAATTTGCTTTTCAAATTGGGGGAGGGCTGGAATGGTGGGGGCCCTGCTTGGTGGAGTGTGTTGTTTAGCCCTCAGCTCTCTGATAAAGACACAAGATTGATTTTGGCTGTGCTTTATTTTGTTGACCAGGTGGCCTGTTAGTGGAAAGATGTGAAAAGCCAGAACTTGGATCTTCTTCTGGAAGCTAGATTCATTCCAACAAGGATAGGGGAAGCTGGGACCTATGGGAAGACTGTACTCCTTCCCGGTCCTTCTCTGTTGGGTGAGGCCATGATGCCATATATAGAGATTTTATCTATTTTCTGGACTGGTCAGAGAGAAGAGGGAGAAGGCAATCTAGGCCAAAGTGGTGGACCCTCTCCTTCTTCCTGTACTCATAATTACACTGCTGACAAGCTTTAAATATTAGCCACTTAGAAGGCAATTCAGCAAGCTATCAATTTGAAAATAAATAAATAAATAAATAATAAATAATCCGGTGGGGGCAACAGTGTGTGTGAAAAGAGTGACTTTCATTCGGTCTCTCACAGAAACTTTCCTCCTTTGGGGTTGAGTAGACCTTCCAGGCAAGCTCAGGTTTCCCCAACCGGGTTCCCTCCAGATGTTTTGTGCTGCAACTCGCAGGATCCCTGACCTTTCAGTTCAGGCTGGGGCTGGTGCGAGCTAAAGTCTGAGGCATCTGGAGGACCCCAGGTGGCCCCAGGGTGTGACCTTGCGTCTGGTAGCGGTCCCGTCCTGCTCGCCGCCCCTGCAGGATGTTGTGCTTTTGCTTATGTCTGAGACTGGAATGCCCCAGCTATTCTCCCCCTTCCTTGGCTGCCCCTGCCGCCCCTGCCGCCTTTCCCCCAGTTGTCACTTTGGCTCTTGTTGCATTTGGAAATCTTTCAGGCTGTGGTGGCGCAGGCATGAGTGGCAGGTGGATTGCCACCTGGGTCACATTGGCACTGCTGGAAACAAAGAAGACAATAGACTTTTCACTATAGAAAAAAGGAAGAAGAAAAGTCAGCTGCTTAGCAACTCCTGCCTGCACCTTTTTTCCCTTCTTCGTCTCCTCCAAGCAAACAAGCCGACATGAGCAATGCAAGAAAGGGAATGACAAGCAAAGAAAGGGAGCAAGCAAATCTCTCCTTCTCTCTGTGAGGGAAAGCCAAGCAGAGAAAAGAAGAGGATTGAAGTTGGTGAAACATTGTCACAGAACTGTCCCAGGCAAAACAGTGCTAATGGCCAGTGCCTTTTTTCTTAAAGGAAAAGTACAAGGCAAGACATTGCAAGTAATCAGTGGCAGCATCCAAAAAAAGGGTTGGGGGCGGGGGAGGGAGCACATAAGTGGCAAAGTGCATTTCTGAAAAGAGTTTCTCTTTTCAGAAAAGAAAAATGACTATTTCACTTTATCACGCTCATTCTAAACGTCATTGTTCGGCAGTAAGTCCAATTGTTTGTGATGCTCTTGCATGTGATCGTTAACTTTGAAATAGGCATGCTTCGATTCCAGCCTGCTGTTAATTTCCAGTTTATGATTCTGTTCTAATTTGCATCTGAAAAGGGCCTTTCCTGGAAGCAGCCTCCAAGGTCCAGCAATGGGGAGGAGAGGCATGTGCCCCTGCTCCCTCTGGCACTTGCTTGTGTTGGAGGCCCTGAGAGGAGCTGGAGCATCCATGGAAAGTCACCAGAACAGGAGCTTCAAACCTTGGAAAATGATGCTGTTCCGACTGCATGGGGTGCGACGGGGAGAGCAGATGCTTACCCAGTTTAATGGATACCAGTGCAGAGACACGAAATCCATGTAAAATGCAAGCTCTTCCTGGAAAAGTGCTGCTTTAGGCAGGAAAGTACCGTATTTTTCACTCTATAAGACACGCCTGATCATAAGACACACCTAGTTTTTAGAGGAGGAAAACAAGGAAAAAAAATATTCTGAATCAAATGGACACATAATCACAGGCACATTCCCCATCACTTCCCCATGGGCTGCACATCTGACAGACTTACTGCACACACATATTCGCTCTATAAGACGCACAGACATTTCCCCTTACTTTTAGGGGTGGGGGGAAGTGCATCTTATAGAGCAAAAAATACGGTAGTTGATTGCAGAGGGTGCCATTTCAATCTCATTGGTGTCCCGTTTCAGATGACCTTAGGCTTAGTGTGGAAAGCCAACCCAGGCTCTTAAAGCATCCTGGCAGCCCATGTCTAGGGGCTCCCTTTTGCACGAGTGTGTCTAATTGAAGCACTACTCCCACCCAGGGATACATGGTGCTGTGGCTAGCCGTTCTTCTGATATGAATGTTAGACCCCTGGCTGGCTACAGAGCTTAGGTGATGTATCAGCCAAACCCTGCCTCACATGGTTTGAGACTTTGATGCATCAATGAATAATGTACGTGTTGCCTTTTAAACTCTTGTAGGAAACCCAAGGAAGCTGGCAAGAATCTCTTCTAATATCCTCCCAACTACACTGCAAGGTAGGTGAGGCTGAGAATCAGCCTGAAATCATCCAGTGAACCTTGTGGTCAAGTGGGGAATGGGATCCGCGGAGTCCCAGCCCAGCACCCCAACCCCACTGGCCCTTTACGAGGAGGAAAGGGCGGGTGCAAATGTAGTTATCACCCACAGAAAGGCCTGTGATGGGAAACAAGATCTAGCAGGCTGCTAGTTAGATACTTGTGCACATCACGGCATTGGTGCTGTGATGACATCCCAGGTTTTTTTTTTTAATTTAAAAAAATCTTGGAAGTGTAAAAAAAGACCCAGGAGGGAGGGAACTAGAGGAAGTGCCTGTGCACTCCAATGCCCATAGGCACCATGCTGGGGCTCCAGGGCCACGTGTGCTGTGATCCCATGTTGGGCTCTGTCTCTTCCAGGAACAAGCCAGATGGCCTGCTGGGGCCAGGCCCTTGCTGGATCTGGGAGGAACACTTGCACTTTTGTAGGAGAAACCTGAAGGAACAGGTGGGCCTCCATAATCTCCTGTTTGCTACTTTTTTATAGCACCCTATAGCTGAAGATTTGTAGGGGGTTTATAACAGCTTAAAAGGGGCCAAATGCTCCTGGGCCAAGGTGGATGTGTAAGCAGGGGTGTCTCCGTTAAGTTATACTGGTTTCTTTTTTCCATTTCCAAGTTTTTCAGCCCTGGGTTTTTCCAGTCAGTTATAATAATACAGTGAAATATTTGGAAGATGTTTGGCACATGGGTGCTGTTTTCACATGTACAAGACAGACTAAATTCTGTAATAATTGTGGAGCTGGGTGGAAAACCTAGGTTTATCAAAGCTCTTCATGATTTTTTCCCTTCTTTGAAACACCATCTCTTCCTCCACCAAATGTAAAAGCGTTTCACTAGAAAAAGGAAGCACTTGCAATGGGCGGGGGCACTTAGCCATTAGCAGCAATCACTTTCTACTTCCCTCAAAGCCCTCAATTAAGCCCCTTGGTTCTGCATGAAGTTTTTGCTTCATTAAGATATTTGCCTCAGCAAAAGTAGAATACTACTTGCAATGTACACTGGATTTTGCTGCGTGTTAATGAAACCGCAGTGTGTCTTTCATTCATTCAACACTACCTTTCTGCTTCTGAAGGGGAGGGAGCAGCAATGTAGCCACAAACTGGAAGAGTGAGCTAAGACTGGTTTTGGTTAACCTGCAGCTGACTGAGAACCTGATCTAGCCTGGGAGAGGCTGGGTGTTTTAGATTAAACACATCTGGAGGGCACCATGTTGGGAAGACTGACTTAACAGAAGTATGGGCATTTAGGTACAAAATTCAAATGGTACACATATGGGATGGGGAAGGTGTGGGTTTCAGCAGGAGCTCTGAAAAGGATCTAGATGTCTTAGTCACAAGGTCAATATGAGTCTGCAGTTAATTTTTTTTAATTTTATTTATTTATTAACCTATTTGTATGCCGCCCCTTGCACACAAGCCTCGGGGCGGCTCACAACAAACATGGCACTAAAATCAATACACAATATTGATTTAATAGTTAAGAAAAACTAATTTATTTATTTATTTAAAGCATTTGTATGCCACCCCCTTTGCAACAAGCCTCGGGGCGGCTTACAAAGCAAATAAACAAATGTTGAATAAAGTTTAAAAATCCGGAAACATCTCGGCAGAGCTATAAAAACCAATAAATACAAACAGCGATTAACAGTTAAAATATTGTTTAAATAAAAAGGTCTTGGCCTGGCACCAAAAAACAAATAACGACAGTGCCAGGCAGACCTCTCTGGGGAATGCATTCCATATTCAGTTTTGGGCTACTTTAACAGAAGCATCAGGTAACATCCACTGATAATACCACATAGAATAGACCCACAGAAATCAAGGCAACAAGTTAGTCACAACTGAGTTAGGTTGTGTTCATTTCAACAAGCCTACTCTATGTAGAACTAACTTAGGATACAATCCATGTTGTTCAGATCACAAGGAGTAAAAATTCTGCTCTACTCTGGGTTAGTTGTGTCCAGTTGTGGATACCTTCATTTAAGAAGGACTTTGACAAGCTGGAGTGGATCCAGAGGCGAGCAACCGGGAGGGTGAAGGGTCTGGAAACCATATCCTATTGGTATGGTTGAAAGACCTGGTTGTGTTTAACTTGGAGAAGATAAGATAAGGGAAAGATATATCTGAAAAGCTGTCATGAAGAAGATAGAGCAGACAAGAGAGCAGGATTGAAAACAATAGGTGAAAATTTCAGGGAGGCAGGTTTTACCTGACAATTAGGGGAAGCTTCCTAAAAGTGAGAGCAATGGAAGAAATTGTTTTAGGAGATGATGGGCTGTCCTTTACTTAAGCAGAGTCTGGGTGGCCCTCTCTTAGGGATGCTGTAAGTCAACATAAGAGCAGGAGGGTGGATTAGATTGTCTCAGAGATAGAGGATGCAATGATCAGTTCAGAATCTGGCTCCTTTTTTGATCTTCAGACTTACTTCCCTTGCTCAACCCTGACCAGAAAGTGAGCCAAGCTGAAATCAAGCCCATGAACACTCAGCAATACCAGTGGCTTCTTTGTATGCAAAGTACTCAAAGTGCACACTGGGTACTTTGCACAAAGAGTTACATACTTGGCGTGTTTTGCACAAAGAATTATGTACTGTGTCCACAAGGCATGGGCACCGAAGCAGAATTCCAGCTGAACTCATTTCCTGCCAATGAAATGCCATGCCAGTGCTCAGTGAAAGGTGAACTTTGGGAAGAGAGCAAGGGGGCCACTGTCCAGGGAACTGAAATGAGACAATCCAATAGATTTCCACCCCCAACTGTATTGGTCACACATCCCTCCTCAGAGGTCTTCTCCAGTTCTATGATTCTCTTCCTGGTGGAGGAAGTGGCAGGTGCCTGGACAGGTTATTTCCTCACATTGGTGTTGGCTGCAGTGCTGGGAAATTGTAATGAGTGAACAAACAATGCAGGGGGCTCCATTCTACAGACGCAGGCATATGGGGCCCTGAATGAGGTGTGCTTGCAGAGCGTGGCATCAGTAAACAGTCCAGTAAAAACATGAAGAGAGCCCTCCTGAATCAGATGGAAGAGGAAGGCTGATTCAGACTGGCTGCTTCTTTCTCACAGTGGCTCACCATGTGCTTCTGGGGAGCTAGCTCTCTTCCCTCCTTGCTGCCAGTACCCAGACACATACTGACCTGGTTCACACCTAACAAAAAACCTGCAGGTTAAACCACTCATAGTTGGCCATGGCCATGCAAAAGAGAGAGTGGGCTGCTTCCCCCGGCTTGCCCTTCCACTGTCTTACCAGATCACGGAACAGCAGAGGAAGATCCCTGGGTTGTCATCTGAAATGTGTGAAGTCAGCACTCTGGGCTGTTGCGGGAGAAGGAGTTTCAACCATGGATTCAAAGCCTGGGTTGTTTTTCTTTCAACAGTGCAGAGTGACAGAAAAGAAGTAAGAGTGGCAAGTGGATAGGAGCCCGTGTGCTCACTGGCTGCTGCATGGACTGGACTAACGGTTGTTGTTCTGTTGCAAAGTCATGCCTGACTCTCTGCAACCCTGTGGACAACATTCCTCCAGGTTCTCCTGTCCTCCACCATCCCCAGAGTACACCCAAGCCCACACCCACCTTTCCAGTGGCCCCATCCAGCCACCTCAACCTCTGCTGTCCCCTTCTCTTTTTGCCTTCAATTGTTCCCTGCATCAGGGTCTTTTCCAGTGAGTCCTTCCTTCTCATTAGGTGGCCAAAGTATTTGAGCTTCAGCTTTAGCACCCGACCTTCTAATTATGGATTGTTTAAGTCACCGTCTCAGCAAGTTAAAGTGTGCATCCTAGAAGGGAATTAATGGAGCTATCCACAATGAATTTGTCTAGATCCCCTTTAAAGCCAGCTAAGCTTATGTATAGGCACCACTACAACTTGTGAGAATACCATAGATTGTGAGCTGTGTGAAGAAAAACTTTATTTAGCTTGCCTTACCTGAACTTCCCAAAAGTCAATTTCATTGGATGATTCCAAGTTCCAGTATTGTGTGTGTGTGTGCGTTTCCTTGTGTGAGAAAGACAAGATTGTCTTTTTGTCTTCTTAAACAAAAGATGGTGCTTGATTTAAATCTATGTCTGGGTGGTGTTTTTGCAACTCAAACCAAGCTTATTATGAGCAGAGAGTAGCTAGATCTAAGCCCCAGAAGATGTTTGAATGGCAGGACTCAGAGATGATGTGTGGAACTAGTGCTGACGAAACAGCCACTAAGCATTTGTGAAGTTCCTTTTCTGTATCATGAACTAATACCACTCCACATTTGGGATTAGGGAGAAACACTGATCTGTCACATTGAAGCTTCCAGTCTTGAAATCGGTGTTTGTCTTTAAATCAGCCATTCATTCAACTGTCATTAATATGCAACGTGCTTCTGACTGACCCTCTCCAGTTGTGAAAATTACTGAGCAATTAGAACCAGCTCTTGCATATCTAGAATTAGAGGATAAAACTTAGACCTTAAGTCACAGCAAATCTCTTTTTACAAATTAAGTATTGTGCACCAACAACCTTGCTCCTTCCTGAGTTTACGACTTAGTGTGAAGTGTGGCCAGGCAATCTCTCTCTCCCCTCCCCCCTCCCTCTCCTTCTCCCCCCTCCACAGCTGATATTATCACATCAAGCAATCTGCTATAGGTGGCCAGTCATGGAGGGTTGTCTTGACAACCAGATCTGGAACATTTTCTCAGGATGGCTTATTTAATCAGGAATAAGTCATGCAGGGAACCCGTAGCTTGCTGGAGAACCCATGATTCACACACGAGAAGTTGTTTTGTTGTCCAAAACCTGGAAAGCAATTTTATCATTGGTTGCCTTGATTACCTACAGAACTGCTCAGCAAGAGTGCCCTCCAAAATTGTACTGCTCGCTTTTCCCAGTATCTCCAGTGACTGCCAATCCACCAATACTGGAACAGCACTTGGGAAGGACTATAACCCAATCTCTAGCTTTAAAAAAACTTACTTCGATGCCTCAAAAATGTATAATGGAGGTGGTGCTGGTGGTAGTTGTCATCGTTATTAAAGCTGTCCAGTACATGCAGTCCTGCCTGATCAGTCCTTGTCTGTTCCAGCCTTCAAAGGGAGCTCTGAAGTGGAGTAGGTAACGTACAAGAGGACTGTTTAAGAAGAGGGCACCTAGGACTTAATCCCTGCCCTGGGGGTGGGTGAGGAAGGAGGCACCTAGTAGCACAGGCCAGATGGAAGGAAAAGCCAAGCATATGTACCCACAGAGCAGGAGGAGTATCTCTCTTGGTGCTGTGATCCTCTCACTTTCAAGGGCTGAACTGCCACTTCTCAGTGTCCCATGAGGGAGAAAGGGTCTAACTCAACCTTGTGCTACTAGTTTTTTACTTACTGGTTGTGTTCATGAAAAATGTGTGAAGATCGGTGATTTCCCTCTCTGCTTTCTGGCAGTGCAGCTCATTCTACCATCTTGGAACTCTACTTCATTTGTAAATGAGGCTTTAGTTGTGCCTGGTGAGGGAGAAGCACTCTGCATGTGCTCAGAGACACCCCATTGTCATTCTATATGTTCTGGAGCTGAACTGTGGCACTGGAAACATTCAGAATTCTGCCCTGGAGAATTAAAGCTCCTAGTATGCAGCTAACAGGGATAAAAACACAATGAACCATTCTCTGAACTTAACCATGGTCAACATTTGCTATCATCAAATGATCGTGAGAGTTATGAGCCTTTGATGCATGCAGAGCACAAAAACTGGCCTATCATGAAGAGCAGATTCGTTGACCTCTCTGACATGGCAATATGTAGGTCAATGATGGGTGGCGATCCGAGAATCCCCGGTTCAACAATTACCGTATTTTTTTTCGCTCTATAAGATGCGTCTGACCATAAGAGGCACCTAGAGGAGGAAAGCAAGAAAAAAAATATTCTGAATCAAATGGGCACATCATCGCAGGCACATTCCCCATCACGTCCCCATGGGCTGCACATCTGACAGACTTACTGCACACACATATTCGCTCTATAGGACGCACAGACATTTCCCCTTACTTTTGAGTGGGGGGGAAGTGAGTCTTATAGAGCAAAAAATACGGTACCTGATTGTACTACCAGATGCCCATATGGAAATTTCCTCCAGTTCTAATCCCAGTTTCGGGACTTTTGAGCCAGCAGCAATCCGGGTGCACCGTGGAGGATTTGAATAGCCACTGAGTGCGGATTCAGCTGGCTCCCTGATGCACATTTCATGACTCTCCAGGCATGATAGCCTGCAGTGAGGCATCCCCAATCTGAACACGAAATCAGCAGTGGGTCTCCACCTGCTAGCCTAAATAGCTGGCTCACTTCTAGGGATAGTCCTCTGCTTGCTTATTTCCGTGATCCCTAAAATGGTGGTTCTTGAATCAGAGGGGCAGGCTCTGCATGAAGCACAACTCCCTTACTCCTGGCTCTCTCCAATCTTTGCCAAATCA
This sequence comes from Varanus salvator macromaculatus, assembly GCA_023646645.1. Classification (NCBI taxonomy): domain Eukaryota; kingdom Metazoa; phylum Chordata; class Lepidosauria; order Squamata; family Varanidae; genus Varanus; species Varanus salvator. The sequence continues at coordinate 43,392,437 of JAIXND010000674.1, read as the reverse complement.
TGCTACCACCCTGTGGCCTTCTAGAAACAATAGTTAAGGAAGGACATCATAAGGGCATGAGGGACCCTCCCTTCCCCTGCAATTTGAGCCTGAGATTGGGGATAATTTTGGGTCTAGGGCTCAGTTTGATGGATGCCCCCCAGGTCCAGAGAAGCACATGACCTGGCTGGGTTCTGGCATGACCCTGACCTGAAGGTACACTGCTCCTCAAACAATGCCATAGGGGAAGGGAATATGAGCAACATACACAAAATACAAATTGAAATAATCCAAAACCAAACCTCCATATAATTCTCCATCCTTCTATTTTGTTTATCATTTTATTGGACAACCTCATACCGCTTCCTCTGTCCCTCACATGCAGGACCTGAGTGCAACAGCACCCTCCTGCCCATGTTCCACAGCAACTGGTACACACAGACATACTGCCTCTGATACAGGAGTGAGCAAATACCCATAAGCACTAGTAACCATTGATAGCTTTCTCCTGCATGAATTTACCCAATTCCATTTTAAGCCATCTGAATGCCATTGTTTTTGTGCTGTTAATAAAGAGTTTAATCGCTGATTGAATAAAATATGCTACATGTATATTTATTCTTTTATTGTTCAATAAGAGATAGTGGTGCCTCCCCCCCCCCCCGCCCTTGTGTGTGTGTGTGTGTTTGCAATAAATCCAGGGGCTTTATTCTTTAGAGTTGTGTTTCTATGGACACAAGGCTTTTTAGAAAAAAAAATGTTACACTCAAGTAATTATGTTTTATATCACATTATCCATTAGCTGTAATCTGGCAGTTGCATCCATCATAATATGCTGTTTCAGAGAAATGGATGAGTGACTTTTCTTCTTTTGAGAGCCCTGGCAAAATTTCTAGTTCCTGAGTTGGAGGCTGGCGGGAGGTGTATATAGGACAAGTCCAAAATTGTACTTTTGGTCATACTTACAATACAAATTGAAACTGATTCAAAGCCAGTTTCATTGTCCTGGCTATCTCCAAAGAACCTCTGAAAATGCACTTTGACAAAGGTGCTGAGGAATCTTTAGAAACCTGCAGTAGCAAGTTGCTGGGCTGGGAAATGTGACCAATGAACCAGTTTGAATCTGATTTAAGTTGACAGAATTGAGTGAACAGCCTGTTCAGGTGAGATGAGTGGCTTAGAGCTGTTTCCCATTTTTCAGATGTATCTTTTTGGATGTATCTTTCATTGGAGGGGTTTTCCCTTGGAACTCTCTGCACTGAAAAGGGGAAGCCGGAGCAGATCTGCCTCTACTGTAGGAAACGGTTGCACTGAATCACATAGCCAGTCTCCAGATCACAATAATTTGCTTTTCATTCTGCTGAAAGTTGTAACACCACCACCCTCTTTAATGTCTTCAGAAAAGAGCCAGGTGGTAGATCCTTGTTGCAGGGAGTGAGCAACATGGGGCCCTACCGATGTTTCGGGCACAGTTCCAAATCACCCCTCGCTGTGCTTGCTTGGAGTGATGGAAGTTGTGGGCCAAAATGGTGGGACAGTACAAGTTGCCCACCCCTGCTTTAGAGGGTGGACAGAGTCCAGGCTTTTAAAGCTGTATTTCATTTTTAACTAGAAGCGTGGTCTGTGTGGTGATTCATTTATTTATTTAGTTTGATTTATATCCCACTTCTTTCTTTTAAAGAATTCAGAGCAGCTCCTCCTGCTCTCCATCTTATCCCCGTAACAACAACCCTGTGAAGTTGGGCTGAGAGTCTGTGACTGACCCAGAGTCACCCAGTAGGACTAGCCCCAGATCGCCTGAGCCCCAGCCCCACACGCTTAGCCACACTGGCTCTCAGGTTACAGAAGGCATTTTTGCCGGCATCGTAATCCTGACTCACTGGCTCTCACGTGTCACCCGCCCTTCACCATCTCTCTCTGCATCGCACAACTTGTTTGCTTGTTGCATTTTCCCTGCACTATATATTTCAATGTGCTAAATCTGTGGGGGAAAGGAGGTGTTTCCAAGGGCTGCAGGGTGGGGACTTTCCTTGCAGCCCTGACAAAATGGCAGCAGCCCTAAACAGAAGATAAGCCTGGACGGCCAGCTGTCTGTTGCTTTGCTTCCTGCCCCACCAGCTTCTGTCTCTGTCTCTGACTTGCCCAGTGAACTGGAGAGTAAAAGCTGCGCTGCTTGTCCTTGGAAGAGGGAAAAAAATGGAATGTCTTCAGATGCCTCCATTGCTCTTTTGCCTCAAGGAACTTGATGGAAACACTGCAACTGTAATGTCCACTCAGAAGTAACTCACCTTATCTTCAGTGGCATTACTCAGAAGCAAATCACATTGCCTTTAAAGGTGTTTACTCTTGGTAAAGTCCACACAGGAGAGGGGCTGCCCCATTTGGGAATTGCTTCTGGTTGGACTGGAACGGGGGAAGTGATCCTGTTGGCTTCACCCTGTGGAAAGTGGGAAAATGGCAGCCGCAGCAATACAGTCTTCCCTTCTTCTTTCTCCTCCCTTTTCTCCTTCATACTATTTTGTGGAGGACAGGAGCTGTCCATCCCTCCCTTTTACCCCTCTCTTTTGCACCTTCACATACTTAATGGAGGGGTGGGGTTTGTTTTGTTTTGTGTTTTTTGAAGAGCCATTTCCTGGAACACATCAGCTTTCCTACTTCCCCTGCAATTTGTGTGTTACAAGATCACATTTTCAACACAGTGCAAACTACTGTATTATTTACCATGTGTCCAAGAGTGTAAATACAGTTAGCTGTATAAATACTGTGACTCTGCTCCCTGATAAGTGGAAGGGTTTCTAATGTAGATCCATGAGTCAGGAGCAAAGAAATGTGTCTGGGAAGACATACACCTAGCTGAATTAAGGAAGAGGCTGCAGCACATAGGTAGGAGACAGAAAAGTGTTCTGCGTCAAAGCTGAGTTTACAGGCACACAAAAATTTACTCCTGTTTTTTCTTCCAAGCTTTCTTCATTTCAGCAGCCTGTTACTGAGGAGGTGAAGGCCTTTTTGGCAAGAGATAGCCATGTGGCCCATTTTTTAAAAATCTGAAATCCATCTTAGGGCAAGAGCTTTATTGTTGCTGTTAGTTGTGAAGTCATGTCCGACCCATCACAACGCCATGGACAACATTCCTCCAGGCTTTCCTGTCCTCCACCATCTTCCAGAGTCCACCCAAGCTCACACCGACTGCTTCAGTGACTCCATCTAGCCACCTCATTCTCTGCTGTCCCCTTTCTCTTTTGCCCTCAATTGTTCACAGCATTAGGCTCTTCTCCAGGGGGTCTTTCCTTCTCATTAGGTGGCCAAAGTATTTGAGTTTCATCTTCAGGATCTGGCCTTCTAAAGAGCAGTCAGGGTTGATCTCCTCTAGGACTGCCCGGTTTGATCACCTTGCGGCCCAAGGGACTCGCGGGAGTCTCCTCCAGCACCACAATTCAAAGGCTTCAGTTCTTTGGTGCTCAGCCTTCCTTATGGTCCAACTTTCACAGCCATACATTGCAACCGGGGAAAACCATAGCCTTGACTATACGCACTTTTGTCGGCAGGGTGATGTCTCTGCTTTTTAGTATGCTGTCTAGATTTGCCATAGCTCTCCTCCCCAAGAGCAAGCGTCTTTTATTTTCAACCCAAATGTCCCAACATAGTGTACAAGCTTTTCAGTTCTCCAGAGCTCTTTGCATTGGATCCAGAATCATCATTCTACCAGCAGAGGAACATCTCTGGCACAATTGGACCTCCACGTTCTCTCTCCCCTTCCACAGCCCCTCATTCGCCCTCCAAAACTTAGCAAGCTCCTCATTCTTGCCAGTGCTCTGACTCAGTTTCTTATGTATCGATTGCATGAGCAGATCTGTTGGATAGATGAGCCTGCCTAGCAGCAGAACATTAGCTTTGATGGACTCTTTGTTCCTCCCAGCAGTGTAATTTCTGTTTCTGTGGCTGGGTTATTGTCTCCAAAGGTGCCTTAGGCATACTTGCAGATGCTCCCAGTCTGTAGCCTGACATGATGAGCATTGGAGGAAAAGATATTCATGCAACACCTTCAAGATCCTTACCCTTATGGCCCCAGCTGACATAGGTCTGAGAGTGGCCTTTTTTTAACAGATATGAAAATGAACCCATAGCTAAGTTTGCGTGGCAGCTTCCCATACTATCAACTCAGCACTGTAGAAGCAGACCAGAAGCACACAGAAAAAAGAGATGGCTCTTCCCATGCTTTGATAACAAAAAGTGGATATGCAGACATAGAAACAGAGCGAATCAGAAGGGGCCTCCCAGGCCATCTAGTCTGACCCAGCTGGCTCTGCTCTGCTCAGACAACATGGTCAGTGCCAGGGATGGAGAATATGTATCTCTCCTGGTATTGTTGGAGCACAACTCCCATCATCCCTCACCATGAGCTATGCTGCTTAGGGCTGATAGGATCTGCAGTCCAGCAACATTTGGAAGGCTGCACTTTTCCTGCCTTTGGTTTATGCTGACATAGTGGCCTCCTAGAGATGAGGGATCCACAGAGATGAGGGATTCTGCATAGCTTCACAGATAAGTTTGCAAATATGTCCAATGTATTGCTTAATTTTTCCAAAATCTAAGCGTAGATTTGCCTTTAGAGATTCAACAGGAAGTAATTTTATTTATTTATTGCATTCACCTCAGTGGCTTCACTTAATTAGTGGCTTTTGGTTAATGAAAATAAATTGCAAGGTAGTATTATTTATCCACTTTTTCTGTGACATTTTTACTGTGCAAAGTACTTTACAGCCCTTATTCACAGAACACCACGCTGCAACTAGATGAATTAAAAAAGATTTATAAGCATGATTCTGCCTGCCTGCAATAATGATAATCTAAGAAGCACAAGAGATGGAATAATGAAAGGAGAAGGAAATCTGAGCAAAGAAACCACATGAAACGGAAACAAAGAGAATGCAGAATTCATCCTCATCAATGTCAGATATATAAATCTGTGAGCCAGGAAAGATGGAGCTTGCAAAACCCCCATAGAGAGTAGAGGTGACAGAATTTGGCTCATCATCTGTCCAGTAGGGCTAGAACAAATATAGCTTGCAGATAGCAGCTGTGATTTCAGTTAATGAGAGCAACTCCTAGTACAATGAACTAATGAATGGAGGGCTGTGTGTGTAATCCTTTCTTAGGTGTCAACTGCGATTATTCTGCTGGTGAGGCACCATAGCTCAGCTCTCGATTGTCAATCATTCCACACCCTGCGTATTAAGCATCCCCGTTGCCAAGTCTGTTATACGGGTGCGGAGTGAGGCACGGTTAGAATAGGCGCCTGCCTGCCATGGCGTCCTGGGTGAGCTTGGGAAAGCAAATGAGGAAGGATCGGTTCCATATGCAGAGGCTGCGAGTGACAGCTCTTCAAGCATGTCTCCCTCACCAGCTGAGCCACCTCGCTGTTGCCTTATGCGACCCTGTCGGCTTGCTGCTGCTCCGGAGAGATGCAACAAGGTTATTAAGCAAATATGATTAATGAAGAAAAAGAAGCTCTGGTGTGCTAGAAATTAGGTTTCAGGGCCAGCAGGGGACTAGAGAAATCCTCCACTGTGTGCTTTTGGGGGTTGTGGCAGGCTTGTGCGGTAATAGGATTTGTCTATGCTGTTGAACGGGTCAAATTCATTCCTGGCGCTCTTGCTTAGAAATCAGCAGGATGAATCTGACCCATTAAAATATGGTCATGCTATGAATATGTGCAGTTTTTTAAAAAGGAAGCAACTACTATCGAATTTATTCTTGTGGTAAATTTTCAGTCTGAACTGCTTTGCGTCTTAGTAATGCTCAGTTCCTGTTACTACTGATTTTACTTGAATTTGTATGCACGTGGAATTCACTATGTTATGAGTCAAATGTTCTAGAACTTCATATTTTCTTCCATTGTTTAGATCTGGGTTTTTTTGGATTTTAAAAAAGTCTATCTTAATCTTACTAGGACTCTGAACGAGAATATGTTTTGAATATTCTAGATTCCATTCCCATCATTTAAAAGAACATGGCAATCGTATACTTTCTGCATGGAGAATCTAAACATCCTAGAGAGGGACGGACAACTTGTTCCTCCTGGCATGTTTTGGCCTTCAGTTTTGCAGGATCTGCCCAAGGCAGGGAATTTAGCATAATTTATAAGCTGCCCTGAGGGTCTTAATTAGCTAGCACTGCCTTGTCACCTTGAGCAACTGTACCATCCCTCTGGCTCCGGGTTGAGAAAGATTTCAGCAACCATATAGCAGATTTGGGGACATGGAGAAAAAGAATAACCAAGGAACAAGAGAAGGCAGACCATAGGAGGCCAATGACAAAATGAACACAGACAAAATGAATCCAACACTGTGGGTTGGATCTGTGTCCTTCTGCTTGCAGGATGGACATTGCTGACTGAACAGATTCCCCCTCCATGGAGCACCGCACAGATCTGCTGCAGAGGGATGGCCAATTGCCCAGAGGAGATCCAGGGAGTTGTAGTGGGGAGAGGAAAATGAAATTCCCATTGTGCAGATAAAAGTCCACTCATGTGCATTTGGATCTGACCCAATGTTTATAAGGTTAGGGGTTTTTTTAAAGGAATGGAAACATTTTAGTGAACGACTGATTGTTATTCATATCTTCACTTCTGCCAAATGCTGAACCTTTGGGAGTAATAGCCAGGCAGGGGAAGGACTATAACTGAAAGGTGGAGATACAAGTTCTCTAGTGTCCTTTCCCTGTTTTGCCCTACCTCAGATAGGTAAGTATTTTAAAAAGCCTTCAAGGACAATCTTGTACTTAATGTTTTAGTGCATGATTGGGAAAAGTCACCGTGCTACATAGATATGACTCCGAACCCTTCCCTCAATACACTGACACAGGCAGCCGGTCCTAGCAAACAAGGGGCTGCAATCCCACACGGCTGTGGACTAGACAGCAATCACTGAGATTCGTGTGGTTGGTTCAAGTCTTCAGACTTAAATCGCTTTCACCAGTTTTTTAATCCTAATTCTTTTATGAAATTCATTCAAATCTTGCCAGGCCTTTATTCAGCTATGAGCGGAACTGGACACCACAGATGTGTTGCCGAGAGCTACTATAACTGCTCCAGAAAAATCATTGCTGGCCTGGCTGGTGGCTTACATGGGACTGTAGTCCCCAGATATACTTTAGTTTTTCTGGGATGCTAAAATGATCATTAACTTTGGAATTGACAGAATCACATTGTTGGCACTTGACCTTTCCCCTGTTATTGCAACTTTTGAGCCTTTGTTATGTGATTGGAAAAAAATGTTTAGGCACTCTTTTTTCCAGGAAAAAATCAAGCTCATGAAATCACTCACTAAACATATAAGGCAAAGCCCAACAAAGCACCCTCCCCAATTCTCTTATGCGTCACTAATTCTGTTGTACAAATGTACCCCCGCCCCACTTCCCCGATGTCACTTTAGCTCTTCTGAGAGCAACCTGAAAAAGCAGGAACAAGTGTTTCCACTCATCTCAGGGCTTCCTCTAGGAAGGCTTATGCAATCTCCCTGCACAGGGGCTGGGCCCCTCTTCCCCAGAGGAATTGGTGGGACCCACGGCTCGAGGAAGGGAGTCAGTTGTGGCATGAGTGCCCTGCTGGATTCTGTGCATAGGACCCCAGTGTGCTTTCCTGTGGAGTGCTAATAGGCAGCATCTGCATTACTGGGGGGCATTCTATGCGCCACAGGCTGATCTAGAAGCCAAAACAGACCATTGCATTGTCTTGGATGTTCAGGCTCTATTGTAAAATATCAATCACTTATTTTGGCTAAACCGCACAATCTTCTATGATAGAGCACATAGTGACATCCATTCCTAGGTGCCATCTGACACTGGCCAGAGCTACACCTGCTTAGCTTCAGCATTGCTGCTGCAGCCATTGGTTCCAGACATAGCGCTCGGTGCTGCCTTGCAGGAAGATAAAGGCAGATTCGGCACACATACACCTGGGTGCTATGAAATCATGGACAGAGGGACTGAGACTGTAATGCACTTTACAAAAGAATATCTTAAAGACAGAATATCTTTCTCATTTGAGCCTTTCTGGAATGCACATGAAATGTGCATGTATCATCTTTTGATTCAAGTTTAGCAAAGCTGTCTGGGACCAAATAAAGTTGCTTGCCATATGGAGGGGACATGATCAGCCTGCAAGCTACCCATTAGCTATTTTCATTCTAAATACTACCTAAAAGATCTGATAGAAGATCGAGAAGTTCCAACAGAAAACTCTGTCCATACCACATTATACAACTATGTACTGTGGCTATGTTCACACAAAGACCTGGTCTGCAAATCACAGTGCAATTCCTAGGTTGATTATCTCAGGAACTGCCAAGAATGAGTGAACCAATGATGGTGTTGTCCCGTATGCTTGTCATTTCTGGGTTGTTTTGTGACATGCAAATCTGAATAATCTGGGTTTTTTATAGGGTTAAACAGCCCAGGATTAAAACAACAACAACAATTTTCCCTAGGTTGTTACTTGAAAGCTGAATTGATGAGTGTGAATTGATAAGTCGCTTTCTCATCCTTGGCAATTCCTGGGTTAAATCACTCATGAATTGCAGTGTGACCTGGGAACTAGGCCAGAGTGGCAGACCATGATCCCAGGGGATCCTGGCTGATTAGACAAGCTACATGTTCCTGCTTGGCACTTCTTGTTAGTGCAAGCCACTAAAGAAACCTGAAATGTTTTGTTACCCAAAGTTGGATACCATGTTAAACCATTTGTGGTTTGTTTAGCCAGTTGTGCTGTGGAGGAGCCAGGTTGGCATCAAGACTAAGTGCATCATCTTGCAGTTCATTCATGAGAAGCCAGGATTCTGAGAATAGTTGATTTCTGAATATACTTGCTTTCACACTGATATACTGGCCAAGTTCCGTTATTGGCAGTGATGGGAGTTGTAGTCCAACACACCTGAATGGCACCAAGTTGGGGAAGGCTACCTACTAATGAGTTCACAGCCTCCTGAGCACCCAGGTTTAAAGGGGGTACTGATAATCTAGGGAGGTTCAGAGGAGGCAACAAAGATGATGCATGGACTGGAAAACAAGTCTTAGGATGAGAGGCCGAAAGAACTGGGCCTGTTCAGCCTCGGGAAAAGAAGACTGTGAGGCGACATGAGAGCTCTCTACAGGTAACCTCAAAGCCTGTCACTAAAAAGAAGGAAAAGACCTCTTTTCAGTGATCCCAGAGTGAAGGACATGGAACAATGAACTTAAACTGCAGTACACCAGGTGCAGACTAAACCCAAGAACTTCCTGACTGCCAGAACGATATGGTAGTGGAGCCAGTTGCCAAGAGAGGTTGTGTGCTCTTCCACACTAGAGGCATTCAAGAAGAAAATAGCTATCCAAGTGGGATGGTGTAACTGGCACCCTATACCAGCAGGGGGTTGGATTTGATGGCCTTCTTGGCCCCTTCCAACCCTACTATTCTATGATTCCTGTTTCCCTTCTTCCTCCCACGGACCCAGCTGCAGCCTGAGTGTGTTTACACACGAAGCTAAACAAAGCTGCATCGTTTTTGTGCAGCCTGATATCTTACCTTCTGTCCTGGGTTCACAATTTGCATGGTAACTACTCGTGTAACTGCTCCTGGTAATTACTTCATCTTTCCTCCAAGTGGCCACATGTGAGGTATGCCTGGCACCTCAGGGAGGCCTGAGCATCTCGAGAGAGAGGGAGATTGGCAGACATCTCTGTAAGGCAGGGCGGTGACAAGGTGATGAGGTGGGGCAGCAGTGAGGCAGTGGGAGGACAGGGTGAGCATGGTGGCAGGCATGGCAGTGGGCATGTCAGCCATGAGATGGGGCAGCTGGGCATTGGGAAGTGTGCATTGAGAGTGAGTACAGACAGTGTGGAGACAGCCAATCAGTGTCTTGCCTGCTGGCAACTCAGCTGTTGCTAGGAAAACAGCAGCTGCAGCTGCTACAGCCACTCTTCCCACCAAACTTGCTATTGAGAAAGTGGTAACTACAGAAAAGCAGAGTAAATGAATTCACGCATCATGACAAGCAATGATGAAGCACAAATCTCAGAGAACAAACTCTCAGTTCTCCGTGGGGATTCATGGTAACCAAAAGGACCGCAGTCCATGATGCTTGCTGAATTCATGTATCATGACAAGCCATTCCTGCCATGGCTTGTTCTTGTGTGTGAACAGAGCCCTTGACTTGTTAACCACAGACAATTAATGGGAAACTGAATAGGAAACTGTGGTTGAAGTGCTCCCTACAATCATGGATCAAACCATGGTTTATCTTTGTGGTTTATAGAGAGAGTTAAACCAATTTCATGGTTTTTATCTAATAGGAAATAGTGATATAATAAAGCAGGAAGCCTCTTCTGAAGCAGGACATGCTAGAAGAGAAGAGAAGAGAAGAGAAGAGAAGAGAAGAGAAGAGAAGAGAAG
>JAIXND010000674.1:43351822-43382022 GCA_023646645.1 Varanus salvator macromaculatus | reverse complement strand
AGAGAAGAGAAGAGAAGAGAAGAGAAGAGAAGAGAAGAGAAGAGAAGGGAACACTGGAACTTACACCTGGTTCTCAGACTGGGAAAGTTATACCTCAACTGGTGCATTAATTATGGCAACTTTCTGATCTGGACTCTGTATGGTTGGACAGCAACTCCTGCTATTGATCATGCTGGCTGGGGCCTGATGGGAGTTGTAGTCCAATGGATGATGGGAGCGTATGGTTGAGGAAGCCTAGGTTATGGAGAGAGCTGGTGTGCGTTTAGCGATTCCATTGGGACAGAGTTTTCCTTTATCTTTGTGCCAGGAAAAGTTCCACATACTGAAGTTCTGGCTGCTGTGAATCTGTTAAAGACATGGAATGGCTGTTGATATCAACAGCCGTTCCATGCCTGCAACAGATTTAACACATATATGGGGCAATCCAGCTTCCAGATAACTTTGTAGGGCTATTCTGATTAGGAAATGCTGAAGTCCATGTTATGGGAACAGTGCTTTGAAAATGGGATAAGGCAGAGGAGGGAGGTCTTCAGGGCTGCTTCCAGCTGGATTGATGCTAGCACTAAAATTCAAAAGGCCCACTGCAGCCCTTCCACCTTTCCCTCCCTAATGGATTTATTGAGGTAAGGAAAAGACAGAAGCAGCAGTGGGAAGATAGGAGAATGTTCCAAATGAACGAGGATGTCATCTGAAGCCCCTTGAAAAAATCCCAGGTTTGAGGCAAAGCATTAAGTATAGCTTTCAACTGAGAGTGCTGCTGGGCAACTACCAGCTGCACATCTGAAGTGCTCCACAGAAAAGGACCATTTTAAGGTACTGACACACAGCTGTGCTGACACTTCCACCAGGAATCCAGGAGCTACACCTTCTTTCCCTGCTGCTGCCTCCAGCTGTGCGGTTCCCAATATCCATGTTGTTGTGGTGCTGAGGTTGCTTCTAGGTATTTTAAAGAGGGGGAAACTCAGAAGCATCAGGAAGGCCAATTGCACAACTCCCATTGTTGTCTTGTTTGACTCTTAGGATTCATTATCTGATACTGGGATGCACAAAGGAGGTGAGCGGGACTTCCAAGACCTCTTGAACATGTAGGTAAGGGCTCATCTTTTTAAAGGTTCTTGGCACCCATTTGCACACATACACACAGGATTCAAAGCAATGCTTATTGAGACCTGGATGGGGGCTCTGAGATGCTGGCATGAATGTCTGCAACCCACCAAATGCTAATGCTATGCAGAACCCTTTCGTTGCAATGGGGCTGGCAGGGGAATTGTGTTAAAAACAAAAACATAAAAGGCTTGTGCTTATATACATGTGGGGAGCTGTGCATAGCCGCATCTGGCGCTTTACACCCGAATCCTGCATTAAGCACTACAGGCAGCATGCTGCACAATATTCTCCCCTGCTCTGCAATCCTGTAAAAAATTGCTAAGGAGTCTGCTCAATCTGTAGGTATGAAATTTATTGAACTTTAACTGGCATGCATGTCCCAATCAATCTTGCCCTAGCTCTTGTAAGAAAGCTATTGAAATGAAAATGATAAAAAGCTATTTCCTTAAAGATTCTCTTAAAACGAACTATGAATAATGCTCCATGTGACAAATCCATCCACCATCCCTTTCTTGTGAGGATGTGGGTGTGTGTGTGTGTGTGGAGAGGGTCTTTTTCCAAGTCATGAAACTCCTTCATGCTCATTTCTCAGGGCTAGGAGAGTCAGACAGCCTGACTCCTAAGCACCACACCCAGTCCCAAATGGGTGCAATGTGTTCTCAGATAAATTTAATAGACATGCTCTCTTTTGTCTTTCCATCTGGAGCTGATTCAGAACTACATTTGTTGGAGGCAATGGAGCTTTGGGCTGAAACTGGAGCTCTTCTGAATGTAGCCATTTGTCCTGGCCCAGCTAGAAGAACATCTCTCTCGCTCTCACTCTCTCCCTCCACCCTCTGTATTTTGCAACATTTGTCAGTCTACACTTTCTCTCAACATTCAGAATAACACACTGTTGCTGGTAGCATTATTTTGTCTGTATCAGCCAGGATTCCGCCCAGAGTAAGGCATGATTATGCCCCTGGACATCTAGGGTTCAAGGTAACTGCTGAGCTGTGGCCATTAACTTGGTCGGCATTTGCCATGTATGCATATAAGAGGGAGAGAATGAGAACTGTCTTCAAAAAGTGCATAATTACAGCTTACGAAAGACATTCTAAAAGGAGTCAGTACAGCTTATGAAAATCAGTGGAGTCATTCTGAACTATTTTGAAATGATAACAACTGATACTTTCCATCATTATTTTGAGCTTTTGCCTGCTATCTGTTGCTATTTCATCTACCGTATTTTTTGCTCTATAAGACTCACTCCCCCCCCCCGCCTCAAAAGTAAGGGGAAATGTCTGTGCGTCTTATAGAGCGAATATGTGTGTGCAATAAGCCTGTCAGATGTGCAGCCCATGGGGAAGTGATGGGGAATGTGCCTGTGATTATGTGCCCATTTGATTCAGAATATTTTTTTCTTGTTTTCCTCCTCTAAAAACTAGGCGCATCTTATGGTCAGGCACGTCTTATAGAGCGAAAAATACGGTAACTCTGTTCACATCCAAAATCTGGGCACATATTTCCCACTGAAAGCCCACTTTTTAGAGAAACCAAGAATTTTGACAGCTGTCAAAACTGCTCCCCGCCCCCCAAAAAAAAGAAAGAAAGAAAAAGGAGTGCACCTTTGCACTTTCCCAAGCACCTAGAGGCTTGGGACAATGTGCAAAATGTGCATTTTGGTGGGATCTAAAGGGAGGCATTGAGGATCTTGCTGCAAAGGGTATTTAAACCTCCATAAACCCCTTTTAGTAGCTAAGATTCACTCATACTTTTATTTTTTCCTAGGCAACTGGTGTTTGACCAGAAAAAGGAACAGACAAAAGGGGGATGTTTTTGGATCTCTTCTGGGCCATACCCAATGCTCTTTCTTGTTGCCCCTTGACAGTAAAAGCATCTGCTCCTCTGGACATTGGCCCAGGCAAGCCTTCAAACCACCACAGCCAGGCAACTGCAGCTAGAAAACATTTTTAAAATGTAAATGATTTATTTTTGTCCACATTTTTCATTTTTTAAAGTTTAGACAACCACAGGCTCCTGAGACACTTTGAGGGGATTGCTCATAGGTATTAAAGTGAGGATTGGGAAAGCCAGTTTGATAGCAAACTTTCCCAATATCCAAGAAAAAGGGGTTTAAAAATGGCAAGCACAAATGGCATGGAATTGTGGCAGGGGAAGGGGAAATTCTCTCTTTCATTTCCTGTTGGCCACCACCATTCCTTGAGTGGTGTAACCTGGAGCACTCAGATTAGTAACAATGGAGGAAAAAACCAAGAACACAAGGTGAACGTCATCATCTGTCAGGCTCACTGTGGGTTGTTTTGTACACAAACAGCCTATCATGGCTTATTGCCAGGATGGCTGGTGTGATGTGTGAATGCACCCCTTGAAGCAAGTGAACATACTAAAAGCCATTAGATGAGGGCATTAAGTAACCGAAACGAACAATGGAATTGATCAAAATACTTCTGTCCATACTTCTGTCTAGCATCAAGTGTTGGCATGAATGGGTGCCCGCTGAGACCCCTTCAGCAGATTCCATAAGCTCAAGACCCAGCTAAATTGAATTCTTTTCATCATTAACACCTTTCTTCCTTTTACCACAAAAATACCAGCTGTGAGAATGAGGAGGAAGAGAAGTGGCAGCAGCCTGTGTTGGTTGTGTGTGCGCTGCCTGACCAAGGTCTTGCCCAGTTGCCCCCCCAAACTTGGACATTCACTGATATTCATTGCATCCAGGCAGTAATGTTGATTCATCAGACTCGATGGCCCACTCAATAAATGGCTTCCAGATGCAAGATAACCCTATCTTAGATGGGATGCAAATGGACAATTAGGCTTGATCATTTCTTTCCTTTCTTTTCTTGTAGGCACTGCTGCCTTGCTTTCAGAACAGCTGTGTTTCATACTGAAAAAAAAACAGCTGGTGCAAGATGTTTCTCCATCCCAGGAAAAGCTTCACCAGTTGAACATCTGTTTGTCATGCAGTTGTGAGGAGTCTGCCAGACAGAAAGGTTCGTGATGTTTCTACACTTTTTAGATATTGGTTCTGCAAATATTCCCACTCTCCTCTTGCCGAAGCCTTACTGTTGTGAAGCTTCCATTCGAAGATATTTGAATTTGGAGTTCTTACAATAGTATTTCTGACCATCTATATATCAAATAACCCTTAAACTGTAAGGACACAGGCTAATTGAGAAAGTTCTGGGGCTTCTGCAGTGTTAAAACAAAGATTGAAGGAGTAACAGAGTATTTTTCCCATCACCTTCAAGCTTCCACCTGCCTTTGTCTAACAACAATCTCCGTTAATTGGGTAGTTAATCTAATTATCTAATTAGGCAGAATTGCTATTAGCAATTAGTGCTCAGCACTGCATCTGAACACGGATGGTTCCTTCCCTATTGGGCCTTCAAAAGAGAAACAAGACAGCAATATAACCCCATTCCTCTTCATTACTTTTGGATCTGTAACTGCAAACACCTGGAAATGCATATGCACCATAGTCTGCTTGAAAAAAAAAACAACAACCCAGTGGCCAATAGGAAATGAGAGAGAGAATTTTCCTTTAGATTATTTCCGTCTGCCTTTTAGTATCAGATAAATATGAGCTTTGAAATAGTGTGGGAGGCAAGAGTAGGCATGTTGGGGCACTTGCTCTCTGACAAGAGCCCTTTGGACTCATTCCTCTTGTTGTGCTATTGTAAACTGCTTCTTCGTCTGCTGCTTGTTGTAGCCCAGGCAGCTGTGTGGGGAGAAGGATGGGCAGTGGATGCTACTTCCTGTTTGTTTTCTGCCTCCCATGTGTGCAGTAGCAGCAGTTATGGAAAAGAGAATGAGTGGCAAATCTAATTGGTTACAAGGGTGGTGAGAAGCCAGATGCCTGAAGGAGGGAGATCGTTGCGGATGCTTTGCCGAAGGCCTCAGAAACCCTGAGCCAGCACAGCTGCCAACCAAGTATCTGTGCGGTCTTCATTTATTCTAAAGGCTTTCCAACACCATCAGGCACAGAACAGCCTGAATGAATTACAAGGCTCTTTGAGTCCTTACCTAAAACTTCACTCAAGTCCCTCACAGCAGAAGTAGGCAGATCCCCAGATGACTGGGGCTTCGGCTCCAAGAAGTCCCTGCCAGCATGGCCAATGGGAGGAATGGTGGGAGTCCTGGCCATCTACAGATCGACTCTGGCCACCTTTGCCTCCTAGCACCATGCCTTCACTGGTGATGCTGTCCAGTGTAGTAGTCCTTGGCTTGGAAACACAAGTCTTATTGTCTCATAAACCTGGACACAAGTATACAATGTGTTTACTACCCTGGAAATCTCCTGCTGCCCAGATTTCAATCTGAGTTAGAGGAAAAGTCATGCCATTTCTGCTGCCTCCCTTCTCTTTGGCACTGCCACTGGGGAGGCTGGTTACTCCTGTGTCATTGGCATTTTTATCCACTGCAGCTTCTGTTTTGATCTTTATAGGAGCTATCTGTGGAGCATCATCGTGATGAACCTACTTTGGTGAAGCAGGCCAACACCATGGATAGCTCCAATAAAGCTCAAGCTACAGCTGCAATGGGCAGGGAGCTCCACAGATTCACCCACCTCCCTTGACCTCTACCCAGTGCCTGCCTGCCTCCCAAATCCCTCCTCTGCTATTCACTTACTTGCCTTCCTGCTTCAGCAGTGGTGACAAAACAAGCCTCCAGTCCAGCAGCACTGACGAATGGAGGGATGGGAGCTGCAGCACACAGTGCCGTTCCCTTCCTGAGATGTGAAGTACAAGTGCTTGCGCAGGGCTCCTCTGTGAGGGACTTTCTGCCCCACTGTGTTTGCTTTGCCCCTCCTCTTGGCGCTACATATTTGGCCATGTACTGTCCTCACATATTCTTTCACAGGATTGTAGCACAGGCCATCTAGTTTCCACACATGCACTCACACAGACATTTGATACAGGAAATCAGTGCTAGAACATTACAATTGTATGGATGGCCACCCTTTGCTTGAAGACTTCTGTGGACGGAGATCCACCAGCCTTATACATAGATCAGGGGTTGAACCTCAGGCCCAAAGACTTGCTCCATCCATCAAGGGTCTCAGTAGAGTCCTCTAGGGTTTTCCAAATGCTCACATGCTTTTCCCATGGCTGGACAATATTGGGTAGTTTTCTGGATTTTACCCCATTTTTCCCAATTTAAAATGCTTGGAATGCTTCTCCTAAGGTTTAGTGATTGGCACTAAGAGTTTTAAGCAAAAATATGCTGGTATTTTTGGTTTTGACAGTTTCTCCCCCTTTGCTCTTGGGCCTGCCCGCCCCTAGAGCATGTCCCCCAAGAGCTTATCTGAAAAGGAATTTGGCCCTCAGGCTGGAAGAGGTTCCCTGCCCTGTTCCTGGTACTTGGTTCCATTGCTGAACTTCTCTTACTGTCAAGATAGAATCCTAATAAACTTGAGGACAGTCCATTGAAGGGAAGCACAAACAGAAAGAGCAGTACTATCAGTAGTAGTGGTAGTGGTGTACTTGCTTCAGAGTTTAATCTGTGATTATTATTTGCATGCGGGGAGCTGTGTGTTCTAAAAGTGGCTGGAAACTGAAGTTGATCCAAAAATAGAACCAGAAGGCTTCTAGCTAGAACTGGGTGATTTCCTCTGCTTTGCCACTGGCTTCCATTCCATGTCTGGGTTCAATTTAAAGTGTTAGTTTTATCCTGAACTTGAACCATGAGGTAGGTTCTACATCAAATGACGTGGGTAACCACAAGGCAGAAAGCCCTTTAGTGGTGTCATCCTGGGTATGATGCATCCTTCTGACAGAATCACCCAGTGCCATTCTTCTGCTACTTTCAGCACAATGAGAATATATTTCTGTTCACTTTTAAATAACCATGCAATAAAGGTCCAAATGTGTTTGCATTATGTGGGGCATGTGCATATAAAAAAAATTGTAGAGCATTCCAAGCTAGCATGGTGTGAGGACAAGTGGTGTGGTGGCAAATTTTGAAGAGCAGGTATTTGTCATGACTGATGCCACAGCCATGCAGTCAAGGACAAGCCAAAAATGCAGGCAGCTCTATTGAGCCATCTCTGTCTCCTGCTTCTACACACAAATGTGGACTCTTCTCCCCAAAAGCAACAGTGTAGAGCATAGCACCCTATTTATTGGGATCACGTAACAGTGAATAGTGAGCTGGTGACAGTGGAATGGTTTAACTCGGTGGACCCAATGGCCCTGTGGCCCCTTCCAACTCTGCTGTTCTATGATCCTATGACAGGCCATGGGTAGCATGTTGCACTTTGGGAGGAAGGCAACAGACGGGGAGAGGCACGAGAGGGACACATCAGGTCACCCCAAAGCATAAAGCAGTCACAGCATATGCTTTTTCAGGAATTTCTTTTTCCTACACCAGGAAAAAAACTAAACAAACCAGTTCCACAAGTTTTCACTTCCATCAGGAGCAATACAAGGACGCTGTTGTTGTTATGTGTTTTCAAGTTTTCTTTGTCCTATTGTGACCCTATGAATGAAAGTCTTCCAGAATGTCCTGTCCATGATAGCACTGTAAGCTAATGGATCTTAATTTTTCACGCAAAAGCAAATCACCCCCCAAATACCTAGCATTACAACAGATATTGTTTACAATATATTATTGCTGGGGAAATGCACCTCCCCTACTCAGCAGCTGTGAGGGGATGTGTGTGTGTGTGTGTGTGTACATTTGCATGTGCACACATGTGCTTTCCCAACAGACACCAATCCATGCCCTGGAGCCAGAAAGGTTCTGCATTCCTGTTATACATCATGGTCAGGAATTTGAATTGTACCTGGACACAGATGAGTAAGTAGGCAGTAAAGCAAAGGAACTGACATGCTTCCTATACTGGCAGCAGTCCATAATCTGGCCAGAGCCATCTGGACCAGTTCAGGTTTATACCATTTTTCAACCTATATTAGAGATGTGGAACAGGAACGTTGCATATTTATGTGTGCACATGTGAGCATACATATATATTACAGTAGGACCCCTGTATCCACAGGCAATGGGTTCCAAGCCCCCCAGCGAATGTCTGAAACCACAGACAGTAGCAAACGCTTTATACTGTAGAACTGGTCCTCTCCATTTGCAGGAGTCGGGGTGCAGGACCCCCACAAACATGGAAGACCCCCAAACAGCTCTAGGGAAAAACTGCAAATCTCTCTCGAGAGTCTGCCTGGGGATGCCATGCTCTTTGTCTTGGTACTAGCCAGCCTCACGTGTTTTGTCTCTCAGTGGGAAAGAAGACTCTAGAGATATTTGGGGTTTTCCTGCTTTCACGGGGGTCCTGTACCCCTAAATCCCACAGATATGGGCTGTGGTCAGCTTCGGTTCAGTGATAGCGTGGTAAGTGAGACAGCGGATATGGAGGTCCTTCTATATTAGTAATAATTTCAAGACCAGTACAAAGCATCTGACTGTTACTATGTGAACATAAGTTTTCTTGTTGTTACTGTTGTTCTTGTTTTGTGTTTTTGTTCTGTTTTGTTCATTTTTTAAATGAAAACATTAAAAAGGCATTTCTTCATAAAGCATGTTACAGCAGTTCAATATCATTTTAAACATCAGTGCAGTCATTTATGATATTTCAAGTTTATTTTAATATTTGAATCCAGAAAAATTGGTACAATCGCAAATTATGCCCAAAAGCAATGTTTATTTTTGTGAAATAAAACACCTCTTTTGCTTACTCCATTGCTCTTCATCATATTTTAATATTTGCAGATTGATAGTACTATTCAGGAATACTCTTATGCATGTCTAGACAGAAAAAAAGAGGAAAAAAGACCCCTTTCTGTTCAGACTTGCATAGGATTATACCATTGGTCTATGTTGGATGGCAATTGGTTGATTTTTAGGTTTTTGCTCTTATGTGACTTGATTTGTTTGTATTAATCTATATGGCATTTTTTCTTGTGTCATTTTAGGATTTTTAGTGTTAAATTAGAATCTTTTTTTATTATGTTTTTAATTTTTGATTTATATTTAATTTATGGCACCTAGAGAATTTATTTTGAGTTGACTAACAAATATGATAACTAAAATATAAATTAGAGGATAGGGAGTGAAGTGCCTTCTGTATGCTGATGAAATCTAGCTCAGATTGTCTTTGTCATCTGCACATATCACAATCCCTCTCCTCTTAGCAAGAGAGGAAGGGAAATTTATGCAGTATATTCTCCTTTCAGACTCTCTGGGAACAGTTAGGACCCTTTGCAAGCACCACTGCAATACAGAGGAGGCAGTAAGTTTCACTCTAGTGTGCAGGACCTGCTTGCTCACATGCACAGGATCTACAGAGAATGATGTGCAAAAATCACACTCTCCAACTTTTTTGGATTGATTGATTGATTGATTGCGTTCACTTGATCTGGAAAGAAATGCATGCCACTTTCTTGCTTCTGTACACTTATACATACTAAAACCTGCACTCCCAAGGGTGCAGCAAATGTACTGCAAAGCAGATTCAGACCCTGGTGAGAGCAAGTGGAACAGGAGACATGGGATGCAGTCTTCCTGGGTTTGTAAGAAGCAAATCCCCTTCTTCAGTGGGGTCTGTTCCTAAGTAAGACTAATTAAATTGCCTAGCTTTGATTGTACTGCAGCTTGAATCATGTTACATCATCTCTTGACTGCGCTTTGGTTGTTTGTTTTAATTTCAGATTAATGACCATGGACATTGAATGCATGTTTAATCAGAAGTTAGGCCTTTCCACTACATTTGTTGGGGTTTACTTCCAGGCAAACATGTATGGGAATGCAACCAGTGTCTTTTAGGAGCAAGTTTGTCAGCACTATTGTTTTTATAACAAAATATATTGATTCATTGCATAATTATAATAATGTTATCCACACAGAGCAGTCCCTTCTTTTGTAAATGATGAGATATGTTTCTCGGGCATCTATGCCTTTAGCGTTGACCCTTTCATGCTTATAACAGTAGTTATTTGGTGTGTAAAACCAGTGTGGTGTAAAAAAAAAGTGATTTGGCCAGAAAGAAAGGAGGTTTTAAGAAATCATTATACATGAAATGAACACACGTAGTACATCAGTTCAATCTGTTGCCTAGTTAACCTGAAGTGCTAGTGTTGATTACTTACTTCTCTCCTATCTAAACAGGGAATGATTTGCTTCAGGATAATGGACAGCTAAGCTGGATCTTGAATTGCTAATGCAGTCAGAGGATAAAAACACAAGTGCAAACTAGTGTCTTTTGAATGTCAAGGTCATGGTATTCCTCACTATGGAGAGGTGAGCGTTTAGTAATCAAACCATAATTTAAATACACTTATTCATATAAATTAATATATGCAACTTTGTCTCTTGCCGTGGGCTGATGGGCCCATGCCCTGAATCTTTTATGTACCCAGCAACATTCCTAGTTGTAATGTAAAGGCAAATAAAAATAGAAGAAAGCACTATCCCAGGAAACCCATGGTTTCCCTTCATAGTATGCTATTCAGGAAGAAACAGCAGTGGTGGGGGTTTTTTTTCCCTTTTCCCAAAATTGTATCTTGCTTTGTAGCACCAAACCACCTTGAGATGATCCTGCACAGAAGCATCTAGTTGGAAAGAGGTTGCCAGATTAGACCTTTGTTCTACTATGTGGGAGAGTTCTTTGTGTTCAAATCCTTCTCTGTGATTTGTGGGATAAGAGGCTGTACACTCGCTAGTAAACTGACTTTCCATGTCAGGGAGCATAGGCGCCCAAATGTGCGGGTTGAATTCTGATCTTCAAGCAATTTGCTGCAGTTCACTGCTGTGTGTACATGGACGTGACTAACTAGTCAGTGATAAGGGGAATAGCTCTTCTCTCTACCTGTTCCCACATTGGTTCTGCAAACTCTAACAAAATAGATCTTTCTCTGCTCTTGTACATGCTTATAATTTGAGGTTTAAACAGTTGCTCAGTTCAGGGACACAGGGACACACACGCTGCCTGCAACATCCTTGGTTTGCAACTTCTGTGTGCATTTGCTTGAATACAAGAAGCTTCCACAAGATCAGGAACCCTGTGGTATAAGAGTCCTGATTCTGCAGGGGGTTTTGCTCACAAACCAGAATGCTGGTGTGCCCGCTTTTCTATACTGAGCAATCTGTCAGAGCAAATAGACATATATCAAGGCCCCTTTGGCAATCAATGAAATGTCTTGTGCTGGTCAAAGATAAATGATGAAGAGACAGCATGATTGACAGCTATGAAGCAAATGAACAATGGACAGAGGTTCATGTACACAGAATTGCCCAGGAAAATGGATGATCAGTGCTGAAGTTTATCTTAGGAAGGTAAGAACTGACAAGAAAGTGGCCAATCCTTTTCTACCAGACCACGTTGTTTATTTAAAGGTGACCAGAAGGGTTGGACCAAGTGAAAGGTGCTATTCCAGCCAGTTCCTGGAATATGTAAAAACGTTGGTCTAGTCAGGTGCAGGTTTCTTGATACCATCTTCCACAGCCAATGGCCAACTTAGGATAATAGAAGTTTGAAGGATGCTGGGTTAGGGAAGGCTGCTGCAGATAGTGAAGGTATTGGGACTCATAACTAGCCAGTAAAATAAGTCCAAATTGTTTGCGAGTCTAGCATGTAAAACAAGTCCCAGTTCTGTGCAAAAATATATTTAATATATTTGATGTTGCTGCTGCTGCTGTTAATTTCATTTTATACTGCCCCATAGCTGAAGCTCTCTGTAAAGTGCAAAAAGCTCTGTAAAAGTAAAAATGAGATTTACAATGAGTTAATTTCTGAAGTTCCATGTTGGTCTGCTGAGTTTGTCAACAAAGAAGATGTGACAACAGTCAGAGATTGATGCACGGTGATGTGTGATGTAGTAATACACAGAAGTGGAGGGGAGAAGGAATTTCACCCTAAATATGCCTTGTATCCAAGATAAATTTCAGAAACATGCACCCGCTAAAAGCTTGGAACAGAAGAGAGCTGTCTTCCACATTTTCATTCAAATGGGTTTGAAAATCACACCAAATTGCAATGGGGCCAGTTCATCCATCACTCCTATTAGAACCACTTTACAATAAACAATTTCTTCTCTTTCCAGTGTTCAGAAGAAGTGGCTGAATCCCTGCCTAGGCAAAACAGACCAACCAAGCAGAAGAGGGAGAAATCAACAAGCTTGGGAAACCTCAACATTTGCAAATGTACAAAAAGATTCTTAGGAGGGAAAAAAAAACCTTAAGTGGGAGGAAGGCATAAACAGCTTAATGAAGACTGAATGTCCTTAGTTGCTCCAGAAGGATGGTTGACTGACTGTTAGGAGGAAATTTAAAATATGGCTGGGAAAGGAAGTAACATCATTATGGGGTATCTTAAAGAAGGGCATAGTTGGCTGGAACACTGAACAGGAGGAGTGCACACTGCAACATTTTGTTGCACACGAGTGTCAGGTGTTTGCCGAGTGTGCACCCCAAACACCCACATCATTTCACATGCTTTGGCTCGGGTATTCTTACAGCAGTCTTTGACAGCAAGTCAGTTCACATACGACATCTAGAAAAGGGAAAGACTAAATATGCACTGAATGAGGTTTCCCAGCTCACCATTCACTTTCTTAGGCTGCAATCCTATGCATGTTTGGACAGAGGAAAGCACTGGCTTATAAAACTGTTTTCTCTGCAAACACACACACAGCTGCACCATTAAGTGTGTACTCTGCAGCAGCTTTAGCATTGTACCAATGCAGTCTTACATGGCTTGGGACTGCAGTTCTTGATGGAACACCTCTCCCAGTTACAATCTACCCATTTATTATGATCAATATCTGAGGCATTCCTCTGAGTGCGAACTCTGAGGGAGGCACAGAGGGCATCAACAAGAGGGAGAGCCTTCTCAGTGGTGGCCCCCTGACTGTAGAATGATTTCCCAGCTGAGGCCTGCCTGGCATCAACTCTTTCCAACTGTTAAGGGTGGGCCCAGACAACCATCTCTGCTGATGCATTTAAATGTATCTAAGGTTGTTGAATGGCCAGTAGGGGAACTGATGTCTGATGTTTTTAGCAGTATTAAATGCCATTTTAGCTATTAACTTGTTTTAAGTTTTTAAGAACTGTTGTAAATTATACAGAGCTTCAGATCTTACGCAGTATATAGACGTTAGATACATAAATCATTTTAGTAAGTACCACTATACTCTGGGAAGGTGCTATTTCAAATTTTTAAACATGTACAGTATCTGATAAGCAGCTGGGATGGGCACACACACCAGTGAAACTCAATGGTACACTCTTTTTTTTTTTTGGAAGAAATCATGTCTTCCTTCTTGGAACATGTAAAGCTGCTCTTTGGTTGTAAATATGCCAAATGATTTTGTTAGCTTACTTGCACTCACAGGCTGTTCCTTGTTCCCTATGCCCATCATGCTTTGTGAGTTTTAAATCTGCAACTTCTTTACAATCCTGCCTTTTGTCCTGAATCCTGTGCCATTCTTTCATAAGTGAAGTTAACTGGTCCAGAATCCAGAGCTGTAGTAATATGTATAATTGCCCTGGGGAAATGAGGCGTGCTGTAGAAAACAATGATATTTGAATGTCTGTGAAAGAGGATCTTCCAGTGGTGGACTTTCTAGCAACAGCTTGAAGAAATGGGCCCTTAGCCAACCTAAACCATGGGCCCATGGACAAGATAAAGCTGCACACGTTCCTTTTCTCTATCCTGGCTTCCTTGGTGACATTTCCTGCACAATATTATATTTGTGTTTATGGGTTTTAGTCTCTGTTTTTATCTCAAGCCTAATCTCGAGGTGGTTATTGATATGGAAGAAATCAGGATTTCCCCCTGCACAATTAACAGCCAGCCCTTTTGCACCTTATTTCTAATTGTTGCCAACTGTCAAATGAGTTTGGTTTGTAATATGACTTTGAAAGATTAATAAAAACCTACCTCCTGTGGCAAACCTATTTCTGTTAGAATGTTGTCTTGCTGTACCTGGATATGTGCTAGCTGGAATATCAAAGTGGGGATAAAATGCAGGGGAAGCACTCTTTGGCAGTGCAAGAAGTCCCTTAGAAAGCTCAAGTCAAAGCCAGATAGCTTTGCTTCTCCAAGAAAACTTGCTGTTTTTTCCTAAGGCTAAATTAAATATTACAGTGGTAGCCATGCTTGTTTATTCAGGTGGCCGGTTAATGATTCATTTATACAAGCAGTACATGGGGGTCTAATTTAAAAGCAGCAGGGCAGGAGCCTAGTTTTTGGTCCCAGTTCAGTCTTGGTACTAACGTACAAAGCCCTAGACAGCTTGTGCCAAGTGGCCTCAAGGATTGTCTCCTTCCACATATACCTGCCCGGATCCTATGATTGTCTTAGGAGGCCTTTCTCTGGGTCACATGGGGTGATGAGTGAGGGCCTTTTCAGTGGGGGCATCCTGGCTGTGGAATCCCCACCCCCAGGCTGATCTGGTGCCTACATTGTAACATTTTTAGCACCAGGTGGAGACTCCCAGACATTTTAATCCTTTTAATCACTTTAAAAAAAGAGCAGTAATGCATTTAAACATCTTTGCACTGCTGCTTTCTTTTACTCTGTTTCAGTGTTTGGATCATTCTTTGTTTAACTGGAAGATTTATATTATGTTTTGTTCTGTTGGATTTTATGGCTTTAAATTTTATTTTGTGAACTGCCCAGAGAGCTTCAGCTATTGGGTGGTACAGAAATGTAATCAACAAATACATAAATAAAAATACACAGACATGCAAAGGTGAGCCCAGTGAAAGGAAGCGAGCTGCCCCCTGCCTTTTCCACATCAGGAATCCAGCCAACGTAAGTGTTCTAAAGTGGCAGAGTACCTGGACAGGTTAGCTGTCCTTACTTTGTACCTTTTTCTCATGTCAAAATTGGACTGTCCCACATCCCACATTATATGTGACCAGGATGGGTATCTGAACAAATAATGGATTGATATGTGAAACACAAATGCCATGGCATGTAAAAGTGCTTGGAGAGCTTTGGCTATTGGGTGGTGTAGAAATAAAATTAAATAATAATACGTTTGGACCAGAGCTGCAAACAAAGCAAGAAGAATTTGATTCTCAGACTCTACCCCTCTCTATGCCATACTGTTGCTTTTGCCTTCTGCTGGGGAACTGCTCACATGGGCTGCCCGGCATGTGGTCCATGCGGATAAGCTGGATCTGGCAACTATGGGCTGCTGCAAATACCCTCAGTGATGCATGGAACCATGTGTTTGAACCTAAATGCCAACATTTCCCAAGTTGATTGCATTGGTGAGGAATGTTTTGCATTGGAAATAGGGTCAAGGTTCCATTGGGGCAATGGAGAGAGAAGAAACTCTGGTGGTATCCTTATCTGCACAACTGCTGTCAGCTGAGTTTCCATCATGCTTCTTTTTGCTCCATTTGTTGAACTGCACTGGAGTCTCACAAGGCTCTGCCTTGCTCCTTGCATTACAGTCCATCGTACAATCTTTATTCTGTTTTAGCATTTTTGCTCCCAGGTATCATTGCTATGGAGATGTTTCTCAGACCCATTCATCATTTTCCACTTACCCTGTTGCAGCAATCTATATGCTGTCTTGGTGTCGATCCACATTGAGAGCTTGACTATCCTACAAATTGTTCAGGGCTCAAAGGCCAAGGTAGTTTTTCTTGGTTGCCAGCATCTGGTAGGAGAGGGAGGAGTTAGAGCTCTTTGTTGTTTCTATGGATAATAATCAATAAGACCCATTAGTGAGACAACTACATACATCACTAAACTTTGACCTGTGATCCCCAGAGCTGTCCCAAGGTGCCTATTCATACACTGGCGACATCCAGCCTGCACTACTGCAAACCCAATAGGAAAGTGATCACAAATTTACATTACAGAGCCTCTCCATCTGCAAACCCTTGTAATTCAAACAGTGTGCCTGACTTTCTTTTGTACGCCTGGGGATATGGAAGGTTCCATAGGATACCATAGAAGAATACATTAAGCCAGATCTAAAAGCAAGAAATAAACATGCAAAATTTGCATTCCTTAATCAGACTGAAGGATCCTAGTCCAATACTCTGTTTCTAACAATGATTTTCCAGGGTATTCTGTTTCTAACCTTTTTTTTTTTTGCCAGGGGCAGCAAACACATGGCCCTCAAAATATCCCTGGACTGTGACTTCTACCCATCCTGGCCAGCATTGCCACTAGTGAGGGAGGACTGGAAACACAACCCAGTGGCATCTGGGGAATGAAACATTCCCGACCTGTGGGCTGGACAGATGCCTGCAGAAGTATACATACATATATGATGGAGATAGCTTTCCTCTTGCTGGTTTTGAACATCTGGCACAGAAGTACACAGGTTTTGAACAGAGAGCTCTTGTAGCTAAGTCACTGAAATAGCAACGAACCTATCTAATCATTTCTTACACTGCAGTTCTACTCTCAGATATTTTTTTCTGATCCACATACTGTTTAACATCTACATGAATCTGCTGAGTGAGGTCATCTGGATATTTGGGGTTAAATCTAATCAGTATCCTGGTGATCTTGAGTGCACTGATGGAGGAGGCATGCGTATGCGTGTATGTGTGTGTGGATTCTTCCAATCAAAACTAGTGTGCACAGAAACCATGTAACAACTTCCTGGATCACAGCCTGAATGCACTGAATGAAACACAACAAGGGTGTATGGAGGAGGCCAGAGTACTTCCGGAAAACGCAGGTAATGGTACTCTATGCTCGCAACTACTCACAAACTCATGTGACATATCTCTGTTCAGAGACTGTGTTCTTGCTTCTGGCTATCACTGATTACTCCCAGTGTGTCTCCTTTTGCTTTCTGCAGGCTGCTCTTCCACAGGGACAGGATGCGCCGCACACCTTGTCCCACGCAGACACAGATGCAGGGCTACCTCATGAGCAGCTCAGCAGTGACCCCACTGTTCCTCCAGATGGTTGTTTCTATTTGTCCCAGGTCAGATTCCTTTTCCCTTTGGAAGTTCCACAACAGACAGGTAGGTAACAGGCATAGTTGCTCTTGGCATAGGGTATAATCTTTCACAGAGATGGAAGGGGCACAATCTGCTGGTGTATATTTGTCAACCACTTTGGGGATACTGGGGAAGTAGAGTGTGTGGGGGTGGGGTGGGGGGGGGAGAGCATGTTGGAGAGGGAGGGGAACATGACAGCCACAAAAGTTGGCTTGAAGTTGGAGAAAGAATAGCATCCACTCCCACCCCACTCTCTGCAATGGAACATCAGTTCTAAAATAGTATTTGGTTTGTCTGTCCCAATTTCCTTGAAAAGTGAGATGTCCCAGGGGCACAACACCTACCTAGCTTTGGAATCCTTTGGAAGGACATCTCTAGAGGATTGCAGTTTTTCTGTAATATTTGAACTTACATACAAATATACAAGATTAGAATTGGTGGAGGTGCAGCTTCAGTATTTGAGCAGCCAGATGCAGCCTAATACTTTGTCAGATCTCCAGAAAGACACAGCACCCCCGCCCCCCCAAAAAAACTTTCTAGGGCTTATTTTCTCCACTTGTCTCTGTATTTCACTCAGAATCTGCAGTCTGCTAAAAGCTTCTGTGGCTTTTGACTCGCACCTAGCTAATCCCCTCCCTCTATTTGGATGATTTATCCCCTCCCTCATAAAGATGATTCATTTCCGCCAACATCATCTAGACTTCCTGGGACATTTAGCTTTACCTTTCCGAATAGATAATCTTCATGAGCATTGGCGTAGCACTCCTGAGGAGGCTGCACCCTCCAGGGTTTTGCCTGCAGTGGAGCATTCAGTGTCATGGCACCCACACTCTGGAACACATGACCAGCTGTCATTAGACAAGTTCCCACAGCTCTGATGTTCAGATGTTTCCTTAAGACCTAGCTCTCCACACAGGCTTTCCCTGAAGTGTGACCCAGCCAGCCGTACTCCATAGCACTCTGTAAAGAGTGGTGCTTTACTAGGGATTAGCTTCTTGTTATGGTTATGTTTTATTGATGGAAATGACATGGTATGTTCACCACTTCCATAATTCTGCAGAAAATGAGTAAATAAAATAAATATAATAGGAGATGTGCCTGGCAACGTTGTCATTTTCTGTTAAAAAAGCATGCCGTGATTGTGGCCCCTGGAACCCACTGTTCTCCAATTCCACTCACACTCACAACAACAGATCTTAATGTTACCAGATACAGTGTAATGGACGGTGTGGGATGGTCTGGAGCTGAGGCCACCTGGGATCAGCTTGCCTACTGTGGGATCTTAGGCAAGTCACTGTCTTTCAACCTATTCTACTTTGCATGGTTCTTGTAAAGATAAAATGTGACCACTCAGTGTAAGCCTAAGCCACCCTTCCTGAATCTGGTGGCTTTCAGGGGCATTTGGATCACAACTCCCAGAGTTCCTATCCAGCAGGGTCATAGATTGGGAAATCTGGATGCTGCAGTCCAAACATGTCTGGAAGGCACATGGTTGGGGAAGGTGGGCCTGAGCATTTTTGGTGAAAAGGGTGGGAGGGGGCGAATAAATACCTCAGTATAGTTTTATAATTTTAAAATTATAATAAAATTCCTCTCCCCCTGCAAAAAAAAAGTTTAGTATTTGACTAAATCACTGTGATCCAGATAAAGCTAAGGCTTATAGGAAATCTCACAAAAACTCATGAAACAGCCGAGTTATCAATAACAAGCAGTGGTGTTTGAAGGAGTCAGTGTGGTGTAGTGGTTAGAAGGCTGCACTGGGGAAGTGGGGAGATCTGGATTCCCACTCAGCCAGGATTTCACTAGGTGATTTTGGGCCAGTCAAGACTCTCACCCTAACCTTCACAACAGAGTTGTTGTGAGGATAAAATGGAGAGGAGGAGAATCTTGTAAGCCACCTTGGGCATCATAGAAAAAGAAGAATGGTGGGATATAAATGTAATGTTGTATAACAAGCAGTGCTTTCTTATGTGTATTTACAAACTTCTACTTTGTTTGATGGGGCATGCTGTCAGGTACATGTGTATAGGACTGCAACCTCTTCAAGTACTTGAAAGGTTGTCACAAAGAGGAGGGCCAGGATCTCTTCTGGATCATCTCAGAGTGCAGAACATGTGATAATGGGCTCAGGTTACAGGAAGCCAGATTCTGGCCAAACATCAGAAAGCACTTCCTGACTGTTGGAGCAGCATGATGATGGAACCAATTACCAAGGGAGGATGTGGGCTCTCCCACACTAGAGGCATTCAAGATGCAACTGGATGGCCATCTGAGAAGGATGATTTAACTCGGAGTCCTGCACTGAGCAGGGGGTTGTACTTGATGGCCTTCCTGGCCCCTTCCAACTCTACTATTCTATGATAACTTTAAGTTCTATTGCTGCTAATAGCCTTACAACCTGATCCTACCCATGTTTAATCAAATCTTCTTGCATTTTATTTTATTTTATTTATTTCCTTTCTGGTAAGCATGGATAGGAGTGTGGCTTTAGGCTGCACTTGCTGCACATTTACATGACAGTGTATGCCATTGGGCACAGTGGGACTTACTTCTGAGTATATATTTATAAGATCACACTGTTGCAATTAAGTAGTACTGGATTGGGGCTTGTAATATAAAAGCAAATTATATAGATATCTTTATATTTCATAGCTGGTTACATCCTTTCTGTGCCATTGTTATAACTCACACTTTTCAGACATTGTTACTCCTGTTTTTTATCTGGGAAACTGAGGATAGGGTACACTAGCTTTTCAAGGACAGCCTGAGAGGCCAGGCTGTGAAGGAACTGGCAAGCCTGACATCTTGTCTTAACTTCCAGTTTTCACAGACTGGCTAGCTTAGCAGCTTGCACTTTTGCTTTCTCCTTCCCTGATAGGCAGGATCAGATTCTGGGGAATGATCACACTGAATTCTTAACTAGAAAGAAAAGTTCCTCAATGTAAAATTCGAGTACTCCAGATCTAGAAGCAGAATATTTTTTGTCCCCCCCTCAAATAAGTATTAGTAAAAAAAAAAAAAAAATTTCTATCCCACCCTTCCTTCAAGGAGCTTAAGGCAGTGTTCATAATTCTCCATATCCTTGCTACAGCCCTGAAAGTTAGACTGAGAGACTATGACTGGCTCAAAGTCTTGAGAGAGCTTCATAATTCCTTGGACCAACCCCAGTGCCCAACTTCAACAGCACTGGCTATCCAGGCTCAAGGAAAAGCTAGTTCCTACAAATACCGTCAAATTTAATTTAAACAAACATTTAGTAAGAATGCTCACTGGCCAAATCCCTCATTATCCAGTTAGAAAGACAGTCTTTCTAAGAATGCATACCAGTTTGAGGCAAATTTGGGGGCAGGGGGAATACATTAACCACATTTGGGCAAAGAGTCTCAGGTTAACATTTATGGTTGGCATCAGATTCTGGGCACAAATACTGGCATTGATTCCTTATATTTCATAGTTAAAATGGACTGTGCAGCAGCCCAGGTGCATGTAAGTAATCCTAGGATCGCAGTTCAGCTGTGTGCTGGTGAGAATCCAGACACAACACAGAAGCAATTACCTTTGTGTTTGCTTTAAGGGAAGCATGTTTTGAAGTCAAAGGGAAGCCCCCAGCCTCCTGCATTTTCCAGAGCCACAGACCTTAGACTTGGATTGTTTGTCATCTACTTAGCAAAAGCAAAAAAGCCACAGCAGCCATGGCTGTCAGAGGAAATGAGAAAACCAAGTCCATGCATGGAATTGCATGAGTTTGGAGGTAAAAGGGTAGTCTCAGTGCTTCCTATTCCCACTAGCTGCATGAGATACCTGAATAGCAAAACACACACAGATTATATGTCTGTTCACATGGCAACATTGCTACCTTTAAATGAATGGTAAAGCTGTCCAAATTTGACTTCCAGTTTGTTTGGAAGATCACTATAATATGGGGAAACCTCTCTCTTGATATAAACTATTGTATATCCAAAGAGAACTTGGATTCATTGCAAATAGTTCAACTCTTTAATGCAGATTAAGAACCTAACAAATATGCTTTTGCCAGTAAAAATCTGACCAGTAAAAAATATCACCTGAGCTCTCATTTTCTGGGACCAACACTCTTAGACATAGTATATGTCAATTATAGGGAGGGTGCCGTCTGTTTCTGTGTAATCTTACATTCCAAAATTTTCTTTGCCCCGGACATACAGAAGGCTTTGAACTGGGAACTGCATTCACTAATTCATTTAATTATTTTGATAGCCCACCTCATTGCAAGAGGTTCATTGTTGTAATTAACAATAGGTTAATTATAAAAACTTCAATTACATTGGTTACATTACTTAGCTATTTAAAATTAGTTTTAGTCTGCCTGTCCAGATTTCCATGTTCATGGTGTATCTATTGTCTCTGGATTAAGTCTCACTTTGTTCTATCATACATCCAAGCTTTTCCTATCCCACCATATCCCTGGCTACCAAAAGCAAGTATAAATAAAAAACTGTCACACTGTTTTGAGAAGGGTTCTGCAGCATCTTAAAGGCTTACTTTTTTCTGGAATAAACTGTTGACTATAGGCTGCCTCACCAGATGCATGGAATATTATAGAGTGTTTCAGATTTATAGATAGTATATGTGATGGTTCAGCGTGGCTGGAAAAAATGTAAACAGGTGGGAAATTGAATACAGAAAGGACTTGCTGGTAACGATCACATTATTAACAGTAGTTATCCACAGGCTATTTATTTATTTATTTATTGGATTTATATTCTGCTTTTTCCTTACAATGAACTAAAAGTGGCTTACATCATTCTCCTCCTACTGTTCTCAAGCTTATCCTCACAACAACCCTGTGATACCACAAACATCCAGACACTAGCTAACACATAGAGTGGGATAATAAGCTTTTATCCTGATTTAGCCCTCTGGCAATAGAATTAAACCTGTTGATTAATTTTGAACACAGCAGTTTCTTACTCTAATCTCCCTTGGACATTTCTTTGCTCTACTATGGCCACTTTAAGGCCAGTCGCACAGAGTATCCTGGGAGAGCATCTGATGCAGTGGACTATAGTTCAGAAAAATTTAAGGCAAAATAAACTGGTTAGTCTTTAACCTGCCACAATCATCTTGGTTGTTTTTGCTGCAATAGACTAACATGTCTATGCTCTGACAATATTTCAAAAGTAAGAGTTGACAGGCAGCCAGTAAGAATGCCATTTGGCATGCCCTTGTTTCCTTGACTTTGACAAATGCTAATCTTAAAGATACTGTTCTGTGTACAGGTTGTATCCTAGGGAGGATGGACAAACAACCCGGTGTCATTTGGAGGGTTGTAAGTCATCACCTGGAAGCAAAAGAGACAAAACTGAGGCTACTGTACTTTGGGCACAAGAAGGCAAGCCTCACTGGAGAAGACAAGCTGAAGGCAGAAGAGGAGGAAGACCAAACATGAGATGGATCGATTCAATAAGGGAAGTCACAGCCTTGAGTTTACAAGAGCTGAGCAGGGCTGTCAAGGGCAGGATATTTTGGAAGACATTCATTCATAGAGTCGTCATCAGTTGCAGATGATCTGATGGCACAATAAGTCATCACCAGTGTCTTAATTTCAGCAATGCAACAGTAGATGTTGAAATGGAGGATTTACTCCATGTATATAAAGCATAGTACACTGAGACCAACGCGCTGTTTTGTTTGTTTGTTAAAGCCATGAAAATATGTTAGATAATTTAAAAGGAAAAAAGTGAACAATGGTGCCTATATTAGAATCTCTACACCACTGACTTAGCACTTCCTATGTTAATCAATTATGCCATCGCAGCTTGACCCAGAAGAAATGCTGCCTGGTCAGAACTGATCATGCACAGTAGCCATCTAAACTGACATGATATGATAATACAAATTAGTCTGACTACTGCAGGAGGCTACAGCCCTGGCTATAGTATCAAGAACCATCCAGAACCAACACACTGGAATCTGCTAGTTTTTCTTCAGTCTGCTCATGCAGCTAGGTCAGCCTTCCCCAATGTGGTGCACTCTGAATGTGTTAGACTACAATCCTCCCAATGTCCCCATGGCCATATTGAAAGCTGGAGCCCAGTACATCCGCAGGCTGCCAGTTTGCGGAGAACTGAACTTGGAAGTTTGCTGACCAACAGATAAAGCAGGTCTTGCTCAATCCACATCACATTGCATGTCTCAGATCTGTGGTGGAGAGTATTTTCAGTACACAGAGGATTGTTCATATGTCCCTGGAGGGCCTCTTCTGGAGGGGATTTAATAAAAGTCATCTTGACATTTGGAAGGGGAAGCATATTTTTCAGTCACTGTGAGGATTAATGCACATGACTGCCTGCTTGCAGTGGCCATTTTCTCCCTCTGCTTGTGATGACTCCATTTCTGTGGTGAGTGACATCTCTGAATAAAAAAGCCTGTTAGTGGGTTTTTAAAAATTATTACTAATTTACAATGTAAAGCAGAAGGGGAGACCTGTGTGTTTGGTAAGGGAATGCAGACACTGCCAATTTGGTGTGTGAGTGTCTGGGAGAACACTTTCTTCTGGATGATGCAGCCCACTAAGATAACTTGCTGGTGAAACTACTCTTCCACTGGAGATGGGATAAATTTACTGGGTATATCACATTCCCTGTCTAAGTGCATAGGCAGAAAGGCAGCACATTAATTGCATTCTCTCTCCTTCAGTTGCCCAACTAGTACATTGGATAGTACATTTGCTCTTCTGTAAGGATTAATCAGGAATATATTTGTTACTTTATTTGTTAAATTGGTGCCTGTATTTTCACCAAGTGGTGTTCAAAGTATTTCCCACTTGAGTTGATGATAAAGTGAAGGTGTCGCTATGTTAGTCAATTGCAAAACCACCAGAGTTTTGTGGCACCTTATAAGCTAATCTTATTTTGGTACAAAGTTTTGTGGACTATAGTCCATTTCATCAGATGCATAGAATACTATGGACACTTCCACCTTTAGTTATATCTAGGTGGGAGGATTGTAAACAGTGAGATCACAGTGAGAAATTAAATTAAACAGATAATGACAGTGACTTCACATTATTAACAATGGCCATGTAGAGGACTGTTGCTGACTACACAAATATCCTGGCAGTAGGTAAACTAGTTACCATATATAGGAACTATTCACACAGAATACAAATGGTTACGGAGCAGTAATCTTTCTTATTCCGTGTCCTGTGTTCACACATGGTGAGGTAACTCCTCCCGAGTAGTCTCTGTATGCCTCCATCTTCCCTCCAAATGGTGGCACACTTCCCATCACTCCCTGCAGCTGGAAACCAATCCCAGTTTGCACTACTCCTGCCTGAATTGCCCACCTTTCCCCCATTGGCCACACGTTCCTCTGTGTGTGTTCTCAGCCAGATGCTACTTTTTTCCTGCTGCTTTGCAGAGCCCCTGTCTACTCATTAGAGTGGCATGGTGGCTCAATAGGCATAGCAGAGCAGTGACCATGTAGAAGGTCGATGCATGGCTGTCCCTGCAGGGAGCCCCCTGTCTTCCCTCCCAGTGTGTGCTTCCTGATACCTGGCTGCTGCACCACCCTCATGTCTTCTGACTGGCCAATTGCAGGGACAGCATCAGGAAGGCTAAAGCAGAAAATGAACTGAGAAAAGCAAGGAATGCTACGGACAACAAGAAAGCCTTGTTCAGAGACATCCAAAACAAAAGATGTTAGAAAGAGAAGGGTGTCCAGCTACTTAAAGTGGATGGCAGAGCGATAACTGAGGACAAGGAAAAGGCACAGGAGTTCAATTCCTACTTTGCTTCAGTCTTCTCCCACAAGAAAATCTACAGCTAAGAGGAAGTACAAGCTGAAAGTGAGAGATGGCACCCCAAGCTTGACAGACAAATGGTCAAGGAATACTTAGATGGAATAAACACTTTCAAATCTCCAGGGGCCGGTGAACTCCATCCCAGAGTCATAAAAGAGCTAGCAGAGAAACTCTGAGAACCACTGGCTATTATCTTTGATGTATCTTGGGAAACAGGAGAAGTGCCAGATGACTGGAGAAGGGGTAACATTGTCCCTATCTTCAAAAAGGGGGGAAATATGAACCTGGGAACTACAGACCAGTTAGTCCAAGGACATTCCTGACATCAATCCCTTAAAAAATTCTGGAGCAATTTATTAAAAAATCAGTCTGCAAGCATCTTGAAGAAAATGCACTGCTGAATACAAACTAACATGGATTTATCAAAAATATATCCTGTCAGACTAATCTAATCTAATTTTTTGACTGGGTAACCTCCCAAATGTGGACACAATCTACCTAGGCTTTAGCAAAGCTTTTGACATACTGCCATATGACATACATGATAAGTAAATTAACAAAAAGTAGACTAGATAGAGAAACTATTAGGTAGATTCAAAATTGGCTGTTAAATCAGATACAAAAGAGTACTCATCAATGGAACCTTCTCAAACTGGAGGAACTTAACTAGTGGGATGCCACAGGGTTCAGTCCTGGGCCCAGTGCTCTTGCAACATTTTAATTAATGATTTAGATGTGGAAGTTCAAAGAACAATAATAAAATTTGACGACAATACAAAACTGGGTGGAATAGCAAACACCCTAGAAGACAGATTGAAGAATCCAGGGCAATCTTGAGAAACTTGAGCACTGGGCTGAAAGCAACAGAATGAGAGTCAGTAAGGATAAGTGCCAAGCCTTCCACCTAGGAAAAAGAAACCAAATGTCTTGATACAAGATGGGGAATATGTGGCTCAACAGAACTGAAAAGAAAAAAGACCTTGGAGTAATTGCAGACAATAGGCTAGATATGAGCCAACAATGCAATGCAGTCGCCAAAAGGGCGAATGGTATTTTGGGATGCATTAACAGAAGTATTACTTCCAAATCATGAGAAGCAGTAGTTCCCCTTACCATCTCACCAGTCAGACTCCCTCTGGAATACTGTGTGCAGTTCTGGGCACCAAGATTTAAGAAAGATGCAGAAAAATTAGAAAGGGTTCAGAGGAGGGTAACAAAAATGATCCAGGGTTTGGAAACACTGCCCTGTGAGGAGAGACTGAGAGACCTGGGCATGTTTAGTCATAAGAAGATTGAGGGGGGACATGATATCCCTCTATAAGTACTGCGAAGGCTGTCACAAAGAGAAAGGTCAAGATCTCTTCTCACTGATACTAGAGTGTAGGACACAGGATAATCAAGTTGAGACAACGCAGGCTAAATATCAGAAAAAGCTTCCTCACTGTCAGAGCAATACAACAGTGGAACCAGTTGCCTAGAGGGGGCTCTCCCACACTAGAGGCATTCAGAAAGACACTGGACAGCTATCTGAGTGGGATGCTGTAACTTGGTGTCCTGCAACAGCAGGGGGTTGGACCTGATGGCCTTCATGCCTCTTCCAACTGTACGATTCTATGATTCTACAGCTGCCTAGCCAGATCGCCAAGATGCTCATCTTGCACACCTGGTGCGGCCTCATGCATGGCATGCCGTTCCATTTTGTGCTAGATTGTGCTGTCTCACACATGTGTGTGTGAGGCTGTGCCAGGCTGAAAAGATGGGCATCTTGGTGATCCCGCCAGGTGGTGAGTAGGCAGGCCATCCAACTGGGCATCGGAGGGCACATGCTAGGAGGGAGGACAGAGAACATGGGGCAGCTAATTATCACCCTGTCCACCAGCAACTCAGCCATTGTATGCAAGCAGAACAGTGGCAAGTAGAGGCTGGACCAATTGCAGCTTCATTTGCAGTAAGCTTTAAACTTTGCTGGCTGAAATGGCAAAATCACGTACAAACATTGTAATGCTGAAATGCAGAAGCCTTAAAACAAACTGGAGGTTCTCTGCGATTATTCAGGGTAACCCAATGTAACACATTTCACCACGCTTCCAATTTTCACCTATAATGACAAGCCATTCCTGCCATGGCCTGGCATTATGTGTGAATACAGACATAGTGTGATAAAACACCTTTATCCCTCTTTAAACCTGTTGATGAATTCTAACTCAACAGGGTCTCTCTGTCTCTCTCTAATCTGCCCCTGACATTTCTTTGGTCCACAATTTAAGGACAGTGGTAGAAAATTACTTGGTGTTAAATAAGCATGCAATCCTTGAACAATTATCATCTTTATATACAGTGGTACCTCAACCCACGAATGCCTCAGTTCATGACCAAATTGTGTCATGAACAGAAATTTCAGAAAATTTTTGCCTGAGGTCGCAAACTCTGCATTGGGTGACGATCGTGATTGCTGCCATCTCCCCCCCGCCCACGAGCATGACCACAATCACTCCTGTGCAGGGAAAACATTTGCAATTGTGGGTGTGAGGGGGAGATGGCCATGATTGCAGTCATGCAGGGAAGATGGACGCAATTGCAGTCATGCTTGGGGGGGGGGGGGAATGGCCACAATCATGCTTGGGGGGAGAGATGGCCACAATCTTTGTTCTTCTTTGTTACTTTGTTGTTCTTTGTCACTTTGTTTCAAATTTCTGTGATTAAAAAGAAATGGTTACAGAATGGACTAACCGTATTTACATTGAACTTTATGGGGAAATTTGACTTCCCCATGATTGGCTCATGACCAATTTGGGTCATGACCAGAGTCGTGGAACGGATTAAGTTCATGAGCCAAGGTACCACTGTAGTTACCTGGTACCATATTCATGATCACTAATGAAAAATACACTTTGCATCCACAAACATTGTTAGTACATTACATTTCTATATCACCCATAGTGGAAGCTCTCTGGGTAGTTCACAACTTTTAAGTTACCTATCCAGATTTCAACCGGGCCTGACCCTTCTTAACTTCCATGTAGCACCAGGCACTTAGGACTATATGGTAACTATGTTGTTGTTGTTGTTAGTCGCGAAGTCGTGTCTGACCCATCGCAACCCCATGGACAACATTCCTATACATGGAAGCAGATGTGATCCCCTTGCTTGACGTTCGAACACTAATATTTTGGGGCATCCAACATGTCTCCCTGTTCTCAGTAACAAGGTTTTCTGACCAGTTTCTCCTGAATAGGATTTGTAATTTTAAATGTCACCACACACAATCTTCACTGAAGCGGTTCATGCTGGTGTGTAAAACTGCAGTTCTGTTCTGCTCAGGATATGGGAGATCTGCAAGCAAGCTTTGCAGGCAGGCAGAGAGAAAAGTGACACCCATAAGCAGGGTGGCCATGTATAATAGAGCTCTGAAAGGGTAGAAATCAGAGCTTGCCGCACTTGCCAGGAGTGTGGCAAGAAACTGAATTATTTCACATGCGGTCATTATTTCACGTGTGTGGTGCAATTCTTAGTATGTTTACCTAGAACTGCATCCCACTGTATTCAATGGGGCTTACTCTTGGACTGTGTTTACTACTGCAGCTCAAGTAACCTTGAGTATGCAGCCTCCTGAGGCAGTGACAGGGCAAATGTTGACACTGCTCAATTCTCTTGATAACCGACTGGACGCACACAGGCTGCTCCTGTCTGCGGGCGGGGGCACGAGGCAAAATGGCAGCTGACTGAGGTGTCACACGCTGCCCTTGCTAGGGTGGCCTTTGTGTTCCCCCTTCTCCCTCAGTGTTCGAGCGGGGCTGAAGGGGTGGGCCATTCCCTACCACAGTATGCGTGACGTTATCTTTTGCCTGCGTCCTGTCGCCCGCTTGGTGTTGAGGGTGGGCGACTCGGACCGTCCCCGTGCGCGGATCAAGCGGTTGACACGCTGTTCCACGGGAGGCATCAACGCGGGGCCACCTACCCAGGAGGGACAAGCGGGTGACAGGTTGATGCACATTCTCCAGCTCACGCGAGTGGGTGAACAACTTAGGCGGCACGTCATGTTCCTCCGCGCGCCTCCTCCGCGTGACTAACACACTTCGTCCTGCTTTTGTGTTCTCACACATACACGTGGGGCGCGGGAGTGAGCGAGGTGCATCTCTCCGCCGCCCGCCCTGGCGTAGGTGACTGTCGGAGAAGGGCCACGCTCCCCGCTCGGCGCGCGGAAGCAGCGGGCGAGTAAACTGAAGCGGGGTCACATGCTGGCCTTGTGGGTGGCCAGGCGCCGCCCAACGACGGCGACGGCGACACGCTTCTCTCGGCCCTTCCACAGAGCCTGAGAGAGCCTCATCCCCAGCGCCTGCTCGGGTGCCCTCCTCGTCGGGGGAGCCATTCTTGCGCCTCACGCGCGCACACTCACACACAGAGCGGTCCCCGGGTGACGGGGCTGAGTGTGTGCGTGTGTGGGGGTGCACGTTCCCCTTTCCTCGCCCCAGCGGAGCCCAAGGCCGGGCTGCCCGGATTGGCCGGGGAGGGCCGCGAGCTCCGCCCGCTGTAGCCGTGCTTGCCTGGCTGGGAGGGAGAAAGGGAAGGAGGGGAGAGGAGCGGGGCTGCGCTCCCTGCGCTGCCTAGTCTGGAGCGGGAGCCTGGCAGCGGCAGGAGCGGCGGCGGCGGCGGCGGCTGAGGAGCAGCCGGAGCCTGCTGGTCTGAGGAGGAGTAAGCCCTGTAGCCCTCCGCTCCTTGTGCGCAAGGCAAGGGGGGGCTCCCCGCCTCGACCGATCCATGACCATGGGCGACAAGAAGAGCCCGACCAGGTAAGGAGGTTGACGGACGGCAAGAAGGGAAGGAAGTAGTGGCGTTTCGTGGAGCAAGCGAGAACGAGAGCGAGCTCTTCCTAAGATGGAGGGGAGTGTGGAGAGGGGGAACAGAAAGGAGTGTGCGCGGGTGCCAGCCAGAGCACCCACCCTCCACCCCGCTTTATGCTCTGGGGAGGCGTTGCGTGTGGGGACTAGGCCCCGGGGGGGGGGTGGTAGTTGTAGTGGCGGTAGAAGAGGGGGCGTTTAAGATGGAGGAAGTAGGTAAGGAGAGCTTGTTTGTCTCCTTGCCTCCCAGCCAGGTATAGAAAACTCCTTGTTTTCAATTGTGCTGGGAGGAAGAACTGTAGTGTCGAGGGAGAGAAAACCTAGAGCTCCTTGTGTGGTAGGATGCAAGGGGTGGGATCGGCGGCTCTATTTTGTGCCCAGGGTGGCTCTTAAGATGGAGGGAGTGTATAAAAGCAAAAAGGAAGGCGAAGTGTTTGTGTTTCTCTGGTGCCAGGGCTAATCTGGTGTTAGAACAGCTATGGCGGCTCCTCTCTCTCTCTCTCTCTCTCTCTCTCTCTCTCTCTCTCTCTCTCTCTCTC
>JAIXND010000674.1:43331757-43351812 GCA_023646645.1 Varanus salvator macromaculatus | reverse complement strand
CTCTCTCTCTCTCTCTCTCTCTCTCTCTCTCTCTCTCTCTCTCTCTCGCACACACACACACACGCTCACTCTCTCACTCACTCAGTCCTCGTCTTCTCACACTGACTTCTTCCAGACAAAGGGAGATTTAACAAGGTAAAGGAGACAGACAGACAGATGGAGAGAGCGCATGGAGGGACACGCCTACAATCCTTTAAAGTACAATCAAGCAACCCCCCCACACACACACTCACACCAAAAAAGAGGGAGGATAACCAACCCTCTTAGATACCTTCCATCATCCTCTTTTCGCTACCCTTCCAGATTCAGTGTGTAGTCGTTGTTCTATGAAAATCGATCGTCTTGGGATTTAAGATTAAGAGGAAGCATTCCTCTTTCCTCTCTTAACGAAGGATGGTGATGGGGAAGGTTGGGCAGGATATTTGTGTCGTGAAAAGCTAAAACAAAGTGAATCTTAGCTATATAGATGCTTTGCTTCCTCCTTCCAAAATGTGATTACTTTTAGCAGAAAAGGGCAGGCAAAGCAGTGTATAGCATGAAAAAATCTGCCTTTATGATCTTGTTTTTAATACATATTTTATTTCTCTTCTTACCTCTCCCCCCCTGCACTTTTCAAGGCCAAAAAGGCAAGCCAAACCCGCAGCCGATGAAGGTTTTTGGGATTGTAGTGTCTGCACCTTTAGGAACAGTGCTGAAGCCTTTAAATGCAGCATATGTGATGTCAGGAAAGGCACCTCTACAAGGTACACTGGCATATTAAAATAAATATATTTCCCTTCTTCCATTAATTGTAATACTGCTGACTTGTTGATTTACTGTAGTGTTAGATGCAAGAAATAAGTTGCAAGAAATTGAAAGAATGTTTGAATTTGTGCGTTGTGTTATGACCATTCCAATAAACATTAAAAGCAAATGTTTTTCAGGTATATTATACTTGATGCTTCTTGGGCATCTCAATTCATTTGGATAAGATTGGAAGTTGCATACTTTTCTGTGACGATATGGTATAGTTTTTCTTAAGCTTGGGAGTACTTTCTTTTTGTTGTTGTTGTTCTAAAGGTTGATAGTGTAAAGAGAGAACCACAATATAAAACAGCTTCAAAAATCTTGTTTTCTTGTATTTTAAGAATTCTTATTTTATGTAAAATGAGAGAGCTCTGTAGAAAACCAGTGCCTCCAGAAGAATGAGTAGACATACAAGTTATATTCAGGAGTTCTCCCAGTATGACAACCTAATGTATGTGCTCATCTCTCAGAAAATATGAAGCAATATGGATATTCAAGGACAAGAGATGTTATGCTTATTTTTGATTAACATGCAGATGACTGCTGGAAATTCTTTCAAAATGTTGAGACTGCCATGGATAGGTTAGTTATTTCTTTCAAAGTAGTTAGGTTGGCACATTATTTTAACTATGAATTAGATGTTTTTATTTTGTTTTTCTCCACAGTACTTTTGGAATATTATAAGCAATGTTTTAAGTTTGTGTAGTTTTATGTTGCTGAAATACTGAGATGTTTCTGTGAATAGAGTTGCTTGTGTGAAGACTGCAGAATGACAGACTGGTTATGTGACTGAGAATTGTTGAGAATGTATTAATTTAATATGTTGGTCAAGGCAGAGTGAGAGCAGTACACACACACACACACACACTTTCAAAGAAGAAAATCTGAATAGATCTCTGAAACTTTCTGACATGAGCACCTTTGTTAGTTTTCATATGATATTAGTTCCATACATAACTCTTATATCTGTGCAAGTCTGTCTAGCCTCTGTGTGGTCTTAACTGTGTGATTCAATGTGTATCATGCACTTAGTAGCAGCACTAAATCCACCTGTAGCTCTTGCTTACAAACCTGTTGAATTTTTGTGGGGATTGTGCATACTTTTGGAGATGTACTTATAGGATCAGGATTTTTGTAGATGCTGCTTAACAGAGATGGACAACTGAGTGCTTGTGAACTGGTTTTATGCCCTGTGTCAATTTTAAGTCTTCCTGTCAAATTTTAATTTAAGTATAATAAAACATTTGTCCCCAGAAACTCCTGCATGTTTGGGTTGTAAGAAATAGACTCCAAATTTCAATAGTACATTTCAATATTGAATGCAACATATATTGTGTATGTAATCCGACATATTATAATGCCTGAGCTATGTACCTGGAAGGCTTTTTCTATTAGATTGGAAAAAGTTTACTGGAGAGATGTGCTTATGAGCAACTGAGATTGTGAGGCAAAGCATGCTTCACAGAACCATATTAGAAATGGGAGAACAGGCTTCCCAAAAGAGAGAAAAGTTAGGCATGTCCTGTGTATAACTAGTTTAGGATCTCTGCTTGTTAGAATCTGATTTTCTGTTAAGGGAAAAATGCATAATATTCCTGAAGGATTGAAAGAAGGAAAATATAGGAACCTAACCCCATTTAATTTTATATTTATTAAAAAGTGACTTATTAAAATTGGAAATGTTCAATTGGGCATAGTTACAACTTTTGCAAGTGATAGAACTAAAACAGTAGTAATTTTTTCATCATGATTTGGTTGCAACATATTGGGCTGTCCTCCCAGCCCAGTACTTGCCTATATGAATATAGCTTAACCATAAATATATAAATAAAATAAACTGTGCAGTTTATTAATGCTTTAATAGAAGATGTATCTTACTGGTTTAAGTGCTTATCAATAATATTTAACATTTAACAGTAAAGGTGCATATTATATATCATATGTAAACTGAAACTGAATGTTCTAAACAACTGAAATAGCAGCAACTGAACTGTGTGAACTTTATGTTGAGGACTTGCTCATGACTTGGCTCTGAAACTCACTGTATATGATATGTTGATGTCTGGGGGAAGATTTTGATTTTTTTCATAGACAGTATATGAAAATTGCTGATTATTACTTGGAGTATTTACATCTGATAATGCAAACTATTTGTGCGTTTCTGTTACAGAAAATGTGTCTTACTAATATCTGTAGGAACCTCTAACTAAAGGGGTAGGTAAAAGGTAGATTGGAATCTACAGATAGATCTCTGGGTGATCTGCAATAGATTGACAAGTATTCCTTACTCTTAGAT
Source organism: Varanus salvator macromaculatus (assembly GCA_023646645.1). Classification (NCBI taxonomy): domain Eukaryota; kingdom Metazoa; phylum Chordata; class Lepidosauria; order Squamata; family Varanidae; genus Varanus; species Varanus salvator. The sequence continues at coordinate 43,348,730 of JAIXND010000674.1, read as the reverse complement.
GGTTTAATGTTAATGACAACAAAAAGCCTTATTCCCCTCCTTAATTAGGGTCTAGAAATCCAGAAAACTTATAGAAAGAACTGGGGTGAGGTAGTAAATGTTCCTTTGGGAAAGGATTTGTATACAAATGCTGATTTTGGTAATGAAGACAAATTCCTGTGCTTAGGTGCATCTTGATTCACAATTCTGTAGCTGCTTTACTGAGCCACTATTTGGTACTTGGTTCTAGTCAGTGAATTTTGGGGCTCTGGTGAAAAACTAAGTAGATTATGCAATCTTAAAGTATGTTCCACCCCGCTACTCCACCTTAGTCTTCAAGAATATCAGTAGCAAGGTTGCAATTTTGTGGTGATACTTCTGAGGTGAAGTTAAGAATTCCCAAGAACAAAAACTGACAAAGTTGGTTGTCTGCTCAGAGAAAATACCTTGGCCTTATTTTCAGGTATCCTGTTTTATCCCCACATTATCCACACGGAAGGGTCTCCAGGTCCTTTGTGTAACATGATGGTGGGGAAATGAGATTTTCCTTTTGAAATAGAGGCAGGGAAATGTGTTTCTCCCATCCAAGTAGCATGGACCTAAAGCTGGATCCACACAGTCTTGAATACTCAAACAGCACAAGGTGGAGAAGTCTTCTCTGCAGTTGCCCCCCAATTGTGGAATTCGCTCCCCAGAGAGGTTCGCCTGGCACCCTCACTTTATTCTTTTCAGAGCCAGGCCAAAACCTTTTTATTTTCCCAATGTTTTAAGACCTGACTGTTTTAATTGGGGTTTTATTATCAGCTAAATGTTAGGACACTATGTTTTGTATTTATTTATTTATTTATTTACTTACTTACTTACTTACTTACTTACTTACATTTTGTTTTGTTAAACCATCCCAAGACTTCAGTAATAGGACGGTCTACAAAAGTTTTAAAGAAAGAAAGAGTGTGTGGGTGTGTAATATAAAACAGGTGCTTAGCTTCAATTTGTTCAGGACATCCATATATTCTGTAAGCACATTGTGAGTAATAAAATCATTATTTATCATGCACTTTGCTCTATGGTACTCTTTAACACAAATCATAAGAAATTGTGGGTGGGAGGGTAGCAATGGTACTAGTGGTCAGCTCTCTATTGGCTTGTTAGTTTCTAATCATAGAAGTATAGAAGATGGTGTTGTGCACTTGTTAGTGGGTTTTGGATTATGCTAGGAGGGTTACTATGGAATGGGAAGCAAGATTGACTGCAATTAATTAACTCTTGAGATATTTGTGTGCTTTGGGGAAGAGGAGTGTGTTTACAACTGAAAGTGTAAGCTTTAGTTTGTTTTCTTACTCAAGAAATTCTCCTGAAGCTTCTAGATAAGCTTAACATAAAATAATGATTTATAATTATGACATGGCAAGAGGAATATAATTCAAATGAAACAGCTTGTGGATAAAGGTCACAGAGTATATGGGTGGCTGTACGACTTTCATCTTTCTAAATATAGGATTGTGCCCAAAGTGTAGCACCTTCCGTCCATGACCTCAAAAGTCTTCACAACTAATTCTGTGCAGATTACAGCTGTCCATCCCACCATTTACACTACTGTTCTTTGATCAGAAAAGTAAGAGAGGAGAGAGAAGAAAAAGAGAAATCTGCCAGAGATGGAAGAAGATTTGGGTAGAATAGAGGGCTGAAAAGTAGTAGAGATAATGTGTTGCTTAGCATTTTACATTTCCATCTTGTTTTCAGGAGTATTAAAGCTTGCAAGGTCTGCAAAAATATTTGAAATTTCTAAGAGCTACATAAGTGTTTGAGGAGCCAGTCCTTCACAGAACTAAAGTAATATGAATTTTGAAGCTTCCAACATCAGTTTTTAGGGCTCCTTAGAACTTTTAGGAAGCTGTTTAATACTGAATTGTTAAGTTACGGAACAAGTTCTTTATGAAGCTTTTAAAAGCAACATTAATGGTGAGGCTTACATGTAATCATATAGTTCTAATAATAATTTGCATTGTTTAAAGAGAAGTTAGGTATTCTGTACAATCTGTTTTATTTAGTTTTGCTTTTTCATTCAGTGTGTTACCCATTTGGAAAAGTTAGATTGCAATCCTGTACTGACTTACCAAGGAATTAGCCCCACTGAACTCAGTGGACTTAATTCTAAGTAGATATATATTTGAGTTCACTGCTAGTCATTAAAACATTTGCTACTATCTGTTCATTGACCAATCAATTTTATGTTTGTTTTGGGTTATACTTAATTTTTTTTGAAATTATATTTTGGAAAATATTCTTGCATGTGAATCCAGCTTGATGGTGCTTTTTTGACACCATCAGTGTGAAACTGAATAAGACTCTTAAGGTCATAATTAGTTTAATATTACTGTAAGTGTTCTTGAGTACTCCTTGACTCAGAGCTGTCACTGGAGTTCCAGGTGGCGGCGGTGGCAAGGAGTGCTTTCCTACAACTCCAACTGATCCATCAGCTGCATTCTTACCTGGATGAGCACTCCCTACCAAGTGATGCATGCTCTGGTAACTTCCCGCTTGGATTAATTCAGCGCACTCTATGTGGAGCTGCCCTTGAAAACAGTCTGGATACTTCAACTGGTACAGAATAATGCTGCCAGGCTGCCGATGGGGACCGGCTGTTACTCTCACATAACGCCAGTACTTTACCAGCTCCACTGGCTTCCAGTTGAAGTCTGGGCCCAATTCAGGGTGCTGGATTTGACCTATAAAGCCCTAAATGGCTTGGGACCAGGATACCTGAAGGAACGTCTCCTTCCTTATATGCCCTCATGCCCCTTAAGATTTGTGGGAGAAGCCCTGCTCCGGGAACCCTCTCTTAGAGAGGTAAAAAGGTCATCAACTCAGAGTAGGGTGTTCTCTGCCGTGGTGCCCATACTCTGGAATGCACTTCCCAGAGAGGTATGCCTGGCGCCAACTTTATACTCTTTACAGAGCCAGGCCAAAACCTTTTTATTTAAATGCAATTTTAAAATTAACATTTTTAAACCTTAGTCGCTCCTTTGTTTGTGATTTATTGTTTTATTCGGTTTCAATGTATTTATTAGAAATTGGTGTTTTAACTGTTCTTTTAAATATTGTAAGCTCTCCTGAGATTTTGGTATAATAGGACAGCATACAAAAGTTTTTAATAAATAATAAATAAACTCTGTGAGTATTTTCTTTTTTGAGGAGCAAGCTGTGTGCAGCAGCAGGATATATGTTTGTTAGTTCCAGGTCTGCTCCAATTGGTTAACAAGGGTGAATACCCTGTTTCCTTTTTAAAAACAAAATATGGGGTGGGAAGGGGGATCCTACAGATAGGTTTGCAGTGAGGGCGAGGAAGGTTCAGCTCTCATGCCCGTGTGCCCTGCCACTCTAAAAATCAGAGCCTGTTTCCCCTTACATAACTATAAAGAGTATGAGGCTTTCACCGAACTCCCCCCTAAAATGCAGCAGGGAGTTCGGGAGATGCAGAATACATATTAACTTTCTTGGTATTTACTCTAACTTTTTATATTTTTCTTCTGTTTTTTTACCAGAAGAAACACATTTTTCCTGCTATCGTTTTGTCTATTCACATGTAGCTATGTAGAACTGGAATGAATGTTTGTGTTAGCTACTTAAAGGTAAAGGTTTCCCTATGAAATTAAAGACCAGTCATATCTGATTCTTGGTGGGTGGTGCTCATCTCTGTTTCCTAGCCAAGGGAGCCAGCGTTTGTCTGCAGTTTCTGTGGTCATGTGGCCAGCATGACTAAACGCCAAGGTGCATGGAATGCTGTTACCTTCCCTCCGAAGTGGTACCTGTTTATCTACTTGCATTTATATGCTTTTGAACTGCAAGGTTGGTAGGAGCTGGGACAAAGCACGGGAGCTCACCCCATTATGCAGGTTCGAACTGTCGACCTTTCGATCGACCAGCTCAGCAGCTCAGCAGCTTAAACCACTGCCCTTAGCAGAAGTTTATTTTATCCTGGCTAAACTAATTAGTTTATATATGGCCTGAATGCCACGACCTGAGCATGTATGATGGCCAGGTTTGCACAACATGACACCCCGTGATGGGTTGCACACTTGTTTGTTTCAGAGTAGCTTATTGTGATATCCATATCTGGCACTGTGGCTTACGTTGTAAACTATGCATTGGCACTTATTCGTGGTGGCTTGTTTTCAAAGTGGCTTGTCATATTGAGCGAACCCAGCAGAATGGTTTGTACATGGCACATTTGAATGGACTGCATGGATATCTGGCAGAAGCAGTGAAAAACATGACATCTCCTCATGGAACCCCTCTGCATGCCCTCCTTTAGTTTATTTATCTTGTAATAGCTATGCTTTTAGTGCCCCATAGCCAAAGCTCTCTGGCCAGTTTGCAGCAATGTATAAAACAAAACAAACAATACAAATCCCATAAAAACAAAACAATATTAAAATGAATGTAAAATAGGTTTAACAATACAGTAAAAAGACCCTGCAAAGGAAAAGACTCACCTGACTAATCCTATAAGGCCTCCAGTAGTTAAGATCTTTAAAGTTGTCCACATAAAGGACTTTCTTGACCTGGTGCCAAAAAGATGGCACGTTTGGTACCAAGAGGACTGCAGCAAGGAGGTTGTTTCAAAGATGGAAGGTAAGTATGTGTGGCTACAATTTGGAACCATGGTAATTAGGGAAGGGAGATTTAAGCTTCCCCATTCCTGTTTATGGGCTCAAATACATCCCAGAAGTGGAATGTATTTCCCCCTTTCCAAATTGCCATGATCCATTTGGGGCCACACATGCTTACTGAGAGGTTAGTAATGCAAACGTGTATGATTATGTTAGGAGGAGGAACACTGCTCTTCTGTGGCTGTAAGGAGAAGCCACAAAGTCTTTTACAAAGTTTAAGAATCCCCCTTCCTCCCAGCCTTCTCATGAAGTAAGGTATAGTAGTGTAAGTCTGCTTCTTCCACTCTGAAGATATGTTAAGTATATGTCAATGCAGGTGCTTTGCAAGGCAAGAATGGGAGGATGGGAAAAGAATCATAGACCACTGGGTTTCAACCTTTCCACAGCTGGGGATCAGCGAAAACAGGAAAACCACCTCGGGGACCGCTGAGGCAGAAACAAAAAGCACCATACACATAATACAGTAATCTCTGTATTAGTTTCCAAACACAATACCAAAAAAAGGAAAATTCTCTAAAACAACCAGCAACCAAGCAACAAAAAATGCCAGCGGAAGAACAAAACACCAAAATTGGCACAGCATGGCGCCCAGCTGGCTCCCACTGAGCTGTCTCTTCCCTGAGCTCCCTGGCTCCCCCTGGTGGCACTGGTGTACACCCCATGAATGCAATGGCAACTGAGGAAGAGGTGGTGGAGCACAGTGAGCCAGATGCACCCTCCCATGGACTGGCAGGAAAGCTCTTGCTAGTCCACAGCCCGTTGGGTGAAAATCACTGATAAAGACAAGACTCTTGGGGTACATGCTGGACAAAAGGGTGAAGGGGGAACAAACCATGGTGAGTGCCTGATCATCTGATGCAGCAGAGTGGTTTAATGAGAGATTAACCATCCCACTATGACTTGTTTTTGCCGTGCTGCTTATCCTCATATGTGAACTAGCCCAAATATAATCTATAAGAATATAGTCTTGTTTTGGCACAGTACTATTCAGTCCGACAGAGGACTCATAGTTTAAATTTCAGTAGTTGGAATAGGTCTAACAAAAATAAGAGAAGAGGAATGGGTAGAATTCAAGGCCTAACAGTGTGTAACTGAATTTTGGCACAGTTGGCTATTTACTGTGTTTAAAACACAGTGCTGAGGGTACCCAAAGTGCCAGTCATGTTTTAGATTTTATTGTATAAATGGACTTAAATATGTTTGGAAATATTCATAAGTGTAACAGAAAATCAAGGAATTATTTCTCACATGGAAAAACAGTTAATTTGAACCTATGGATCTTTGCAGCAACAAATCTTAAGTAGGCAAGAATCTAGCCTTTAATTTCATTCCCTGCAAGACCAAGCAATTAAACCAGAAGAAAAACAAAATGTTTTCTTCTGTGGAAGAAATACATGTCAGAATAAATTCCACAATTAAATTTGGGTAAAAAGAGCACCCCTCTTTGTTGTTGTTGTTGTGGTTGTTGTTGTTTTGTCATTGATTTGTTATGTACTGTCAGATTGTCTCCAGCTTAGGGAGACTCTATGAATAAATGCCCTCCAAAATACCTTCTCCTACACAACCCTGCTCAGCTCTTGTAAATTCAAGGCTGTGGCTTCTTTTGTGGATGCAATCCATCCCATACTTGGTTGCCTTCACCACCACCTCCTCCTCCTCCTGCCGCCTGCTTTAGGTTTCCCTAGCATGATCATCTTCTCCAGAGAGTTTTGCCTTCTTATGTTATGCCCAAAGTATGACAGCTTCAGTTTTGTCATTTTTGCTTCCAGGGAAAGTTGTGCTTTGGTTTGATATAGGACTCATTTGTTCATCTATTGCTCAGGCTAGGTTTGTTTGTTTGTTTTGCAAAACTCTTTCTGCACCGTGTTTTGAATGCATGAGTTTTCTTCCTGTCAACTTTCTTCACTGTCCAGCATCCCTCTCTACTTCTAGAATGTCTGTGTTCAGAAACGTAGACTGCTTCTTGGTGCACCTCAGGGCTGTTTCTAACATTTTACTTAGGTTTTGGAGGTTTGGCAGGATTGGAAGAACCTAATCCTGAAACCAGTTTGATAACATACAGAACAGTTGCATTGCTGTGCGTAAATTGCAATATTTATGTATTCAGACCTATGCAGTCTATTTGGAACATTATGAAGAGATGTAGATTGGATATTTCTTTTCAAATAGCATTGGAAACAACTCCAAACTCTCTCCAAACTGTGCCATCTGGTGAGAAAAATTGCAGTTTTCTTCCCCATTGTCCTCTGTGCATGGTCTGAAATGTATATCAAATAGAATTAAGAATTTCAAAGTTCAACTGTTTTTAATGCTACTTTAAGCAATGAACAAGCTCACCTATTTGCCTGAGGCTAGACCCATCTTTTTTTTAAAAAAATCTGTGTATCTGTTAAGCAGAGATTACTTCAACTTTTCTTCTGTATATCTCTACTGCCTTATGGTAAACAGCTTGCACCTAACCTTTCATAAATCATAACCTTTCTTGTGTGTGTCTACTCTTCACTGATCTGAATGGTTCTAATAGACTAACAGAAAACTATAAATTTAACATATAAACACTTAGGTCTTTCACTGGGATCTTTTAAAAGAAGTAGAAGCCACATATGTGACTTCAAACAGAATAGTTCTGTGCTATATAGTTTGATTAGAAAACTCAATTGCTATATGTGGAGCTCCTGTGTGATGTGCTTTTGTCCCTAGTCTAGTATCTCTTCTAGAGTGCAAGCTTAAAAACAGAAACCCAGTGACCTACTTTTTGAGCTTTCAAATGGTTCTGTAGGTCAGTGGGGCTCTGTTGCAAAATGTAGGTCATTTGGAAAGGTGTATGTTTCTTCCATAACAAGTAGCTTTTGACCTATAGTACAATTTGCACAGGTTATGTAGGCAGCTCCAAGGTTTTCTCCCCTTAGAAGGTATAGTTTATTTGCCAGCTCCTTGTGTTCTGCTCTGATGTACAAAAATGATGCAAGTATCACTTTATTTTTAAGGGGATGCATGTTCTGACCAAAAAAAGAAGACCCTTGTATGGTTGTATTTTCTGAATGGTAAATGGAAACATCAGCTATGTATTTGTTATGCAGTATCCTAAAGCAAATTTCCAGTATGTAAGGGAAAAACATTTTCTGAGGCTCTGGATTTTATAACATTTGCAGAAATCCTTTAGTGCTTGTTACATTTATAAATCATCTAAGCGAACAAACTTGATTTATACATAAAAGTTTAATAAATGCTCAAAGATCCCAATAAAATATTACTGTATTTTTAAAAATATCAACACAAAACATCAGAGCCAGATTCACTTCACTGGAAAGGACACTCTGGATGTGAGATACCAGAAAGGCTTTCTCCCTGAAACTGATGCATTTAACTTCTGAAGACAGCCATCTGCATCCTAGTGTACAGATAGGCACAATCTTATACATATCTGCTCAGAAGTAAATTATGATTAGTTCAGAATTTAGCTTTACAGGAAATTTGGTGTATGATTCTGGCCAGCCATTCGAAGTACTATCAATCATATACACATTTTTAGTTTACCATATTTTTTGCTCTATAAGACTCACTTTTTTCCCCCTCAAAAGTAAGGGGAAATGTCTGTGTGTCTTATAGAGCGAATATGTGTGTGCAGTAAGTCTGTCAGATGTGCAGCCCATGGGGAAGTGATGGGGAACGTGCCTGTGATAATGTGCCCATTTGATTCAGAATATTTTTTTTCTTGTTTTCCTCCTCTAAAAACTAGGTGCGTCTTATGGTCAGGCGTGTCTTATAGAGCGAAAAATACGGTAGTTTAGTTTCCTTAACAATGGCTATACATTTTTCCCTAATTAATGATATCCATATGTTGATAAGCTTACTTTTCATTAGAAGCATTACAACTTCACTATTCTTTGTAGTGACTTGACATAAAAGATGTGTGATCTTATTCATATTATTTGCTTGGTTGCTTGGAGCTTTCCTCCATTGTGAATCTGGCAGTATCCTTCTAATCAGCTCAGGAAACCCAAGACAGGCAAGTACGGATTAGTCATCACTGAGATGAAACCTTGTTGAACAGAAACACAGAAAAAGAGCAAGTCAGAAGGGGTCTCCCAGGCCATCTAGTCTGACCCCAGGCTGCAGGCGGCTCTGCTTATGTAACCCCCAACACTTTCCTATTAGTCTATTAATGTATGTTTCCAGTGATATAAGCATCTTGTGTTCTTGGGTTTAGCATTTGTTTCATATATTCCTGGACAATATTTGAAAAACCTGTGAAGTTTGCCACTTAGTCTCTGACTGTAAGAGACTCCAAGGATTGAACTAGAAGTCTTGCCCATTGCAAGCAGTTGTGGGCTTCAGTACTCCATTCTAGCATTTCTTTGAAGGGGCTTTAGTGTAGGGAGATCTGTATTTTGCATGGCTTTGCTACCAGAACAGATAACTGACACTTGCTGGATATAAATTTAAAGGCATTTTAGAGTTTGTTATCTATATAATGTGTCAACTTGGCTGTTCCATGATTGAATCAGTTAGATTTAATGCCTTCTTACTGCTACTATATCTTGTCTACCTTTTGGTTGTAAGTTTGCTCATCTGGGCCTACTTCCAGTTCCATGACTCAGTTCATTCCTAATTTCTAATAGATTCTTTGACTATTGTTCTATGTTCTTCTTGATGATGCTTGTTCCATATTAAAGTCATTCCATGGCTATTGACTTTAGTTACCACATAATTGTCTTATCTCTTGCCATTGGAAGAGGGCTCTTGATAAATGGGTCACATTTAGTTTTCCTCTCCAAGTGTTTTGATGTAATTCAGTTCTCAGAATTTTATAGACAAACATGTAATGGGCTTTATTTATGTTTAATGTCAAGGTTTCACTAAGATTTGTTGTCCCCTTTTTCTTTAAAAAAACATACCTGAGGTGGAAAAAATATATTAAATTACTGTTAGCCTCACTTAATGAATCCATAGCAGTTTTGACAACTAGATGCTTCTGATTTTTTTCTAAGCTGATATAGCTCTTATTCTCCTTTACAATTTGGTGTTGCTTTTAAAATATATGCTTGCACTCTCTTTTTCATCTACCCCAGTATTTAAGAATTTGTGTGAAATTGTTTGGAGTAAGCAGAGTTTTTGGATGAGAAGAATTTGCTTACTTCATGTAATTAATTAATTAATTAATCTATATATAATATAAAAACAAATTTTTGAAGTGATAGTAGTTGCAGTACTATTTTTAGATTTGAAATAATTTTAGAACACCTCATTAGGCTTTACAATAAGGCCTGCTATATGCAAACTGTTATATATACTAGTGGTTTAAATATGCTGCTCCTACCATCTGAAAGAAAATTCTTACTCTTTCAGTGTAGGATCACACCTTGGACTTGCCAGTAGGAGAATAAAGAATGTGCAGTGTAATCTGTGTGTACCCTGGAGTAATTTCTATGGTCAGTGGGACTTGTCTGAATATAAGCATGTGTAGGATTTACAGATTAGGCAGGAATTGGATCATGTAAAATGCAGCTTTGTTTTTTAGAAATACCAAGGGACCAACTTCCTTTCTCAGTTATTTACACACTGCCATTACCTGCCTAATTAAGCTATATCGTTAGAGAGTAACATAATGCTGCATGGACTATATAGTTTGTGTTGCTCCTATATGGTATGGTTTACCATTTTAGAAAATGCATATGTCCAAGAGCTAAGAATTTTTATGTAGCCTGGATGTGTATAACTTGTGCACATGGATTTCTAAGGCATGCTTTCTGTTTATGCTTATTTTGGTTCTAGTTTTGCTCATTTTTGCTTCTTTGAGTCATTTATATTATTGATCCAGCTGTATTGCATAACTTTTAATTCTGAAAGTGTTTGCTCTTCCCAACTCTCTCCCTGAGATTTCAACAGAAGAGGCAATGCATTGATAAAAGTTGGCCATGTGTTGGAGTAAGTCAGCCAGTAAAGTCATTTATCTCCTGGGGTAGTGAGAGTACATCATTAGCAGAAGGAAAGAGGGCTTTTCTCTATAAGGTTAATAACTCTCCTGTCCTGGCTGTTACTGCAAAGCCATTGTAACACTTTTGGAGGTGGGAGAAAAACAAGTAAATCTAGTATTGTATTTATTATTTTGAATGAATTATTGAATTGGACTTCAGCAAATCTTGTAAAAGTTGTTGCATTATTCCATATATAGGATGAAAGGAAATAAAAACAGTGCAGTAATTGAAAATGCTGCTGTGTAGAAGGTAACCTATGTACAGCTCCTTGTTCATTCAGTGACATTCTAAACAAAATACTATTTGTTGAAATCTTGAAGGTTAATTTAAAAGCCTTTCAGGGTGGATAAAAATTATTTTACAAAAATATAAAAGATTTTTAAACTGAAAATCAGATTCTTTTGATCTAAGTTGGATTTTTTAAATAAAATGCTTTTTGAGGAAAAATCTATCTAAAGGTAGTTTACTATTTAAGATACATTATAGTCCAGAGGTTATTCATCATAGGTTTAGTCTTTAATTATGTAGCATAAGGTTCTATATTCATGCAATGTTTATTTATTTTTTATTTTTTTTTGGTAAATAAATACCATTAATCCATTCACAATGTCACGCTCTTCCAGAGGTTTCTGTAAGATCTTTGGGCTATTTTTCTGTCTAGAAGATATTATCATAGATGCTTGGTTTTATAGTCCTCAAAACTGTGAATTTGTAACTGTGTTCCCTGTGAATCTGCAGGGACGCCTCTTCTTCACAGCAAAAATGTTAGAAACATACAGAGATGAGAAAAGGACCTTAATCTCATTGTTCGTTTGGAAATCTATGTACACAGAATCAACCCCTTACCTCTTAAGTGCTAAGTTTCAAAAATTCAATGAATAGAAGAAGATTGTTGGGAGTGGAATAGATCTACACAAGAAGCTAAGTATGAGGAGAGAGGGGCAAGCAGTAAAAATGACAGTGAAATCTTTTGAGCAGAATACTCCATAACTCTCTGGATCTTTTTGTGTATAGTCTGAGGTATATTATTCTTCCCCTGGAAGGGAAAACCTGTAATGGCAGCAGGCTATAAAAGAGACCCAATTTGGGAATATTTTAATGATGTTCCTCTACTTACAGGTAAGGCAGGCAGGAGTGCAAAACCTTTTAAATCTAGTCTTACTGACTAGTGATTTCAGTCATGATTTAAATTGATTTGATTTAAATCAAATCCACCTTGGGCTCTTCCTTTTCAGAATCCAGCTTGAATGTCAGGCATTTCTTATTCCATATATAGTAAAAATATGTGTTGCATCATGTTGTGATTTACTTTCCTTCCATGGGGAATCAATGCCATGGTTCTGTAGTTGCTGCACTCCTTCACATATCCTTTCTTGGGGATTGGAATGTGTATTGAATGTTTCTCAGTCTGAGGGCCATTGTTTTGTTTTCCATATCTCTCGGCATATTTTTGTTAGGATTTAGACCATTTCATTGGAATGCTTTTATTGGTACTCTTATTTACTCCAGGTGCTATAATACTTCCAAGGGCTTTCAGAGCCGCTTTCACTTTACTTTCTAATATTGCAAACTCTTCCTTATAGAATTATTCTTTGAAAGAGTCTGTTGTCATTTCATTTGTATAATTCTGTATATTGCTTACCCCTTTTTCTTTATTCTATCCTGATCAGATAGTATATTCTCTCATTTGTCTTTCAGCATTTCTAATCTAGGTATGAATTTCCCTTTGATTTCCTGGATCTTCTGGAAGAGATTGCTTGTTTCCCTCTTGTCATATGCTCTCTTTCCTGCCCTCTACTCTTCTCTGTGCAGGCTAATAGTTCTTTTTGTGTCTATGTTAAGGTTACTGAAAAGTTGCATTTAGGATTCCGACCCTGTTTTTGCCACCTTTTCCAGTTGCTCCGTGCCTGTCCTTACAGTTATGTTTCTTTCATCATCTGTTAGGCATTTTCCTGCTTACCTATGGGAATTGCTTTTTTTGCATTCATCCCTCCTAATCTGGCTACCATTCTCTTGACCCTGCGCTGTACTGATTCTAACCTAGTTCTGTCTCTCCTATAATGTGGAGCCCAGAACTGGATGCAGTACTGCAGTGTGGGCACACCAGAGTCATGTAGAATGGTATCAGCACTTTCCTAGATCTGGAAGCCAGACTTCTGGCTGGGTGGTATTTGTCTTCTTAATGTAACCTTCACACTGTTGGCTCATGTTTAGCCTTCTGCTGACAAGTACCTGACATCCCTTTCACAAGTGCTGCTCTCCAGTCCCTTGTCCCTCTTCCTGTACCACCTGTTCCTGTGTCCCAAGTGCAAGATGTTGCATTTGTCTATATTGAATGCCATCCTGTTGTCCCCTGTCCACTTCCACAGCCTGCCCAGATCCTTCTGGATATGGATCACCTGCTCCTCAGTTGTAGCCACTGCCCCCCACTTTGGTATCATCCATGAATTTAGTTAGTAGACTGGTTATCTGCTCCTTCATGTCATTGATAAAAAGGTCAAACAGAATCAGTCCCACAACTGAGCTCTGGAGAACTCTGCTTGTCACCGGTTGCCATCTTGATGATTCCCCACTGATAGTCACCCTCTGCTTGTGCTCCATCAACCATGCCCTAATCCAGGGGGCCTCAAACTTTTTGAATAGGGGGCCAGTTGAAAGGTGCCAGCGATGGACGTGGGCCACCAAGGTGGTGTGGGCGGGGGGCGCAGGCCAGGTGGGCGTGCATGCATGCACAGAGATGGCACCTCGGGGCCGACTTGCTCACAAGGAGATAGTTTTGGACTCGCTAGGAGAAAAGGATCTCCCGGCAAGGTGCTGGCTTGCTCGTAAGGAGATCATTTTCTCCAACCAAGTCCAAAACGATCTCCTTGCGAGCAAGCCAGCACCTTGCCCCACGCACAGTGCCTGCACGTGTACGCATGTCAAGCTGTGGTGGGCCAGATAAATGGGCATGGCAGGCCAGATCCAGCCCACGGGTCTTAGTTTGAGGACCCATGCCCTAATCCATTGGACAGTGCATCAATCCATCCCAAAGCTCAACAGTTTCTTGACCAGGATATCATGTGACACTTTGTCAAAGGCCTTGCTGAGATCCAGGTAAACCACATCTATTACATCCCCTCTTGTCAAACCACCTTGAGACCTTATCAGAGAATTCTGCAAGGTTCTTTTGGCAGGATCTGTTTTTATGGAATCTGTGTTTCGTGGCTGCCAGGCTCCCATCCCTGTCTAGGGTTTCTAGAGCTTCCCTGTTATGATCCTTTCCATCGTCTTTCCCAGAATGGACATAAGGCTAACCGACCTGTAATTCCACATATCCCCTCTGCTACCCTTTCTTGAAGATTGGATCCACTTATGCTACCCTCCAATTCATTTTCCACAAAACCTCAAAAATGAAGGTCTACAGATAGGAGAGCACAGTTGCCAATTCCAGAATTACCTTAAGGTGTAGCCCATCAGGGCTCAGTGCCTTTGTAACATCCAGGGCCCTGAGGAGCTCCTCAACTTCTAATGAGGTGACTCCAGTCTGTGCCCCCACAACCTCAACCTCATCTTATTCCCCAGTCTTCTTTGGGGAGAACACAGAAGCAAAACAATCATTTAACATCTGTGCCTGTTCCCTTAAATCAGTTACCAGATTTCCTCCCTCCCTCTTAAGTGGCCCCACCACCTGTCTCCCCCTTCCTCTTCCTATGTACATGAAGATAGAAGCACTTTTTGTTGCTCTTGACATGCTTCTCAAGTCTCAGGTCATAATCAGCCTTAGCCTTGCAAAGAACCCTTTTGTATTGTGCCGCCTCTTCCTGGTAAACCCTTTTGTCTACTTACTACAGTGTCCATTTCCTGTGAAGGTTCCTCTCCCTCCTAATCTCTCTTACCACCTCTCCTCACATCCACAGTGGTGCCCTCTGATGACTTCCCTTTTTAGAGCCACCCACCCCTCCTGAACTCTCTTTCCTTCCAGTACCCTCTCCCAGGAACCTTCCCTTAGCCTGGCCTTCAGTTGACTGTCCCAACCACAGTACTTGTCCTACTGTTCATCCCTGCTCCCCTGAGCTCAGATCATAGAATTGTTATTGTTACTACATTTTTATACTGCCCATAGCCAAAGCTCTCTGGGCAGTTTACAGTAATAATCATCATAGAATCATACACTCAAGTCATCCATCCCAATTCTGACCAGGCCTGACCCTGCTTAGCTTCCAAGATTAGGCAGGATCAGGCACTTCCCAGTTTCAAAGTCCAAGAATTGCCAGACAATTGGCAATTTGAAAGCTAGTTTGATGGTTAACAGTGCTGGACTGGGTCTCAGAAGATTTGGGTTCAAGTCCCCATTCATTCATAAAGTTCACTGAGGTAACTTTGGCTCAGTCACTGACTCTCAGCTTAATCCATTCAAGCTATTCTGAGAACTACTTTGTACAAGTTTTTTAAATGGAGCGGTCACTCACATCCAAAGCTTCCCTAATCTGCACATCATCCACCAGATCCTCCCTGTTGGTCAGAACCAAGTCTAGGATGCCTCCCTCCCCCTGTTGCCTCTCAGATTCTCTGAGTGACCCTCCATAGCTTCTAGGAAGCAAAGGGACCTAGCCACTGCCGCAGAGTGTATTTCCCAGGTAATATCAGGAAAGTTAGGACTGTGTCCCTCCCTCACCCTTCCAGTCTGGTCTATTAGAGCATTGTTCAGGGGTCTCAAGTTGAACCTGGTGGGTGATAACATATCTCCACTATCAGATCCTTGGCCACCTTCGGATCTGTCAGTTTTACCCACACTGCCTCTACCTGATCCCCTTCTACCCTGCTCCCTTTTTCATTGTACACTATCTCTTCCTTAACATATAGCGCTACCCTCTCTGTACTTCCTACAAGGAGCTTACCTTTCTATGTTGACATTCCAATCCTACTTTACATCCCACCATGTTTCTGTAATTCCCACCAGCCTCTGCCATTCATACCCACCTATTTCCAGGAGAATCCCAGCCTCCTCCTACTTGTTTCCCATGCTCCTACCATTGGTATGCATACATCACAGCTCTTTCCCATGACACCCATTCCCTGGCTTCCTGACCTCCCTGGCACATCAGGAATCCTCTGTGCAATACTCTGCCAGCCCCTGCACTCCCTGCATCACCCTGCCCCTGAGACCCTGATCCTTTTTAAGCCTCAGAAACCACTGGTCCTGCCCTCTCCACTCCCTCCCCCCACCAATCCTCTGCCAGAGTTCCTACCTTGCCTTCTCAAGTTCCCTGGTCACTCTGTCCACACTCCCCCAGCCTCTGTTCTCTGCTGCTGCTGAGATTGAAAAAAGGATTTCCTTTACGAAAGTTGGAATTCCTAAAAACCCTTGGTGAAATAGTTCCCAATTATGTAAGCCAGCGGGAATGTGCAGATTTCTGCTTAGTTTAATAAATCATAAGAGTCTATCTGTAGATTATTAGCAATTCTACAATTTTAATTGGAAGCCTCCATTTATTACATGATTTTTAGCTTTTGAGCTGACATGAATATGATAAGCAACAACTGCAGATCAAAAGGTTTAGTCCAAGTAAAATTAGGAGAGATTTAGTAGAATTGACCCCTATAGTTATGCTTTGTAAGATCAAGAAGAAATAATTGGCATTGGATGCAGTTAATGTGTTTTATAGTATTTTAATGCCCCTATTCATGAATGGAATTGGATGATGGTTTGTACAAATGAAATAGTTTTTACTAGATTACTGTATCATTAAAACTGAAATCCTATACATGGTGACTAGCAGAACCAGTATTCTTAAAAGGAGAATCAAGTTGTCTTGTAGTTTTACTTTAATTAATCAAGATGGAAACAGTTAGAGCTAAGGCTTCAGGCAGTTGAAGTAATAGCTTACTTAATTTCTTTTTACATATTTAGCAGGTTTAACTGGAATTTTATTTGCCTAATTTCTTTATTTATATCCTGCCTTTCTACCAAAAATGATGCTCATGGTAGGTGGCAATGATAAAACAGGTTAAGGACAAAATTTGAATTAAAATGTATAACAAGAGAATCATAAAAAGGCAACAAACCAATGAAATTCCCTTCAGCAATAGACTACATGTCCGAGACTTACCAGAATAAAAATGTGTTTTTCCTTATGGTAGAAGGACAACAAAATTAGATCTAGCCTATTCTCCCTCAGCACAGAATTTGAGAGCAGCCACCAAGAAGGCCCTCTCTAGCATCACCAGTCAGGTGCTCTTCTGACTATAGTGGAACTGAAAGGTGGGGGCGGGGAGAGGGAGAGGGAGAGGGAGAGGGAGAGGGAGGGGGAGAGGGAGAGAGAGAGAGAGAGAGAGAGAGAGAGAGAGAGAGAGAGAGAGA
>JAIXND010000674.1:43229742-43331747 GCA_023646645.1 Varanus salvator macromaculatus | reverse complement strand
GAGAGAGAGAGAGAGAGAGAGAGAGAGAGAGAGAGAGAGAGAGAGAAAGTTGAGGGTAGGCTCATATTGGTGAACATGGTCTTTCAACTACCCTAGTTCCTGGCCATAAGGAACTTTATAGGGCATTAACTAAACTTTGAATTGTTCCTAATAATGGACCAGTAGGCAACATTTATATAGAGGAGTCACATGATCTTTTTAAGTGGCCTTGTTAGTGCAGCCAAAGCATTCTGAACCAACTGAAGTTTTTGAACGCTTTCAAAAGTAGCCCCCATATGTAGAGTATATTATACTAATCCAAAAGGGATGCAGCTAAGGCATACATGACTGTAGTTAGTTCAGACATCTCTAGTGATGGGCAGAGTTGGCACATTAGTATCACCTATGGAAACACAGTCCTGCCCACAGCAAAAAATTAAGCATTCAATCCTGTATCCAGGGCTATAACCCCATCAAATAAAAGTTGAATAACTTTGTTCTTCCTTGTTCTTCTTTTCAAGTAATCAGGAGTATCTTTGTCTCATTTGGATAAAGCTTCAATTTGTTTATCTTTTCCAGTCTATTAGAAATATCAGACACCAGTCTAGAACTAGAAGAGCTTCCTTAGATTTACAAGGAAAGGAAAGGTAGGATGGGTTGTCATTATATTGATGGCAAGATTCCCCAAACTCAGAACAATATTTTCTTGTAGTTTCATGTATATGAAATATCATGAGGGGACACAGTATATCCTTGAGTCAGATGGTCATGATAATAAGCAGGAATCCCCCAGCACCACCTTCAGAAAAGCTTTTCTAAGAAGGATCAGGGGCACTGTAAAGCAGCGTCTCCCACTTTCATCCCAGACAGAGAACTTGGTGACTAAACACACCCTTGGTATCCTCCTAAGTCGTGTCAGACCCTTCATGACCCCATTGACAACATTCCACCAGGCTCTCCTGTCCTCCACCATCCCTTGGAGTCCACCCAAGCCCACACCAGCCACCCCAATGACTCCCATCTAGCCACCTCAATCTTTGCCGTCGCCTTCTCCTTTTGCCTTCAGTCATTCCCAGCATCAGGAACTTCTGCACTGAGTCCTTCCTTCTCATTAGGTGGCCAAAGTACTTGAGTTTCATCTTCAATATCTGACTTTCTAAAGAATAGTCAGGGTTGATTTCCTTTAAGATTGTCTGATTTGATTTCTTTGCAGTCCAGGGGACTCTCAGGAGTCTTCTGCAGCACCACAATTCAAAGGCATCAATTCTTCAGCATTACAAGGGTACTGTGGTTGATTTTATCAAAAGCTGTTGGGTAGTCTGGCAAAACCAGCAGAGACATTATCTAATCCAGTTCCCAGTGTAAGTTTTGCTATCAGGGCAACCACAGGAGGCTCTCCCTAATAGCTAGTCCTGAAGCCAGATTGAAATGGATCAAAATAATCAGATTCTTGGTGATGAGGAATCACCACATGCTCTAGTACCTTGCCCAAGAATGGAATATTGGAGCTTGGCCAAAAATTATGATATCATGAGGTTCAGAGAAGGTTTTTGAGTACTGGCTGTAAGCAATATGGAATCATACCTTGCCATAAAGCAGCTGCTCTTACCCTTCCCCTGGTGCTTTTATAAGAAAGCAAGGTCAAGGATCCTGCCCATATCCCTGGGCTATACAAACTGAAAAGTATCCATTAGCAGAGGCCAAAGTTTCATCCACTGGATGTGTATCAGCTCTGGCATCCAAATCTGCACAGATATAATTGATTTTATCTGCAAAGTGTTAGACCTGTTAGTTGCAGTAAGCTATTGAGCAATCCACACTTTCTTCTGCTGGGTCAGAATTTAATATTCCTTTGACACTCCAAAAATATCATGTGGATGACATTGTGCTGACTCAAGGATGGCAGAAAAGAATAATTCTTCAACTTTATTGCCATGAATTAGGCTCTCTAGTTTGTGTATGGTCAGATACAATACAGATTTTCAGCCACTGTCACCATCTCTTTCACTTTATTGCTTTCATTTTGTTGGAAAAGCAGGGAACACATTTGGCTTCACTCACTATAGTAAGATGCTAGAGTGATCATGTCAACTTCACAGGCATTTTTTTCATTTCCCACCTAACTAGAACATTGGCTAATTTTGGAAGGCTTTCAGCATGATCCTGTATATATCTATTCATAAGTAACCTGTATTGACTTTAAAGAGACTTACTCCTAGGTAGGTATATATGTTTTCAGCCTTAATTACACAGAACACTAAAAGGTTTAAATAAAGTTGATGGAACTGCATACAAATATTTGAATATTCTATTTCTTTTAACCTATGAGTTATTTCTTGCATTATGTTAATTCTTAGTTTAATTCCAAAGATAACATTTGCTGTTTTTAGTCTGCAGAAGTGTATAAACTTAAAAGCCTACCAAATTCCTTTCTCCCAATATTTGTGGACATATAATAAATTGACTTCATATGATGCTTTTTCCTTGAATAATTTCAAGGTCCTGAATATAATCTAAACAATATGATTTATGTATTGAATTGATAGATATTTCTTTAACATGATTTGCAGTTCAGTAAAGTACAAAAGGGTATGTATGCGGTGGCACAGCGGGTTAAACTGCTGGGCTGTTGATCAGAAAGTTGGCACTTCAATTCCGCATGACGGGGTGGGTGCCCACCACTTTGTCCCAGCTCGTGCCAATCTAGCAATTCAAAAGCATACAAATGTGAGGAGATAAATAGATACCACTTTGGTGGGAAAGGTAACAGCATTCTGTGTGCATCTGCATTTAGTCATGCCAGCTACATGACCACAGAACCATCTTCAGAGAATGCTGGCTCTTTAGCTTACAGAGATGAGCATTGGCCCCAGAGTCGGACACGACTCGCACACTTGTGTGGGAAAATCTTTACCTTTTTTACCTAATGTACAAAAAGTCTTCATAAAGAGGACAAGATTATCATTTTGGGGAATGCTGATGGAAAGGTAATATTTTTAGCAAGTACAGAAAACACAGAAGAAGCCCAGACGTAGACAATAGTAATTTATTTCTGAGTATTTTTACTTGGTAAACCCTCTGATGAAACAATCCAAAAAGAAATAAAAGATAGTGCCAGAAGATGAGACTCCCAAGTCAGGAAGCACTCTACCAGATACTAGGAAAGAACATAGGGGAAATACAAATACAGGTGGGCATGTACAGAGGTAAAAGCAAAGTCCAGTGCTGCAGAACACATGCAATAGGAACATGAGAAGAATGATTCAAAGGAAACTGGAAAGCAACTGGAAAGAAATGGAACAGTTAAACATTGCAGTACTTGATGTTAAGACAGTAAACTGTTTAACTCTGGAAATGACGTTCAGAAGAAGCCAAGTAGCTGGAATACTGAGGCAAAATGTAGCATATGGAGTAATGAGCTATACTGAAAAGTCTAACCAAATCATATCTATCAGAGTTCTTGAAAGACTGAACAGCACAGCCATCATTCAAGTCTATGTTCTACCACAAGATGCTGAAGAAGAGCACATTTTTTAAAAAAAATTGTAGGCATTCTATTTCACACCCAGACATAATGATCAGGAATACAATAGTTTGGATGGTCTTGGCCTTGTTCCCCAATGAAACATTTTTGATGTTCTCTTCTAATTTGTTTGTTTGTTTGTTTGTTTGTTTATTATTACAGCATTTTCCTTCTGCGGAAGTGCTCAGGACGGCTTACATAATTAAAAATTATGAAATACAATAGTAAAACTACAATTACTAAAATATCTAAAATCGATCATTATGAACTAAACTAAAAAATAGAAAAATAGAAAGTGCAATTGAAACAAAAAGAAACAAAAAATCTTAAAGTGTCTAAAACCCATTAATTGTTAAAATGATGGTTAAATAAAAAGGTCTTTACCTGGCGCCAGAAAGAGTATAACATTGGCGCCAGGCGGACCTCTCTGGGGCGCACATTCCATAGTCTGGGCGCCACTACGGAGAAGGCTATCCTCCTGGTAGATACCCTCCATACTTCCTTCAAGGAGGGTTCCCGGAGCAAAGCCTCCCCTGCTGATCTTAAGGGGCGTGAGGGCATATAGGGAAGCAGGCAATCCTTCAGGTATTCTGGACCTAAGCCTTTTAGGGTTTTATAGGTTAATACCATCACCTTGAATTGGGCCCGGACTTCAATTGGGAGCCAGTGTAGCTGCTAGAGGACCAGCGTTATATGAGAATAACAACTGGCCCCCGACAGCAACCTGGTAGCTCTATTTTGTACCAGTTGAAGTATCCGGATCATTTTCAAGGGCAGCCCCACGTAGAGCACGTAACAATAATCCAGCTGGGAAGTTACCAGGGCATATATCACAGTTGCTAGACAGTGCTCATTTTTTATTATTTATTTATTAAAACATTTCTATGCCGCCCCATCGCAACAAAGCCTCGGGGCAGCTCACAACAATAAAATTATACAAATACATTTAAAAAACCTTCCCACCCTCATCCAGGTAATGACGCAGCTGGTGGACCAGCCAAAGCTGGAGGAAGGTGCTCCTTGCCACCACCGTCACCTGGATTTCTAGGTACAACTCTGGGTCAAGGAGCACTCCCAAGTTGCAGACCCTGTCCTTTAGAGGGAGTGCTTCTCTGTCCAAGACAGGGCCAAAATCACTTACCTGGAAACCTGAGCCTCCTGCCAAAAGGACCTCCATCTTATCTGGATTGAGTCTCAGTTTATTGGTCCTCATCCAGCCCATTCCCTTGGCCAGACACTGATTCAGGATGGCCACTGCCTCACCTGAATTAGATGTAAATGAGAGGTAGAGCCGGGTGTCATCAGCATGCGGTTTCATGTAGATGTTGAAGAGCATGGAGGACAAAACAAAACAAAATGCGGAACTTCATAGCAAAGCTGCCCGCAGAGCTGTAGTCCCCCAGCACTACCTTCTGGCCAGATAGGAGTGAAACCACTGCCAAGCAGTGCCTCCAACTTGTAACCTGGCCAGCCTATCCAGAAGGCTACCATGGTCGATGGTATCGAAAGCTGCTGAGAGGTCCAGGAGAACCAACAGGGACGCACTCCCCCATCCCTCTCCCTGCACAGGTCTTTGTTCAGGGCGACCGAGGCTTTACTGCTGCCCTTCTAAGCCTCAGTTTTCTTTGAATTTCTTGGCTATAATCTCCATCTGAATTCATGATTGATCCAGGGTATGCAAAATGTTTCACAATCTCTTGGCTATAATCTCCATCTGAATTCATGATTGATCCAGGGTAGGCAAAATGTTTCACAATTTCAATTTCTTCATTGCTGATATGAAAGTTCTGTCATTCTTCTGTAGTCCTGCTCTTGCACTATTTCACGTTCATCAGAAGTCACCTTGATTCATTGCTCTTTCTGCCAGTATTAATGGTATCCATTACATATCTCAAATTATTGATGCATCTTTCAACAATTTTTGGTAATTCCTTTGATGCTAATCCAACCTTCTGTATGACATGGTCCACATACAGATTGAACAGATTCTTCTCTTGACACTTTGCCTATGGAAAACAATTCCGTTTCTCCATATTTGTCATAACTGTAGCTTCTTGTCCATGATACAGGTTACGCATCAGGACAATCTAGAGCTGAGGAACACCCATTTCTTTCAGGAGCATCCATATAGCTTCTTGTCATCCTCACAGTCAAAGACTTTGCTGTTATCGGCATAAGCTGTCCCGAGATGCTGAGGCATGAGGGGACGGCATAGAAAAGTTTTTAATAAATAAATAAATAAAATATCTATAAAGCATAGATCAGCATTCCTCAATCTGGTGACCTTCAGAGGCAATTGGACTGAAAATCTAGCTCCATATAGCATAGTACTCTTTGTTGCAGCAGCTGGAACATCACTTTCCTTGCAAAGGAGATTAATGCAGTGGACCTGTAGTTGCTGCACTCTTTTGTATCTCCTTTGTTGGTGATTGGAATACATATTGAAAGTTTCGAGTGTGCACACCATTGCTTTGTTTTCCATATTTGTTGACATATTTTTCTTAGGATTTGGAATGATTCATTTTCTACAGCTTGGAATGGTTCTATTTTCCATCTATTCCAAGTGCTTTATTCCTTGTCAGTGCTTTCAGAACCACTTCCACTTCACTTTCTAATATTGCAGACTCTTCTTTATAGAATTCTGCTTTGGAAAAGTGTCATCCTTTTATCTCTTCTGTATAGGTCTTCTGTATGTTTTTCTGTTTTCTCTTGATTTTCTCTGGGTCAGATACTATGTTCCCATGTTGTCTTTTAGCATTCTTAATTTTGGTTTGAATTTTGCTTTGATGTCTTGGTACTTCTTGTAGAGGTCTCCTGTTTTTCCTCTTCTGCTGCTCTCTTCTATTTCTTTGTTCATTCTTTGAAGTATTTCTCTTTGTCTCTACATGATAGTGATAGTCTCTGAAAAGTTGCATTCAGGATTCTTACCCTATTGCTGTCCTCTTTTGTTTTTCCTTCTTGCCTGACCTTAGCAACCTTAGCAATTTTGCAAACTGCCCAAAGAGCTTTGGCTGTTCGGTGGTATAGCAATAAATAAACAAATTGTGATGTCATCCATATAGACTTTCTCTTTCATGTTACTACAGGAATTGTCTTTTGGCATTCTTCCCTGACAACGTGTCTGGTTTTAGCCCACAGTTATTCTGACTCACAGTCAGTTAAGTTGAGCAATGCAAATCTGTTATTTATGTGGACTTTAAATTCTTAAGGGATGTTACATAAGTTATATTTTGGCACTATGTTTCTGTTGATGATCTTTTTTAGCTTGAGTCTGATTTTTGAAAGTAAGAGCTGTTGGTTAATTCTGCAGTCTGCTTCAGGGCTTGTTTTCACAGCAAAAATACAGCTTCTTCATCTTCTCCTTCCAATTACATATTCTATGATTTCTGTATTAACCATCTGGTGAAGTCCATGCATGCAGTTATCTCAGTGGTTGCTTGAAATGTGTGCTTGCAGTGAACAGGTTGTCGATTTTGCATAATTCTACAAGTTGTTCCTCTGCTTCATTTCTTACACCTAGGCCAAATTTTCCTATCACATTTGATTCTGCTTTGTTACTTACTCTTGCATTCCAGTCACCTAGAATTAGCAGCATGTCTTCTTTTGGTGTGTGATCATTTTCTCTTGAATACCTACATAAAAGTTTTCAATTTCTTCAGCATGTGTTGTTCAAGTGTAGACTTGAATTATGGTTATGTTGATAGGTTTTCCACTAATTATGATAGATATTATTCAATTGGCCTTGTCATTATAGATTCTTGCTGCCTGTGCTATGTCTTGCCTCAGTATTAGAGTCACTCCACTTCTGAGTTTGTCATTTCCGGAGAAAAACACTTTGTGTTTGTTTGATTGAAAATGTCCTATTCTAGTCCACTTTAGTTTGCTCACACCAAGTACTGTGATGTTCATTTCTTCCATTTCTTGCTTTATGTTTTCCAGTTTGTCTTGATTAATTCTTCTCACATTCCATTGTATGAGTTGTTCCACATTGGACTTTCCTTTCATCTCTGTTTGTCTCAGCCAGTAGATTTCCATTTGGTTTTGACCTAGTAGCATCATTAGAAATAGTGCTATTTGTATTTGTTCTTTGCCCTTCCCCAGTAGCTCATAAAGTGTTTTCCAACCTGGGGAGGGGGGGGTCTCATTTTCTGGCACTATCTCTTGTTTCAGTTGCTTTATAATAGGGTTTTTGAGGTAAGTGAGCTATACCATTTGATTGAATATTAAATATATTATTTTCTTAACTTGTTACGATAACAGGCATAGGAGAAGATAATATTCATTCAAATTGGAGCAAATGTAATATAAGACTTGATCATATACACAACAAATATTAATAATTGACTAGTGAAGCAAAGATGGAGGACTGAGAAGTAATTTTTGCAACAGACATTGTTTACTCAGTAGTACAGAAATAGCAGCACATTATGCAGGATAAGCTATGTGCATATTGTACCCACTCCATCATAGAAAAATTTAGTAAGCTATACAGAGTTTAGGTTCAAGGAATTCCTCCTTTATTCATGTCTTCTGGTTAACTTTTGTTCATGTCTTTAATGGTTTCCACAGTAATTAAAAGAGTCTGTGCTATCTATATGAATGAGGTAGGCATACATAGAGTTGTTTTCAGGCTGATCAGTGAAGAGTGGCACTTACTCTAGATAAAGAAACTTGCTTGGCATTTTAAATAGAATAAAGGAGATACACTGGTTTGGCTGTTGTCCAAGGAGAGGAAAGAAAAATTGAATGAATAGAAAACAAGTGGAATAAAGGCAAGTAAAATAAGTCATTTTGCAGTTGCATGTGATTATTATACATGATATGTGCTATAATGCTGTAATATGTGGCATTATATGTGAATATCACTTGTGAAGTCATAAAATATTAACTGAGAAATAACTGAGATTTGTAAAATGCATTAAAATGTAAACTGATTATGAGGAATCACAAGTACATTAAAAAGACACTTGCGTTCTTAAGTTCTTTCCTGAAAATAGGAACATATTTGTGTAGAAATGTTTTCCACTGGAATTTGATAAACTTTTGAGTAGCAAGTATATATAAAACAAAGTTGTTTCGACCTTTTGATCTGAAATAGGATGAAACCACTCTTACTCATGTGTTCAGGCTTAACAAGATTGTGTAATAGATGTTAAAAATTATAATAATTCCAAAGTATTTCTGTGTACTAAACATCTTGAAAGTGTTTAGTGTTGAAGCATTAAATAAGGAAAAAATATAATCTTACCCCTTAACAAAAAAAAGTCAAGCTTATATGCAACATTAAGTTTCACCTTCCTCTTATCATCACTAAAACCAAAATTAATCCAGTCACTGTTATATTTGCCCATTCAATGGAATTTTAAAAGGGCTTTAGAAAATAGTTGGAATTAAAATTATTCTAATCTGTCCTCTAAAACTGAGATGATATGTCTTGTTGGAGCAGGATCCAAAGCTGTGGCGTTATCTCAGACTTCTGTTTATTTCTGAGAATTCATCTTTAGGTTAATTCAATAGTAATCTCTCCGAACAGTGCTCAGCCAGCTGCATTTAGTCTGTTGGAGCTGTCTTTTGTTGCATTTATCAATGCATGTGTTCTGCTTTAACAGAGTTGTCATTTTAGAGGCTCTACAACCACCTCTCTGTTCTGTGTATGTGCATATGTGTCTGCACAGGCCTCACATTTTATTCTCCTTTGTGCTGGCTTATTTGCTGACTGCATGACTCCCTGCCCTATATCACCATTTGGGGGTGTGGGGAACCAGAAGGGATATTTTTATCCATCTTCAAGTATGTATGTATGTACGTACATGTATGTATGTCTCCCTTATAGCTAATGGGGTAGGATAAAAATATGTATGTAATATATTTTATCCTAACCCATTAGCTATAAGGTTCCCTGAAGGCCTAATGCTTAAAGAGGGCAGAACAAATTTTATACCTCTTGTTCAGGTTAGGATCTGAACTGATTCAAACTAGGAGATTGTTTGCTGGAAATGATTTCAGCTAAGGGTTAGGAAGATCTCTTTGGTGGAGCAGACTGCTTGAGATATGATGGACTGTGTTAGACGTTTTAAAGAAGAGGCTGGATGGCTGTCTATCTGGTATTTTATGCACCAGTGGGGAGTTGGACTAGATGACCTTTGTTCCACCTTCAGATTCACTGCTTTGTTCAACCACAGTGTGGGCCATAAGTCAGTGGCAGAGTGCATGTTTTTCATGTAGAGGTCCTAGGTTAAATAGCTGACATCCCAGCAAGTGGTTCTCTCACATAAAAAAGATAGAAGAACATATAGTACAATTTAAAAAGCAAAGCATGCAAGAACTTATGCAGCAGAAACTATATAAAAAGATCAGGTGTTAGGAGAGATCTCACCTGAAATCCTTGAGTGACATTGCCATTCAAAATATAGTCTGTGCTGGATGGACAAATTACTGTATTGCATTATTATTAAACTTTATACCTGCCTTACTATAGCCAGGTATAACGCAACTTCTAATGTGAATCATGAACTGTACTTCATCTAGGAGTAAGTTGTTGTTTTCCTATTGCAAATGCTTAGTTAATAAGATGATGAATTATAAGAGGATTTTATTCAGAAATAGCTTTTTTTCAGCCCCAGAAGAAATAGTCTAACAAATACAGGAAAATGAACTTAGCTTCAATACTAAAAAGTCACGTTCTTCATCTGTCACAAAACACATAGGAGGGAAAATCTGTGTTCACATTTTTTTTAACTAGTGTTAATGAAACTTAAGAGGTGAACGTTTTTAGAAGCCCAAAGCAGTTTCTAAGAAAACAGCGTTTAGTTCTGTTCCACTCTGAGAGTCTCCAGATGACATACTGCATTAGGCGGACAATTCCACACATGTCGTAGGCACGCTGCCAAGCACTTAGCATTTTTGCCAGCAGGGAAAAAAATGGGAATCACAATATCCATGCATTCAGCCTGTGTTGTATTCCTTGGTCAGTGCAGAGCAAGTGAGCTGTGGACAGATTGTGGGTATTAAGTGGGCTGGATAATGAAAGGCTATACTGGCATTGATGTGTGATTCTTTAAATGGCAAATGACTATAACTGATGGTGCCAGGATGGTTGGCATGATTTACAGTAGGCACAGCTTTACAGTAGAATTGCAGGGACTTAGCAAGAACTTCTTAACTTGGTTTCTAACATCCAGATTTCCTTGGTTTGGTTTTCTCAGTAAGTTGGTATATGTACTGGGATGCATAAGATCAAAATGTTCTATTAATTCCTATTACTATAATAGGAATATGGTGGTAGCTGAATAGCATTTATGAATAAATTATTACATTATTACATTGCATTTTTCTGTACATCTCTCCTGAAATGTCCTAATTAGAAAGGAAAGGGAAAGGGAGAAGTTTAACATATTAGAATGCAATGAAAAGAATATTATCATGTTTAGTAGAAGCAGTACTAAATCTGCAAAATCTCTTAAGTTAGATACATCATCGAGATATACAAGCCTAAAGTAAACTGCTATAGCTTTTTATTCTTTTCAGTTGGCCTAACATGTTCTCTATTCTTTTGTGAATTTAGTCGTGTTGTTTTTCCTTTTCTCAAATGCCCTTTGAAGTTGGAAAAGAGAGATAATGGCTTGTGCATTTCTGTTCATATTCATGAAATTTGAGTTGAGTCCCAAACTTTCTACATAGACAATCCACATGTAAATGGGGAAGGGGATATTTATTTATTTAAAACTTTGGTATGCCATCCCTTATGCCTAGGCATCTCAGGACGACTCACAATACATAAAATACAATAAAATCACATTTATAAATAACCTAATTCAATACAAATTTACATAAAAGACAAAATCAAAGCGACATATTACAGATGTCCTGTTGAAGCTAGGTAAATTGACATTGGGAAACTAAACTACTTTGAGAAAAATGCCTTTTCAAAAACAAGCTAATTATTGAAAATTCTGCATTCAAGCAGTTGTGCAGCAGTAATACAAGATTATGGTTATGCTATTTCCATATAAGGTCCACCTTTACATATTTTTAACTTTCCATTGGGCAATTGTTGAAGTGTTCACTTTTATGTTTGAGGCTTACAGTACTGATTATAGTCTGCCATGAATGACAGTACTAGTAGCAGTTGAAAAGAAATGTCTTCATAACAAAATTTCTGAGGGAAGCCCCAAGAGATTAAGGCATTGTAGTAGGAAAGCATACTTGATATGTATTTTCTAAAGAACTAGGCTTTCATATTAATGATGACTATAGCCACCAACAAAGAATGACAGTGAAAATGCAGTACTCCCTTTGTTTATCTTTGTGTCAGGGCTGTCACCATATTTTGTGACCGCAGTGAAGCTTCATTGTGAACTGCCACAATAATTTTCACTTTCAAAATGCAATGCAGTGTGACTTAATCTCTAGGTTTTAGAGATTAATCTCTTAATCTCAGTCATATAAAGTAAAGGAGGGGTGGTGGCACTGACTTAATATGTATTAGAGGTGTGCATTGAATCAGGGTTCAGCCATCTTGATTTGTACTCTGACTCAGTGCTTCAGAAAACAGCCCACTTTTGCTCAGACATATTCGGTGTTCATTGCCTTCAGTCAAGTTCTGAACCTGTGTCAAGGTTTGAAAAGCTGGCACTTTATGTCTTCCATTAACTATCATGGGGATGATAGTTGTAGCCGTTGTAGCTGCATAGGGAAGTATTATGCCTGTCCAATGTCAGAAAAATAGGTACAGGGGGAGGGTTTTTATTTTAATGTTTTTTTAAAAATAATTATTAGTAACTTTTTTATTGAATGGCAGAATTGGAAAATTGCAGGGATACCTTTTTTCCTGAGACAATCAACCTTTCAGAATGATTGCCACAGGGTTTTTTGTGTAAGGATCTGTAAGGGAAGGGTGTAGCTTTGTTCTTGGTGGACCATTGTTCTGAAAATTAGGGAGTCCATATTTGTCCCTAATTTAAAAATTTGCAGAGCTGCAGAAGAATAAGAGCGACTGATCATGTGGAAAAGCAGTTTTCCAAATCCCCCACCATGACTTTTTGGTCAATTTGTATGAAAATGCCACATGTTGGAAAGGCAGGAAACATGTAGGATTTCAGGATAGGTGTACGGGTGGGGAAGTTAAAATATTTGAAAAAATGTTTAACATTGTGGTGGCAAATTGTGGATTCAATTTAACACATGATTTGTGTAGATGTGCACTGTCTGTGGACTACTTCCAGTTTTTTTAAACAACCTCCACTTGGTTCAGTCAGAGTTTGTGTAATTTGAGAACCAAGCCCAGTATGTGAAGCACTAATTAACCTGTGGCTAATATGTCATGCTCACAACTTCTGACCCATTGATTGGAGGTTGTTTGCAGAAAATAGAAGTGTCCCGGGTACATTGAGTGCCCTGACAAATTTGGGGTTAATTAACCCAGGTTTTTCTGCTGTGCTGTGCAAACTGGCCCAAAGTCTATGGGTGCATATTATATCCAAAAAACAATTTGGATAAACAATATATAATATTTTAGGGAGGGATGATAATATAGATAGTCCAGTTTGATTTATTCTATCTAACCAAATTCCAATGTGAATTAAAACCAGTGTAATCTTCCCATTTATTAATGTTTTAAATTGTTATTGCAAATAAAATTGTTCTACGCTCCTTAGGGCCAAGTTGCATTTACAATTAACAATACCACCGCAGGAGCCCCTTGCCAAACACATCTTTTCCCCAAAGACTCCCCAAGTGCAGTGATTAAGTGCACTTTTGTGTCACCAGTGTGCTAACCTCAATGCAGCTTGTTGCTTGCTGGAATTAATAAAGCAGTTTGGGATTTCTCCCAGAGGTGAGACATTTCCCAAATATTCTATTCTCTCAATTCCGTGTAGAGCAAGGGTCTGATTATGCACGAAACAACTAAGTACACCTTTTCTAATGCATCCTGGTAGCATGCCAGGAATGTTCAAAGTATAGGCATGGTGTCAATCTTAGTTAATAAAATAAAATAAAATAAAATACCAGACCAGACCAGTTTAATGGTACTAGTGGCGGTGGGGTATATCTTAATGTATGAGAAGAACTGACTTCAGTACAGCATTCTCTCAGGGGCCCAGCTTTCTCACAACACAACATTCCCAGCCAGAGAAGTTCTGATTTGGAATGTGAGATAAAGGGGATAGATGTAGGGGAGAAGTTGGTAGATAGCTTTGTAAAGGCAAGGTTAATAACTGAGATTAGTCAAGTGGCAGCTGAGAACGAAACTATCTTGGGCCTGGAGAAGACACTGTTGAATGGGGGAAAGGGAGAGTTTATTCCTAGATGTAGAGAAGCAGCACTTAACCAAACTGGCAGACCAGTTACATAGTGTCAGATGATCCTGCTGTTTGACCTACAAGGGGCATGAACTACCCTGAGAGTAGAGTCAGGACCTTGTGAAAGGAAGAAGGAGCTTTTTCAGTTTAGACTCAATTCTTCAAAAGGGCAGAAGCTGTTTAACGCAAATCAGAGTGATTGTTACTTTGAATTATACAACTTGTTAACCCTTCCCATAGAAAGTATAACACAGCAGAACCAGTTAAGCTTCAGTAAAAGACAGTATTTTATACACTTTGATTTACTAGAAAGTGTGTGCATGGGTGGGGGAAGGGAAAATGTACTGAGTGCACTCAGATTTCATTCAGTGGAAGCCTTCAACTGAAACAGAACTTCTTAGTGGGCCACTTCCATAGAATCACAGAATAGTAGAGTTAGTAGGGGTCAAGAAGGCCATTGGGTCCAACCCCCTGCTGGTTAATTAACCCAGGCCATTAGGTCCAACCCCCTGCCCCCTGCAGGACACCATCCCACTCATATGTCTGTCTAGTTTCATCTCAAATGCCTCTCATGTGGGAGAACTAACTACCTCTCTTTAAATGTTTAAAATTAATTTTTCATCTAAAATGCAACCAAAGAAAAATGCAGCTAAAATAGAAATACATGAAATTAAACATACATTTAAAATAATTCTTAGATATACTGTGTTCCCCACCACCAGGTCCATAGGATACATGCTACAGACATAAAAAGACATTTTCCCCTTCCAAAACTGCAGTGATTCTTTTGATGGTTCAAATCCTTTCCTCTTTTTAAACACATAATAAATGTGCCCCAAATCTCATAAAAGTTATTTTTCTTTATATGCTCCTTTCTCACTTTAATATTGCAGGTTAATTTATCATTAACAGCTATATTCCAAACTTCTCTATACCAATCACACAATTGGTAATCATATTTTACTTTCCATTTCTTCGATATGTTTAATCTTACAGCAGTTATTAAACTTGTTATTAATATCATATTATAACAACTCCTTTTATTCTTACCATATATTGAAAATAATGTGATCTCAGGGAATATTTCTATATTTAAACTTCATATTTTACTACTCTCATTTAAAACCTCTTTCTAAAACTTCTTTATATATTCACATTCCTACCTGACCAACATAAATTGGAATGTTTGTTATCTATACAATTCAACTTCACCAGAGTTAGGTACTACTTCCATACAATTTTATTTAAAGATTCCTTTATTCTTACTGACATACATTTTAATGTTTGTTCTTCCAAATATTTTCCCCATCTTCATTACTGATGTTCTTTTTCAAATCTCTTTTCCATGTTACTTTAAGTGCATCATATTGATCCTGTTCTTCTAACAATATCTTAAATATTTTACTTATTATACTTTAATCCACATATTCTTCTATTTTCCCTTTCCTATAATCAAATTTTGTATAATCCCTGTATCTGCCTTTTTTTCTTTATATATTCTTTAGTTCAGCATTCTAATTGAATCAAATTATACCAAGTTATTTTTTCCTTTCCTAGCTTTGATCTACCAATTTTATTCATTTTCTCTATCCAATCTTTTAATCTAATTGTTTATTTTTTAATATTTTCCCTAGAATTTCTCTAAAATTTAATTAGAAACCTTTCTAGTTCACTAATTGGACATAATGGTGAGATCGATGGCATAATTTTTCCTTATTCCGAATTTGTACTGAATTTTTAAAAAATGATTTTCTACCTTTTTAATAATATGTTTGTTATCACATTTTTAGCTTTATTACCTTGTCAGGTTGTAATATAATATCCAGTATATGTCTCACTTGATTTGCTATATAATGTAACTTTACATTAGTGACACCCAATTCTCCTATCTTTTGTGATCTGTACCATCTTTTTAAAAATTTATACTTGCTTTCTTATCCCTATTACAAAACTTATTAATCATATCTTGCCAATCTTTTAATTCTTTATCTGTTATCTTAATTGGTAACATCATAAATTAAAAAAATCTTAAGCAATATTAAACCGAGACAATCCAATCTTTCTGAATCTGTTCATTTTCTCTTTTGTTTCATTTCTTAATTTGTTGAATTTTTCTTTTTTAAACATTCTGACATTTTAGTAATATTAATACCTGAATACGTAATAACTCTAGGTATCTTCTTTAAATTTGCTCCTAATTTTTTCTTTCTCTTCCTTATCACTATTATAACATCATCTCTGATTTATCCTAGCCTATCCTTAAACCCGCTATCTCTTCAAAGTCTTCCAAGTGTAATCTGATCTGATCCAGAGCTTCTAACAGATCTCTTATTGATAACAAGGTATCATGTGCAAATAAGCTAATCTTGATCTCATTCTCAAAACCTATATCTTTTATTGTATTATCATTTCTATTGCTGTTTGTTACTAATTATATAACTAAAACAAACAATACTGGAGAAAGAGGACGTCCTTGTCTAGTGCCTCGCCCTAGGGATATTTGTTCCATTATACCACAATTTACTATCTCATTTGCTAAATTACCTGAATATAATTGCTCTATTGCACCTTTAAATCGCTTTTCAAATCCTCAAGTTTCTATTAACATCTTTATTGTTGGCCCTTCAGTCAATGGCTTTAAAATATCTAAGGTAGTATACCAGCTTTAAATTTTGCTTTACCTTACAATTTCTAATACATTCAAAACTCTTCTAGTCAAATCTGCCATCTATCTTCCTACTGTTAAGCCACTTTGATCCATTTTAATATACTTAGCAATAAATCTATTCATTCTATTCACCAATATTGCTGTAAAAAATTGCATCTTGTTTTATCAGTGATATAAGTCTATAAGACCCTGGATCACTCAAATCTTTATTAGGCTTAGGAATCAATACTATTGCCGAGTATTTCCAAGACACTGGCATGTTTCCTTTTTTATTATTTTGTTAAACTAAGCTTTTAATTTTGAAATCAACTTCTGGTAGTTCTCGGTCCACATACTGCTGGAGCCTAGCTTGTAGGATTTTGAGCATAACTTTGCTAGCATGTGAAATGAGTGCAGTGGTGTGGTAGTTTGAACATTCTTTGTCATTGCCCTTCTTTGGGATTGGAATGTAAACTGACCTTTTCCAATCCTGTGGCCACTGTTGAGTTTTCCAAATTTGCTGGCATATTGAGTGTAGCACTTTACTGCATCATCTTTTATGATTTTGAATAGCTCAGCTGGAATACTGTCACCTCCACTAGCTTTGTTGTTGCTCAGACTTCCTAAGGCCCATTTGACTTCACATTCCCAGGATGTCTGGCTCAAGGTCAGTGACCACCCCATCATGGTTATCAGG
Source organism: Varanus salvator macromaculatus (assembly GCA_023646645.1). NCBI lineage: Eukaryota > Metazoa > Chordata > Lepidosauria > Squamata > Varanidae > Varanus > Varanus salvator. The sequence continues at coordinate 43,314,600 of JAIXND010000674.1, read as the reverse complement.
GACGTTAAGCTCTTTCTTGTATAGTTCTTCTGTGTACTCTTGCCACCTCTTCTTAATCTCTTCTGCCTCTGTAAGGTCCCTGCCATTTTGGTCCTTTATCATGCCCATCTTTGCATGAAATGTTCCGTTCATATCTTCAATTTTCCTGAAGAGATCTCTGGTCCTTCCTGTTCTATTGTTTTCTTCTATTGCTTTGCACTGTTCATTTAAGAAGGCATTCTTATTTCTTCTAGCTGTTCTCTGGAATTCTGCATTCAATTGTTTGTATCTTTCTCTTTCTCCCTTGCCTTTCGCTTTCCTTCTTTCCTCAGCTATTTGTAAAGCTTCCTCAGACAGCCATTTTGCTTTCTTGCATTTCTTTTTCTTAGGGATGGTTTTAGTTGCAACCTCTTATACAATGTTGTGAACCTCCGTCCATAGTTCTTCAGGCCCTCTGTCTATCAGATCTAATTCCGTAAATCTATTTGTCACCTCTACTGTATATTCATCAAGGATATGATTTAGGTTATACCTGAGTGGCCTACAGCTTTTCCCTACTTTCTTCAATTTAAGCCTAAATTTTGCAACAAGAAGCTTATGATCTGAGCCACAGTCAGCTCCTGGTTTAGTTTTTACTGACTGTATAGAACTACTCTATCTTTGGCTGCAGAGCACATAGTCAGTCTGATTTCTGTGTTGACTGTCTGGTGACGTACATGTGTAGAGTCATCTCTTGGGTTGTTGGAAAAGAGTGTTTGTTATGACCATCGTATTCTCTTGACAAAATTCTACCAGCCTGTGTCCTGCTTCATTTTGTACTCCAAGGCCAAACTTGCCTGTTATTCCGGTTATCTTTTGGCTTCCTACTTTAGCATTCCAATCCCCCATGTCGATAAGGACATCATTTTTTGGAGTTAATTCTAGAAGGTGTTGTAGGCCTTCATAGAACTGGTCAACTTCAGCCTCTTCAGCACCTGTGGTTGGGGCATACACTTGAACTACTGTGATGTTGAATGGTTTGCCTTGGATTCTAACTGAGATCATTCTGTCATTTTGGAGATTGTATCCCAGTACTGCTTTTCCTACTCTTTTATTGACTATGAAGGCTACTCCATTTCTTCTGAGGGATTCTTGCCCGCAGTAGTATACCTGATGGTCATCTGAATTAAATTCACCCATTCCTGTCCATTTTAGTTCACTGATTGATGTTCAGTCTTGTCATCTCTTGTTTGACCACATCCAGCTTGCCTTGATTCATGGATCTAACATTCCAGGTTCCTATGGAATATAGATCTTTACAGCATCGGACTCTCCTTTCGCCACCAGATACATCTGCAACTGTGTCTCTTTTCGGCTTTGACCCAGTTGCTTCATTCTTTCTGGTGCTACTAGTACTAGCCCTCTGCTCTTCCCCAGTAGCACATTGGGCAACTTCCGACCTGAGGGGTTCATCTTCCGGCATCATATCTTTTTGCCTTTTGGTACTGTCCATGGGGTTTTCATGGCAGAGATACTGGAGTGGGTTGCCATTTCCTCCTCCAGTGGATCACGTTTTATCAGAGCTCTCTGCTGTGAACTGTCCGTCTTGGGTGACCCTGCATGGCATAGCTCATAGCTTCATTGAGCTACACAAGCCCCTTCGCCACTACATGACAGTGATCCATGAAGGAGTTAGAGCTTTGCACATCAAAGCTAACACCTTAAATTGGGTCCAGACTTCAATTGGTAGCCAGTGCAGATGGTACAGGACCAGTGTTGCACGGTCACACTTGCTGGTCTCTGTCAGTAGCCTGGCTACTCTATTTTGTAGCAACTGAATTATCTGGACTGTCTTTAAGTGTGGCCTGACGTAAAGCATGTTGCAATAGTCCAAGCAGGAGGTTACCACAGCTTGGGTTACTGTCGCTAGACCGTGCTCATCCAGGTAAAGATGTAGATGATGGACTAACCAAAGCTAGTGAAAGGCAGTCCTTGCCACAGCAGTCACCTGGAATTCCAGAGATAACTCTGGGTCAAGGAGCACACCCAAACTCACTTCATCCAGACATTGATTCTGAACAGTCATCACACCTAGATTAGATGTAAAGGAGAGGTAGATGTGGGTGTCATCAACATACTGGTGACACCTCAGCCCAAACTTCCCAGGGCATTCATTTAGATGTTAAATAGAATGGGGAATAAAAATGGAACCTCATGGTACTCCATGACATAATTGCCATGGTGCAGAGCCATAATCCCCCAGCACCACCTTCTGGAATCAGCCAACCAAGTAGGAGTGGGAACACTGCAAAGCAGTGCCTTCCACCCCCAACTCAGCCAGCCTATCCAGAAGGATACCATGGACCATAGTATTGAAAGCCTTTGAGAGGTCCACAAGAACCAACAGGAACACATTCTCCCTGGTCCTCTCCCAGAAAAGGTCATCACACAGGCAGGGTGACCAAGGCAGGGCAACCAAGGTTCCAAAATCAGGCCTAAAACTGGACTGAAATGGTTCCAGAAGGTCAGTTCCTCCAAAGTGCCTGAAGCTGTCCAGTCATCCCCTGCTGGAACAAGAACTACCCCACTACCCTCCCTGTCATTAATTTCCCAAATTTACTTTAGCCCTTTCTCCATTTTGTCTGCTATATCCCTATAATATATTGGTATCCATCTTCCATCTTTTGCTTTCTTATCATATTTCATTCTAAAATCCATATTTACCAAAGCCTGGTCAGTCACTTTTACCACACCAATATTCAGTTCATACACTCTACCAAACAAACCTTTATACACAAATATATAATCTATTATAGAATAAGTTTTGTGTACTGAGTAGAAACTTTTTTCATTACCATTTAATGCTCTCTAATTCATATTCATTTACCAGTTTATTCAATATTGTAATATTGTACCTTTCCCCCTCTTTAATTGGATTTTGCTTATCCATTGTTTTATTCATTACCATGTTAACATCTCCAGCCAATATTACTTATCCTTTATTATTTACAATTCTTTAAAAACCTGCTTTTAGAAAACATTGGTATTAACTAATATATAGTCTTCTTATTTTGTCCTGTAAAATGATATACCTTCCTCCTTCATGCTTATTCCATTTACCTTAAACTCAGTTTTCTTAGAAATAATTATTGCTGCTCCCCTTGATTTTGAGCTTCCAAAGGCTTTTTCATAAATATTCAACCATGTTACTTTAAGTTCATTTACACCTTCTCTTTTCTAATGGGTTTCTTGTAAAAATACAATATATACTTTATTTGTCATCACTTCCAATTCATATCCTTCGAATTACACTCCCTAGACCAGGGGTCGGCAACCCTTAACACTCAAAGAGCCATTTGAACCCATTTCCCATACAAAAGAAAACACCGGGAGCCACAAAACCCTTTTGATATCTAAAATGAAGATAACACTGCATATATCGTTTTTTACCTTAATGCTATGTATATCTTCATTATGATTTAGCTGCAGCTCTTGTTCAGTCACGAAAACTGTTGTTTTCAATCTTACATTATAAACTAATAGGACTCCTTTCATATATTTTGAATAGGAGAACATCTTTGAGGAGTCAAAGTCAGTGCTAAAGGGTTGCATGCATTAAACAGCAAACCCCATAAGTTTGTCAGCAATAAAAGCAAATGAATCTACCCATGTATCATTAAACGTTTTGTTTTCTTCAGAAACTTTTCTTTTCTTCGATTTATCCATGGTTGGCCTATGGGGTGCGGCGGGGAGCTCAGTAAATCGGCGCAGGTCTGCAGATCGGCAGCTGTGCCGGAGATATAGGTGTGTTTAGTGACTGATTAGCAGATAAACAGTCAAGTGCTGTGAATTGTGACAGGTCCCAAGCGCAGCTTTTAACAATCAGATGAAGGAGATTACATTGGGACAAAGAGAATCTTTTCAGCAGCGTTTCGTGTAACATGAGGAAGCTTGTTTAGCAGAGGAATGTAGCAATTTACTTAACTAGCTGATTTACCTAACTAGCTAGCCCTGCGTTCCTGAGTGGAGCTTTGAGCAGATCAGCGACTGTGCCGGCACATGTTTTGAGTGACAGAGCCGCAGCAGAGGGGTTTAAGAGCCACATGCGGCTCCAGAGCCGCGGGTTGCAGACCCCTGCCCTAGACCTTTGACATTTAAGGACTAATCTCATAGATTTAACCTTATCTTAAAGACATGTATCCTTATTGGTCTCTTGTGCAATCTCTTACTTCTACATAGAAGAAAAAAGGAAAAAAACCAAACTTCCCCACAGTACAATCCCGTCACCTAACTTCCGTTCATCCCAACACATTCCTGATATCTCTACCGCTTTCCCCAAAGAGATGTCCTCCTAGGTGTACCCAAAACCTTTAGCAGAGTGAGGGGAAGAAAAACGACTAGTTTCAGCTCTTAATGTCTCTGTCACTTCATTAGCTACTCCTAATTAATCTGATTTTTCTTAGATATCTAAAAAACAAATTTATCATCCTCACCATCTCTCCATTCCCTATATCTTGCTCTATATCATTATCTTATATTGTCTCCCTTTAATTTTCATCTTTTTAGTTACCCTATCTGTTGTTACTATATTCAGTCTTTAAGTTATATACCATCTCTTAATGGGATAGAGAAAAATGAAGGAAAGACCAGGGAGGGAGATTACATTAGAAAAAATATGTGTATGTGTGAATGCACGAAAGAAGATAATAATTGGGTTAATGGCATTTTTTTATTATCTTGTGAAACATTTTCATTTCCAACCCTTCTGTCTCCTCCTTCTAAGTACCTCTTGGTGTCTCTTCTTCCACTGAGCTAATACTTCAAGTCACAAAACATCCGCCAACAGCTCCAACATCATCTTCCCTATCTCCTTGATCTTCTCCCGATGCTGTTTCCCAGGTTCTGTCTTCGATTTTTGCTAATTCTTGTTTCCATTGTTGATCTTCATGTATCAAGCTTGTTCATAAAGAAGATTTAAACCTTGATTCAGAGATTCAATTCTGCTGTATTTCCCATTGTGAAAAACTGTCATATGTACTGGGTAACCCCAATTGTATCTGATACCATTCTTTTAAAAAATTATAATGATTACATTTAACAACTGTCTGAACACTGTAGTTGGATAAAAAGGCTCTTGATACATTTGAATAGGAGCCTCTTTGAATTTCAGTTGTCTCAAATTATCTCTCAATTTTCTCATAAGCAGCTCTTTCTTATAATAATTAGCAAACTTGATCAGTACATCTCTAGGAATATTCTAGATCCACATTTGGGACCAACCCAGTGTACTCTTTCTATATCTTCATGTTCCAGTTTTTCATCTTGGAGCATTTCTTTAAGCCATTCCAGCACATCATTTCTTATTTGTGCCTCTTCTGTAGGTGCTCATTCTGCGACACCTTATAAACAAAGATTGGCTCTGGAACTTTGATCCTACAGTGCAGTCATCCTTTCTGTTGTTATTTTTGATTGATGGTGTATCTCAACTCTATTGGCTTCATTCAGTAGCTGGTTAAAGACAAATATGGTGGTTTTCTGATTTCTCGCTTTAGATTTCTTCTTGACATTCCTTGATCAGCCACTAGAGGTAGCTCTTTAAGCATATTCTTATCCTTCAGTCACAACAGATGATGCAAACTTTTCTTCCCCCGCCCCTTTTATCTGTGCAATTCTCCATAGCTCATAAATTGTTAAATATTTTTCTTTACATTTTTATCTTTGATATTGTTCAAATTAGCCAAGGTATTGTAGGATATGTGTTTTTAGCCTATAAAACATTTTCAGAGCCCTATCTCACGACCCTCTCTCCTGCGCTGGAATGAGCCCACTCCAACAGAGAAAAACTTAGATTATTTATGATGTAATAAACACTGCTTCCATATCTCTAGCTCCTCTTAAAGCAGGATCATCCCCCCTTAACTTACCCAAGAATTGGACTGCTTGCACAAGGACAAGCACATAAATCTTGAAGCAGCCAGAGTGGCACATTAAGTTGAAAATTATACCATAACCGGAAGTTATCTCCAGAACTGTCTACCTGTTCAGGCAACTGGTTCCACTGTCATATTGCTCCACCAGTTAAGAATTTTTTTCTGATATCTAGCATAAATCTGGTTTCTTGCAACTAGAATTCATTGTTCCATGTCCTGCATTCTGGGATGGGCAAGCAGAAATCTTGCCGTTCCTCTTTGTGACAGTCTTTCACATACTTGTGGAGTGCTATCATATCCCTCTCAGTCTTCTCTTCTCGAGGCAGAACATGCCCAGTTCTCAGTCTCTCCTCACAGAGCTTTGTTTCCAGGCCTTGGATCATGTTTGTGGTCCTCCTCTGAACCATTTCCGTTTTTTCTGCATCTTTCTCAAACTTTGCTGTCCAGAACTGCACAATATTCTAGATGAGTTCTGACTACTGCTGAGTATAGGAGAACTAGTACTTCTCATGATCTGGATACTTCTATTAATGCACCCCAATATAGCATTTGCCCTTTTAGTAGCTACATTGCATTGTTGGCTCATATTTAGTTTGTCCACAACCATTCCCTCTCTTCTGAAGTATTGCTGAGCCATCATATAGTGATGCATTTGATTTCTTTTTCCTTGGTGGAGGACATTTGTCTCTATTGAATTTAATTCTGTTGCTTTCAGCCCAGTGTTCTAGCTTATCAATCTGGATCTTCTTTCTGTCTTCCAGGGTGTTGGCTTTTCACCCAGATTTGTGTCATTTGTATTTGTATTTTGACTATTGTACTTCCACATCTAGATCATTAATATGTCGAAGAGCACTGAGCCCAGGACTGAAACTTGTTGCACCCTACTAGTTACCTCCCTCCAGTTTGAGAAGGTGCCAATGATGGAGCACTCTTTGAATCCAATTTTGTAGCCAGAGTTGTGGATCCACCTGATAGTTTTTCTATCTAGTCCACAATTCTGTTAGTTTATCAGAATGTTGTGGAGCACCATGTGAAAAACTTTGCTAAATCAAGATAGATTATGTCCATGATATTTCTACTGTTCATTTGGGAGGTACCCAGTCAAAAAATAGTATTAATTAAAATGACTCTGGCAGGATTTATTCTGGAAAAATCCATGTTGGCATCTATTAATCACTTCATTTTCTTCAAAGTACTTGCAGACTGATTTTTAAAATAATTTTATTGTGTATAAACCATTAAGAGAGCCAACATGGCTGATTAAACAAAATGCAAATACATGCATATACATAACTCCAGAATTTTTCCAGGATTTGATGTGTCAGTTTGACTGGTCTGTAGTTGCCAGGTCCAACTTTTTTTGCTTGCTTGAAGATGGGGACAACATCAGCCCTTCTCCAGTTATCTGGAACATCCCTGGTTTTCCATGAAGATAATAGTGATTCTGAAAGTTCTTCTGCTAGCTTTTTTATGATTCTGGGATGGAGTTTGTCGGACCATTGATATTTGAATACATTTAGCCCAATTAGATGTTCTTTGACGATTTGTCTGCTGATTTAAGGCTGCCAACCAGTGGTTTCAGCTTGTAGTTCCCCTTTGGTAGGTAAGTTGGAGGTCTTCCTGTGGGAGAAGACTGAGACAAAGTAGAAGTTGAGCAGCTCTGCTTTTTCCTTGTCATTTGTTATCGATTTACCATCCTCTTTGAGGATGTCTGTCAGATGTTTTGCACTATAACATTCATAAGCCCCAGACAACATGGGTAGTGCTGAGGAATTGGGAAAATGCAGAATATCTGGGGGACATTAGATTGCTGACTCTAGCTTTAGAAGGTGTACATCCACTACCAAGAAAGTGAGGGGAATGACAAATAGTGGACAAATTTCTTGGTGGTTATGCCACATCTTTGGAATAAACTCCCCAAAAAAGTTCAACTGATGCCCTCATTCTCAGCATTTCAGTGCCAGGCAAAGACTGTCCTAGGCAGGTGGCACAGTGGTTTAAACCGCTGTGCTGCTGGGCTGGTTGATTGAAAGGTTGCCGGTTTGAATCTGCATAATGGCGTGAGTCCCTATTGCTCCGTCCCAGCTCCTGTCAGCCTTGCAGTTCGAAAGCATATAAATGTAAGTAGATAAAAAGGTATCACTTCAGTGGGAAGGTAACAGCGTTCTGTGCACTTTGGTGTTTAGTCATGCCGGCCACACGACCATGGAGACTTTCTGCGGACAAACACTGGCTCCCTCAGCTAGGAAACAGAGATGAGCACCGTCCCCTAGAGTCAGACATGACTGGACTTAATGTCAAAGGGAAATCTTTACCTTTTAAAATTTCATATTTATATTTTATATTGTTAATATTTTATGGATTTTTAATTGATTTTAAACTGCAATACTTATTTTTATTATATTGTCGTATTTTATGGATTTTTTGTGTTACTGATTTTTAACATATTGTACACAGCCCAGAGAGCCCTGAATTGGGCTATAGGTTGTGGTATATAAGGTTAAAAATAAATAAAATGCTCCTTACTACTTTCTCAACACTGGTTCTTTACAGCAGTGGTTTTCAACCTTTTTACAGCTGGGAACTGGCAAAAATAGGAAAAAAAATTCAGGGACCACTGAGACAGAAATAAAAAGCATTATATACATAAATACAGCATTTTGTGTATTAGTTTTTAAATATAATACCAAAAATTAAAATTCTCTAAAATAACCAGAAACTGAACAGTATAACATGCTAATGAAAGAATAAAATATTGAAATTAAATGTAATTGAATACAACTGAAATTTTTAGAGAGCAATATTTAATTCAGATAAGGCTTGTGTGAAATCTGTTGTTGCTTCTTTTCAAGAATACTTGATCAAAAATTTACAATAGCAAAATACAAAATCAAGATAAATGCAATACTATGCTCATAGCAAATACAAATTCAAATACAATATTAACAGTAGAGCAATACAAAATCAAGCAAAGTTACTTAATACAATATTATGCATAATGTTAAATAATGAAATACAACGAATCCCACCCACTCAACCCCCCGTACACATCAGCACAGACCCTTCCCAGCAAAAAACATAGCAGAGAAAGGAAAAGGTCTGGTCTTTGTGGCCCCACCTAGAGAGTGGACCCAGCATGGCTCCCAGCTGCTCTTATAGTATAGAATTTTTTCCTGGTATCTAGCTAGAATTTAGTTCCTGTAATTTAAGTCTGTTATTTATTATTCCAGGTCCTGCACGCTGAGATAATCAAGAACAGATAATCAAGAACAGATTTTAATAGCACAGTGTTGTCATATCTCTCCCCTCTCCCCCGGTCTTATTGATGAATATGCCCATTTCTTGTCTGTGTATAACCCAGGGGCTCTGCACCTGTTGTCAGAAGGATTTTCCTAGCTAAAGTTGTTAGAGTGGGAGCTCTGTCCCTTCCCCCCACTATATAGAAACATAGAAACATAGAAACAGCGCGAGTCAGAAGGGGCCTCCTGGGCCATCTAGTCTGACCTCCGGCACCAGCCGGCTCCGCTCATGACATGCCCACCATGTGCATGTCCAGCCTATCTTTGAACACCCTCACCGATGGGGCCTCAACGACCTCCCGTGGAAGCCCATTCCACGCCCTCGGGGTCCTAACTGTCAGGAAGTGCTTCCTGGCATCCAAATTGAACCTTGGCTCCCTGAGCTTTGCTCCATTGGAGCGCGTCCTGCCTTCCTCTGCAGGGGAGAACAGGCCTCTCCCCATCTCCATGTGACACCCCCTCACATACCTGTATGTTGCCAACATATCCCCTCTGAGTCTCCTCTTCTCCAGGAGAAGATATATAGGAGGGGTTCCTGCCATTTTTCCCAGTTCTTGTCCATCCACTGTTTTGGGTGCCACTTGTCTCTTCCTAGCATTTTCTCTTTTTTATCTTCTAGAATCTCTAGTGATCTCTCTATTCTGTAACTTGTTCTGTTCATTTATTCTCACTCATTTTTGAAATCTACCCTTTTCCTCCTAAACTATTTAAAAATAATGATCTCTCTCTAAAAATAATACGAAAATAAACCCCTCCCCCACCTATCATTGACTCCTTTGGGTCTATCCTTTTGCCTTTTCCTCTCTCTCCCTGATGGTGTTCAAAGCATCCATTAGGAAATGTGTTCTCTGAGGATGTCCTCTACCTTCCACAAGTGCTCAATCCCTGTGCCTTTTCTGCCTGGGAGAAGACCACACCAGGTCTGGAAGAATTAAGTGGACTGACTTAGAGCCAAATTGTGGAGCCACACCCTCATGGCTGCTAACTTAGCCATGGTGCTGTCGCAGAGTGCACGCACGCTATGTGAGCAGCTCCTTTCTCCCACCATACATCCGCAGCCACTGGAGCTCCACCAGCCAGCCAGCCATCCTACTCATATCAATACAGAGCAAAGAAGACCAAACCTTCCCCCCACACCCATGGCAGAGGCCCAGAAGGGCATCGACAAATGCATCGGTGTTCTCTGTGCATGCAGTGCTGGTTTCTCCACCAGTTCCTATGGTGGTTCCTATGCCATGGCTCTGTGGATTCTGTCTACCCACAATTCTGGTAGTGGTAGGGGCCCCTGCTCTACCACGCCTGTTTCTGTGGCTGTTCTGTGGCCATTCCTGCAGCTCCTAGGCAGCTTTCTGGGCCTATTCTTGTGCCCCCTGTGCCTGTTACTGTGCAACCCTTTCTCCAGCTCCCTCATTGTTTCCTGCCATCACTCTGACAAAGCCAATGCTGACACTGTCCTTTCTCAATGTCATTCTTCAGAGGGGCCCTGGTGTACCACTCAGAGACTCTTAAGGGCCCCATTCCCCATGCCAGTTCCTGCACCCATTCCTGCACCAATTCCTGCCTCCCATTGTGCCCTTCCCTGACAGCCTTCCTCACCAGCAGGAGAGTTGTCTATATTAGATACCATCTCTACCATCATGGTACTTCTACTGGGACAGTCCATGGCAAGGAGGCCCAGAGAACCAGTGGGTTCTACAGTGGAACTCCCAGTCTGTAGCCTAGAGGACCTGAGGCAGGCCTCATCAACCAGTGTTTTCCTGCACTTGGGGCCCCAGTCAACTGCCTAGAGGAAATGAGGGAGGCCCTGTTATTGTCGTTTTTTTTTGCAGTGGGGTCTACCACCCAAAGGAACTGAGGGAGGTCCTGTCAGCCTGCAATCCCTGCAGAGGGGGATCGTCTACTGTCCAGAGGCCCCGAGGTTCCTGTTTTCCGTGGTTCCTGTGCCCATTCCCACACACCAGCTGCCTACCCTCCCATGGCAACCTTCCTCACCAACTGAAGCTTCATCACTCTTGGACCCACACAACCATGCCTTGGCCACAAACCACTGCCATTCCACAAGGTAGTGCTCACCTCCTCACCCAATGAAATCTTTTCAGTGCAGAACCCGGGATTCCAGTCCAGTGACCTAGGAAGGGGTCCCCCCCCCCCACTAATAGGTCCTGTGGATGGCAGGGTCAGTAGGACTGGATATGCAGAGGAGGCAGTACTGGGAGCCATTCCTTTCCTTCCATGAAACATCCTTGGAGGGTGCTAGCACAGCCACATCCACCTGCCAGCCAGTTAGAAATCCTGTATCAGGCCCAGAAGTGCAACGTTCTGATTCTTCTGCAATAGCCCCACAAACATCATGAAGTGAGGTTTGCAACTATGATTGAGCTACCCTTTGATAGCAAAGTTCTTTTCAGTGCCTGCATTGACACATAGCTGGCACAGACAAGGAGACTGGACACTGAGAAGCAACCCCACTGACTACTGCAGCCTGCCTGTCCCTTAATGCCTTCATAGTCATTATCTGGCTGGGACTGCATTATCAGCATTGCAGTAGACACCCTGAGCAAGAGGAACAAGGGGATCTATGAAGGGTTCAAAACCTGGGGTACCCTGTCAGTGGACCTTTTTGCCCAAAGCACCGCATTCAGTTTCTGAGCTGGGCTCGCCAGGGCTCAGTGGGAGGTGAGTCCTTTCTCTGCTGGGAAAGGACCCTGTTCTGCCTGTTCCCACTGTTCCTGCGGATTGTCAGGAGATTGGCAAAGAACTGGAGTAAAGGCACATCCTGCATCTTCATCATGAGGAATTGGCCAGGAAAACAGGATCTCCCTATCCATCCTGCAATACATGCTGATCCTAGATGTAACCCTGCAACTGAGCACAGGGAGGCTCTATATAGCAAAATAGAGTACTCTTTTTTTGCAGCCTTCTCCCACGGGGAAGCCTTTGATCCACCTCAGGCATCTATGTGTCTTATTCTCGGCTTCCTCCATGTGCTGTACTCCAGATATCTGCAACCATCCAAATTAAGATATATCGGGTTGTGATCTCATTGGGTTGGGCAGCAGTTTTTGTAGTATTCTCACATCTCCGGTCCTGTTGATTCATGGGAGGTCTGCATAATCTGGTCCCATATCCTCATTTCTTCATGCTGGGATAGAGACTGATGGTGATCATGCAGGCTCTTATGCAGCCTCCCCTGAGCATTTAGCCACTGTGGTCTTATGCCTCTACTCATGGAAGATTGCCTTACCTGGTCACAATCACTTTGGCCATGCTGGCAAGCGACCATTGCCCTTCATTCCACTGTCTTAGAGACAGCTTGGTTCTACAGCTTGACCAGACATTCCTCGGGAACATCTTGTCACAATTCCACTTGAATCAGGACATTGTCTTGGCAACATTCTTCCTGACTCTGGATGTGCATAGGGCATTGGCATTCTGTCTGTACCATACCAAATCCTTCTGCCAAACTGGCCTACCAGCTGTCTGGACTGCAGCTCCTTCAGAGCACATTCTACCAGGGCAATGACAATGTCTACAGCACTGCACACCAACATCCCCCTGCAGCTGCTCTGCTGAGTGGCAAAATGATCTACCATGGCAACTTTCCTCCAGCACTACTGGCTCAATATCTTCACTAGCTGGGATTACTCTTTTGAGTTGAGCAGTGCTTTCGCCGATCCTCCACTGATGACACTTGCCCTCCTCCATTTTGAGGTAAGCTCTCTAGTCACCTATATGGGTGATGCAAGAAACCACACATTAGAAAGTAAGTTTATTTTCCTATAACTGATGTTTTCTGAGTGGTCATCTGTGTATTCGCACAAGCAGCCCACCAGCCCCACATCAGTGTCAACAGTCTTGGTTCCTGTAGCTTCTTTCCCTCAGCACCCATACTGGGATGGTGTGGATTGGGCTGTTACCAGCTTTTCTTCCTCGATTCCGAGGCCAAAATATCAGTCTCATGAGAACTGGGGAGCCTCACTCATTACACACACACACACACACACGGGCAGGGGGGCTTCCACCAAAACTACTTTAGCTCGAGAAATCTTCCCGACAATAGCCCCCATGCAGGCACAGAGCCCATATGTGTGAGTGCCCAGATGACCACTTGAAGAATGTCACTTACAGGTAAGCAACCGTACTTTCTTAGAATCTCTCGTAGGGCTTTGTTTACAGCCTCTGGATCATCCTTGTTCAAGTAAACTAGTTGCCGAGCAGGGCTTTGGTGCGACAACTGTGATATTTCATTGAGCACTTGCATTGGAATTGCACCTACAGTACTGATCTTTAAAATGCTTCTCTGCTATACACACCTAGAGGGATATGGAGAAAAAGCTTTCCCCTGCCCCGCAAAAAGTGGGGAGGGAGAGAGGAAGAAGAAAAAGAATGAAAAATGAAAGAAAGAGAAAAGAGGACAAGATATAGGATACATTTAAAAAATCAACTTTCCCTTTCTCGTGTTGTTCTTCAGTTGTCATTACTCTGCTTCTTTCTTTCTCTCATATCACGTGCTGTCATCAATAGTTAGCTACTTTTTGCTCCATTGTGGCAGTGTTTATTGGTGATAGTTTGGGCAGAGTTGCATGTGTTGTAATGACTGTGATGAATGCTGTGGGAGCAAAGAAGAGAAGCTTGGCAGACTACTGTCAGAGCCTGTGGTGCACATGTGAAATCCTCCTGCAGCCGCCTGTATTGGAGCAGCTGTGAATTCATGGAGAGAAGCCAGACAGCTTTGAAACAGCTATTCAACACTTAACCTTCAGCAATGGGAGCCCATTTACAGAAGTGATAAATAAAGCAACGTGTCTCCCCCCCCCCACACACACACACTTTGTTTTAAACCTCTCTTTCCAGAGGAATCTGCATTTTTCAAAGCCTTTAAAGAAGATCTGATCCAATTCTGCCATAAGGCTAGAAGCACCTAAGGCAGGGTATTGGCAATTAACAAATGGGACTTACTTTTTTCTTGTAGAAATGGCTAGAACTATTTGTGAACTAGCTTCAGAAGATAGTAACTTAAGATAAATATATCACAGTTTTAATAACTGTTCCCTTTTGGGAATTTAAAGCCTGATGAGTTGTCAGTGGAAATAGTATCGTAGTTGTTGTGAGAGAACTAATTCTTGCTTTGCCATTCTTGTGAGCAGTGCTCTAGTTTAAACTAAAACATGGTATTTAGAACTAAGATAACCCACTTAGCAGTACCTTGTGCTCTGTATGGGAGCATCAGGTGTGGATCTAGCAGGGTTTGGATCTGAAGTGCCTTTACTTGTAGAAGTGAAGTTCATGGCACTGGATATGCTGGTGCAATGGCATAAAATGTTTATTCGTTCAGGGAATTACTCAGTTTGCAGGCCAGCTTCTGTCCAGGAAGCCAGAGTTGCTGTCTCTTTGTTTTTTTTTTAACTTGAAGTAAAACACAGACACAGTTTGAGGGACTGGAAGGGGATCATAGGTTGTAGGAAACCTTAAGAATATTTGGGCACAGAGGTAGACTTGAAGAATAAGTGGAATAGTAAAGGAAAAGTATTTGGAGGATGAAGTTTGAAGAAAAGGGCAGAGCAAAGGTGGACTAGCTACACATTTAATAATACATCAGCAACTTGAGGCAGAAAGAAAACAGGAAGGCTGCTTTGGGAGTAGGAAATTTAGGTAAGGGGCTAGGTGGGAAATGCTTGTCATTCCCATTATTACCTATACTTCTGTTTTTCACTGTTTCTCATGTAGCATTTCAAAGCTTGTGTGTCACAAGCACTTGTTGTGTTTTGGTTTATGTGAAATCCCACACACTAAGTATATTTCAGGAAGCTTCTCTAGAGTTCCGTTAGGTGCTTACCCTCCAGTTGCTCTTCTTTCCCACTCCACTTGTTTCTGACGTTCACAGTGGGAGCATCAGAGAATGTTATCTCTTCTATTTTTTCATATGATGAGAAACAATCTGTGTCAAAATCATTGTGGGGAGAAAAGGCTCTCCGCTCCCTACTTCAGCAGTCTTTACATGGCTCACTCTTTC
Source organism: Varanus salvator macromaculatus (assembly GCA_023646645.1). NCBI lineage: Eukaryota > Metazoa > Chordata > Lepidosauria > Squamata > Varanidae > Varanus > Varanus salvator. The sequence continues at coordinate 43,299,400 of JAIXND010000674.1, read as the reverse complement.
CCTACTGTAGCTAATAAATGGTGCAACATATATTGCAACAAGTCAGAACTGCAACAGAACTTCTTGGTAGATGCATTCCTCAAGAAATAGCCAGGGTTGCTTTTATAGGTTTACTCCATTCCCACTACTAATGCACACAGGGATGATGGTTGTTCAGGATCAAGTGCATTATGTGTTACTTAGCCCCTGGGAGCCTGAGCAGCCTTGGTTTGCAATCCCTTCCCTTCTTTCCTCTCTAAGGCACCTGATATTTCTAGACAAAATCTTTCATCCAGACCTTCACAGTCTGCTTGATGGCATGGTTTATCAGCACTCTGAATCATTTTCAGGGGCTTGTAAGTTATTCACCAGGGTGTCCTACTCAGTCAAGAGAAGTAATTCTGAAAAATTTGTTGCAGGGGTACATACTGATGCAGGTACCTGCCCCCTGCCCACAATGGGTTTTTTATCCCTTAAGAAAAAGGTTTATCTATCTCAGCAGTGAAGTTTTATTTAGTTGAGATTTCCACTAATAATTGTCCAGTTGTTTTGCTTTCTTCTATCATACTCTTAAACATTCTATAAAACAGGTTTTTAACCTGTATGCACACTGCATCCTATTTACATCTTCCTCTGTAATTGTATTGCAGTTGCAAACTCTAGACCACCTGGTCCCTTTGGTTTCTCTCTGGGAAGGTTGTCTTTTTGCTTGCTAGTTCATAGGCAAGAAGAATGAATGAGTTACATTCTTTTCCACATGAGCTAAAAGTAATCTCCCTTTTACCTCTTAACCAGGACATCACACGCCCAACCCTCACCCAAATTTGTGTTATTTCAGACTTATTTCACCCAAGTGCTTTATTTCTTGCCCCTCACTAGTTTTGTAGTAGGGATGATGGAATCCATGATGGAAGAAGACATTATGTTACAAGGCTCCCAAGAGATCAATAACAATTCTGTTCAGTGACTTTCTTGCCCATCTTCAAAACTACCCACCTACGCTATTATTTGGCATCCAAGCCCTAACTAAAATTCGCCTTTCCCCATATGCTTGCTGAAGCAATACGGTTTCAATTTAGCAGGTCTCTAGGAAGGGGGCTCTATAATTTGGGCACAACTACTATGAATGCTCTAGCTTAATATCAGCTAGTCTATCATCAAACACTACTGACACTTGAAGCATAGTTCTTTCTAATGACATAAGTGAGGATCATATGCAAAGATGTGTTTTCTAGCATACTCTTGATCTTCAAGGTTTTGGAGGTCAAAATCAGCACTCTGTTTAAAAACTAAGAGCAGTATGTTTCCATTAGCCAACTTCCATCAATATGAAATAACTTCTTTAATTAATTATTGTCATGAAGTGGGTCAGTACATTGAAGTTGAATCCAGACAAAATACTTTCTACAATTTATTGTTTTGACCAGGAATATGGTACTAAGCTAGACTGGATTGATTTGCATTCCACCCAGTGGAGATCTCACAGACAAGTGGTGCTGATAAATGTGGCTTTGTCCCTAGACAGCTAAGTGGCATCTGGCATGAAGCACGTTTCACCAGATGGATGGAAAACAGCTGGACAGGGTTTTTTCTTTTTGGGTAGCTAGACTGGACTACTGAAATGCAGTATGTGTGCGGTTATCTTTTGAAGACTTTTTGAGACCTTTAGACTACCAAATGGGACATCTGTAGAAAATAAAACATCATCAATCTTTTCCCCTACATGAAGAGCAGATTGCTCAACCTTCATGTGGAAATTCAGTCACCCATGACAGCATCATAAGTGTGTGCTTAGTTTAGAAATGATAGAATAGTACAAAGACCCTCAAAGGCTTGGTCAAAATTTGCAAGTGGGTCATATAGCCATTGTTCATGGGTTTGCATAATAAAGTCAGTAGACACTGTGAGCTAAGGACCTTTTCCCGTATCTCTTCAGCTGTAGCCATACTACAGCCATAGTATTTGTGTTTCTTTTATCCATTGTGGTTTAAATGAATTTGGTTGCCAGAATCTGACTTCTTATTGTAGGCAAATGTGGGTGATGTATATACCGGAAAACTCAATATTTCTAACTCCAAAGTTCCCAACACAACCATTCCAACTTCCATGCACATTTTTAAACTTCTGTGCATTGAATAGCACAAGTGTTGGCAAGATGTCTTCCTTGCTTTCTACAGTGTATTTTAATAAAGCATTTGCATTGTTTCTTTTTATATCTCTGAAATATGAATCATTTTGGGGGAGTTTATTCTTACCTCTTCCAATTGACCGCATAGTTAAATACTTAGTGTTATAAAAATAGGTTCATTTTTGTCATGAAGCATCACACCCATCCTTACTTAAAAGAGTATTAACAGTTGGCACTACATTTGATATAAAAAGGAGAACACTGTGAAATTATTTAATTCCTTCTTCATGGATCATAAGGCTTTTGACTCCATAAAATCTCTGGTTCTGCTGTTTTCACTCTTGGGATAACTTGGTTGTGATAGAGGTATGAGCTGTTATAATTAATTCTGGGCATCTGGAAGTCAAAAGAGTGCCTTGGAAATTTGTATCCTTCCTTGGATGTGGAGATTCCAGCAATTCTGTTGTGGATATAGAGAAGTATGTTGGAACCCTTTAAATGATTTTTAAATGATCCAGTCCATAGTTTATGCTAAATTGTTTTCAAGTTGAAAAGTGAATGTATAATGTGTGAGTTAGTTTTCAGAATTTGGTCTAGACATAGAATGCACAGTTTTTTGTTCATTCTTAATCCTTCTAAGCTAATGGCCTGGAAGCTGCGTTACGTATTTGTAAAATCTTGTTAGAAAAACTGAATCCCCCCCTTTAAATGAAAAGTGAAAGGGACAAGTGGCTAGAGAGCAGTGCTTGTGAAAGGGATCTTGGGATACTTGTCAACAGCAGCCTAAACATGAGCCAGCAGTGTGGCACTGTAGTTAAGAAGGCAAATGCCACCCTTGGATGAATAGCCAGATGTCTGGCTTCCAGATCTAGGGAAGTGTTGTTACCTCTTTACATAACTCTGCTGTGCCAACAACTGCAGTACTACATTCAGTTCTGGGCTCCACATTATAGGGGAGACATAACTAGGTTAGAATTGGTTCAGCACAGGGTCACAAAAATGGTAGCCGGTTTGGGAGGGATGACTTAAGAGGAGAAATTGAGGGAACTGGGTCTTTTCAGCCTGAAGAAGAAGAGACCACAGGAGGATCTTTTAGTGACTTATAGGTAAAGGGTTATGACCTGTTCTTTCCTGCATGGAGGGCAGGGTGCATTCTAATGGGGCAAAGCTCAAGGAACCAGGCTTCAGGTTGGATGTCAGGAAGTACTTCCAGATGGTTAGGACCCCTAGAATATGGGATGGACTTCCAGGGGAGGTGGTTGAGGCCCCATCAGTGAAGCCATTCAAGGAAAGATTGAACAACCACATGTTGGGGATTACATGACTGGAGCTAGGTGGAACCAGGGGTCAGATTAGATGGCCCAAGAGATCCCTTCTGACTCACGTTGTTTCTGTGTTCTATGTTTAACTTAGTTATCAAGGGCTCTACTGAAATTAAAGGGAAAGTATTCCTATTAAACACCTAAACATATTGGAATCCATTCTGTCCCCTCCAAAATAGGTTCGGATAGGGGAAATAACCTCACATTTTGTCTATATCATAAATTTCAATTTTTTTGGTGATGCATTTGGAAACCTGGCAAATTTTTCATCAAGTTGGGAGAAATTTCAATAAGTAGACAATCATCCCTAATTATAACTGGATCAAGCATCCATGGTACAAACTTCAGTTGGTGCACTTCAGTGTTTTCCATCTATTGAACTCCCCTTTTCTCCTGCTGTTAAATTGTTCCAGCTCACTGGATTGTACACCCCAACTTGAGTAGCTGTAAATATGATCTCTTTGCCATTTATATCCAAACCACATTCAAATATATGAAAGCATATGAGCTACTTCACACAAGACACAACTTCCTACAAGTGGGCTCATTTTGAGTATGAGATATGCCTGTGTGAGCAACACTATGTTCTACCATCTGTAATCATTTAATATTGTGGAACAGACTGGCAGAAATTGGCTGAGGGCAGAGCAACATCAGAACAATTCGGTTTGATATGATTAAAGTGTTTTGAATGAAATTGGTTGGCTACTTTAAAGGTTTAGAATTTCATTTGTCGAATTGATAGGCAGTGTTCCATGCTGAATCTTTATCAGTTTTTAATTTTTAAGAGTTTATCTTTCTCAATGTCTTGAGTCCAAAATTGCATTAGTGAAAGTCCACTTGCATAATGGAATTTCCCATCTTCTCCCCTCTACACAATATGTTCAAAGAGCCCCCCCTCCCCCAGCAGTTTTTTGGAGGACTGCAAACGGGAGGAAAAAATCTGTTATACCAGTGGTTTCCCTTTCACTGTAAGGATAAGACCATTGGATCCAACCCAATGTTTTCAAGTTGATGGTATGATTAATTGGGCTCTAAATAATCTGCCTTGATGTTAATCATATTCTCACTATTTACTGCAGTGTGTAATTGTGCCAGATTTCTAATGACAGGAGGAGGAAGTTGAAAGCTGCAGGCCAATACTCATTTAACAGTAAAGATCCAGAGGGGTATGCCTTTCTCTTAATCTATTAAATGTAAAGAAAGTTCTTTGCGGTCTCTGTGCGGCACACACATGGGCTCTGTGCCTGTATGGAGCCTGTTGTTGGGAGGATTTCATAGCTGAAAGTGTTTTGGCGGGAACCCCTTCCCTATCCTGCTGTTCAGTGTACATGAGAGGAGTTCCTGCCTGTTCCCTCAGTTCTTCAACTCCCTTTTGTGGTGCCACAGGAAGTACTTTTTCCCTTTTTCTTTCTTGTGAGCATTTTTGTTCTCTTCTCTTCTCTTCTAATTCTATAAGGTTACTCTTCATCTGCTAATGTCTACTTTCTTTCCACCTGTGGAGGAGGGACATTTGTATCTTCACCTTGGGCTATGTCTAGGACAAGCATGAAGACATGGGGCGAATCACTAATAGAGTAGGCTAATGGAGCCAAGGAGCTCTCTCCCTCTGTGGCTCTGGCTTTAAACATGGCTAATCCACATTGCCAGGTCAGTTAGAAAAGCAAAGGAGTCTGTGCCTCCTATGGCTCTGGCCCAGCCAGGGGCTATTTGTACCTTCCACGTTGCCTAGAAGTGTGGAGGGTTACCTCCCCACTTTCAGAAAGTGCCTCCCCACTAAAGAGGTAGCCTTGTGACCATGCCCTTGGCCTTTGCCATCCTGCACTAGATGCAGTCACCTGGTGTGAGTTCATGGGAGGACACCCCACTAGGTACTTTGGGACAGTTGGCTCAGCTTGGGTCAACACTTGATTGTGGCACTGCTGTCTGTTGCTCCTAAGCTGACTGGGCTCCATAAACAAGTGTGGGTGGGGCTTAATTGCCTTCTTCCTGCTATGCAACAGTATGGCAACTAAGGAGAGTAGCTACTAAGTGGCCACTCACTTCCAGCTGTATCAGCACTTCTAGATTCAGACACCTCTATATGTTAGCATCTCAAAGACTGTGTAGAGTCTGATGGTGCTGTACATGCAGGGAAACCAGTGCAGTATGATACTTAAGAGTGCTGGACCAAGATTCAGGAGATTTAGGTTCTTATCCCTTACTCACTTGTGGAACTAACTAGGTGACTTTGGGCCAGCTGCAGACTCTCAGCCGAACCTAACAACCTAAGGGCTGTTGTGAAAATAGGATTGAGAGGGGGAAGAGAATTATGTGAGCCACCTCTGCGTCTCTTCATTGCTTCTGAGACAGGCTGCACAATGCATTCTCATGCAGTCTGTAAAATGTTCCTGTATTCATATCTCCCAATTTGCCTTTGCATCTTGGAGTTGCCCTGTCAAAAATCTCAAACTGAAGGGTATTTTTCAGTGGCAATATTAAATAGTATACATGTGTAAAAATGAAATGGAAAAAAAGCTTTGTTCTGTGTAGCAACATGAAATTCTAGTATGTGAGGCAGGCCATGTTTTGCCGCTGACATCAAATTAGCATGCTTATTTTATTTTATTTATTTATTTATTTATTTATATGGAGTTTTTGTATGCCGTCCCATTCGCATAAGCTCGAGACAGCTTCCAACGCTTAAATGGATGAGTGGATTTATTCCGCCTAGAAGGCACACTCTATGTCATACCATATAGGAATGTACTAACACCAGCCATCGAAATTGCAAAAGTGGCTCAGAACTGGCCAAGACTTGTTCCAACCTTGAAACCTAGTGGATTGATGGCATCAACAACTGGCATCACAGTCAAGGCACAGAAATGGTGCTAATATTGCCAGAGCCAAAAAGCACTTGGCTGTTGACATAAGGCAACTATGGATGCTTGGATGGAACCTATTCACTTGAAAAAAATTGTATGATTGACTTTGACGCCCTCTTATTGGTCAGTGTCATGGTGAGTACAGGTCCATCTCCACCAGAGGTAGTCTGCTACTTTTGAGGAAGTGATAAAATGGGTTCCTTCTCCAGTACACCACTGATTTTTTTTTCCGTGTGGTGCTGTAAAGGAATTGGGGGCCTAGGACAATCCTGGACCCTTGGAACCTTTGCCCTTCCATGGTACCAAAGAAATTACGAGATGGTCAGTTCATATCCTTCTTTTATTGCAGGAAAGATGCTGGTTTGCTCTGAACACCTTATGTATGATACATACTTTCATGCCTCCATTAAACCCACAGGCATGACCTACATTTCCAAGAGAGAGAGAGTGCTATTCACGACTCCTAGAGTATCTACAACTTGCATCCTGGCAGCCAGTGTCTGGTCACGCTTCCAAGGAGTCCAGACCTAATTGGACTGCTCACAGACAGGAAATATCTATCCCCCACTTTTTTTAGTCCATGCATTTCATTAGGACATAGTTAAACTCCATCTCAGCAGTGCCTTTCTCCTGCTGACAAGCCCATAAGTACTTATAGAGATTCTCACAATCTATACAGAGAATCTCTCTTCCTTACCTTTCAGATCCGATGGCATTTTAAATGCCTTATGGTGTTGACATTTATGGTTGTATTGCTTGTCAGATTTCGGATGTTTTCACTAACTTCTGGTTCATCCATACTTACAATCTTATATGTGGTCCTCAGTGGCTGCATCTTTGGATACCCAGACCCATCCCATCCAGACGTGGATGCACCACTCCAGCTTAGCCATTTTGGATCACTCAATGCAATATTATTTGCAACATGCTTCTCTTTTAATTCAATGGGGACTTCATTTTTACCTTGCTTCCTTTTCCCTGATCATGAAGACATGAACAAAAGTTGGTCAAGAGGCTGTTGACTGTATCCTGATAACAACATAGTGGCCTAGGTAACCCCAGTTGCCACTTGTTGAACATTTCTGACAGAATCCATTGAAACTGGATTTAATCTGGATATGACTTGAGTCCTTCCAAGAGGAAGCCCTATGCCACAAAACTGAAGCTTTTTCTCATCCCCCCCCCTCAAATCCTTAAAGAAGCATGAGGACTAAGGAACATTGCTCCACCAGCTTGTTCTTTAACACCCATCTAGAACCTCTCTGTTGTCTTATAAGACCTTACAAGAAAACTGCTTGAATTTGTGGTGATCTTTGTCTACTACTCTAGAACAGTGGCTTTCAACCTTTTTACAGTTGGGGACCTGCAAAAATAGGAAAATTATTTCAGGGACCGCTAAGGCAGAGATAAAAAAGAATTACATACATAATACAGTATTTTGTGCATTAGTTTTTAAATATAGCACCAAAAATGAGCAGCAAAAAAGCTAATAAATAAAATATTGAGATTAAATGTAATTGAATACAACTGAAATTTTAGGGAGTAATATGTAATTCAAATAAGGCTACTGAGGATTCAACCGTTGCTTCTTTTCAAGAATACTTGATCACAAATTTACAATAGCAAAATACAAAATCAGTATAAATGCAGTACTATGCTCATAGCAAATACACATTCAAATACAATATTAACAATAAGGTAAAGGTTTCCCCTTGACATTACGTCCAGTCATGCCTGACTCTAGGGGGCGGTGCTCATCTCCGTTTCCTAGCCGAGGGAGCCAGCGTTTGTCTGCAGACAGTCTCCGTGGTCGTGTGGCCGGCATGACTAAACACTGAAGTGCAAGGAACGCTGTTACCTGCCCACCGAAGTGGTACCTTTTTATCTACTTGCATTTGCATGCTTTTGAATTGCAAGGTTGGTGGGAACTGGGACAGAGCAACGGGAACTCACCCCATTGTGAAGATTCGAACCGGCGACCTTTCAGTCAACCAGCCCAGCAGCACAGCGGTTTAAACCACTGCACCACCTGCAGTCCCAATATTAACAATAGAGCAATACAAAATCAAATAGTTACTTAATACAATAATATTCATAATGTTAAATAACAAAATACAATGAACCCCACCCACTCAAGCCCCTGTACACACCAGCACAGACTCGCTATGAAAACGCTCTCAGCACAATCCCGCCTCAGCATTTCCCTTTCCAGCAGAAAACACAGCAAAACTGCTGCTCTAGAAGGTCCAAATCCGAACTGTTTTGTCACTTCTAAACATTCTTTATCCATTACGGTGACAAACCCAAAGGATAGTCCCATTACCTCAGAGACTATCAGTTTCCATGGTGAGGATAATTTTTGTGTCTTATGATCTACCTGGTCTACATCCTTCCAGTATCTCAAAAGCTGTGCTATTTGTAAACAGTGGTAACAGGAACTTCATAGCACACCAGAATTCCTCTACTGGTCTTCTGCAAGAAGCAACCTGGTCAACTCTTAATGGTATTTATTAAACATTACAGACTTGACATCCAAAGCAAAATACATTGTGCCCTTGGGAGAGCAGTCTTTTTCTTCTGTGGCAGTGACACCAACCCACTGTGTGTGATGCACAGACACCACAAAGAAAGTTAGGTGGCTTACCTGTAATGGTTATTCTTTGAGTGGTCATCTGTGCATTCATACAACCCACCATCCAACCCCTCTTTGGTGTCATCTTCTAAGCTTTCCTTCTCCTCCCATATGTGATGTACTTAGGAATTTTCCTGCTTTCTATACCTGTATTTGGTTTGACTAAGGTTGGGGTTAGTCAAGATGATCAGTCCTGAGGCCATAAAGATGGTCTTGAGTAAACTGAAGAAATGGATGGGAGCACCTTCCATGTACAAGAAAACTGGGGTGGGGGAGGGTTTCCCACCAAAACCCTCTCAGCTATGAAATCTTCCTGACAGTGGGCTCTTCCTGCTTGTGCAGAGCCTATACGTGTGTATGCAAATATGATCACTCAAAGAATGACAGAAGTAAGCAAGCTGCCTTTCTTAGATTTTTCTTTGTGGCCAGACTGAGATGCTATTAGTGGGTGATTCTTCTGGCCAATGGAGGGAATTCAACATGTTTTATTTATTTTATTTATTTACATATATTTACAGGCTAGCTATAATTCCCGAGGTCTTCCTAGGCGGCTTACAATGCAAGACATACTAACAGAGTAAAAACAAGTTGAAGATGCACTCCTGTTGAAGGAGCAGGTTCATAGTCTGCTATGGCCCTGTCTGGACAGAGATAGCCTGCTTTCAGTGATCTGTGCTCTGGTAATCTCTAAGCTCAATTACTGTAGTGTGCTTTACCTGGGGTAGCCTTTGAAGACTGTTCAGAATATGCAGCTGGTGCAAAATGCAGCAGCCAGATAATAACAGGGATCAAACATTCTGATCATGTAATATAAATTCTGGCTTGCTTGCACTGACTATGTACCTATATCCTTTTTAAGTCCAATTCAGGGTGCTGGTTTTAACCTATAAAGTCCTACATAGCTTGGGACCATGATACCTGATGGGATGCCTCTCCCAGCTTTCTTCTACTTGGACACTATGATCAAGTCTGGGGCCTATCCCTGACCTCCACCTCTGAAGGAGGCTTGGTTAGTGGCAACAAGGAAAAGGGCCTTTTCTGTGGTGTCCCCTTAGTTGTGGAGTGAACTCCCCACTGAGGCACCAATCTTCGTATTTTTTCGACGCCAGGTAAAGACCATTTTCTAAATTCAAGTAGTGTTTGGGACCTGCTAATTGCTGCAGGTTTTAATAATTTCCTTCACACACACACACATATATGAAGGAAATTTTATATTATATATTAAATTTTATATATATATGCTTAATATATAACCTGCTTAATATGTGGATTGAAATTCTATATGATAAATTTTAATGATGTTTTAATTTTGTGTGTGTGAAATGTATTTTTTATTGGTTCTTTTTTAATGCATTTTGTGAACCACCTAGAGAACTTTGGCTGTTGAGAGGTATAGAAGATAAATAAATAAATGACATCATGCTTCCTTGGATTAAAAAAGTATGGTATAAAGTGATAGATAAAAACAAACATGTGAATATGTAAAACAGTGCCTGCTAAGATTTTTTTTTTTTTTTGGTGATGCGTTCTTTCTCAAATCTTTAAAATGTAAGACTATAACCTATAATAATGCACTATATTGAAACAAACACCATTAAAATTGTATATTTGTAATGAAAAATGGCTTTGGGAGCAGGTTAAAGAATGCAAAAAATATTATTCTCCCAATGTTGAAGAATGTGTTTGTGATGGCAGCCCACCATCAAGCTGATGGTGAAGGGTAGTGCGGTACGCGTTTGGATCGTGACCAACTATTTCATAAGGGTTGCAGGGTTTAAAGAAAGCAAGCTACATTAAGTCAATAAATCTTCTGTTTATTTAAGCGGAGGTGGATCATGCCATTAAATGTTTAAGACCCTAATTAACTTCTTTAAATTTCCATGTGTAGCATTTTCCAGCCCATTGTTTTTATCTTTTGAAGCTTTGTCTCTGAGGAAGGTGCAAATTTAAGGTCACCATTATGTGTAGTTAAACTGTATTTGATGGTACTTTGAGCTCCCAGCAGAGTGTTGGAATTGTTGAGATCTATGACCATATTGTTAAAAGTTCAGTATGGTTAGGGTTAGGGTTACTGGAAAGATTAGTAGGATTTACTTTCAGAGCCCAAGATATTACATGTGAAGAACAACCTGCCAAGTATATTACAGTAATTACAGTTGAACGAGCCCATCACCTGAGCTGTAATTATTCACGAAGGTAATTGCCAATTATCTGCAGAAGTGATAGACCTTACTTAAATAAGGTTCCTAGTTGCTGTTTTTGTGCTCCTGTGTGTAAATCTATCCCCAGATTTTTGCATCCACGTGTGCATATTCAGGTATATTTAAAGTATCATGGACGGACTTCAAAATTAGGAAAATAATGTGTGACTGAAAGAGCAAATATAAAAATGTTGGCAGAAGCATGTGGTTTACATAGTAACTGGGTTCAGATGACAAGACAAGCAGCTGTGGTTTTTTATCATAATTTGCTTATCATGTTATCTGAACCTAATTTTGGTGTTTCTTCCCTGTTTGCTTTGTCTGAAAAAAACCATGATAATAAACAGTGGTCTCTTGTAGTGTTTCTCATTACCATGTTGGTTTGTCATGATATCTGAAAGCATAGTGTTATAGTTTATTGTAGAGTAATGCCACAGAGTCCCATGGAAAGAGCAGCAACTGTAAGGGCTGCTTGATTTATCCAGTCTCTGCCTAGCAACACACTTGTCATCATCATTGCTTGTTTCACTTCCACAGACTTTGCATTTTTTCATTCCCCTCCAACTATTGTACTATCATCCTGATTTCCACCTGTTATTTTCTAGCTGCCGAGAATCATGCAGCAGTGCTTTGGGGCAGTGTAGCTTGCACACCAGAAAAAGAATTTTAAAAGTAAGTTTAATATGAATTAATCTATTTTAGACAATTAAAAATCTTTCTAACCAACCAGTCCTATTTGTTATGCTTCAAAAATCAATAAATGCTTTATTATACACAAGGTGTAGTTTTTCCACAGGGAAAGTTTTAGCAATAAGACTATTTCTCCATTTCTGAATACAGATTACATTTCATTTTAATAGGAAATGTTTTGATTGGGTGATGTGGGGATGAGAAATAAGGTGAGGAATGCCATGGGGTGTGGAGAAGACACAAACTTTCCTGGAGAGGGAGAAAACTGCATATGTCACCTTAGAAAAAAGATGAGTAAGGGGAGACATGATAGAACTTTTTAAAATAATGTACAGTGTAGAGAAAGTCAAGAGGGACATATTTTTGTCCCTCTTCTGTAACACTTGAATCTGGGATTATCCCATTAAGGTGATTGGTAGTAGGTTTAGGACAGATAAAAGGAAGTATTTCTGCACACAGCATATGCTTAAACTATGGAATTTCCTGCCATGGGAAGTTGTGATGGCCTCCAATCTGGATGGCTTCAAAAAGGGATTGGACAGATTCATGAGGGAGGAGGCTGTTAAGGGCTATCAGTTTTGCTGTGCCCTTTACTAGAAGTGGCATGTCTGCATACACCAATTGCTGAGGAGCTTGGGCAGGAAGAGGTATTGCGCCCCTCTTGCTTGAGAGGTCCTGTGGGCAGCTGGTTTGCCCCCATGTATACAGAGTGCTGGACTAGGTGGACCTTTGATCTGATCCAGCATCTTCTGTTCTCATATCTGTACAGAAGGAAGGGAAAAAGTAGTTCACCTATCTCCAAGAAAGAAATGAAGGAGGGATAATGGAAAGCTAGAGAGCTTTTGGTGCTTGGCAGCAGGGAAACTTAGAATGGGGCATCCTGATTGAAATAGCTGGGGAGGAGGGGATACCAATGCAGAAACTCTTTGGGAAAGGAATGAAAAATTACTTTTACCAAAATCTTATCCATTAACAGGAGTGTGAAGGAGGAAGTGGGAAAGCAATAAAAGTAGAATGCAGAGAGTAAGCAGCATGATGAAGCCACAGCCACTTTTTACTAAAACAGGGATGTGTACATTGTTGCAAAAAGTCAAGCTTCAGGGGATCCTTCTTCAGGGTAACTGTTGGGGGAATGGAAGGAAATGGGGGAAAAGGCATTTTGATGCCGTGACTGAAGAAGCAGGGAGAAAATGGGTACAGGCACTGTGGAGGGGTCAATCCAAGAGGGAGACAATGCTTTCTATGGGAAAATACATAAAATTGGAGACAAATCAGCTAGGAAGTATGGAAGAAATGTGGAGAGATACAGTGGAGGAGGGGAGTGGGAAAGCTCATCCTGAGAACCTTGTGGAACTAATCAGGAAGTGGCAGACAACATAATAAGGGAGCTGGGCATATGAGGATGGGATTTCACTTGCAGTGGCTGCCAACACTGGGAGGTAAGAGTAGGGCAGGAGGGACAAAACTACAATAATGACTAGACTACTCTCCTGTCTGTTGGATAAACTGGGAATCACACAGTCTTGCTTGTTATCGTGCATACATCTGCCCACAGTGTCTAATGTTAAGCCTCTAGAAATGATCTGCACATTTCTTCATAAGATAAGCTGCTGTTTGCAGAAGGGCAGTACTAGAATTAATGAAACTGTTCTGTAAATAAACTTGTACTACAGGGCCCAACTTAAGTCATGGACAGCTTATCCTGATGCTTAGGTGGGGTTGTATAATGTCACGCTCATGAAAAGAGCAAACGTTCCTTGTGGTTCAGATGAATACGGCAGTGTGGATAGAAATATGTATGCAAGTTAAGCATCAATATCCCCAGCAGCTGCATACTCCTCCTTCCGGATTGGGGCACTGAATTCTAGGATTTGGGGAACATTTTCATGTGACAATGTTGGTCACAGAACGGAATGAGTCAGATTGGACATGGAAATTTGTAAAAAAAACAGCATTGGAATTTAATAATGTACTTATTATTTAGACAGCTTTAAGGTAATTCAGTTGCTAAAGCAGGCAGGGCAGGAAGAGTGGTTGTTTGAGTTTGTGTTGTTTTTGCAAGATGGGCTGCTCAGCTTGTCTAGCAAGGGCTCTTTGGAGGAGGAGGGAAGGATGCTGGAGGACATACAAAATAAATCTTATCCTGGCCTCTCCAGTCTCCTTACCATCCACCAGAAAATGCTTCCCTGCCACTACTAGTCTATTTTTTGCTCTTGGAGAGGCAGTTGGCGCTGTTCCCTCCGTGCCAGCTGTGAGGGGTTAATGAATTGCATCTTCAGCTTCCCATTTAAAGATAATATTGATGTCTTTGAACCCAGAAGAGGAAATCTGAGCTATCCTGAAGGTCCCCGGGACAGTTGCTGAGGAGGCATAGGATCACTCTCTTAGTAAGTTTGGTGTCAATATGTAGAAACATTCTCTCTATCTTTCAAGCATGTGTGCATGTGCACACATGCACCCACATGACAACCTTGCACTCCTCATTCACACCAGAGAGGCAGGAGAAAAATATGGCATGATTAGGTGGGATGATATACAGGGGAAGGAAAAAGGGGCATAAAGTGCATATAGGAGCAGAATGCAGAAAAATCTCAGCTTGTCTGCAACTTCATAGTACCTTTTGGTCAAAGTTTAGAAGTAGGAAGAAATGGAGGGAAGTAGCATTACCTAAGACTGTGGTAGTGGTTACAGCATAGGTGCTTTTTATCACCTTTAGGACAGTGAAGCTTATTATAGCATAAGATATTTCTTGGACTAGAATCAATATCATAAAGTGTGATAACAAGCTTCTTCCTAAGATGCTAATTTGCATGGGTGGTGGTGGTGGTGGTGGTGTTGGGAGTTCCCACTGGTACAAATAGAAGTTTCTGTCTCATGCCATATAGAGGTTTTGGGATAAATTTAGGACTCCAGCAGTGGAGAAAACAATTAAACCATACTACTTATATCAATGCCCTCATTAGACTCTCCAGTAACTTTAGTTTATTATTGAAAGAAGAGGCTTGTGGCAAGGGGCGGCCTATAAATTTCCAAATAAATAAAATAAAATTAAACTAAGTATGTCATTTCAACCTGAAAAACGAAAGAGAGGGAGGGAGGGAGGGAGGGAGAGAGAGAGAGAGAGAGTCAGTGCATGCTTCACCATACATTTATTTCTTTGTAATCTGGTACAAAACGGGTTTAATAATTAGGAAAAAGCTATAAGAAATGGGAGTGCATAATTACAGGCTGATTTCTGAGAATATGGAAGGGGAGATCCTTTCTGTTGATCCTGCAGTTTTGGATGGCAAGTTGCAAAGTACTAATGTTGTTAGTAGGATAAAAAAATCTACTTTTTTCAATTTACAGGCTTCTCAACATAAAGCTTCACAGTCCCAATCCTAATCACTGGGAATAGGGGGGGATATAAAAAATATAAGCCTAGATATGCCACATTCTGCAAATTAAAGATGGTGGTACATATTTTTTTGTTCTGATTTTAAAGAATTGTCGCCTATTAACATGTAATTTCAGCTGTGTAGTTTGTGACACAAATATATTTATAGGATTGGAAAAGATTGTTTGAGTTCATTTGCTTGGCAGTTTGTTTCCTGGTTTGTAATGTTTCTAGAAATTTGGGGCAAAGTTTATTTAGTTTTCTGACAAGGGAAGTAATACTGATTGTGTCATTTCATCTAATTTTAAAAGCTACTTTTAGAGTGCTATATTAAAACAGGGTGCTCTTCTTTAAGGAGCAATAGCAACCATAACTAAATTAAGTGGGTTTCCCTAACTTCTCTTGGCTTGCATTCTTGCATGCTGTCTCTTCACCTCCAGAATTGCAAATTACATTGCTATATTTAAAGTGTACCATTCACCCTTTCAACACTCTCTGATGTTAGATGAACAAAGCAGAGGGTAAGTGAAAGTTTGCCCTTTAATTTTGAAATGCCTTTTAGCTGGTTTGTTCTGTAGTTTCTTGTAGTAGGCAAATCACACTTGCAAATAAGTCTGCAGGTGTTACTATGCCAGAAAAACATTTACTAGTCCACCTGCTTACACATGTCTTGGTTTTGTATCTCTGGTTTGGAATGGGTGTGGGGGATGGGAGCAGTTTTGAAAAACCTCTCTTCCTGGTTACCTTATATTATGTAAGTAGTAATTTGCAAACCTCATCTAAGTAAATGCCACTTTTCATTAATTTTTCTCCAAACTATTGGCCTGATTTTGCAATTGTATGCTTCTTTTTGCCTCTATTAAGTTGGTTTCCGTCCGTTATATTTTTGAAAGCAAATATAGGCTTGGATCAAGACTTTGCTTCTGCCAAGTACAGCATCCTTTGAGCAGAGTCATATTCAGAGGATGTCCCCACCAGAAGTAGGGATGTGGAAGGTACTTTTACCGATACCTCCCTCCTCTTCCCTTGTACCTCCTGAAGATCCTGTCTGCAGGATTGGGAAAAGTTCTGGAACAGTGTAGACTTCAGCAATTAAGACTGTTTTATGATTCTGTACAGTTTCTCAGGGCTGTGTGTTTAAATTTTAGTGAAAGCATGACAATCTAGCTAATGTTCCTAAAAGCAAATCAGAGTCCTATAGTGTGTGTGTGTGTGTGTCATGTTTTGGTTAGTTGTCAGGAGGTGGAGAGGGAGACTCAAACCTTACTTCTCAGTTGACTTTTATTTTTTCATTTCTTATCTGCAGTGTTTAATTAAACTGTATCTTAAATAATTATGAAAAGTAGCCAGGGCTCTATGTATCTGGGGAGGATTGTCTGAAAATTGTGACGCTGAAGGAGATGGTGTAGTTGTGGGGGTGAAACATTTTTCATTTACTGTGCAATTTTTTATACTTTATGAACAAGAATGTGGAAGATTGAGCAACATTGTCCAGTCAATCCATTGTGTGAAGAGGAAGGCAAATACAATTTCTCAGATAAAGTGAGAGCCAATTCTTTGGCTTCGGCTTCAGAGTGGCAACCTTCTAATTAATGCAGTAGCAAATGAAACCACTTCAAGGACTCCTGTAATAATTGATAGTACTATTTTAATTGTCTTAGTCCATCTTTTACTAATGCTTACTCATAAGTAAGGTTTCTTATGATTTACTTATATACTGGCCAAGTGTAACCTGCAAAAAAAAAAAAAAAAATGTTACAGTGTGGAATGGTTCCTTGTTCAGGATTCCAGTCACCCAGAACAGATAGTATTATGTGACCACTTGAGTGTACATAGTCTTCATTGTACATCTTTGCACCCTTTTATGTATGGACTAGGGATGTGTGAGGAATCCTTTTTGGGGTGGGAGTGTGTCAGATTTCCTGGGCTTGGCTCCGTGGACTCCAGTACTCTTTCCAGTGGCCCTGAGTCCAAGTTTCTGGCAAGTACACTAAGTGTTTGCAGGGTGCTGGTCAGGAATCAAGCCCTTTTACTGTGCAAGAAGCACCCTTCATCTATGTCCAGCACTGCCACCGCTGTTAGCACTGAGTGAGGAAGTAGGTTGGTCACTGCGAAGGGCATCTGGCATGCCACTCACAGCACTCCTGTGCTGCAGTTGGCACCGCTGCCCCCACTACCACCAGCAGGTAGGGAAGAAGCTTGGTTGCCAGGAATGGCAGACCTTGATATTTTCTCAAGCTGCTGATACCTCTCTTTTGTGCATTAGTGGATATGTTTTAGTTACATAAGCAAAATCATTAACATCCTGAATCTCAGAAGGGAAAGTCTAGGCCAAAATATACTACCAGTATGGTTCAGTATATCCCTGGTATGTGTGATTTTCCTGAAACTGGGGCTGAGGGAGTAGGGAATTTTTTAATTTCAAACACAGGAATGTCTGCTCTGCATATTGCTTTACTCACATTTTTTTAATAAAAAGTTTTTGAACAGTTAAAGGTGCACAGTTTCCATGCCATTCAGTGGCAGACAATATTTCTCTGTACTACTGAGTACTTGATTTGACTTTGGAGCAGTTCTGAGAGATCAAGTTTAAGAAAATTGACCTTTATTTCCATCTCAGAGGTATGGGGGGAACTGGGAATCAAAACTACCTAAATAAGCCCTATATAAACATCTCTAGGGAACTACGTAACATGTCATCAGTGGCAGCCTGGTTCCCTAGGGATGCAGTTCCATAGCTTTTCATTCTAGGCATCAGCTTGAGTGGGTTTGAGCGAAGCTCAGGGAACCAAGGTTCAATTTAGGACCCCAAGGGTATGGAATGGGCTTCCATGGGAAGTGGTTGAGGCCGCATCAGTGAGGGTGTTCAAGGATAGGTTTGACATGCACATGGTGGGCATGTCATGAGCGGAGCTGACTGGAGCCAGGGGTCAGACCAGATGACCTGGGAGGCCCCTTCCGATTCACTCTGTTTTTATGTTTCGGGGCACATATAAGGTGCATAGTTTCCCTTTGGTTTTTTCTTTAGCATTTAACCTTGTAACCAGGCCCTGGGCTACTGCAAGACCATTTATGGTGAGAAAAAGAAAATGGCTGTACAAACAACCTTTGAGGCCTACTTCAAGAAAATGACTCCAGTGGTAATCCTCCCATCTTTCCAGCATCTCTCCATTATTATCAGTTAATGTTAGGCTTAATGTTATCTCAAGAATATTCTAAACTGTTTTACAAACTGTTTTTTTTTTACAGTACTGAATAACTCTACACATACATACAGATTCTCTCTCTTCAGTACTATATTTGTAATATTACTGTATTATCATTATTACAATATTGTGTTTAAGATATTTTAGTGAATATGGAAGTGTTTCAAAAGTGTTTTATATGCATAGAAAGGTAAAATGTATGCATATACTAAGGCAAATGTTTGGCTTACTCATGTGGTCTGACTTGCATACAAATTTGACTTAATGATGATCTCAGGAACAGATCTTGTCTGTAACCTGGGGACTACCTGGGCTAGCAGCAGACAACATTACAGTGGTGCTGTAAGCTACTCTGTCAATACTTCTCTCCAGTTTGCAGTAAGGATATAATAGTGAATTACAACACAGGGTTGTTACACACTACTCATACAGCCAAACCTGCAGTGTTCAATAGAAAATCATTGGTAATTAACACAGTTTGTGGGTCCTGTGCCAATCGGGTTACTGCGTAATGCTTCAGAGTTGCTTCCTCAACTTCAGCACCGTTTTCTTTAGGCGTGTAATACCTCTGAACAGCACTATAGAGTTCTCATGGATCGCTCAGCTTGACCAGCAGTATTTACTGTGGAGTGGGCTGTAGGGATGTCATAAGCTTGCTTGCTTTCAGCCACAGCTTCTACCCTGCAGTATGGTGCCAATATATTTGTTTGGAATTTGCATTAGGAAAATGTTTTTGAATGCTTCAAACTAGATAAGTATTAAAGTAAAAACAGTAGGAGCTTTAAAATCTTGGATTTCTATGGACAGCTCTCACTTCCTTTCCTGGGGACATTTAAAAGTATCTTCTTGGTGTGAGCCTTTGAATACAATGAGAGGTGCTCTCTCCTCTTTTTTATAATGTTGTGTTTCCTCCTCCATCCTTTTCCAGTCACTCCATTCCATATTCGTTCTCTCCCCTCCCCCGCTCCCATTTTCTAGTTTTACCCTCTCAGTAGGTAGTCAGTATTCTGTGGACAGTGAGCATCTTGGTCTCACTGAGCTGTTTTGGGGAGCTTCTCCCCTTAGGCTTTGTTCTTGAAGATTGTTTATATGTCTGCAAACCTCAATTTTCACTCCTGGTCTGCTGATAGATATCTTGCTCTTATGCATAGGTGCTGCCATTTTGGTTACGTAACTGAATTGGAAGAACAATATATTATTTAGAAAAAATGTAACATGTATTTCAACAAAATGCTCCCATTACAGGGATTAGAACGTCATAGTAGGAAGCTCTTTGAGCACAAGAGAAGATCATCTCATTGTTTAAGCAAACATTATTTAAAAAAAAGATGATGATGGAGATATGCAATTGAATACATTGAACTAATGACTATCTATTGGGGATAGGTTGCCAGTAGAAACATGTTTCACATGAAAAGTAGTCTCTTCCTCTACCTTCTGAGATAACTTGATAGTGAAAGGATATAGACTACAACTGATCACACCAGCTTCTATAAGTCTTAGAAAAGGTTGCCAGCAAGCATATAATAATTGAGATTAGGAGGTCATTTCTCAGTTCCATGTGTTAAATTTAATGTATTTCATTAGGTGTAAAGTTGAGGAATCCTTTGGAGAATATGTGCTAGGTTTCATTTTCTTGAAAAGTTTTCTGCCTCTTATTCTCTTAAGACCCATTGCCACAATATTCATCCCTGCTGCATTGCTTGTTGAGTTTGTAGATATTTGTGATGATGGAATCCATATTACCTCTCAGTATTTGAGATGACATGAAATTGGACCCATGAACTAAGCTGCTGTGCAGATGGGACCTACTTAAAGGCCAATTGCTGAGTAGAATGTGAGATTGAGGAGAATGGCCATGGACCAGATCCAGAGGCTCTGCAAGCTACAGATTCCCTACCACTGGAGTAAACATTGCTAGCTGCCATATAGCAGCGCTATTAAGTGCAAAAGAAAGGCTACTGTCACCATAAATGCACTTTATATTTGCAGAAAATACTAAAAATACCTTTCAGATTTGTTGCTTGCTTGTTCCCCTTTCAGGTTTATGTGTCAATCTGCTGCAATGATTGTGGACATTTGGAGAAAATAGTGTTAAGAAACAGTGCCAGTTGGAGGCTGGCAGAGACATGACTGCTAATAACACATCAAATGTACCAATTGTTTTAGCTTTGCTGTGATTGACAATCTCTGTTGTGATTGTCAGTCTTGTAAGTTTAGGAAAGAAGAGTTTATTTTGAATAATTACAGTTGAATGAGACATTACTAACTCTGTTTTCTGTATTTAACAATTTACCAGTGTCCATTTAATGAAACAATACAAGCAGCCTGAAAGCTGTCAGTTGGCATAAAATTTCAAAGCATAGACAAGAGTGAATGCAGTTTGTTGGCTTCCAATGATCTTTGGAGCTCATCTTCATATCCAAAACTTTCAAAATGTCACACTTTCCATAACTATGATGGCTACAAATGTGTGGCTTGCTTCTAGAAGATGCGGAGAGTAAATTCTTCAAGATGTATTATGGTGCCAGGTTCAGTTTCAGGGCTGCTTCTGCACCTAATGGGCAGGGTTTTGTTCATTATATTCTGTGATGTTCAGGTCTGAAGTTAGGATGCTTGCTAAAATAAGTGATGGTTAGAATCCCCAGTTTTAAAGGAATATTCAGAAAGAATTTGAATACTTTGAACTATAATGTTAATATTTGTGTGAATGTACCACTTTAAAATTTTGGACATGACACACTTGTTAGTTAAGACCAAACATTCCGTGTTTTAATGAAATGTTTGTTTTATTAATGCTTTGGCGCCATTCACCCATTTCTTTTAATAAGGTCACTGACAATAAGTATCCCTTTTTTATTTCTTCTCACCTCATAGGAAACCTAGGATAAATTCTCAGCTTGTTGCACAACAAGTTGCTCAGCAATATGCTACCCCACCACCTCCTAAAAAGGAGAAGAAAGAGAAGGTGGAAAAGCAGGAAGAGAAAAAACCAGACAAAGAAAAAGAAATTAGTCAAAGTGTTATAAAGAAGAGTACCAACAAGAAGACTAAGTATGTTTCTGACCACCCATTGAAAGCAGCCATTCTTAAACGTTTAGACTCTGTATCCCTATGTAAATGGTCTAATCTAACATGTATTCATTATCCCTAGACACACATGTTCCTTTTCTCCCAGCCTTGAAATTCCAGCCAGTCCCAGAATATCTCAGACTTCTAAATACACATCTCCAATGATTCTCAATGCTTATCTGTAATTCCTCAATCATTCTCGCCTCCCCTATGCCACCACCATCTCTTGATTCATGTAACACTGCTTCTTCCATGCTGCTGCCCCAACTTTATTTTTATGCCATTTATCCTTTTGCCAGAGAGAAGGGAGGGAAAGCACATCCTTGCCTTGCATAAATGATTGAGATAAGGATTTTGTCTTTTTACTTGTGGCTTTATTGATGGGTGTGAGAGCTGTATTGGTTACATGATGGTTTTGTGGGTGTATATACTCTAGGGCATTAGATATCCCAGTTTCAGGATTGATATTCTTAAATTGCAAAAACTTTTAGCATTAAGTTTCTTTCCTTTCTCTCTTTCTTTCTTTCAGGCCAAAGTCAGATGTCGTGAAAGATCCTCCAAGTGAAGCAAACAGCATACAGTCTGGGAATACAACAACAAAGACTGGTGATTCAAATCACACTTCAAGGTAACTTCTTAAATTAAAGAATTGTCTGATTCTAGGTGTTCAAAATTAGGTTCCATGTTTGGATTATGGAACGTTTTTATTCACAATCTAGTGGCCTTTGGGGTTTATCTCGGAGACCATGACATAGTTTACCTCCTAGATTCATGGAAGTTAGAAGGATGGAGATTTAGAGGGTTTGGGGCCTAGTGTCCTTTTTAAAAAAATCTCTGTGATTCTGAATTTTTTATTTGAGGGTGTTTTTCATCTTTTTGGTGTAATAAATGGTTATTTTATTATTTATAAATTTATGACACAGTCAAAACAGGGCTCCCACAGTGACTCATAATTAAGATGTAAAACAATGTAAAACTTTAACATGTTTTAAACTACCTTTAAAGCAGTTTTACAATGTTTGCAGAGAAAAATCTTGAAAACAAAGTGCCATGTTTAATATATTTAGGGTGAAATCAAAGGATCACAGGCATGCTTTATTTATTTTATTTATTTAACATATTTGTATGCCACCCCCTTGCAAACAAGCCTCGGGGCGGCTAACAACATATGAAAGTACAATTTAAAAACAATACACAATTTAAAACTTTAGAGGGCAGGAGGAATATAGAGATGAAGGTTGCTTCTGTACTCCTCTTACCTTGCAAAGCATGTACACAGCTAATTTCAATTGTTTCAATGTGGCGCTTCAGAGTGGGAGGGAAGGAAGCTGAAGCACTGCCAAGATACATTGTATCCTGGCAACTCCAGTCTCCTCCCCATCCCACTTCCTGGATCAGCCCAAAGTCACATTTACAACCTCAGTGAGGGAGCCACTGCATTTCTTTCCACATCAGCTGCGGGGGGAGTGTGGGAGGGGAATTTGAGCATGGATCCCTAGGTATGAAGTCAGAGTGATTATCTGACCTTGTGGCTGGGAATCCAAAATATCCTATGGCTGCCTATATTCTGCCTGGCAGCCACAGGGCTGTGATTCCTAAAAAGCCATGAGTGCCCCCAAAAAGCCATGTGAAACCAGAAAATTGTAGCAGCTCTCTAAACCTGAAAAAGGGGCAGCCTGGTTTTCTTAGGAGGGAGCTCTAGCACAATTCAAAGTGCTGCTATTACAGAGAGGGTGCTATCCCATCGTGGTGATGGGAGACACAGTAAGGAATCCAAAGAGAATGTGGATAGATTCACATAGGAAGAGGCAGTCTTCCAGATATCTTGTCCCCAAGCTCTTTAAGGCTTTACAGCTAAGTAGTAGCACTTTGAATTGTGCCTGAAAAAGCACTGGGAGCCAGAGCAGCTGATATGAGACCAGCATAATATGATTAACAAAAACATGCCAGGAAGCTATCTAGCTGCTGCATTTTGCACTAGTTGCCATTTCACAGCACTGGCTGGATCTACCTTCTTTAGCAAGGGACACAACTGGCATATTAATTAAAACTGGACAATGCTGCTTCTGGGAAAGAACAAAATGGGGGGAAATGTGGTTCCTATATGATTTTTTTGTGCTTTGGTATGAATACCTGAGTACAAAAGATACATGTAGAAGATAAAATAATAAGTGTGCATGTGTTTATTCTAAGCTGCTTTCTTCTTTCAACTGGGGGTTTGATCCACTACGAACAACTGTGGTTAGAAATCCCTTTTCTAAACCTTCCCTTCCCATTGATCTTTGGCAAGGAAAACATAATCACTGTCCACTCCACCATAATACAGGACTTTGCTTTTACTTGCCAGGAAAAATAAGAAAATTGCTGGTGACTGGTTTTCCTTACTTGCTTTTACATGCAGTTGAGAAGGAAAACCACAGAAAAGCAGATGCTGCCAGAGACCAAAGGTAGTATCCACTGCCACCAGCAGGACCAACCACTAGTGCAACAAGAAGCTAGTGGTTCATAAAGCACCTAGAAATGAACTGAAATGCAGGTCAGTGGAGCTTGCATAAGAGTTCTCTTGGCCTGTACCATTCTGAAAACAAGTATTTCAATTGGTTTCTTGGGTTTCTCTAGGGAGCACTAACTTCTTGTTATGCTTACCATCGTCCTTCAGCAGTAGTGGTTCAGCAGCAGTATTAAAGACTGCCCCAAAGAAGTAAAATCTGATTGTATGACAGTTTATTTCTTTTCTTTTTCTTTCTGGCAGTACATGTGAACTTTTGTTTTGAAGATAATGTGTCAAGTTGTTATTAATCTCATCTAAAATCTGTTTCTTTGATTAAGAAACTTGCAGATAGAACTCTCTCCAGAGAATTTTAGCACCTTAGCCAATAGGATTTGAACAATTTGAAACTTTTCTTCATTTAGTAAACTGAATTTCCAGTTTCTTTAATTTGTCATGGGGAAGTTGCAGTTGCAGTTTGCCTTTAATGGAAAGCTCCTGTACTGGCAATTGTAGAGTAATAGGATAAAAATATTTTTAGTGCTGTGCAGCACTGGATGTTCCTTCTGTTTATAATCCTTTTAAAACAAAGTAACTCATCAAGCTCTATAGAGCCTTACCCAGTTTGAAGGAGAGTAGAATTGTGCTCTGTTTTTAGAAGATTTTAAGTTTCTTTCTTGTTTTCAACTGTGAATTTTACTTCTTTTATGTCAATTAATTTTTGGATTTTTATATACTTAAGGTATAATAAATATGCAGGTTGTAGCTTTCCCTCCGTGCCCCCATCATCAACAAACCCTTCTCATCCGTCAGCTTTCTCCATTAATTCTGCCTGCTTCACAACTATCTAGAGATTTTAGGACTGGTTTTGAGCCTTTTAAGCCCTGGATTGAAAATCTATCTCATCCATTAAGTAGGACTAAAATATGGGAGGAGGAGCTGCTTCATCAAGTGTAAATGTAGGAGGCATAAAATAAAACTAACTGGCTTTCTTGAAGCATCACATCTTGACTGAAAATATATGGACTAGCCACTGTGAAAACAAAGGTGGTAAGCAAGGGCATTTGAGTAGAATCTGCTTTAGGTATACAAAGCCCACAGAGATTGTTGATAAGATTATATCCCAAATAAAACACAGGTAGGAATAAAAGATGTAGGTTAAAAATTGGACTTGAGTGCATTAAAACATTCTGGGAACTTCTGTTGAAAACAGGACAAGAAAGAGACCAGGTGCAAGGACACCATAAATATTTCTTATTGCTATGTTTCATTTCATTTTGATGGAGCAGTTCTAAACTTAAGTTTTCTATTCTGTAGAGTTGAGTATTGCAGGAAGGGAAGAGTGCTCCTCTACTTGCTTGGCAGTCTAACTGCACCAGGAGATGACAAGAATGCATTTTGGTTCAACATTACGCCATAGTCTTCTAATGAACAGTAATAACAAAAATGCATTCAATCTTATTCTACTCCCAGTGGGGTTTGGATTTTCCTGCCAACTTGCCTTCTGTTCTGCTAGTGCTGCCAGGTTGATCCACAATAGAATATCCATGATTTAATTGTGAATGAAAGGCCAATTTGGTATGTATTCTCTGTGCTTTATCTACTTGGGTATTCTGTCCAGCATCAATGTTGGTTTGAGTCAGGGGAGAGAACTGCTGTCATCTAAAATGGGTAGGCAACACTTTTAGATCAGTGAGTACATTTGGTAGTTTTAGAAACTTTTGTGGATGTTGTGGCAAAGTGTGCACTGCAGATGAAAACATTGGCCTGTAATTACCTATCATCTTCATTCCTTAAAAATATTTCTGAGCTCCGCATATGGCTCAGCTGTTCATGGAATGAGAAAATGAGAAGACCCAAAGAGCCTCTGATATCATTTTGTAAGGATTCTAGCACCACATCAAGCTACAAGAAAGGTGTCCAAGGAAGCACTGGTCTACATGGGTGTTACATTGCCTACCCCTGCTTGAAAGGAATTCTATCCACCTCTCTTGGAAACTTATTCAGTAGAGTATTCGTACTAGGTGTTCAGACAATTAGGACGGATTTCCTGAACCTGGTACTGTCCAGTACAACTTCCAGTAGAAGCTGAAGTCCAAAATATTTGGTCAGCACCAAGCTGGGGAAGGCTGCATTGCCAGCTCACTGCCCATCAATCTGCCTGAACTGGTGGAGGTGATTTTGCCTGTGGTGTTGGAGTCTCCAGGGATGATGGTCTTGTGGAACTTTTACACTGCAACTTAGCAGTCAGCACAAGTTTTATGACCACCCCGAAAGTTATGTATATCAATATATCACATGCTATATACATTCTCCCAGACATGCTCTGAACCTGGGGAAAAACTGGTTTATCTATCTTTACATTGTTATGGTCAGGCCATTCCTGGTGAAGTTTAGATTGGCAGCTGTTGATTTGCTCCAGAAGAATCAAATCTGAGTTCTATATGATATTGGGGAGTTTCTAGTTGATAAGAGTAGTCTTTGTTTTGAAGCTGTCATCTCACTCTGAAATAAGGATTTGTAATGGGCTTTCAATACTTGTTCTCAAGAGTCCTCTCTCCACATTACAGAGTGCATAACTGGGCTTACTCTATGGCAGTGATGTCAGTGTAGTGATATTACTTCTCTATCATATCATCATTGCATCCTACAGCAACCACCCAGTAGAGCATTTTCCAATGGTAAGATTTATTACAACTGAAGGTTGGGATAAATGTATTAAAATTCTCAGAAGACCACCATGATTTGCAAAGGATTTCAAATTGTTAATATTTGCTCTGGCCTTGATGATGCTGCCAGACCTGTCCTTATGAAGACATCCAGTATATTTTCTTGGGATCACTTTCAATTGATGCAACCTGAGCTATAGACGAGGTACTTGGAGGTTTTCAGCTGACCACCTGTGTTTTCAGTCCTTTCCCATCTTAGTTCATTACATTTAGCTGGCTAGGATTGATTGAGTGTGTCCAGGAACTTATTATTGCCTACTTGGACAAAGTAGTCCAAACTGTCTTGAAGGAGCCATTGTGTGACTGTTCCTAAAGAAATCATCTTTGGATCCAGAAGACTGAAACATTTATCTAGTCACAAGTATCCCTTTGTGGAGCAAGTTTCTTGAGAAAGTTATGGTAGTTCAGCTCTAGGCACTCTTCTATTAAACATATGATCTAGATAATTTCAGGAGAAGTTGTGGGAAAGTGCAGTCTAGTTGAGTTCCTTTATCCACACCATTTGATACTATCAACATTGGCATATTTATTGATAATATATGTGAATTGGTGTAGAGAGACAGTGACATGGTGGTTCTGTTCCTACCTGTACAACCATTTCCAGAAGGTGACATTGAAGGATTTCTGTTTGCCCCATGGCATTTATGTCATAGGATTCCATCTTCTCCTGACATTCTTTAATATCTATATAAAGCTGCTGGGTAAGGTCATCTGAACATTTGGAGTATGGTAAACCTTGGTCTGTTCCTGTTTCTAAAGCCAAATTTGATAATTGGTTGGATGGGGTCCAGTTAACTGAAGCTGAATCTTGACAAAATGGAACTACTGTGGGCAGATAGTCATCAGGTCAGGGGCAGTAGTGTTCAACTTATTTTGGATAGGTTTGCATTTCCCTGAACAAGTAGGTTTGCAGCTTAGGGTGTACACTCCTAGATTTAGTTTTATCACATGAAGCATAAATAGCATGGAGTACTTTCTACAAGCTTTGGTTGGTTCATCATGTATGCCTTTTCCTGGATTGCTTGTGGCTGAATTGCTATACATGGGGCTTCCCTTGAAGATGAATCAGAAGATTGATTAGAACAGATTCAAATCTAGGCCTAATTAAGGGTGCAATTTTTAAAAAAGTTTTAAATGGTTTAGGGCCAAAATACCTAAAGGAAGATCTCTTTCCGTATCAGCTGTCTATGTCCTACTGAGGCCCTGTTCAAAGCGCACTTTTTATCAGAATTGTGTTACATGATCTCACAGCAGAGGTCTTTCTTAGTGGTGGTTCCTTGCCTTTGGAATGCCCTTTTTTTAAGGAGTATGCTTGATACCTAGTCTACAATTTTTTTCTACATCAGTTTAAGATGCTTTTATTTATCTAGGGATTATAACTTGTATAATCTCTTGTCTGTCTTGTAATTCTTACCAGATGTATTTACTATGTTTGATATTTAGTGTTTTGTGGTATTAGGTTTAAAATAATTATCTATATTGTACACTGCCCTAGAATCTGATTTAATGAAGTGCAATGTAGAAATTGTTTAAATAAAAATAAACATCTTTTCTGATTTCCCTCTTCAATCCAGTGCCTTCTTTGTGTTAAGAACTGAAAAAGGATGGAAGGAGGTGAAGGTTCAGTATTTTTCTCATAGTTAGCAGGGTTA
Source organism: Varanus salvator macromaculatus (assembly GCA_023646645.1). Taxonomy (NCBI): domain Eukaryota; kingdom Metazoa; phylum Chordata; class Lepidosauria; order Squamata; family Varanidae; genus Varanus; species Varanus salvator. The sequence continues at coordinate 43,271,061 of JAIXND010000674.1, read as the reverse complement.
GATAATGTCAGACTCCTCACTGCCAAATGATTTGAGGTGTACCTACTGTGTACGTAACTAGTGACAGATCTGCCTCATAGCTAGGGTCTGGACGAACCCTAGTGGAATCCATTTCTCTAATATTGTGGACTTCCTTTCATACTCAGCTTGCTCTTGCAAAGCAAGCTGAGCTGAGAAGAAGTCTGCAAACACTTAGTTTGTGCAATCAGCAACCTTCTTCCATGTCAAGTGGAGCAGATCAAAGGCTGCAGAAGAGAGATGCTGCTTGGCGAGTCCTGCATGACCACTAGCAGCATCCCTCTTCTGTTCTGTGTGTAGCTGCTCTTGGGCTGATGCACCTGATGCAGGAGAGCAATACTGTTTGCACAGTTCTTGCTGAGAGCTCTGTGAGTGCTGGGCAGGCTTGCAGGAACTTTATCTCTGGGCCAGAGTTAAGGGAACTGAGCTTAGGAAATCCAACAGATTTCCTACTCCCAAACAGATTCCTCATACATCCCTACTTAACAACCTTAGCTGAGGTGATAACAAAGTAGAACAGACTACATCTGACTAATTTTGGCATTGCTGCAAAATAATTCCTCTTTTTAAACTGCTACCAGAGATAGCTGTTTAGAGCCAGCTAAGCATTTTAAGTTTTGAATTTGAAGTACAGCTTCTTTATCTCTCCTATCAAGGGAATGATTTCACCACTAAAAAGCAGTCAAACATGTTAGTTAAAGTTCTTCATTATTTTGTCCCTTCCTGATTCTTTGGATATGATGGCAGGAAACAGGCTGGATCTCCCAGACAGTGAAAAAATAAAAGTGGCTTGCGTCCATCACTGGCTAAACCTGCTTTGACTAGAGAACCTCCAACAGTTACAGATACAGGATTGCCTTGAAATTTATCATTCATTTGCATTTATATTTGTATTATGGACCGGGCATTTTGCAGTCACATGTGAATGTAAGCAGTTCTGTATTAGTTGGCTTATTAATGGCTTCTTAGTATGGCACAAATAATGAAGAAGGTCCTAGGCTATAAATTTAACTGTTTAGTTTTGTCTCAATATAGAATCAGAATGATAATGATGCCCACAATGAGTGTGTATTTTTAATAGCTTGCTTCCCATTGCCATATTCATAAGGGACTGTTTGTGTTGCTTCTCTGTATAAAGTCCAGCAGTTGGACAGGGATGCTGAGCTGTACTGGTGCCTGTGGTGTTTGCAGCAGCAAGATCTCCTTTACAAATAACAGTACCACTTGACAGATGCTTTTTTGGTAGGTTTATATTGCAAAGTCACAGCTTTGGGGAACTCAGCAAGATGAAGGATTCCCTAGCATGGAATATTTGTATTCCTGAAGGGACCCTGGATCTTTCTTGATACCTGTATAACTCTGACATACTGCTGTTCTTTCTGGCTGAGAAGAGTAGAGGATAACTTTAAATCTTTCCAGAGCTCCAAGAAATTGTTTCCCAAGCCACATATGTGCTCACTGGGGATTGAACATGCTCCTAGCACAGACATTCCTGACTTAGTGTTTTAAGAGAGCAAAAGGTCAGATATAGCAGGGAAGGGGGCATAGTAGGTTTGTTTAATACAATTGTACCTTTGCTTTCTCTAAAACTGATCCTTGTAACTAAGCTGAGAATAATGTAATAGAAGAGTCATTTGCTATATATAATCGATGATAATGATTCTTTTTTTTTTTTCCAAGGCCCAGACTGAAAAATGTGGACAGAAGTACAGCCCAGCAATTGGCAGTCACAGTGGGAAATGTCACAGTAATTATCACAGACTTTAAAGAAAAGACTCGTTCTTCCTCCACATCTTCATCCACAGTGACCTCCAGTGCAGGATCAGAACAGCAAAATCAGAGCAGCTCGGGTTCTGAGAGCACAGACAAGGGCTCATCCCGCTCCTCTACGCCAAAGGGCGATATGTCTGCAGTCAATGATGAATCCTTCTGAGAATTGCACATGGAATTGTGGGAAACTTATGAAATCAGGGTATGCAATTCAAATATTCCACCTGTCCACTTGGCTGCAGCTGCAGGCCTGGTAAAGCTGCCAGAACCACTTTCTTCTTCGCTTCCTTCTCCTGTGCTTCAGAATACTTTTTGGACCTCGTCCCCTTAACTGATGACACCAGGACTTTGGGCTGGCTGTTGGCATTTGGCCATCAAGGAATCTCGCACCCTGACAATTACTTTTTGACACTTATGTATTCCATTGTTTTATATGATTTTCCTAACAATCATTTATAATTGGATGTGCTCCTGACTCTACTTTTTTATAAATCTGCTGTGCACAATTTTTTCCCATGAACATTACAACCTTTTTGAGAAGTGAGGAAATGTGATGCAGGTGGGAGGGGAGGGCTAATGGAGGGCTTTTATTTATTGTATTCACAGATGTCATTCTCTCATTGTTCCTTCAGCATATTCTTTTGCGTTCAGTTCTCCTTTTTCCAGTTATTCTGTGTACTATCAGTTTTGATATAAATTATATATAAATATAAATATAAATATATATATATATAAATAAAATATATATAGGGTTATTTGAAACCAATACATGGAAACGCTGGTGCTTGAAACACTGTGAAGCGAAACAATTTTAATATCTGGGTCAGAGAGTGCTGTTTTGGAAAATTCTGAAACTAAACTAGAACCAGTCTTACATGAACAGAGTTTTCCTGGAAGTTCAAAATGAAACAGGGCCTGGCTTTCTTGTGCTTTGGCTGAAGAGTACTGGACAAAGATAGATATCTATTTTCTTATTTTCTGTTCTTTTGGAAATCCAGAAGGTGCTCCAAGTCACTTGCATTCCCAGTAGACTATCTGAAAATAATCATATTTCGAGCCCTTTCTTACAACAGTGTCCAAATTTTAAAAACTACAAGCTATACTGGTTTCAGAACACTTAGTATTAACGTACATGATGGCTGCACATCAACATTGCCTGATTTGTTTCATTCAGCTCTTTCGGCAACTTTAACTTTTGCCCATGTCGATAGTGGGCTTCGGGGAACATGTTTGGCTATCTGTGGGGCAATGTCTGCCAGCTTTTATGTTTCGGGTTAGTACTGAGGGTCCTTCCTCATTCCTCAGCTATTACAGTCAAGCCACTACATGATTTTATGTGTTGTGGTTTGTTCTCAATGCAAATTTTCCATACCTGACTCTGCTGTTTTGTTTTTAATATAATTTATTGTGTATCCAGAGAGAGAAAGTTTTAAACAAACTGTCATCCAATGATGATGCATTCAGGATTGTTGGTGTTTAGACATGTGTGATGGGAGCTAAAACTGAGGCAAATTGTCAATCTGGCATAGTCATAACAGGGATAGCCAAGTAATTCTTGTTAGAAAATTATTTTGACAGTAAGTTTCCTTCCAGTTCCAGTTGTGCTCCAGTTTTGCCTAGCTTGTGTGTTATCCTGCTGAAAACACTAGAATGAAGAGATGGAACACTGTTGTGAAGAAGCAAACCTTCAAGCTCTCATTGTGCGGACTTTTTTAGGCGACCCAGAGTGCTTTGCTGTAATTTCAGTAACCCTTTTTCTGATATCAAAATGGATACCATGTAGGTGTTTGTTCTCAAAGGGCCACTCAGCAGAACTTGGTGCTAGATAATTACTGTACTAATTTCTTGCTTGAAAAATATAAATCATTTCTGTTGTGTGGAGGCAATGAAATTGTTGTATTTTATCAGTTTAAAGTAGCAAACACAAGTTCATATCAATTTAAAATTTTAATCTATGCTTAGCTGAATAAAGCAACTCTGCTCAAAGTGGTAGGGTAGCAGAGCAGTGCCTTTGCATCTGCAGTTCAATTTTGAACATGGTGGGTTTCTCATTAAATTGTTCGTGTATCTAATATTCTTTTTTGAAAATCTTATTCTTAAAGTATTTATTGAAAAAGAACAAAGTACCAAAGGAAAACCAGATGATTCTCATAAGCTCTGAAATACAATATTATCTGTAGTTTTAATAGTCCACATCAGTCCACATTTTAATATTGGTATGATATTATAAAGACATTCCTTTTCCAAGTTTTAGTATTCCTTTAAAGGATCTCAGGGAGGGTAAATTGGTCAGCCATAATTTATTTTTGGAGAAAAAATAATTTTTAAAGAGATGTTTTGAACTTAGTCCCAGATGTGTGTAATTTGCACAGCTTTTTTAAATGAATGAACCAGGCCTATGTGCATTTGGCCCTTTCCCAGCAAATACCTGATCTATGGGCATGTGTAATAGGAGTGCACCTGTGTATACAAATGGTGTATTTCCTTCAGTGGCTTGCTGGAATAAGGCCTTGGTGCAGGGAAAAGCAGTGTACATGTTGAGAAAATTACTTAATATGTTGAGCACCACCCACTGAGTGCTGCTGCTCCATCCATTTTTGTATGGCTTTTTGTGGGCTGCCATTTAAATGGTGCATAGCAGCACTGGAGCGGGGTGGGGGTGGGGTCTGCCCAGTGAAATATGCCCCTTCGGTTAGGTGATAAAAGCTTTAACAATAATGAACTGCTCATTGGCTTACCAATTCAGTGAAATCCTCTTTGGGTTTTCTTTATCTTTTCTTTCCTCCTCTCCCCCTTTCCTTTATAAATGTGTGCCTCTGTGACATATTAGCTTGTTAGAATAACATATGCAAATCAGACTTTGGCACAAGTGGAGTGACTGAAACTGCATTTGGCTGAAATTGTCAGCTAAGCATTCAAACTTTCTTGGGCCGCATTTTTAGCTGTTGCATTGTGACCAGACAACACGCTGTTTCGTTTTGTTTTTTTTAAGCATGATGTTTAAAAAAGGAATTCCCTTCACTTTCTGCATTTCAGTTATCCATACAGTAGTTGGAGAGCATGTTTTAAAGTACTAGTGTAGAGGAAAGGCCAGAAATGCTTGGTAGCCAGTGGCACAGAAAGCAGGTGAGGAAAAAGCACAGTGTTACATTTGCAAGTTTCAATTTCTACACTTCGCACGCACGCACACACGCACACCCATACACACAACGGCTTGCTTGACTTACTCAGTTTGAAAGAGTCATGCAAAGGGAACAATAAAAAGAAAAATTGTTTTAAGATGGGCAGTTTTAATTGAAAGCATTTTGCTTGTTAAAAATCAGTTTATATTTTAAAATTGGATAGTAGCTATATTCATGGAGAGACACTTCCATCTGCCTTATCAGTACCATTTTCAGTCTACTTTTTTAAACAACTGTTAACATAAATTATTGAAAAATTATTACTTGCTGACTATAATAACCTTTGCTTGTATGTAACCGAAAAAAATGATTTGAGAGCCAACATTTAGAATATGACAATGGAGCTGAACAGTTTTTAATGCGCAAGCAGTTCTGTTCTTGTGTATGACTTGTAACCTTAATTTACTGTGTAAAGATGGTTACATTATTTCTTTAGCTTTGTTTGGAGACAAATAGAGAATGCTTGTTTAAGTATGTCAAGACATAATTTTATCTTGTGGATTTTTATGTTAATGTATTATACGAGCTATATTTTTCATTTGCCCAGAAAGACAGCTTGTATAACGCTTTTGGAAGTTTTCTGCTCTGTAAAGTCTTTAGAGCTGACAGTCCTGTTAGGTTTGTTTTTAATCTTCATGCTAAAAGTGTCAATGGTGGTTTTGTGAACTGGTCAGAAAAAAATTCACAGGTCTTAAATGTTTTTGGGAAATTTATATTGGACACTGCTCTTTGTCTAGCAAATAAAAGATGTTAATATATTCCTGTTACCGGCATGTGCACGACTGTTATTAGAAGCCACTTTATCATTTTCCTGCTTTAAATAGAAATGTCTATTTATGAATTCTGCTTGTAGTTTTTTCACAAATAAAATAGTAACATTTAATTAAACTGGAAGTTTTATTCATTGATGCCCAGGAAGTCAGATTATTGCACAATATTTTTTCTAGGCAATATTTGCTTTTAATTACATTATTAATGTTAAATTTATGTATATGAAAATTAGTAGGTTTGCTGATACTCCAAATAAGCATATTTATGGCCAGTTGTTTTCACTGTCACACCCACGGACTTTGAAACACACACCTTTTCCTACTTTTCAACTAAGAAATGTTGAGTTTCAAGACAAACCACTTAGGATTCAAGCCTTTTAATCATATTACGTGATGCATAAATATCCTTTTAATGGCACCCTTACTGTTTGTAAGCCTCCACACCGGAGGTTTATGCATACCCAGGACAGTAGAAGGAGCAGTGAAGGCAACCTCCACCTCACTAACTCTCCTGCACTGAAATTCAGCTAGACAGCTTTTCTTTGGTCATTTAGGTAAGGCTCTTTAGTGGGGAAGAGAAAGAAGCTGAGATGCCAACAGGATATCTGGTACCCTGTTGGACCCAGTCTCCTTTTCTCCATACCCCATCTGTGCCCTCTCCAAAGCCAGTTCCTGACCTTGGATAAACAACTGGCATTCTTTCTGCATTTCTTGTGTGGAAAGGTGGACGTTTGTGAGAATTGATGCACAGATGGCTCTCTTTGAGGCCAGAGCTTCATTTCCAACCTTGGATCTGGAAATGTGAACTATCCTATTCTCCACCAAGCACTGACTAGAGGCCATAGGATCAGTCCTTGAGCAATTTTATTAAGGGATGTACAAGTATTCAAAATAACATAAATTTTGTGTGTTGAAAGTCTAAGTATAGGTTTATATTATAAAAAGTTAGGGCAGGGTTTTGTATAGTGTAGAATTTTTCCCTGCATGCCATTTGCATTATCAGCATACGGAAGAACAAGTCCTACTGAGAATCAACAGGGATTCTACAAAGGTAAGTCCTGTCTTCATAACCTTTAGAGTTCTTTTGAGAGTGTCAATAAACATGAAAGAAAGTGATCCAATCAATGTGTTTACTCAAGACTTATCTTCCACTAGTACACTAGTACTCCTTTGATTCTCATCTAATTAACTGTCTTTCCTGCTTATGCATGAAAATATGTTATGGTTGATCTTAATATTATTAGTGATAAGCTCCTCACATTTCTTTTTGGCAACCTTCATTGTGTGTTACCTCTGTGCATGGTGTTACTTCTTTTCATTCTCATTTAGGCAAAACCAGAATCGGAAGGAAGTTTTTCTCCCCAATAGCTTCCTTAGCACTGCTTGTTAACCATGCTGGTGACCTCTTGGACCTTGGGCCACATTCTCTGTCTTGTAATATACATTCTAGCCGACCTATTATTATTCTGGGTTTGATTAATCCCCAAGTATTCTGGAGAAATTTGACCCTCTTGATGCTCCCTTTCAGTTTTGTTTTACTAGTTCCTTTCTTTTAGAGTATCCTCTTTTGAAGTCTGAATACCTGTTCTGAAAAAGATGTGTATGGCCTTATGTGGTCTGCCTACTTTGAAGTGAAGACTCTCCTGAGAGAGATTTAGCACAATACTCTGGTCAATGTTGCCTTAGAACGGAAAAATTCTGATCATGCTGTGTGTGCCATGCTTGTTGGTTTTCATTTCCTCCAGCATGCAGGTAAGTCAGAAATGTCTGAAGCATGTAATGCTGACAGATTGCACTTAGGTACTATGCAATTCCCTGTGTAATATACATTTGTGTGCTGCCCAGCTGGTAGCTTTTAAGAAATATTAATTGGCCACAGCTACTGGAACTGGCTAGAATTTAGGCACGGGAAAGCTTAGAAACGAGTGGAATCCAAGTGTATGGTAAGGACAGCTAGAGGTAAAAGGAGTGGTTTGTGAAAGCACAGCACAGTTTGATAATCCCAGAGAAGCCCATACCCCATATTGAAGGGTGGGATTACTGAATCATTGTAGTAGTTTGCCTGGCTGTTTTTGCTGTTATGCAGTGTTCTTGACATTCTCTGCTGAAAGGAATACTGATGATTAACTTTTTTTTTTTTTATTTAATTTAGATGGATACAGCTCTCCCCAAACCTGTTAGTGACTGATAAATATTTGCCATCCGGCATCTGAAGGAAGAGATAGTTGTCAATTTGACTGGGATAAAACAGTCCTAGAGTTGTAAGTAATTTTATGAGGGACCAAACAGGAAGCTCCAGAAGAGAAAAGGTGAAACACGAAGAGGTGTGAGGAAAAAGGTCAAAAGACACAAGGCACTGGGTAAGAGGGGGCTCTTAGTGCATGAATGGTGCAAGAAGAGAAAGGGAAGCTGAACAGGAGACAGGATGACTAAAGGAAACAAGGGGAGGCAAGGATTTGAGGAAGGGAAGGGCTAGTTGGAGGGCTATACTCCATGTCGGAACAAGAAAGCCAATGATAGAAATAGGTAAAGGGGAGCTAGAGGGCCGGGGAGACTCGGTCAAGGGAGCAAGGAGGCATAGGGTTATTAGGTCTAGAATGTACAGTAGTGTACACTTCCTGACAGTTAGGACCCCGAGGGCGTGGAATGGGCTTCCACGGGAGGTTGTTGAGGCCCCATCGGTGAGGGTGTTCAAAGACAGGCTGGACATGCACATGGTGGGCATGTCATGAGCGGAGCTGGCTGGAGCCGGGGGTCAGACTGGATGGCCCGGGAGGCCCCTTCTGACTCGCTCTGTTTCTATGTTTCTATGTGTTTTGATAGTGTGTTTTGATATTGTGCCTTCTGTTGTCACTCCAGCATTGTGACCTAGAGACCCTACGCGGAGCTGATGAAAACGAAGAAGTGTGTGTGGTGGGGTGTCTACATATCTAGGATAATAAAACAGAATGCCTGGCCATCTGTCAGCACGATTGCACTTGGCATGCATGTCGCAGGGACCCGAGGGGTGTGTGTCTTGGGGTTATTTTGTAATGCCTTAATGTGCCAATATGGTTGGCACTTGCGACCACTAGTGGCAGACTTCCTCAACCCGCACGTTGTTTTGCAGTCCAAACGGTCCGAAGCCCAAGAGATTGGCAGGCTAAGGAAGCTTCCTTTCCACCTGCTGTGGGCCAGCCCCTCCCACAGGGAAGACTTCTCCCTCCAAGAGTTGGAGGGGTTCATCATGGCAGCAGCCATGCCGAGGGGTGCCAAGAGGTGTGGCTTCACTCATAGTGGGCACACCAGGGCCAACTCAGATGGCTCTGCAAAGTTGGCCTGCAGCCTTTGTGGTATCAACAAGAATGGTGTTTCCACCTGCACAAAGTTGCTCTTTGCTCTGTCTACCTGTTGTGTGTGCATGTGTACTGCACTGCAGTCCTGTTTTCCTTGCAGCTGGTTCTAGCACTACATTTCAAAGATGGCTTCTTTCTTGCTTACACACTCCATTTATCATTTTGCTGTACTGGGTTCTAGCAGCCATTTGGATAATGTAAGAATGGTACCATACAGTTTTTCTGTACATGTTTTATTTTCAGCTGGCATTGTTCCTGGAGGCATCCTTCTTCTGTTGCAATTTCATTCCTAAATTCAAGCAGCTTCATCCAAGCTCAAGGCACCTACCTTCCCTAGGCTCCCAAGGCAAGCTCTTCCCTGCTAAACGGACAACTGTGGGTCTGTGGCAATAGAAAGTATGCATTTCCCTGTTGAGTTGCCTTAGAATGGAAAAATTCTAAGTTCAATGGTGCCTGCCTGAAATGTATTCCTATGGGACTGCCCTATAATAAATGCTGTAATGCAAGTACTGGTGACTTGTTCATTAGTAAAAGGAAGCCTATGCTTGCCTGTGATGGCAATCTTAGGAGCACAGGAAACTTCCTTATGCCAAGTTGGGCAATTGGACCATGTTGTTCAGTAACATCTGCACTGGGATTGCAGTAGGTCATCAAGAATTCCTAACTCCCAGTTGTTCAGACTCTGGATCAGAACTTACTAATCCAACATAAATCACTTGGGGAGCCTTTTCAACTGAACATCAGAATAAAAGTACTTCAATTGCAACAAAGTGACCCCCTCACCATTATACTTTATATCAGTCTTGCACAGTTACTAAGAATCCCCATGTTTGGCATAGTGCAATGTCCATTAGCAACATGATCAAGCATCAATCACAAAATGACTCTAAATCTGCCTACCTCTTCTAGGTGGAAGCAGGTGATATTAAACTTGTCCCGGTCTTACAAGCAGGCTAGGAAATCACCCCAGTGCATTCAATCATATTTTATTCATTGTTCCTAAAAACTCTTTCTAAAATAGTAATTAAAACTGGTATGCTCTTTCCAATATCCTCCTCATCAACAAAAGGCAAGGTGGAGTATGTTATTGTGAACCACTTAAAAAGCTGTAGCCCTGAAGGAGAGATGTGAAGCCTTCATCCCTTGTCACCGTCTTCAGCTATGATATTGGTGCTACTGCTGATGCTTATGATTCCTGTTTTGCAAGCTCTGCTGAGGGCATCTTCTGATATTCCCTCAAGGCATCTATTCTGCTACAGTCTGACTTTTGCACGCTTCAATGAAACTATGTTGAACTGCCCAAACAAGAGGGATATTGAGGTTATGTAAGAACATAGGAAAAGCCATGCTTATATCGAACTGCATTTGCTACCTTGATACCCATTCTCCCAACTTGAAGAGCTCCTCACTATCCCTTTTTGTTTTAACCACCCTAAAATATTGAGTGTCATCAGCAAACATTTCACTACCTACTCCTAATTCCAGATCATTTATGAATGCGTTGAAAAGCATTGATTCGAATACGGAACCCTGTGGAACTCCATTAGTGACATCTCTTGATTGGGAGAAATTGTAATTTATTCTTCATCTTCTGTCTTCTGTTCTTTAACCAGTTCATGATCCAAAAGAGGATCCACCACTTTTTATTCCATGACTGCTTAGTTTGCTCAAGTGCTTTTGGTGAGGGACTTTGTCAAAAGGCTTTTTAGAAGTCTGAGTAAACAATTTCTACTGGATCGCCTCTGTCTATGTACTTTTTGACACTCTCAAAAGAACTTCAACAGGTTAGCGAAACAAGACTTCCCCTTCAGGAAGCCATGCTGATTTTCTTTTTTCAGCAGGGCTTGTCCCTCTGTGTGCTTCTGGATTCTATCTTTCATAATGCTTTCAAGCAATTTATCTAGAACAGTTGTTAAACTAACTGGCCTGTATTTTCCTGGATCCCCCCAGCCCCAGATCCCTTTTTAAAATTCAGTGTTGCATTAGCCATTTTCCAATCCTCTGGTACAAGGGCTAATGATAGGGACATGATATATATTTTGGTAAGAAGATCAGCAATTTCATGCTTGAACCCCTTGATAAATATAGGATATATACTATCTGGACTGAGTGACTTGCTGACCTTCAGTTTGACAAAAAGGTTGAGGATGTCATCATTTGTCATTCCTATTTGTCCTAATTCTTCAGACTCCCTTCTGGAATACATAAGCTCAGGGACAGATTTCTGCTCTTGATCCTCAGCTGTGAAGAATGACAAAAAGAATGCATTCAGCTTCTCTGCAATCATCTCATTTCCATCCCGCTGCCCCGCCAGCACCCCTTTAATTCCATTCATTATTAATTACCATATTTTTTGCTCTATAAGACTCACTTTTTCCCCACTCAAAAGTAAGGGGAAACATCTGTGCGTCTTATAGAGCGAATATGTGTGTGCAGTAAGTCTGTCAGATGTGCAGCCCATGGGGAAGTGATGGGGAATGTGCCTGTGATTCTGTGCCCGTTTGATTCAGAATATTTTTTTTCTTGTTTTCCTCCTCTAAAAACTAGGTGTGTCTTATGGTCAGGCACGTCTTATAGAGCAAAAAATACAGTATTTCTATTTGTATGCTACTACAATAGCCCATATCTGGGCTGTCTGTGTGGTTCACAATATCATCCAATGGCCTAACTTCCTTAGCCACTTTCTTTCGATACATTTAAAGAATTCTTTATTGTTAGGCTTGATATTGTTAGCAATGTGCTCAACAGACTGATTGTCTCCTTGCATCTCCCTTGTGCGAGCCTGTGGTCTGTTCTTTTCATTTCAGCAAGACTTCCATTTTTTGAAGGAAGCTTTTCTCTCCCTACTGGCTTCCTTGATTCTCTGCATTAAACATGCCAGTGATTTCCTGGATTTTGTGCTACCTTTTCCCTCTTGTGGTGTGCATTTTATTTGTGCCTCTATTAGAGTGTTTTTGTATAATCTTCAAGTGCTTTGAAGTGATTTAAATTTCTTGAGTCCTGTTTCAGCTTCTTCACCAGTTTCCTCTTTTCAAGTCAAATGTGAATATGTTTGACCTCTTTGGAAGTCTTCCATCTAGCCATATGTTACATCTGATACCAGCGTGGTCTCTGTTCACTAATGGCTCAAAAACATTTACATCCTATACTATGTCCTGGGCAACCCTGCCTAGGATTAAATCCAAGATTGCGTCCCCTCTGATTGGTACCATGACCAACTGCTCTGCACAGTCATTTGTGACATCGAGAAATTTATCCTGTCTCAGAACTGGAACATTCATTTATCCAGTCAGTGTGTGGGTAGCTGAAGTCTCCTGTTATTACAGTATTTTCCTTTGCTGGAGGTCTCCCTGATTTCTTTCCCCATCTCAAGATCACCCTGAGCATTCTGGTCTGGGGGAGGAAAGCACCTATGTCTAAATTAGATTTGAAGCCAGGAATTTCCACCCATATTTCTTCTGTGGAGGAATCTTCACACTTTAGATTATCTATTTTGCTGCACTCTATGCCCTCCTTGACGTAGAGGGCAACACCTCCTGCAACGTGCCATTCCAAGTCTGTCCTAACTGTTTATATCCCTAGATGACTGTATCCCATTGGTTATCTCCACTCTGCCAGGTTTCCATAATGCCCACTATATCTAGCTTCTCCTTTATCACCAGGTACTCCAGCTCTCCCATTTTTGGCCCTAAGGCTTCTACTATGTGCATAAAATGCCCAATACCTAAGTGGCCCCGCCTCCAGCCATTTGCAGCATTGTTCTGGCCCTTTGTCCTCTCCAACTGGCTATCACAGCTTACTGTTAACCTTGTTACCTACTTCCTTCCCTCCTACACTTGGGCAGTCTGAAACTTCCTCCTCTTCATTTACTTGGGATGATTTAACCCAGGCCAGATGCTTTCTAGCTCTTGTCGGCTTTCCCCCAGGATTCAGTTCAAAAGCTGCTCTGCCACTTTTTAAATCTTATGTGGTAGTAGTCTGACTTCCTCCTTCATGGATCACTGCCCTGTCATGGCGAAGGGGCTTGCGTAGCTCAATGAAGCTATGAGCTATGCCGTGCAGGGTCACCCAAGATGGCCAGGTCATAGCAGAGAGCTCTGACAAAACGTGATCCACTGGAGAAGGAAATGGCAACCCACTCCAGTATCTTTGCCATGAAAGCCCCATGGACAGTACCAAAAGGCAAAAAGATATGACGCTGGAAGATGAGCCCCTCAGGTCGGAAGGTGTCCAATATGCTACTGGGGAAGAGCGGAGGGCTAGTACTAGTAGCGCCAGAAAGAATGAAGTGACTGGGTCAAAGCTGAAAGGACACTCAGTTGCCGATGTATCTGGAGGTGAAAGAAAAGTCCGATGCTGCAAAGATCTTTACTCCATAGGAACCTGGAATGTAAGATCCATGAATCAAGGCAAGCTGGATGTGGTCAAACAAGAGATGACAAGACTGAACATCGACATCTTAGGAATCAGTGAACTAGCATGGACAGGCATGGGTGAATTTAGTTCAGATGACCATCAGGTATACTACTGCGGGCAAGAATCCCTCAGAAGAAATGGAGTAGCCTTCATAGTCAATAAAAGAGTAGGGAAAGCAGTACTGGGATACAATCTCCAAAATGACAGAATGCTCTCAGTTTGAATCCAAGGCAAACCATTCAACATCACAATAGTCCAAGTCTATGCCCCAACCACTGGTGCTGAAGAGGCTGAAGTTGACCAGTTCTATGAAGGCCTACAACACCTGCTAGAATTAACTCCAAAAAATGATGTCCTTATCATCATAGGGGATTGGAATGCTAAAGTAGGAAACCAAAAGATAACAGGAATAACAGGCAAGTTTGGCCTTGGAGTACAAAATGAAGCAGGGCACAAGCTGCTGGAATTTTGTCAAGAGAATACAATGGTCATAGCAAACACTCTTTTCCAACAACCCAAGAGACGTCTCTACACATGGACATCACCAGACGGTCAACACAGAAATCAGATTGACTATGTGCTCTGCAGCCAAAGATGGAGAAGTTCTATACAGTCAGTAAAAACTAGACCAGGAGCTGACTGTGGCTCAGATCATGAGCTTCTGGTGGGAAAATTTAGGCTTAAGTTGAAGAAAGTAAGGAAAAGCACTAGGCCACTCAGGTATGACCTAAATCATATCCCTGATGAATATACAGTAGAGGTGACAAATAGATTCAAGGAATTAGATCTGATAGACAGAGTGCCTGAAGAACTATGGACGGAGGTTCGCAACATTGTACAAGAGGCAGCAACTAAAACCATCCCAAAGAAAAAGAAATGCAAGAAAGCAAAATGGCTCTCTGAGGAAGCTTTACAAATAGCTGAGGAAAGAAGGGAAGCGAAAGGCAAGGGAGAAAGAGAAAGATACAAACAATTGAATGCAGAATTCCAGAGAACAGCTAGAAGAGATAAGAATGCCTTCCTAAATGAACAGTGCAAAGAAATAGAAGAAAACAATAGAATAGGAAGGACCAGAGATCTCTTCAGGAAAATTGGAGATATGAAGGGAATATTTCATGCAAAGATGGGCATGATAAAGGACCAAAATGGCAGGGACCTTACAGAGGCAGAAGAGATTAAGAAGAGGTGGCAAGATTACACAGAAGAACTATACAAGAAAGAGCTTAACATCCCTGATAACCACAATGGGGTGGTCACTGACCTCGAGCCAGACATCCTGGAATGTGAAGTGAAATGTGCCTTAGGAAGTCTGAGCAACAACAAAGCTAGTGGAGGTGACAGCATTCCAGCTGAGCTATTCAAAATCCTGAAAGACGATGCAGTTAAAGTGCTACACTCAATATGCCAGCAAATTTGGAAAACTCAACAGTGGCCACAGGATTGGAAAAGGTCAGTTTACATTCCAATCCCCAAGAAGGGCAATGCCAAAGAATGTTCAAACTACCGCACCATTGCACTCATTTCACATGCTAGCAAAGTGATGCTCAAAATCCTACAAGCTGGGCTCCAGCAGTATGTGGACCGAGAACTACCAGAAGTACAGGCAGGATTTCGAAGAGGGAGAGGAACTAGAGATCAAATTGCCAACATACGCTGGATCATGGAGAAAGCTAGGGAGTTCCAGAAAAACATCTACTTCTGCTTCATTGACTACGCTAAAGCCTTTGATTGTGTGGATCACAACAAATTGTGGCAAGTTCTTAAAGAGATGGGAGTACCAGACCATCTTATTTGTCTCTTGAGAAACCTATATGCAGGTCAAGAAGCAACAGTGAGAACCGGACACGGAACCACAGATTGGTTCAAAATTGAGAAAGGAGTTCGGCAAGGCTGTATACTGTCACCCTGCCTATTTAACTTATATGCAGAGCACATCATGAGAAAGGCAGGACTAGAAGAATCGCCAGTTGGAATCAAGATTGCTGGGAGAAATATCAACAACCTCAGATATGCAGATGATACCACTCTCATGGCAGAAAGTGAACAGGAACTAAAGAGCCTCTTGATGCAGGTGAAGGGAGAGAGCGCAAAAGTTGGCTTGAAACTCAACATTAAGAAAACTAAGATCATGGCATCTGGTCCTCTCACTTCCTGGCAAATAGATGGGGAAGAAATGGAGGTAGTGACAGATTTTATTTTCCTGGGCTCCAAGATCACCGCAGACGGGGACTTCAGCCAAGAAATTAAAAGACGCTTGCTTCTGGGGAGGAAAGCTATGGCAAATCTAGATAGCATACTAAAAAGCAGAGACATCACCCTGCCAACAAAAGTGCGTATAGTCAAGGCTATGGTTTTCCCAGTTGCAATGTATGGCTGTGTAAGCTGGACAATAAGGAAGGCTGAGCGCAAAAGGATTGAGGCCTTTGTGGTGCTGGAGAAGACTCCTGCGAGTCCCTTGGACCGCAAGGCGATCAAGCCGGTCAGTCCTAGAGGAGATCAACCCTGACTGCTCTTTAGAAGGCCAGATAGTGAAGATGAAACTCCAATACTTTGGCCACCTAATGAGAAGGAAGGACTCCCTGGAGAAGAGTCTAATGCTGGGAACAATAGATGGCAAAAGAAGAAGGGGATGGCAGAGGATGAGGTGGCTGGATGGAGTCACTGAGGCGGTTGGTGTGAGCTTGAGTGGACTCCAGGGGATGGTGCAGGACAGGAGGGCCTGGGGGAATGTTGTCCATGGGGTCGCGATGGGTCGGACTCGACTTCGCGACTAACAACAACAACAACAACAAGTCTGACTTTGTTCTAGTCCAAGTGGAGTCCATCCAGGCTTGACTTGCCCCCAAAAGCTCCCCACTGCCTATCAAATGTGATACCCTCCTCTCTAAGCACCATCTCATTCATGCATTGAGACTCCCCAGCTGCACCCATCTAGCTGGCCCTGCACATGGGACAAGTAGCATGTCAGAGAAAGTCACCACAGAGACCCTGGATTTCAACCTTCTACCTAGCAACCTAAGTTTGACTACATTTCCCCATGTCATTGGTACCAACATGGACCACGACCACTGACTTGGCCCCACACTATCTACAAAGCTATCTAGACAGAGTGCAATATCCACAAACTTCACACCACACAGGCAATTCATCATGTGGTCCACACATCCATCACAAACCCAACTTTCTATGTTTCCAGTGACCAAATTTTCCACTATCAGAAGTCTTCCATGCCCTGGAGGGATATCCTCTGTGTAAGAGGATATACGGTTGCCTTCCAAGGAGTGGGTTCCTTCACTGACTTCACTGACTGCACTGAGTTCCTTTCTTTTTCCACTGGAGAGAGCAATGGACGCACTTTTCTGTGGTTTCTTGCCAAATAGTGGTAAAGTGCAAGAAGGGGTGCCATCCACTTTATTGCACAAGTAAGGTAAAGGTAAAGGTAAGGTTTCCCCTTGATGTTACGTCCAGTCATGCCTGACTCTAGGGGGCGCTGCTCATCTCCGTTTCCTAGCCGAGGGAGCCAGTGTTTGTCCGCAGGCAGTCTCTGTGGTCATGTGGCCGGCATGACTAAACACCGAGGTGCACAGAACACTGCTACCTGCCCACTGAAGTGGTACCTTTTTATCTACTTGCATTTGCATGCTTTCAAACTGCAAGGTTGGCAGGAGCTGGGACGGCGCATGGGAGCTCACCCCGTGTGCAAATTCAAACCGGCGACCTTTCGATCAACCAGCCCAGCAGCACAGCAGTTTAAACCACTGCGCCACCTGCAGTCCCGTACTGCACAAGTAACCCCCTTTAAAAATGAGGCTTCCTAAATCACTTGCAGGTTTTATACCCTCCCCCCCCCCCCACCTTGCAACCTCTTGAAAAGTCCAAATCACTCTTATTTATGAAGCATCACTCTGGGAAGGGAAGAGGTTAGATGAGGTTGTTTCTCAGTTCATTTGAATAATGGTGAGTTTACAGCAATTCATAAACCCACTAGAGTAAAAGTAGGAAGTATATATCCATAACTAGTAGGGCAGTATAATCTACATCTTCCTCTAATGGAGACATGGCAGGAGGTGACAAGGAAGAGAGTTTTTCAGTGCTGTTCCCTCAATTAAGGGATGATCTTCCCCATTCAAGCCTGCTTGTGCCCACATTGTCATCTTCCTCATGCCTTATTCAAAAAGAAGCTGGACAGCCATCTGGGTGGGATGGTGTAAATTGTCCTGCAGCATCAGTGAATTAGAAGCAATGGCCCTCTTGGCCCCTTCCATCTCTACTATTCTTTCAGCCCAGCATTCAAGCAACAGAATGAGAGGGACAAATGTCAAGTCCTCCAACTAGGAAAAAGAAACCAAATGCATTGATTCAAGATGGGGAATACGTGGCTCAACAGAACTGAAAAGAAAAAAGACCTCGGAGTTACTGTGGACAACAGGCTAAACGTGAGCCAACAATGTGATGCAGCCATAAAAAGGCCAATGGTATTTTGGGATGCATTAATAGAAGTATTACTTCCAAATCATGAGAACTAATGGTTTCCCCTTCACTCTTCACTAGTCTGATTTCATCTGGCATACTGTGTCCAGTTCTGGGCACCAAGATTTAAGAAAGATGCAGAAAAAATGGAAAGGGTTCAGAGGAGAGAAACAAAAATGATCCAGGGTTTGGAAACACTGCCCTATGAGGAGAGATTGAGAGAACTGGGCACGTTCAGCCTTGAGAAGACTGAGGGGGGACAAGATAATCCCTCTATAAGTACCTCAAAGGCTGTCACAAAGAAGAAGGTCAAGACCTCTTCTTGCTGATGCCAGAGTGTAGGACATGGAATAATCAAGTCAAGCTGCGACAACTCAGGATCAGGCTAGATATCAGGAGAACTTTCCTCACTGTCAGAGCAAGAGGCCAGTGGAACCAGCTGCCCAGAGAGGTGGTGGGCTCTCCCCTGCTAGAGACATTCAAAAAGAAGCTGGACAGCCATCTGGGTGGGATGGTGTAAATTGTCCTGCAGCATCAGTGAATTAGAAGCAATGGCCCTCTTGGCCCCTTCCATCTCTACTATTCTATGTTTCTTTGTCAGCTCTTTCAGCAAATGTAGTTTATTGATATTGTTTTAGTTTTTTAAATAATTTCAATTTTTACTGGAAATTCATGCTGTATTTTTGTGTTTATCTTTTATTAGTGTGCTTGTAATTTATTTGCTTTATGAATTGCTATGAACATCCTTGAAAATTTTAGCTATTGGATGGTATAGCTATGAAATTAACAGTAGTAGTAAACAATTTGACAAAAGCCTACTTAAAAGTAAGCCCCTTTTCTTCAGAAAGGCTAATTTTCAGGTGTGTGTAAAGATTGCGGCTGAAATCTTGCAAGTCTTAGGGAGGTGTGGGAGATTGTAGGGTAATTCCATTAATCAAGCTCTGAGAGTTGCTGTGGATGAAGAGGTCTTTGTTCTGAGAAGCCTTCTTTGCTGTCCAGCCATGGCTTTAACATCATCCTGCTTTTAATGTATTGCTTTACTCCTTTATCTGTTTCCTTGTTTGACTGTTCTCCACTCCAGAATCTGCCCAGTTATAGAGAGGTAGACAAATACCATAGCAGGATAGATATGCTCAGATCTATATGTGGGTGGGAGTATATGGTGATGATGAGTGTTGAGCCGCGTCCGTGCCAACTCCTTGTTGCAATTTTAGTTAATCGAGCCCTTCCCAGAAGAGTCGGCCCTGCTCCAGAATGGGGCATTGAGCCATTGAAGCGTTGTTGAAACCAAAGAAGTCACAGGATTAGGGAGTTCACTAAACAGTTAGTTGTTCTTGTTCCTGATCTTGGAAAGAGACCCTCTAAGACATCTCACTGTTTGCAAACGTCGGCAAAGAACGTCTGCTCAGTGGAACAGCAGTTGCGACCTTTTGTGTTGGACTGTGTGGCACAGTCTAGCCTGCCTTCAGAGGTGCGGCCAGACCTACATAGTGCGGCCAAAGCACACACCCCACCAGCACTCACAGGTGATGAGGGAAGCAGAAGCCAACTCGAATGCATTCCTGCAGCGATTATAATGTTATGATTTATGTGCGCTTGCAATGTGAGACAGCACATGTCCAGAGGGGTGTGTGTGGTTAAATGAGCACTGGCAAGCCAGAACTGTGTGTGCAGGAGTAAAGCACAGAATCTCGGGAATGGCGTTGCGTGCGTCACAAGCTGAAAATGTGCAAAACGGCTATCGAAAGGGGGAACGTCCTAAGTCCAAATGACTTAACTGTACCAGTGCCTGTCCTTGCCCACGGGCTTTGCTTGGCCTGACTTTAGTTAACTTTATGTTAGACTGTGACTAGTTGGTATATTACCACATTATTATTGTTTGTTACACTTGTATGCCACCCCATAGCATGAAGTTTCTCTGGGTGGCTCAAAGAGAGAGATAAAACAGTTATCATAAAATCGTAAGATCATAAAACAAAATTAAAATTGTAAAAACCAACAACCAGCATAAAATCCAATATAACACTGTATATCATAATACACTGGGCAGGAGAACATGAAAGCAAATAACAATAACGGCATTAAAAACTAATTAAAACAAGTATTAAATGGAAAAACATCTTAACTTGGTGGCGGAATGCAAGTAACGCGTGTGCCAAAAGCACCTCCTTGGAAAGGGCATCCACAGGGGAGGTGCAATGGCGGACAAGGCCCTTCTCCACGCGGTTTCCCCTTTTACTTATTAGGTGTGATCTGCTCTTTAAGACCCTGTCCTACAGCCGAATCCTCCCTTTCTCTGAAGACCAGACTGTGGTTCATGAGGTACTAACGCATTTTGTCTTCTCAGTTCTCTCTGGTAATTAGGGCTGGTTTGTACTGAATTGCCCAGGGTGGCCAGCTAAAGATTTGGACCCACTCCCCCTTGTTCAGCTCCAGGATTCCTTGCTCTCCTCTTGAATTCTGTTCAGACCTGAGTCGGTAAATCAGGGGGCTGGAACAATTTCCAGACGCTTTTCCCAATACCTGAACGGAGGTAGCATTGCATGTATGTGCACTCATGCACTCATCACATCATGGATGGACAAACAAGCATTGCTCAAGATCGCCAGGACTCTCTGAATATCATCTCATCATGTCTGATTCCCATTTAGTTGCATTTACAATTACTGCTTACCCTACACAGGTCAGAAACTTGTGCAAATCAAGAAAATTTGTGCACATTTCCTAATTCGCTAACATTTCCTCCAAAGGCTAAAATGGGGCTTATTCAGTCTACTGAGATAATTTGCATGAGTCAAACTGGGAATTGGGAATAAGACAAACATGAGCACATGTTCGCCAGTCTGAGGACACTTTGGGCAGAAATGTGCTCATGTTCAGGCCTTCAAACAGGACATGCTCCCATGTTTCTCCTGCAGAAATGAAATTCTCAGAGATAGATGGGGCTAGTTATCCTTTTCTGTACAATGCAGTTCAGAGTTTTGTGTAGAATCTGGTAATTCAATGCAACCAACTCATATGGGAATCAGAATAAAATATGCAGAATATGACTCTCTTTGCAAAAATGCACCAATTATTTTGATTACAGAATTTGGGGTTTCTTGGTGCATAGTTCAAAACTGTTATGCTTACCAGCGTTACAAGTGCCTTCTCTTTCCTTTGTTAGGCTGACTGTATTGTTTCATCAGGGAGAGCCAATGTCAAGGAGATTGCCTCTAGATAGCTGAGAAACCCTCTCAAGTGTTTGGAATGAGAGACCATCAGAGGTTCAAGTGGATAATACACTCCAGCTGAAAGGCGGAAGCAAAGAGGTGGCAAAAAGCAGTTCCTCTGCCAAGTGGCAAGGAATGAGGGGCAAGCGACCGCGGATCTATGCACATTTACGGCGAAAGTTAACTGGAATCGCAGGGCAGAGCTGCGGCGTGCTGGAGGCACGCTTGCTTCCATTGCCCTCCACTTGTACATTGGTTAATGGTATGCTGGAAGTCTGCAGTGTGCTGTTATCCAAAGGAAATGAAACCCGGTGAAGCCGCTCAAAGCGTGGAAATGGGGAGTGTGTGACAAAATGAGCAAACATTGATGAAAGAATAAGGGCCAATCATACCGCAGCAGGGACCCAAGGGAACTGCGTCAGAAGGGCCTGGAGGAGGAGCAATAACCTGAGTGAAAATGAAGCTAGAGAGATGGGATAGATGGGAAAGCAAACCATTCCGATACTCTTCAGACTAAGGCACAGCTGTCATATGCAAGACCTGGGGCCTTCTTCACCACATGACTGCACCTGTCATGGCAGGACAGCAGGTCACTTGCCATGAAGGGATCTTTTGAAGAAACCCCTGATAAATTCACTGTGTGTGCACATCTCGGTTCAGCTGGAATACGCATTCAGAATAACAGTACGGAACAAGGACTGTACCAGTTCAGAATTCTCCTTCTGCTCTTCTTCCCAGCCCTTTATGTCCACCTTATGGCCAATTTTTCATTAATCCTAGAACAATGAAGCCACTCCAGTTCCAGTTGAGTTATTGACTGCTCCAGCCTTTGCTACTTATTCCTAATGGTGCATAGTAAATCTTGCGTAACTTCATAAAAAAGGATACCCCTCCACTGACATCCTTTTTGAACTAAAGAAAAAGGTTGTAAATTGACCCATCACACTTGGCCACTGAGTCTGAGATGGGTCAATTTACACCCCTGGTATTCCACCATACAGCCTGCATAATCTTGAGCTATTTATTTCTTTAATTGATATCTTGCTTTTCTGCCAAAGCTGGTGCTCAAAGGTGACCAACAACAATAAAATACAGATTAAAAACAAACTTTAATGGGAGGAAATAGTATATTGATGGAGCATTGTGCAGTAGTCAGGCTTACATACAGACATTGTGGTAGCTACTAGAGTATTTTGGGAATATTTTATGTTACTATTGTCCATTTATTCAACGAAAGTCTATCATGTTACTATGGGTTTGCTAGCTGGAAGGATGGGTTGAGGACCCAAAGTGTGAAATGCGGATGGGATTTAGAAATGAATGTGATGCTGCACTTGCCAGTCTGAAAGGGGTTTTCATAGTAAGCGAGATGTCAAATGTGATGGGTGCCTGACATGCGTGCTGTGACAATCACGTAATTTGCAGAAACGGGAGTACAATAGCACGGAGTGTAGGGAATTACTGATGGGAAACATTTGTGATAGCAAATGATCCTGAAATTGTGACATTTGAGGAAAAGAAAAGACAGGCAGGTGCATCATAGATGGTAAGGTGATAATTGAGAGCGTTGCATTGTATGCCACTTTTCTGAATGTTTTGATCTGGCTATGTGCAGAGTACAGGTGTTGGCGTTGTGATACTGGGACATGGGTGGGGATCCCTACAGTGCATACAAGCAGCCCATGCCTCTGCTGCTTCACCAGGCTTCCCGGAGAGAAAGCCCCATGGGCCCATGATCGCCATGAAGCTCCCCTCCATTTTCCTTACTCAGAAAGAAAATACTACATTTAAGGGCAAATCCTGTCCAGGTTTAGATAGTTCAGGTCAAAAAGCAAAGGCTTTGCCATAATGTGGCTGCTCAAACTGCTTTAGACTTAAGATGCGATTCCTTACATGTTCAGGAGTCCATGTTACACGTCTTGCATCTCTCACACACCCCAGAGATGCTAGTGTTTGCCTGTCCAGCTCGGGTGCACCCTTAGATGTGCTAATTGTTTGTCCCGAAAGCTCTTCTCTTTGAATTCTGTTCAGCCCTACCGCTTAACCCTCATTACCTGCAGCATACTCTGCACATGATCCCCCTCTGATGCCCCAGCCCTCCTTCCGGGGAATCTAATGCGGCATGTATTTCCTGTACGTCAGCATAAACTGGAAATGTTCTCTTGATGGTACAGCCCCAGCAGACTCTCTCTGGGATTTCCCCCCACTCTTCTTAATAGCACAAAGGACTATAATTCCCAGTATGCCCCAGTCATGCATTGTAGAACATTTTTTCTGTCTAAATGTCCATAGGAGTGTATCCTTAGCTGCAAACATTGCAATCCAGAAATGTAAGTCTATGAAGGAAGGAAGACTCAAAAGCATGCTAACAGCACAAGACTTCTTTTTCCTGCAGGTTTCCTGATGAAGTCCACAATGCCCCGCCCCCAAAATTCCCACCAAATAGCTATTAAAATACAACTGCTAAATAACAGCAATTATTATACTGTTCTGAAGATTTGGGTTGGGTTCTATTTTCATTAGAAGGGATAGCAGAACCTTTACTTTAACCATTCCCTGCAGTTCCAGAAAGATCCAAAAACTCCAGATTGGTTATCTGTGATTAAACACATTTTAAAGCTATCTAGGGTCTTTTTCCACAAGAAATACTTACACACATTTCTTGTGTCCGTAAATCAAGTGAAAATGCTTTGTTGTTTTCAGTTACAGTGTAAATTCAATTAAAAATGATTCTATTCAGTATTCTACTAGTCATTGGACAACATCCAGAGATTCTTGCGGCAATGCTGTATGGTTCAGGTTCATTAGACACCCTCAATTTATTAGATTGTGGTATTTATGCAATGCATTCCCCACTGTTGTGGCACGTGCTAATGAATACTGTGCAGTTCCCACTACTGAAAACATGATCTTGTGACACTCGCAATTGCAATTGTGGGAGAACTAAGAAGAGCTGGAATCATGGAAATAGCCCCTGAAAAAAGTAGGGAGGTTGGTTTTGGTGTTTGATCCATAATAATATGGGCAAGTTTGCTGGGATGACAGAGCTACTGCTGGGATGAACCCTTTTGGAAAGTGTTCCTGTAGCATCTGTGGACTTTCTCTTGTGCTCACCTGGACCTGCAAAATGAGCTGAGCCAAGAGGAAATATTTGAGTACCCCTTTGTGCAACTGGAAACCTTCTGTGAGGGCAGCCACCCAAAGAGCAGCTGCAGGACACAGGCGCCCCTCCCAGCAACCCGTGACTGGCCTTCTACCCTGCCCAGTGTGGCTGACAGCGGCAGCCACGGAGGCACCAGTCCCAGTGACCAACCTTGCTCCCCATGTCGTGTGGTCAGTGATGGCAGCACCATGTGTGGAAGGGGTCGCTGCTTGTGCAGCATGTGTGTCAGAACCAGGTATTCCTCTACGGCTGCTTGCAGGGAATGGCTGGGAAGCAATCATGCACTGTGGAGACTCACATAAAAGATTCCTTCACGTGGCTGCTCTTGCCGCAGCTACACAAGCCGTCCCCTTGACTCTTGTGCTTTGGCTCCCCACCTCGCCATGCCTCGTACCTGCCTTGCTCCAGGCAGCTCCTATGCTGCTCCTGACATTTGCTCACCTACCGTTGCTGAAACAACTCACCTGGTAAACTGACCTTGGGAGTGTTCCTGCTCTGCGCTCTCTCGTTCTCTCTCTCGTTCTCTCTCTCTCTCTCTCTGTGTGTGTTCAGTTGGGCTGCTCCCTTCAGTGCTTCCAACCCTGAACTGCTGACCCTGCTCCTAGCCTTTGGCCCACTAGAGAAGCTCCAGACCCCAGACTGAGCTCTTGCCTGAACCCAGCGTTCTGCCCATACCCTGCTGCCCCCACTGCCCGGCCCTCACCATGTGGTGCTCAGTTCCTGGTGGGCACTGCTGGGAGCACTTGCCAGAAACCCAGACTCAGGACTGCTGCAAAGCGGGCCGGAGCCCAGGGAGCCAAGCCCAGAGAATCTGACAGATGCTTCATCCCAGACAGTTTCCTCTCACTTCCCTAGACAGAGCAGGGATTTTTATTTAAATAAAAGTTTTTTAAAAGCCAGTAATTGACAGCTGCCCCTACCCACTCACAAATGATAATGGAGAAGGGGATGGTGAGAGAAGAGGTGAGGCCATCGCGCTGCTTGCTGCCATCCTCGCACCCCTGAGGGGGACGACGACCCATTCCCCCATCCCTTCCACATGAAGGCACTGCCCCAGAGCAAGGGCAGCCCCTCTGCTGAGCTGGCTTCCCAAGGGTTGAAGATAATGTGGTTTCACTCCAAACAGATATGCATATTGGTGACTTTTTAGCTAGCTGTTCCTTCAGGATGGATGAGAAAGGAGCCATTTGAAAAGACATTCCAAATTTTTTTCCCACAGGCTGGGGAGGGGGGATTCTACTCTCTAGTTCACTGGGGGAGGAGAGAGGGAGAGGGGACCAAGTGCAGGGGTGACAGTCTGGCAGGTGGAAAGCGACCCAAGGCTGATCAGGCATCTCTCTATTGCAGGGTTGCTGCTGTTTTGCTGAGGCTGCCACGCCGAGCCGGCAGAGCCAGGAGCAGCCTTCCTCACTCAGCACTTGAACTAATGTGAGGGGTTTCTGTTATCCACAGATTTACCCTGCTCCACCTGTGATTTAGCAAGCCTTACAAAAACAACAAAACTGAGTGGACACTTCCTCTCGCAGTGCCATTCCCCCTCTCCACGAATCCACTGAAGACACTTTTTGTCTCCTCGGAACAGTACCACAATTTTGGCACACACTGAAATACGTATCTCAGGAAAAACACAACATGTAAAAACATTGTGATATAACTGACCTGAAGAAACCCAGGGTACAGTGGCAAAAATGACATTGGGGGAGCATCATGTGAGACACCAGTGAGGCAAGGATTACAATGCCAGTAAAATCCGTTGTGTGGATCTGCCCCAGGCCACCTGCTCAGTCTCACCAGGAAAGGACAGAAGAGCTGCGGCCAAATGGAGAAACTATAACGGTGAGCCGAAGGTATGCTGGCCGGAGTCAGCAGCATTTCAGTGGACTATTAACCTCTCTGATGACGTCTTCTGTTTTTCATTTTTATACTACCCAATAGCCAAAGGTCTCTGGGCAGTTAACAATGGTACAGACAAACAGCACAATAAAATACGATGAAAGGGTATAAGAATTAAAAATAGCTAAAAACAGAGTGAACAATAACCCTATAAAAGCAAAACACTTGGGATGGGTAATCCCCTCAAGCCCCCAGAGAACCAAGCTTATCATTAAAAGCCTCAGTATAAGGGGCCTTCTTTACGTGGATGGTGAGGGTTTTGCAAGCCGAGCTGCAATGGGAATGTTATTCCTTTGACAGGGGCCACCACAGAGAAAGCCTTTTCTTTGGGTGCCACCCTCCAAGCCTCCCTTGGAGTTGGTACTCGGAGGAAGGCCTGTCCAGGTAGACTGTGGTTGGGAGCGGTGCTCTATTAAGTATTGTATTCCCATGCTCTGCAAGGCTTATACAGTCAAAACTACCTTGAATTGGGCCTGGAAGCATGCAGGCAGCCAATGCAAGTGGGCCGGAACTGGTCTTAGGTGTTCCAGGTATTCATTTCGCTGCTGCATTCTGCATTTGAGCTGAACCATCCTTAGCAGCTGCCTGTGTAGCCTGCCCTGCAGTAATCCAAGCAAGAGCTATACGTAGCTTTATAAAACTGTCCCTGGCCTGATGGGGTGTAGCAGGGCCTCCAGCCAAACCTGGTAAAAGATGCTTCAAGCCACTGAGGCCACCTGAGGGTGGGGGGGGGGGGTGCAGCCCCATCCAGACCAGCTTGGACACAGGCTTTGTGAGAAAGATAGCGAGAAACTTCACTGAGCCCCCCCACCCCGGCATCTCTCCCCTCACACTTAGACCACAAAGGAAAGCAGGAAACCATCTTAATTAGCAAAAACAAGTTTTCTTGGGCTAAATCGGTCCATTTAGCATGCTTTCTACTACTAGATAAATGCTAAGCAATAATAGCATTTTTCGTTCCTGTCTCAGTTTCACTCTAACTAGAACTTACTGCCATTTTGTGAAAAATATGTTGGTGCGTCTCTTCCTTAACAGCGCAACACTGAAGTACGCCTGGCCGAGCTCTGTGGCACTCAGTCCCAGATAAGCATGTATATAATTGTGGCCTAAATCACCATCTTTTAAAAGGATGTGCTTGGCCGCTGCATGACGGATTCATGAGAAGGACTAAACTGAATCCAACTGAGGAGGGAGAAATAAATTTGGGCTTAGCGATGAACAAGGGCTATGCACCACAGTAGAGAAAGCAGCTCTGATACCACCTAATAATAGTCCTCTAAAAATGTAGGAAGAAAGCTAGACTATGAAGTACATGGTCTTGGATGTCTCTGTACTAATGTCCAGAGTCTGGGAAACAAACATTCAAACTCATAATACAGAGGGTTTATACGACTTGACAAATGAGACAGAAACTTGATGGGACTACTCCCTTGATTGAAATTCAATGATTGAAGGATATATCCTGTTCAAGAAGAACAGAAAGAAGAGAAAGGGAGGTGGGGTTGTGCTATATGTTAAAGATATATATCTCTGCACAGAAACACAGATGGGTGAGCTTACTATGTCCATTGGGAGCATCTGGATTAAAATAAATGGGGTAAAGAAGAAAACGAACATGATAGTTGGAGTCTACTACTGGCTACCCAGTCTAGGGGAAGATAAGTATGGAAATTTTGAAAAACAAATTGTCAATGTTTCAGGGAGGTATGGTGTAGTGCTAATGGGAAACTTCTATTTCCTCAATATCTGTTGCGAGAAATTCTGCCAAACATGGCACCTCCAAATTCCTGATTTGTGTTGCTGATAAATTCCTCCTACAGCAAGTGAAGGAACGGACTAGAGCAGGGGCCAGCAACTCGTGGCTCCGGAGCTGCATGTGGCTCTTTCATCCTTCTGCTGTGGCTCCCTCTCGTTCAAAATATGCGTCACAACCGCCAATGTGTGACACCCGCCGGCATGCGATTTATTGAGCTTTTCGACTCCCGGTAGGCCAACCATGGATAAATCCAAGAAAAGAAAAGTTTCAGAAGAAAACAGAATGTTTAATGGTACGTGGGCAGATTCATTTGCTTTCACTGATGACGAGACTGGTTTACCAGTATGCGTAATATGTGGTGAGAAATTGGCAAACAAAAAAAAGTTGAATGTGGCAAGACATTTCCAGAATAAACACACAGCCTTTGCTGAAAAATATCCGGATGGAGATGAGAAAAAATGCCATTTCGAAACTGATGCGGAAGGTTGATCTGAGCAAAAATCATAATTTAAGTTCGGCTTTTTATTTCATAAATACGAGGAGGATGCAAATAGACTTTGAGAATTTTATTTGAAAGTAACCTTCATCCCAACATCTTTTTTTTTTCTTTGGAGTTCAAAATGTTTTTGTTACAGAGAAAACAATTTTTTATTTCTGCATGCAGCAGTTCACTGATTTCATAAATGCAACACACTATAGTTTTTTTATATATGGCATAAAGGTAAAAAACGATATATGCAGTGTTATCTTCATTTCAGATATCAAAAGGGTTTTGCGGCTCCTGGTGTTTTATTTTCTGTGGGAAATGGGTCCAAATGGCTCTTTGAGTGTTTAAGGTTGCCGACCCCTGGCCTAGAGGACTGGCTGCCTTTGGCTTGATTCTGACCAACAGGGATGACCCTATGGATAAGGCGACAGTTATGGCAACTCTGTGGGTAAGTGACCATGTCATATTTTATTTTTTATTCTAAAGGAAGGAAAAGCTGAGTGCAGCATACCCTGGATTAAAAAAAACACCCTATTTTAATTAACTCAAGACAATGGTACATAAGGTCTCATGGCAAGCAACTCTAATGAGAAGAGGGATTTTTAACATAGGAAATTTTAAAGGTACAATTGCAAACAATTCTAACAACAAAAAAGATAGAAGACAACAGAGGAAGCCGTGTGGCTTCACTCACCTGGAATACAGCATTCGGTTTTGGGCACCCAGGGTTTAAAAAGGACACTGAAATTCTGGAGGGGGTTCAAAGGAGGGCAACAAAGATGATGCAGGGCCCGGAAAATAATGAGAGGCTGGAAGAACAAGGCCTGTTCAACTTTGAGAAAAGAAAACTATGAGGTGACAAGATAGCACTCGACAAGTACCTCAAAGGTTGTCACAGAGCGAAAAGACCCCTTCTCATTCATCTCAGAATGTAGGGCATGGGACAATGAAGTCAAACTACAGTACACCAGGTGCGGGCTTGACATGAGGAAGAACTTCCTCACTGTTGGAGCAATACAACATTGGAACCAGTTGCCAACCAGAGGCTGTGTGCTCTTCCGCACTAGAAAGGATATATACTTGTGTAGGTAGCACAGAATTGCAGGGATGGTGCTAGGAAAGTTAAAGTTGAGAATGAGCTGAAGTTAGTGGGGGATGCGAAAAGTAAAAACTGAAAAAGCTTTCAATTATGTGCATAGGAAAGACAGAGGAAAGAAAGGGTGGTTCAGTTACTCAGTGAGAATAGCAAAATGCTAACAGAAGACAAAGAGAAGGCAGAAGCCTCAATTCCTACCTTGGTTCAAAAGAGGGTTTAGCATCTCCCTGGCAAAGGTGAAGTACAAGCTGGAGGGTACAGGTAAATGATTAAGGAGTACCCCGTTACTTCATATGAATTTAAACCTCCAGGCCCAATGAACTGCATCCTAGAATAATAAAGGAATTGGCAGAAGAACACTTAGAAACAGTGTCTATTACCTTTCAGAAATCATGGAAGATGGGAGAAATGCCAGATGACTGGAGAAGGAGCAATATTTTCCCCATCTTCAAAATGGGGAAAAAGGAGGGGCCTGGGAACTTCAGTCCAGTCAGTTGGACATCAATCCATGGGTAATTCTGGAGCAGATTACAGAGCAGCCAAACTGCAACCACCCTAAAAACAATGCAGTGATTACTAGAAGCCAACATGGATTTGTCAAGAACAAATCCCATCAGATTAATCCGATTTCATTAATAAATTAACCAGATAATCTGAAAGGCATAAGAAGAAGATCCACTTCAGAAGGTTGTAGAAAAACAAACAGAGAAGGCACCAACTACAAATTAAAGAAGAGCAAAAATTCCCAGAAGTACAAGAGATGGACATGTAAGGGCCAACATGCTTCAAACCACTATTATTTCTTAGGGATACATTATGTCCTGTTTTCACAATGGTACTTCTTGTCAATGTGCCCTTATTACTCTCCCCAAATTTTGAAAATCCTCTCCAAAACATCCAAGTTGATGGCTATTACCACATCATCTGACAGTAATATCCATGGTTTAACTCTGCACAGCCATCTTGGCTGCTGCTAAAAAGAGAGTTGGGTTTTCAGAGAAGACTTTTTCCTTTCGGTTGTCATGTTACTATAAACAAAAGATGCCACCCGACTCACACTTACCTGGGATGAAGTTGCACTGAATTTAGCAGGACTTACTTGTGAGTTGACATACCCAATCTAGTACTGCATATGTCAGCATGACACAAGATCAGCTTTCCACCTCTCTGGAGTTACAGCATATTCCAGATATGGGGAATACAACATACTCACATAGCTAAATAACAGTCCATGAAGATTAATGGCATGACTCAGACACAGTGCCATTAAACCAGAAGAAAAAGGAAAGCCGATTCCTTAGCGAAATGGAATTCAATTCTACGTAGATCAGTTTTCAAGTAATGTGTCCCTCAGCATGTTACAGAACAAATGCGAGAGAGACGAGTAGCCTGCAGCTTGTGGGGAGGTCGGCTCAGCATTGTGGGCCACCAGGAAGGGGTTCTTCTGCAGATTTAGCACATCTGGTGTTCCATGAAGCCAAGGCAGGACCAAGAATTTGTAACAGCGCATCTAGATTAGCACTCTTGCTTTACTTCCATTCAGTTTGTTTCTGCCCACCCTGCCACCCGCTGCCTCACAGAACCTGCTTGCTCTCGGATGCAAAAAACCTGTAAGGAATAAGAGCAATTGCCTGTTGGCAAGTTGACAAGTGAGGTTATTCTCTTTAAAGTGTAAAGTTTCTCACTTGTTGGGGGGAAGCTCCTCAGACGTGAGGGAGCCAAAGCAGGGATGAGAATCCCCTAAGCAACCCTGCAGAAAGGAGCGGCTGCACTCTGTGGATCCCACATCCACCAAAGCAAAGCTCCTCACGCACACAAGCAAGCCAGCAGCAGGGGCGAGAAGCAGCTGGGCAGTGGCCATGACAGGGAGGTGGCCCGGCAGCCCCTTTCTTGCTCCAACAGGAGACTCCCTGCAGTACACAGCACCCAAGCAGGCACTGCCACCCTTGGAGACTGCAGCCTCCAACTGGGCACCGTTGACCAGTGGAGGAATCAAACAAGCAGAACTGCTTTCCTCCTAGTGCCAATCAGCTCTCTCCCAATCCTACGCTAATGAAGATCATTAGGGCAGGAGGTGGGAGGAGCAGGGAAACCTGACAGGTGACCCTAATGGCAGGGCAAAGGACCATTTGGGGCACCTGTCAGATTTTGGTCAGAAATTTGCTGGAATTCTGACAACTAGCCATGCTGGCAGCAGCTCCTGGGAGTTGACGTCCAGAACATCCGGAGATCCACCTTCTCTCTGATTTATATGTGATGAGGCAATTGCTGTTGTCCATTTCCCCATCCACAGTATGTATAAACTGTAGGTGGGGAGATCCTCCCCAGCATAAAAAGAGTTTGCTCATCCCCTGCCTTGCCTCACTGCATCCCTCAGGATCAGGGAATTGCCCAACGCAACTGGATCAGGCCAGGTGGAGGAAGGATGCCTTACTGTGTTCTGCTGCTATTTTTGGCAATTCCGTCTTTGATACCACACTAGGAGGAACTGGATTAAAGGAGTGCAATAGAATACAGTCAGCTGAGGAGAAAGGCAGGCTCTTCTGCTCTCTCTACATGTTCCTTTTCTTGCAAAGGGCAGAACAAATTTCTTGCAAAGAGCCAAATGGCTGTCTCAAGGCTGAGCGGTTAGGAGTTCCAGAGGTGAACCAGAAAGTTTTCCTGGCATCAGATCCAGGAAAACATTGTTGCCCAGGCAAGGTGCTTGCCCAAACAGCAAACCTTTCATAGCCCCTCCTGTCCAGGAGCAGCCGATAGTCACCCTACCTGGGTTGTGTCAGTCGAGAGCCTGAGAACACACTGAGAGACAAAGGAAACCCTATTCCATGTGGTGGACTTGTTTCTCCCACCTGAACAGGTGTGTTTGCAATTCACTTGACCAGGAGAGAAAACAGTGGCTGTGTGAACAGACTCAACCAGGCAACAGATGTGCAAATCTCATCTCAGTCTTCTGGGCTTCAAGAATTAATTGATATGGGTTGTGGTTCCTGAAACACTGCTGAAGCCAAATAACATGAAGGGGTACCACAAATTATACTGCTGCTGATATTCCTCAACAGTATTAGGGACTAACAAAACTTTGAAATGATGAAATTAGCAAAACACATTATTATATCTGCAAGCGGGGTGATTAGACCTTTTTATTCCAGCAATATTTTAATAAGTTTTAATATTGTCTTTTCTATGTTTTTAACTGCAGCCAGTGTGGGTTGGGAATTTATTTATGTTATATTTTATGTAAGCTGTCCTGAGGCTTTTGCGACAGGACGGCATATAAATATCTTAAATAAATAAATAAATGTGTAATAGAAATAATCACTTGCATATTTCTGACTAAAAGTAAAGTTCTATTCCTCTCAACCAACACTGTAGACCTGGGAGACACAAATGGCAGAGCTTAGGTAAACACATTTGGAAGGCATCTGCCCTTCCCAGGATCTCTCCAGCCTTTACCACTAATCATGTTCCTTTACCTTAAATGCTCCTCTATGCCCCTTAGTTTTTTGAACTCACCCATCATGTTTATGCCTTTGGGAAGGCCTCTCTGTGACACAGCCAGGTTTTCATCTTTCTTCAGAAGCACCTTCTCTGAAGGCCCATTTTGTAATGGGCATTTGAACTCCAAGAATGAAGCAACTTGTTCCAACCATCTTCTCACTTGAGGCGAGCTTTCTTGCCTCAGTTTCAGGAATACTTAAAGCTAACTTAAAACACAAATTATTATGAATAGCATAGTTAATGTATTCTTAGCAACAATACTCATCTCATTCATAATTTGTGACAATGGCCAGGAAGTCATTGCAAACTGCTTCACAAGATAGTTTGCACAAGATAACGCACTCACAGATGCACATGGAATAGAAGTTCCTACCCCTAGTTCTAGCAGGCCTGGACAGGCTGCCTAGTCACGGAGACTTTGGCCCCAAGTTGATAACGCGGCTGGACCCATGCGATGGATTGACTCCATAAAAGAAGCCATGGCCTTCAACTTGGGACAGGACATTTTGGAGGGCTTTCATTCATAGGGTTGCCATAAGTCAGGGATGACTCGATGGCACATAACAGCTTGAATCCAGCAGTCCAATATAATGCCCATGAGATGACACTGGTATGGACACATGTAGTCCATACCAATCTTCATTCATGGAGCATAGGAAGCCCATTGCAAAAGGCTATGGGTGCACTGGGGTGTTGCACAGAAATAGTCCCATAGTTGGATATGTTCATTTGGGGCAGAAGGGAAGGCAGCACTGTTTCAAGTAAAGTCAGATAGGTTCTTTCGGATCCCCTATCAGCCAGCCCTCTGCACAGTTTCTCCTGCAGCTGCCACCCTCTGAAACATTTTTCCCCGAAGGGTGAAAATTCCATGCAAGGGCACCGTGTGTGAACATTTCCTTTCAACAAGGCTCTTTGGGGGTGCAGGGGTGGCGTTCCACTCACCCTGGAGAAATCTCTGGGACACAGACAGAAAGGGAGAACTAAGAGGGTTGCTTGCGAAGGGAGCTCAGGGCAGTCCGTGCCACAAAGGTCAGTTTTTAGAGAGAGAAAATGACTTTGCAATCCACTTGCCAAGGCCACAGCACTGCACACACTTTCCTGAATGCAAGGGCGCGGAACACTGTGGGTCTTGCTTCTGAGTGACACGCACAGTGTTGTGCCATAAGAATCTGAGCTGGGAAAACCCCAGTTAAAATCTTATCTTCACCATTAACTAGCTAGGCTTACCTGGCCCTTAATCAGGCCCTTGGAAGTGTATTTGTGTCTGTGTGTGTTTGTG
Source organism: Varanus salvator macromaculatus (assembly GCA_023646645.1). Lineage (NCBI taxonomy): Eukaryota > Metazoa > Chordata > Lepidosauria > Squamata > Varanidae > Varanus > Varanus salvator. The sequence goes on along the minus strand of JAIXND010000674.1, from coordinate 43,236,716 downwards.
ATACCTGTCTCTGTGTCAGGTATCTTTATATACCTGCCCATACAGAAGAACCCCAGGTTTTCTGGGTGACACACAACCAAACAAATTCAACAGTGTAAGGACATTTAGAAGCATAAATCCCATAAAATATTTCAGATGCAGCCCTGAAAGACAAAACAGCTGTGACCAAACAAGAAAAACAAAATAGGAGCCACAGTCAAATAATCTAACTATGCAAACAGCCAGAACAATCTCACAGGGCAAAATCTCATCAAAACAATTATAGGATTGTTGATAAGAGACATGTGTTCTCCAAGCACTTTGAAGCTGTGGAAAGCAAGCCAGCTAAAGTTAGCAATGGCTAAATCCCACTGAAAGCAACAGAACTTCATAGGTGGAATTATTGCATTTAAATAAATGTAAACAAATTTAGACTCAGCTAGCTAGTTCAATTTTTTTGGTGGGATTTAACCATTATTATCCAATGTTGCCTAGTGGTTAGAGTGTCAACTGACGACCTGGGATATCTCAATCCTTGTCCCCGCTCAGGCATGAAGCTCCCTGAATGACTTTGGGCCAGCCACTGCCTTTCAGCCTAACCTACCTCACAGGGTTGTTGTAAAATAAAGGAGACGCATGCTTTCCACCTCTTGTTCCTTGGAAGAGGGTAAAGACAGAATAGAGAAGTATAGCAAAGAATAAGATAATGAATCGCTAAATATAGCTGGATTTGGACATGCAATGTATCTATTAAGAAGTAGTGCTGCTGCTCTTTCAGTCCCATTTGCACTCCTGGCCAGCCTTTCATTTACGCACACAGCCTCAGTTGTGCAGGAACATGTGGCACCCAAATGCAACAGGCCTCCGCTGCTTCAGCAATAAAAGCTCTCCCGAATATTCCTCTTCATGGGACCTGAGTAGCCTGGGTAACAGCAAGGGTGGAAGCTGAGAAAAGTGGTAAGCATCTGCATTGAATTATTGCGGCTGATAGCAATCAGACGAAAGCTCCAGCTGGAGCGCTGTGCGTCATTCATCCAGTTATTTATTTATTTAGATTGGCTTGATTTATGGCAGTCCAATTGCCTAGGTGGTGGCTGGCGCGATCGCTCACTTCTGCTTTCTGATTTACATCTTGCGGTGGAATGAAGCTGGACGGAGGCAATATTGAAAAAGCTGAGCAGATCAAGGGCTGCAGGCCATGTGCTTGCCGGAGGCTCTGCTCCAGCAGTCTGGGTAAGCTCATGAAAAGCGAAGGGAGCTCTGTGAAAGCCTACCTCTACGGCTGCAATGCCAGGTTGTTATTTCGTTTCTATATACCCCACAGCCGAATCTTTCCAGTCAGTTGGAATCTGTTCAGGAATCTTCTTGCATCTGCTCATGATGCCAGGACTGGGGAACTGGTGATCCTGCAGATGTGGCTGAACTGTGCTAGGAAGAGAATTTTGGGATTAAGTTATTCCTCTCTGGTACAGTGCGGTATATAAAAAAGTGCCATAAAGAGGCAAGCCATGAAGCAGAGCCTAAAAGTTGCTAAGAATTATGGGGAAATGGTCACGAGGCAGTACATTAGCCTCTGATGCGGATGAGGGAACCCTGTGGAGTTGTAAATGTGACCTGGTTGCAGTGGAGATAAGGTTAATGGAATACTAGTGGGGAATTCCTGTTTAGACAGGATTAGGCAAAAATGCACAGGAGGGAGACACAAAATTTGGTAAATATTCCAGGGATTATGAGATTAACCCAGGGAGAGCCAGAGGATGTAATCTCATCAAGACTGGCTGAGTAGCACACCCAGTGAGAACAATAGGAATGAAGTGAAGAGGCCTAGGAAGTTTAAGGCACTCATCTGAGTGATCCCCCCCACTCCCCCCCCCATAAGAAAAGGCTAAGAAGTCAAAAGTATAATAGATTGCTTCCAGCATGGCTCGCAGCTCACTTACCAATTACACCTGTGTTCCTGGGGAGTGAGGGAAGGAGGTAGAGCCTTAAAACTCTCTTTCTGTCCTTTCCAACTGGGGTTCTAGTCTTCATGTTGCCCTTTTTCAATGGCTTATACAGGGCATAGGGTCTTGTTCTTTTAAGAATCAGAACATGTAAATGTATATGATTTATGTGTTTCTGCCTTGCTATTGAACTTATAAATGGATGACATTTAAGCTGTAGTTTAAGACTCTGTACTCTCTTCTATCTTTCATATAATAAAAGTATTCTTTGTATTCTGAGTACATCCAAGGGTGCATACAAGAAATGGAGGAGATATGCGTTTCACTTAAATGTAAGTACATTAGACTCTAGCAACAGATCTCGTGCTTCTCAAGATCCTAGGCTTCACACATGGGTACCAGTTCAGTCAAATACCACATATGCCAGCTGCAACTTCCAGCTTTCTCCACCATTGGCTATGCCAGGAAGTTGCAACCTCATCTTTGCTTCAAGGGAATGCTCTGGCTTGATTTGATCTAAGATCCAACTGGTCATTTTTCTGCCCATCCGGGTAAAGCTCTGCTGCAGCACCATGTTTTGAATGTATTAATTTCCTTCCCGTTAGCTGTGTTCACTGTCCATGTTTTACACCCACTCATAGTGATTTGGAAGGCAGTAGTGTGGATGATCTGGCCTTCAGTACAAAGTACTGAATGAAAGCTTGAACTGAAGTCTCACAAATTGCCAATAGAACAATCTCCTCCGATCATTCCTTTAAGTGCCTGTCACTGACAAGAAGCATGCAGTCACCCGGTTCATCTGCTGGTCCCTGAGTCCACCAATTTAATTTAATGCACAGTTTGAGTGTTCCTGGTGTTGGGGAAATTCAGATAAATCCTGGTAGAAAAGGGTTGCTTATATGTGCCCCTGTGTTATAAAATCAAACTTGCAACATCTCTGCGCCTCTTTCTCAAAGTACCAGACTTCAAAGGCAGGCTTCCGTTTAGTGTTATTTTCAGGCAGTTCCTTTAATAGATGGCTAATATCTTTGGTTGGAAAAGCCATTGCAGAATGGGGCTCCCAAGACTGTTCTTGGGCTAACAGTTGACAAAACTGAAAAGGAGAGCCAGGGTGGTGCAGTGGTTAAGAGCGTGGGACTGGACTCAGACGATCTGGTTTTAGGCCCCGCTCAGCCATGGAGCCAACTGGGTGACTTTGGGCCAGTCACAGGCTCTCAGCCCAACCTGCCTCACAGGGTTGTTGCTGTGGGGACAAGATGGAGGAGGAGATGTAAGCTGCCTTGAGCCCTTTGTAGGAAAAAGGCAGGATATAAATCCAAAAATAAATAAGGCATCCAGACAATTTTTTTTAGCAGTATTGCAATCACCCTCATTTGCATGCCAAGACCCACAATAATCCCTGTGCCTCACTGATCTTTATGTTAATCTCTTGTAATCAAGGCTATTGTATTAAGTCTTCTCTGCAGATCGCTCACATTCTTTTTCACTGTGTTTACCTTGTCATCACCTGATCAGCTGCTCCGTCATGTGACTCAGAATCTATAAAACACTCTGTGTATGTTCTAAAAGCTTGCAGTTGGCAGTGAGGGACACTACCCAGTAGCATGCTGTCATAAGTAAACTGCAGGGGCCCTGGGTGATCTTACCAATAAAAATGCCACCCAAAGTGGTGTTTGTGACCCAAGTAAAAAAATTTCAGTAATTTTTGTTCGTGACCCGATTTGTTCATGAGCCAAGGCATTCGTGAGCTGAGGTACCACTGTAGTTATGTAAGCCATTAATCACAAACATGTTTTTTTTAATAAAACTTACTAGAGTGGGAAAACATGTATCCTTAAACATGCCATTTGGCTGAGCATTTGTATGTTTTCCAAAGGGCAACATCACGTGTGCTTATTTCTAGAATTCATTCAAGGTGCTTCTTTTGATCTGTAAAACCTTGCATGACTTGGGACTATAAGACATGATGTGGTTTTGGTCCTGGTATGAACCCTCCTGGAAGTACCTTCTCTGAGTTGGGTTGAAGCATGGGCTTCTTGGTAGCGGCCACCCAATATGCAGTGCTCTTCCCAGAGAGGTTGGCCTGGTGTCGACATCAACATCTTTTTATCACCAGGCTAAGACTTTTCTGCTTGCAGGCATTAGACGCACACGATTATGGCTTTTTAATATGAGTTGTTTTACCAGGTTCTTATAGTTAATGGTGAATTATTTTTGAATTGTTTAAAATTATATACGAAAGCTTTTATTAGGTTTTATTATGCTGCATTTTAGGGTTTTGATTAGAAAGTATTGGACACTGGGCAGTAAGGAGCACTAAAGAAGGAATTCATGACTCTGTGACCAGCCTGTTGGGTACTGCTTTTTCCAAATGGATTTACGGAGCCACAAAAGACTGGCAACTGATACAAGCTTGGTTTGTCTCAGCTCTCTCTCCCACCAAATGAATGGAGATCTTGCTTTGTAATAAGTAGAATTAAGCACCTCCCGAGGAAGGAGTGGGGGGCAAGAACTGGGAATCCACTAATTAGCAAGGGTGGTGGGTTATTATGACCATTTTTTCTTAACCCTAATTATTTCTGCAATTTTCTTCAAAGGAACCCAGCTAGACCTCAGGTGCTAAGTAATGTAGAAGGTTATTACTGTTATTACAATATCTGGCAGAGCAGTAACTCTTTCTTTCTCTGGTGCTGTGAGTGTGTCACAATTAACCTTAACAACTGGGTTTGCTGTGCAGCCAATACGGTGCGGAAATGTCATCTCATTAACAGCTGGGTTGGGAACCGCTGTCTTCCCTTCCTTCGTGCACAAAATGAGAGGACATTACAGCAGGGTGCAGCCGTCATCCTACCCATAATTAGAGGATCCCCTGCTGTTTGCTATGATGCTTGTTGGTTTAAGGCAGACTATTAATGTTCCTTAATCACTGCATTATTTTTAGTAGCTTTTAAAGCAAGGGCAGTGTAAAAATGACCTGAAGATTTGGGCGAACTGCTCTGCAATGAATGAAGGCACACGAGCCAGGTAAATTGAAGGGAAACCTGCTTAAGAAGAATCTCTGGTGTTTATGGGCATGCTCTTTTCTCTTTCATGTTTTGTTTTGTCTGCATTTGGCGTGGGGTGCGGGTAACACTTTAAAGCAGGAGATCCAAGGCACCAGTGACTGTCCTGGTCCATCAGTCATGCCTATTTATCCCCCTTCTTCCTCCTCATAGTTGGCCCTGAAGGAGGGGCAAAGGGCTACGCACCTCCACCAGGCAAGTCACTCGCCCCCATAATAGATCATGGAGAAAAGTCTTCTCCCCACAGTCCATCACCCACCTGTCTGGAAGCGGATCCCCTGACTGCAGGAGCCCCCGCTCTGGAAACCTTCCGCAGGGTAAAGCACTGCAGGCAAAGCTTCCTTCAAAGACCATCCGGAAACTTCAGTTAGTGCAAAATATGGCAGTGAGAGTTTTCACAGGGGATCAGGCGAGGCGACACCTTCCAATTAGTTTGCAAGCCTAGTTCAAAACCTTGCTTTTGACCTATGCAATCTGATGCGGAGTGAGACCTCGATAGCCGATGGAGGGAAGCCTCCTGTGTGTGCCTACCTACATCTTACAGCCCACTATAGAGGCCATCCCATAATGGGTGCCCCCTGAATTGGAGGTTCAGAGGAAAACTGCAAGAATGTTAGCATCTTTGGTGGCTCCCCCTCCCCTGGATATGGAATGCTTTCCCCAGGCACCTGCTTTACTCTCACTTCAGACACAAAGGAAGACTTTTGTTTTTGATTTTGGTTTCTCAGACCCTTCAAGATCCTGTGATGTCACTGGTGGTTTTAGCTCTCATATGCATTGACTGGTTTTAGTTCTGCAACATGCATTGTCCTTTTAGTGTGTTGGGATTTGCATTGCTGTGTTTAGAGATCTACTGTTCTCGAATTTGTGTGGTTCACATTTGCATTGTTCTGTTTTAAATTATTTGAACAATGCCTAGGGACATTGTTTTATAGGCACCTAATAACAAATGTTATTAATGGTAATATTTTCTTCCTAAGATTTATTATTCACCCTATAGCTAATAGCTCTCAGGATGACATACTATAAAAACAGAAATAAAATCCATATAAACGAACCCATATACATCCAAACAGGAGCAGCGCAATAAATTAATCAATTAAAAACAGCAGAGGCTAAAGCAACACTCATCACAGCAAGAAGATCTAAGAGCGTAATGAAACTAAAAACACAATTAGCAAGCCGAAATATGCAGAGGATTAAAAGTCCTGAGAGGGTAACATAGTATCAAAAAGATGATAAAGTGCTGAAGCACAGCATCAAGATAAAAATCTGCTTTTGTAGTTGTTCCCCAGAAATTGGTACTCAGTGGCCTATTGCACTTGGAGACTGCCTAGAGCCATCATGACTAGTAGCTGCTGATAAGGTTTTCTTCCCATGTGTCCTCTTTAAAGCCACTTAGGGCACAATCCCATGGCCTCCTGGCATTGTCCAAGCAGCCATAGGATTATTTGGAGTCCCTGTGGTGAGAAGCTGCATTCTCCAAGGACTGAGTTCTCTCCCAGTGCCTCCCCCATGCCCGTTGCCATGCAAATGTGTCCCAGAGGCAAGTGCCCTGGGGGCTGGAGGGGTCCTGCCTCCTTTCATCTCCCAGCATGGTGCTTTATCAAGGTGGTCAAAAACTCACCATTTGTGACCTAGGCAGCTGCCTAGATCAAAACCAGGGTGTGAGGGACAGTGGTGGCAGAGATCACTAGCACTACACCGCATCTGGAGATGAGGCCTGTCCACACAATGAGAAGCGCATGGACCCTAACACCTGAAGTTGACTCACATCTCCAGCCTGGCTCTGTGTGCACAATTTAAAATGGGACCAAAAAGCCATCACGGTGAGAACCAACTTGCACCCAATTTACATGCCCCCTTTTAGAAATCTGGTAGGGCCCAAGCAGTGCAGAGTGTAGTAAACTCCCAGAGTAATATTGTGAAGGGTGTGAATTTTCTCCCTTCCCTTCCCTTCCCTTCCCTTCCCTTCCCTTCCCTTCCCTTC
>JAIXND010000674.1:43166243-43221808 GCA_023646645.1 Varanus salvator macromaculatus | reverse complement strand
GTGCTGCTCTTGCTCATCTCCTCCCAAGTCCAACACACCCTTTCCCTCTATCCTAAAGCAAACAAATAGTGTTCTTCTCATGTAGACTTTTCCACCCATTAGTGCCATTGGAGTCAATGTGATTTTTTATTTATTTATTTTTCGATTTATACCCTGCCTTTTTCCTGCAAAGGGCTCAAGGTACCTAACATTATTCTCCTCCTCCATCTTATCCCCACAACAACAACCCTGTGAGGTAGGTGGGGCTGAGAGTCTGTGACTGGCCCAAAGTCACCCAGTTGGCTCCATGGCCAAGCGGGGACTAGAACCCAGATCGCCTGAGTCCCAGTCCCACGCTCTTAACCACTGCACCACACTGGCTCTCCACTGTAAATTTAGCTGTAAGACCACTGAAGCAAATGTGATTTACTTCAGATTAGACATGCATTTCAACTAATTGTTTCTTGAGCAAGAGGACAACCAAGATGACTGGGAAGGCATGAAAAGACACCGCAAACTTTTTTCCCTGGGTGGGTGGGCATTGGGTCATGAACTGAGGTGTCCGTGAGCCGAGGTACCACTGTATATGCATAACGGCAGATGCAGCAATTGAAGTGCAAGCAGGAGAAAAGTTGGAATAAAGCTGTCATGAAAATTCCGGAATAAAAGGAGAGGGCCAATGTGACAGGGCAGAAAATGAGTGACTGAAATATAAGTTTGGTGTAGATCTCACCTCATTCAAGGCTTTCACATAGGTGGTGAAGGACTGTTGACTTCTGGTGAGAAAAGAGAGGCTCGCCTGGCACCGTCATTATTTGTTTTTCGGCGCCAGGTGAAGACCTTTTTATTTAAGAAATATTTTAATTGTTAATGTATTATATATTTTTATTTATTGTCTGTATATGTCATATTTTTATTCTTGGACTATGAGATGGGCCAGTTTTTTAAATTGTATTTTGTTTTAAATAGTATTCGAATTTGTATTTTTATATGCTGTCAGTGGCCCCGAGGCTTAAGTGTGAGGGGGCGGCATACAAATTTGTAAAATAAAATAAAATAAATAAAAACCAGAGAGGGTACATACGCTTAGGCTGTACACTCAAAAGAACATTTACAGTTCATTCAAACATACATGAAAGACACGTAGCATATAGGTAGCCCCTGAAGGGACTCCCAAAATGGAGTCTGTACAAGATGCTTTTAGAGCCTATCGGTTACACACACAGGTTAGGGGTGGATGTGGGGCAATAATGTAGGCAGTTTGCCATGGCCACCTGAGAGCAGAGCAAAACGACTGAATGCATTCAGACAGCAGAAACGGAAACACTTTCAGGACAGGCAAAGATGAGCATGCCTAAGGGGTGCCCCAAAGAAGCAGCTGCTGGACAGGCACACACTAGCATATCTGAGGGGTAGGTGGGCAGCAAGACATGGACCCCCGATCAGATCAGGAATCCCCCGTTCCTTCTAAAGGTGCCCTTGCAGGGTCAGGCTTTGAGCAGCCATAGTATGGCAGGACTTTTGCTCGTTTGCCCTGGCACGTCCTTTCAGCATATTCCCAGCTCCTGTTTTATGCCTGGAACGTGCACTCAGAGCATGGGTTGAAGTGACTTCAGAAGCCGTCTGGCGATTTGGATGATCATCTCACACACTGATCTTTGGAAAGGAGGAAGCAGGTTTGCAAGGTACACGCACAGTTTAGAGTACAGGAGGAGGTCAAACCTCATTCAATCCAAGGGCTGGATTCCCTTTCTGAGAACTTGCAGGGGGTCCACTCACTAGTGGGCCCAAAATGCCAGCATATTTTAGTTTAAACCTCTTCCCACCAGTAACTAGGACAAAGGAAAGCATTTCAACCTTAGGATGAGGCAGGAAGGGGGAACTGCACAAAACTAACCAAATAACCCAATGTTTGGTGGTCGGTGAGACCCTGCATGGGCCACATTGGCCCCTGCACCTGAACTGTATGGGATATCAGGTGACTGCAGAAGCCAGCAGAGGAATTGCATGTACTGAGTGCAGCAGTGGTTGTGCAAAGGCCGTGGCGAAATTGTATGTTGGCAAGGCGTGCACTTTCCAGCAATTTGCAGACAGAACAGGGACAGCCCTGGTAAGGCTAGCAGTAAAGACTGACAGTGCAGAGGACAAAGGTTACGCTAGTGCCATACAGATTCAAATGTAAACAGATGGATCCAGATAACAGAAGCAGTGAGGGGGACAGCAGGTTACAAGGTCCTTCCACTTTATTGCATTTATCTCATCTAGTGGACATTGAATCTTTTTTACAGCTGAATAACAGCAGTAACCCACTCTCACAGTCTGTCCTGAACTCACAGTGTATTCCAAAGCAGGTCACAAACAGGTAATAATTTATTTATTTATTTATGTGTGATATTTATATGCCGTCCTATTGCAAAAGCCTCAGGACGACTTACATAATAAAATACAAATATCAATATAAATAAATTATAACAAAATGTCAACATAAAAATCAACATAAACAAATTGACCCACTCTGGCTGCAGTTAAAAATATAATATTAAAAATACCATATTAAAATAACGATGACACAAAACTGGGGCGGGATAGCTAATATCCTGGATAGCTAATATCCTGGAAGACAAATAAGATTCAGAGTGATCTTGATAGGTTGAAGCGCTGGCCTGATAACAGCAGAATGAAATTCAGCAGGACCAAATGTCAAGTTTTCACCTAGGAAAAGATGGGGAATACTTGGCTCAACCATGCTGAAAGTGAGAAGGATCTTGGAATTGTTACAGGTAACCAGATTCTGGCAAGGTATCAGGAAAAATTTCCTGACTGTTAGAACGGCATGACAATGGAACCAATTTCCCCAGGAGGTTCTGGGCTCTCCCATACTAGAGGCATTCCAGATACAGCTGGCCAGCTGAGAGGGATGGTTTAACAGGGAGTCCTGCACTAAGAAGGGGCTGGACCCAATGGCCGTCTCTCTTCCCAGTGGCTCTCCCTTCCAACTCTACTATTCTACAATCCTGTGATTCTATGATTCTGTGAAGCCCTTTCCTCTTTTCTGAGTGTACGCAAAGAGATTCCAGCATTCTCCTCACCTCCCCCTGCTTGTTCTTGCACAAACTATACCCTGAACATTCACCTCTCACAAGCACCTCTCTTCTCAGAAATTTTGCACTGCCACTGATGCAGCTAAGCGATTTTAAGCCCTGGATGTGATGGTCTTATGAGACCACCCTTTAAATGACCACACATATGCTTTTGTTTGTCACGTGCACAAATGACTTTCCCTTCCTAGCCTCCAGCTGCCGTTTCCTGCTTCTGCTTTCTTCATGTTCTAGAATGTTTGCCCCCACCCCAAGTGTGTAAAAACAACCACCTGTCAGTAGGGGCACTTTTGCATTTTAAACACTCTCAAATCTGAATAGTGTGATGCCAATGGGAAGAAAACAGAGTTTGCTTCTGCTGCCTGATGCCTACATCACTTGTTGCTCTCTCAGTAGCGATTCAGGTGACTTCTCCTTTTTGGGAACCTGGACTTTGCTGTAGCTGCACTGCTGAGTTGAACATTTTTTGATGAGAAACTAAACCACCACTGGAGAGTTGGCTATTGTTCCTACACACATCTATTAGCATGAATCTGGGGGGACAAAGGCTTGCTGAAAGGGACCATTCAGAACAGGACTGCCCTGGATACTTCTCTATCTTCCTGAATTACTGGATTGTAGTACTTTAATTTCACAACAGCGGTAGCTAAACTGAGGTACTTGGGACTGAAATTGATGCTATTCTTCCCATCTTTACACCTTCATTAATTTCCCTTCTCATCCTTTATTGTCCTTCTTTCCTATGTTCTTGGGCTGTATCACATTTCATGCACATTGAGCAATTTATTAGATCAAAAAGGCACCTATATTAGTCTTTTTGTATCTAGTTATATGAATGTAATTGCTCTGTTACCTAATTAAATAGAAGAGTAATAGTAGCCTAGAATGCATTCATCCTTCATTCCTGAGTCTTGCGAAGGGAAGAAAGGGGCTTCCTCACCGGCCGCAGTGCAGGCAGAGACGAGAGGTTGCTTGGCCTCAGCACCAGCCCTGTAAGGTGGGCTGCCCAAGCCTTTCATGTCCAACTCAGCCTGAACCAGAGGATGCTCAGACCTCACAGGACACTCTTAAGACTTATAAAGGTAAAGGTTTCCCCTTGACGTTAAGTCCAGTCATGCCTGACTCTAGGGGGCAGCACTCATCCCCATTTCCTAGCCGAGGGAGCCAGCGTTTGTCCACAGACAGTTTCCATGGTCATGTGGCCGGCATGACTAAACACTGAGATGCACGGAACGCTGCTACCTGCCCACCAAAGTGGTACCTTTTTATCTACTTGCATTTGCATGCTTTCGAACTGCAAGGTTGGCGGGAGCTGGGGCAGAGCAACGGGAACTCACCCCGTTGTGCAGATTCGAACTGGCGACCTTTCGATCAACCAGCCCAGCAGCACAGCTGTTTAAACCACTGCGCCACCTGCAGTCCCTAAGACTTATAGAGTTGGGCTAAACAAGCCACCTCTATTTCTAAGCCTTAGCTCTGAAGCATTAACCAAGTGGAAGGCTATAGAGTTAGTACTAAGGCAATTTAGGAGGCAGCACACGGATGGCTAGCTGCAAGAGGGAGTCCGTTCACTGGGTAAGGGGAAAAGGGAAATAAGACACACAAGAACCAGAGCAATGTTTGGAAAAGAAATCCTTGTGGCAAACAGTAATTCAGCTACCAGAATCTGCCAGTGCATACTAAGCATGGGGATTCCAACCAAACCGGACTCCACAGCAAAAGCAAGACAAAGATAGACTGTGAGCAGCTGCCACCCTCTTGGAGATCTGCTCATGCTCTGGGCAACTCTAGGCGATTCCTGTTAAGTTTCTCTTGTTTTCCAGGCCCTAAAGGTGTGTGTTGAGGGGCAGGGTGAGAGTTCCCAAGGAACACATCTGAGATCACTCAGTCCAATTAACTGGGCTGGGTTTTGATCTGGGGGCTAGAGGCATCAAAGCGCATATGGGTGCTTGACCCACGGTGTGCAGCCCTGGCCTTTGCAAAGGAGGAGCTTACCGAAAGAAAGGAGCTCCCAACAGACATTGTAAGCTGCCTGATAATGCATTTGATGTATGCTCTGGTCATCAATAGCTCTGGACGTGTGGGATCCAAAACTGCTCCATTTCCCTGAGAGAGGCCTGATATAAAGCAGCTCATGAAAACCAGTGTGGAATTGGCATACAAGGATTCCCTCCGTGACAGCCGAAAGAGGGGAAATGGACTCTTGCATCCCATCCAGTAAAGAGCCGTGGATGTGGCAGGGGATCAGCCTCCTCGTTCTCCTTTTAGCACTGCTCTGTAATTTATACAAGTAGCAACATTAGGAAAGCAACTTCTGCCTAAAGCAGGGCAGCACAAGTTTCAAAACTCTGGGAAAATCAAGGCCCTCTTACTGCAGGCTGTGTGCCGCCACTCAGCACCTGGGGAAGCGTCTCTGGTGAAGAGCTCAGCAATCATGTAACCAGTTGGCATGCCTGCAATCACATCTAAGATGCAGGGACCCTCTGGTGTGGGGGCTCTTCTCCTCACACGTGGCCTTGGTACTCCTGACCACATCAAATACCCCCCTTGGCGGGGGGCAGTTTGCTGATCTCCAGGATCGACCTCAGGAAGATATGAAGGACAGAGGTAGAAAGGGGACCAGAAATACTCAAACTCTCAATCCTTGTGGTCAAGACTTTAGAAAAGGGCTCAAAAATGCTGTTTCTTAATAAATATGAAGTGGTCAAAATAGGAAACAACAGATCAGATGTGTAAAGGGATGTACAAAGCTTCCCACAGAAGCTCATGATTTGGAAACAAAGCAAAACAAAACAGGTCCACTGTGGAATCTGCAGATCAGATGCATAGAAATCCAGTCTCATTTGAGTCCTTTGCAGAATTCTGACACCCCTAAATGTAACCTGTTCTTGCTTTCTCCCTCCTTCTTCCCTTCCCCTCTTCTCTCGCACACATCATATTTATAGTAACAGGCAAGTCTCTGCTTCTCATTCCCAAGAACCTACTCATAATTCATTTCCTCAGAACAAAGGTGGCCAAAACTTTTGTTTCCTTCTGGGGCATCTTTCCGACAAGTTGGGTAAACTCTTCCAGGGATTGCTTGGGCAGTTGTGCGTTTGTATGGCTGAAGTGAGTGAAAAGTTGTTGATGGAGAAGTGGGGCAAAGCCCTTGGCATTAGGGTGATAGATCATCCACAATCCACAATCAACACCTCTTTGGTTATTATTTTAATGAGGGAAAACTTTTCATCCAGCTTTCTAAGGACTAGCCAGACTTCTAGGATCACACGGGACTGCTGCTTTCAATTGCACCAGATGTGCATCAAGTAACCATTAAGAGCAGAGCGATAGTCTCCATGCTGCGGGCAGAGATGCTGGAGGCATAGCAAGGCCTGGTCTGAGAGCGAAGCCTGCGGCTGCGTGAGGAGGGGAGGAATGGCTGCAGTCAGCTCGCTAATGAAGATTAATGTGAGAGCTGATAAGGAAGAATCCATGCCAATTGCTATTGTGCAGCAAAATCCCTGCTGCTCTAAAATAGCCAGGCAAATATATATGTTCATGCGTGTGTATACAGCATTTATATTTGTGTGTGTGTGTGGGACACTGTATAAAGATGCAACCAGGTCTCTCCCATGGGAGGCATACAATCTGGAAATACATATATGGGAGACAATATAGGAAGAGGAAGGCGATGGAAGCAGAGATAAATGGGGAAAGATGTCCTCGTTTCAGTTACATGTACTTTGACTTACTGTATGGTGGTGCGCCCGATCTGCCCTAGGGGATGTTTTGGACCACAGCTCTCAGATTCTCTGGCCATTGGCCATGTTGACTTGGGCTGGTAGGAGCTGAAGTCCAACATCCTGGGAGGTTGCTAGGTTTTAAAACTGCAGTAGGGCATGTAGACTTGGGATTCTGCCAAAGACTGCCTGCTTATGCCCCATTTATCAATAACAAATTCTGGAAAAGTCTGTTCTCTCTAGCTTTGGCTGCTTTAGGGGGAGTAAATATAACTGGTATTTTATTTACTCCCGCTAGTTGCTCTTGCAACTATTGGAAGTGGCTTCCCCTTGACAAAGAACACACATCTAAACACACACATGCGCGTGTGCACACACGCATGCAGACCTGAAGTTTAAGGGAGGTCTTTGATACAGCTCCAGTACAGTAAGGTGCCCACCTGGGAATTGGTGTAGCACCATCATAGATGCACGACTGTGAGGTTTTGTTGTTGTGGTTGTTACCACAGTCCGAGTTCCATTGCCCTCCTTAGACTTCCTGCCTGGCTGAGTGCTACTTTGGCATGTCCATGCCTGGCAATGGGCTTTTGGGACAGATTAGGGATGCCATGGGCATCTTGTCCACCCCAGTCCCTTACAGTCTCCCAGTTGGCAGAAGTGGTCACGGACTTGGTGCTGAGGACACTCCGGCTGCTGTTCCCTGGTGAGGACTTCATGGCCACCATGACGACTATGTTGCTGTCCCAACATGTCACTGACACAGTGCATGTGTGGGACGTACTCTTGATTTTTCCTTCAGTACTGAGCAGAAGGATCATGATCTGGAAGTGGGTCAGATCAGACTCTCCAGACTTTTGGCTCCATTTCATCTCTGCTTGGGTGGGGAACCTATTTCAATATTCTGTTCCCAGAGAATGAGGGAACCTCAGGGATTCCTCATGCATGATCCTTGGGGATTTTTCTGCTGACATGGCTGGCACTGCTATCAAATCCTTGCTGTCCTCATGGGATTCGGCAGTGATCAGGGCAGTTGACATGATAACTCCAGAGCATCTTCTTCCTTCTTGCTAAGTCCATTTCAAACCATGGTATATTGCAGGGCTGATACACAGGAAGTAAAGGGGAAGGCAGCTTGAACACAGATGAAGGAGGCTTGTGCCAAATTTGACCAAACATCAGTGAAATCCCAGTACTGGGCTCTGTCATGATGATGGTCACAAAGAAAAATTTCCTTTCTACAATTGTTGCCTCTTTTCAGTGTCCCTCTGAAAACCCTTTCAGGTGGTTCATGGCCTAGTACAGACTGATCCCAAGAAAGATGCAGTTGAACTCTGCAACAATTTTATGTTGTAATTTGCAATACACTTGCAAATGTTCTTCTGACCCATCATAAGTTGGACTCTTTAGGCAACCAGAAGATGGAGGCATCCAAAATACCATGTCCAATTGTATGGGACGAGTTTCAGATTTAGAGACCGCATGATCCAAAGACAGAGCTTGGGTCACCTGTGCTGCTGCCCCTGCCATTTTAGCTGATTACACCCAGTCACTCTAGACTGAGAACCTGAATCCAGGAAGTGAGTGATGCTTCCTTGAGAGATGGCTCTAATTCTGCCTCCTGGGAACTATGTTATGGCATCATGCAGGGCCCTATTTTTCCCCTCATGCCTTTTAACATCGCCATGAAACCACTGGGAGAGGTTGTCCAAGGGAAGAAGAGACGTGTGATCAATATACAAAAGACACCGAAATCGTCCTCTCTTTCAATTAAATGGAGGTGAGCAGGTAAATATCCTGAACTGATCTTGGGCTGGATCAGAGCTGTAAACTGAGACTCAGTCTGGGCCATTTGGAGGCTCTGCCTACAGGAGATTTACCCAGCCAGTTAAGGGACATTAAGCCTTCTCCAAACATTGTACTTCCCCAGATGGAGCGAGTCGGTAGCCCGGGGATGCCATTAGATCCAGCTCTTTCACTTGCAGCTTCAGTGGCACGAAATGCCTCTTATCAGCTTAGCTGTGACCCTGCCTGAACAGAGATATCCTGTCCACAGGGACATCTGCACTGATAACCTTCTGCCTGTGTTACAGTGGTCCAGTACATTTGGGGCTACTTCCGAAGATGGTCGGGAAAATGCGGTTAGGGCAGAACAGAGCTTTCTTTCTGGGAACAGCCGTTCTGAACATATTGCTCCAGTGCTGCATCAACTGCACTGCTTGCAAGTCAGTTTCTCAGTGTCACAGCCCAGTTCAACAGGGCGATCTGGAAAGGCCTAAATAATTACATATTCTGTCTGAAGAAGCACCTTCTTCCATATGTTCTCGCCCAATTGTCTTTGCAGGTTATTCTCTGTATGCCCCCACCCATAATGTGTGACGGGTGACTACCAGCCTTCTCTGTAGTGGCCCCCTGTCCTGTCCATGGATTGCCTTCCCCAGGGAGATTCACCTGGTGTCTTCACTGTGCACTTTCACTGTGTCCCTCGTATGCACTCCTCCTTTAAACATTGGATTTTAATCCATTGTGCGATAATTTCACTATGCATTCCTAAACATTTCCAATATCTTTTAATGCTTGATTTTCTCTTATCTTTGTTCCATTGTTGTTGGCTTTTTTATTGCAAACCGCCATGAGGGAATTTGGTAGTTAGGTGGTCTACACATAGCTGAAGAAATAAAACAAGAATGCTAATCCATTTTTAATAACTTATTAGCTTGCACCAATTGCCTCTGTTTTTTCATAGCTTTCTGTTGTGGTTTTTATCTCACTCTTACTGAACTCTGTTCAGGAAAAAAGGGAGAAGACAAGACCATGTACGCTACCCGGGGTTCCTTGCAAAGAGACAAGAGGGTGGGATATAAATGTAACAATAAATAGAAAGGGAATGCAGAATCCCTTGTGCTGAGACAGTTTTCTCCCTGAGCTGGTTTTTACCTGTGATAAGTAGCTGCATGTGTGCTCTCGTTTATTTAGCACATGTTTATTTACCTGCCTTCCATCAAGGAGCTCAACCTAGCATACTTTTCAGGGGACGGGGCTCTGTTCCAGCAACTCGCTGTACCTGTTCAGGTGCAGATGATGCACAGATAGGTTCAACCCCATACTGCTATACAAGTTGTGCAATATCTGGAAAACATTTATTGCTTCTGAGCTTAATTTCATAGCAGATACCGCAGAAATCACTGGGGAGCTGGAAACAGATGAGATTGTCTGCTTGGCAGCAACGCCTGGTGACAAATGAGTGTGGATGAGAATCCAGGCATGTGGCGAGAGGAAAGCTCTGTGCTGCGTTTGGAATGAAGCAGATGCAATTTGACAGTGCATAGGTGTGATGTGTATAGGTGCTGCACTGTATCCTTAATGCATGTTCCCCTGACAGGAGGAGTATACAAGCGACACCTCCCCACAGACCATAAATCCTTTCCCTGAATCAATGTGTTCAGCATGAGAGACGACAGCAATTTACAGATGGCACCGGTGAATGACTCTGCCTGCAGGTGGTTAAATGCAGTTAGCCAATAAAGATATCAAGGCCCTGAGGGAACCTGGGAAGCTGCCTCTTGGCAGGTTAGATCGCTGCTCCACCTAGCTCAGTATTGTCAACTCTGACTGGCAGTGGCTTTGTGGAGCCTCAGGTGCGGAGGACCTGCCTCGCTTCCTTCCTTCCCCCATAATAGCAGGGATGGAACTCCATACTCTCTGCATGGAGCCTCGTGCTCTGGCATGGACAACTGGGATCAGTAGGGATGGGCAAGCTGTCTTTTAGGGAAGCTATTGACCATAACTGTTGTTTATCCTTTCACTGAGAATCACTTGAAACCTTGCTGGGAGACTGCAGGATGCCTCGAAATGCAGCCTGCAAACTGGCAGTTGGCCAACGAAGAAGAATCAATTTCTAGCATTTCTAGCCACACGTGTATCTTGTTAGGCAATTACAGCCCATACACAGACTTGAATCGGACAACTTTTTGCAGCAGAGAAGAATGGCTCCTGCAAGAGAGTTGCCACATATTTTACATCAGCGGGTAGGCTCTCCTTACTGGCCTTTGGAGAAAGAAGAAGATTCCTCCATCAACAAATACCTTATATTCAGCCCTGGTCCCACAACAGTTGCACTCTTGCATCGGGCTACATACTCCTTTTCCCTGATCTGAAGGCACTCAAATAACATAACCTGAACTGAAGGCATATTTGATTTGTGCTGCTTTTGTGATGCACACTTGGGAAGTGGTGTTGCTCCTTGCTTGATGTTCGAAATCAACTTGGATTAAGAGTGTCCACATCTGTGTCACATCTGTATACCTACCAGCAACCATCAGCATGGCGCTTAGGTGGTATTAAGTGCGGGCCACAAAGCTGGACCCCTGAATCTTCCTTCCCAGGGGCCACCTGCCTCACCACCTGCTCCATGGGCACCTGCTGAAATAAAAGGCATGGAGGTGCCGATTACCTCTGTTGCGTCCGATTCCTCTGGATCGGCAGGGTTTCTGCCTCCCCTCTTGCTGGCCCTCCCTTGAATCTGTGTGTTTTGTTCGGGAATCAAATGTACTCTTCATTCTGTCCAGACATCCCTTTTTCCAAGTAGGGGTGACTTTAGGAGGCAGAGACCTTTAAAGGCACACAAAGATTTACAGTATACACAAATTAGCTTATGCAAAGTTGTGCTTCCTCCCCACCCCACATGGGCCTCAGCCCCAGAGCTGATCCTGGAGTCATGGATGTCATAAACAACTGACAAAGCAAAGTTTCCTCCAGTCTGCCCACCTTCCTCTTGAAATTGTCTCTTACTGTCGCATCCCAGCTTCAGAAACACGTGTGTGCACCTGAATGCTTGCTTCCTCATTCGCTCGCTCTCGCTCTCTCTCTCTCTCTCTCTCTCTCTCTCTCACACACACACACACACACACATACACACACACAGAGTCTCTCTTTAATTTTCACCAAGTTGGCCTAATAAAAGCAATCATTTTGGCTGTGCTGTATATTCCTGTAAACCCTAAATCAGCTCATGGGGAACAAAAACAGTTCATGCTCCTTTGTCGCCTGTGTTTATGCTGCCCATGGAGATTCCTGGAATGTTTTGGAGAACAATGGGCCATTTCTAGATCTCATCCATTTTCAGTATCACATTCAAGAATTACTACCACTATCATTTCCAAGGAAACCAGGGCTAACGTTCTGCACCTTTTATGTGCCTTCTCATGTCCTGAGGATTATCACATGATCCCCTTTGCCTATTTTTAGTTTCTTAGAGATCTTGCCAGGACTGAGATGTAATGAGAAATGGGTAGGCGAACAAAATAGGCACATTATATTATGGATCCAGATTAAGCTTCCATCAATAAAGCTATTTGAAAACAACCAACGGCTCAGCAATCTCTTAGGAATAATGTGCAAACCGGTGAGGTGCAGTAAGGTGTACATTTTGCTGTTTTGCATTTCTGAATCATTCCATGAAACATAGGAAAGCCGTGCTGAACCATTTGCATTTTACAACGCAGTCCATCCATCACCCATTTGTAGGCTCATTCTCAGTACCCACTAGGAGTAATAAAAGATGCACAAATGTTTCAGGGAAGGATTTTCACCCCCACCCACCTGCTGCTTCACCTCCTTCCTACACCATTCTGTTGATGAACACAGAGGTAGTAAAATGGAGGTCAGAAAAGCGTCACCCAGGCAGGTCAGCACTGTGTTTGCAGAAGCTCCTTATATGTTTACAGGGGCAGGCATGAGATGCCCCTGGACTAAAATTGCAATGTGCTCCAAGCTGCCAAGTCAAGTAGCTTCTACACCGCTGTGTAAGCAAGAAGTAGTGAAAGCCAGCACTCGGGGACCAGCCAAATTCATAGAGGATAAGGCTAGCGAAGGCAGCTAGTCCTGGACTCTGTGCTACCACCAGTATCAGAGGCAGCATCCCTCTGTACACCAATTGCTGAGGAATGTGGGTAGAGTGTGCCCCTGCACTCTTATTATGCTTGTGGGTTTCCTGTGGGTGGCCAGCCAGCTGCTGTGTGAACAGAACGCTGGCCCAGACGGTCTGATCCAGCATGGCTTATCTTATGGTCCTGTGGCCCCTGCGTGTGGATTAGGCTAGTGTGGAACTGACTCCCTTGCGGTGGGATTGCCCATGCTTGCAATATGCCTCTGAATACTGGAACTAGATTATGTGGGCTTTTTATGGTCTGGGCAGAATGATGTGTCCAGACTTCTTCCCCTTTCCTGCTATCTCCTGGTCCTCAGGTAGGTGCACTGGACTGAGTGTGTGGTCATGTGCCTGCCCGATGCTTGGAATGTGAGGCTTTTCTCATGCACAGGCTGGTTCATGTTCCATTTTCCATGGGAAACGTGCATCGTGCATAATTCTGGTCTCCAACTAATGTGCCTGTGGACTGACTTAGTGCCTTCCAGGTTCCTTGCATCTTCTCATTTTTATTTTGATTCTCAAGATCTTAAAGGAAAAATTTGTACATGGGCATGCTACAAAATGACATGCTACTCCTACAACACAATTCTTATTTGTGCTCAAATGTGTGGTTTTGCATTTTGGAACTCAAAGTCCACCTCTGACTTTTCTTTTAGTCTCACCAGTGTACCTTCTGGGAAATACCTGCTCTGTCACCAGCCATGCCCAGCATGGCAGCTCTTTTCTGCATGGGGAACCCCTCCATGGTGGCCATTTTGTGAGAGTGCCCACAGCACACATTCAAAATTCCAAATGCACCCACTGACCTGAAAAAAGACTGGGGAAACCTCTGTTACCATCTTTGATGCTAACTACAGTTGGAAGAGCAATTAAGAGCCAGTGTAATTTAATAACAGGGCAAAGGAAAGCCACTTGGGTGAATTTTGGAGAGTCACTTTGTCTCAGCCTAAACCAATTTCCAGGGTTGTTGCAAGAATTCTATATGGCACTTTGAGTTCTTTGAAGGGAAAGAAACAAAACAAAGCAAAAACAGAACCTTTGATGGTCTGTGGTGAATAGCTGCCAGGGATACTGGTTTATTTATTGCATGTCTATACTTCCTCATGGCTGAAGCTGTCTGGGCAGTTTACACAGTCCAGAAAAGGAATGATAAAAGCACAATAAAATATCATAAAATCAGAAAAGAACATTAAAACATTTTAAACAACTAAAACAGATAATAAAAACAGGCAAGAACAAGGAATAGCAAAGAGACAGAGGGACTCTGAAAACACCTGCTGAACCCTCTCAAGCCTCTGGGTGGCAGAATCAGTTGTTAAAAGCCACAGAAAAGAGGGCCATCTTAACCCGGAGCTGAAACGATTGACGGCTTCCGAGCCAGCTGGGCTGCAGTGGAGCGGTTATTCTATAGGCAGGGGCCACCACTGAGAAAGCCCTCCCACATATTGCCACTCTTGACATCTCCCTCAGAGTTGGCACTCAGAGGAAGGTCTCAGAGGTTGAACATAGTGTCCAACTACATTACAGTATTATAATAATGTACTAGTAGTACCAACAACAGCAACAACAATTGCATCATTATCTTAGTAATGTATTAGTAGGGGAAATATAGCTTTTGTTCAAGAAATAAAAAAACAACCAGTGCACTGAATCCAATGTTGCATGAGCCACTTTCTCATTCTCTTCTCTGTCCTGCAGCTCCCCCAAACCTCCAGAGCAGGTGAGGGTTATGAAAGGGATTCAGAAGGGGGGGACTAGAGGAAGGACCCCACTGTTGGAAGGATGGCATTGGATTTAAGTCCGCTGTATTTATTAGACATTTATAAATACATGCTTAAAGCAGTATGCAAATTAGAAAAACAATAATAAACTTCAACAAGACATGACTACATCAAAACCATCTGCTGAAACCAGAAATGGAATATTATTTCTATAGGCCTAGTGCTTTTGTCCATGTACATACAGAAACAGCCCCTTCTTACTGTCATCCATGCTAATCAATAATGCCTCATTAAGGACCTGCTCCAAGCAATCCTTCCCCAGCCCTCCCATCTGTGCAGTCCTGCAGGCTTTGCCCTTCTTTCATTCCCTACCCAGTGGGTTTCCCCAGCTCAGCTCACCTGCTTCTCTGCCTTGGTCTGTGATGCTTTAGCTCACTTGCCTGCCAGTCCCACTTGGTCCGTCACCATGTGCTCAAGCCAACAGAGGAGGAATAAGCTTGGTAAGGCACAGCCAGATGCCTCAAGCGAGCAAACTGTGCCAGAAGCTTTAAGGAAAGGTCAGGGAGGTAAGGAAAGCTGTTTATTGACCCTTTCTCCAGGATGTCAGCCGAGAACGCGATTTGCTTTGGGTGCTTCCACACACTTAATGAGTCGGGCTGAGCAGGGCTGCACATTATTTCATGGGGCCACAGAGCCAACGTGCAAACTCAGAAATCTAATTTCTGATTTTTCTAGATGCCCTAGTATCTGTATTTTTAATTCCCTTTCTGTATCTGGCATTATGAGCATCACAGATTCCTTCCTTCCTTCTTTGGTTCTTTTCCTGTACTGACCATCTAAAACAATTCCAAGATGGTTTAGAAATCTGCCGTCCTATGATCCCTGAGATGTCATCCCAGAAACCATAGGATAGTTTGGAGATCCCCATCTATGAGTGGACAGAAAGGAGATCCAGTTCTGTGACCTTCCAGCTGCTCCAGGAATTTTTCTGGCTTTTGCCTCTCCAACATCAAAGCTCTGAAAGTAGAGGAAAAGGGGGGCCTTCCAGGTGCGTGAGCATTCCTGACATGCATGCCCTAAACTGGGGGAGATCACCAGAAGCTTGGAGCTTGCATACAATGGAAGGGAAATTATAAAAATTCATGCAAGGTGGGGGGACGCAAAAAGATGTGGGGAGAAAAATGTCCCTCCTCTTTCCCTTCCACCCTGCCAGCCAAGCTTCTCCTACCTTCAGATCACCCACCACGAGCACCACTGGTAAGATGCTCTGCCCCGTACTTTGATAAATGAGCAGATCCAATGGACTGGGCAAAAAGAAAGGCCTCTGTCTGGCATCTGGAAGAAAGCAACGTGGGCACGGGAACAGAGAATGTGAGACCATTGTCCATCCAGCCCGGTGTTGTCAGCAATGGCTGGCAGCAGCTCTCCCAGGTTTCGGGCAAGAGTGTTTCCCGAGCTTTTCATGGAGAGAGAAGGAAGCAAACCTGGGAAATTCTGCAGGCAAAGCTGAGCTACACCCTGCCTCCACATGCTCTGCTTGTGTGCATCATGGAGGCAGCTGCTTGGTCTATGACTGCAGCCTGGTGCAACAGGCAGTACAGGCTGTTCCACAAGGCTCTGGAGCTGAAGCACTACAGCCAAAAATGCCCCCTGCCTCACAGCATTCTGCTTCTCTTCTCACAGGGATGGCATGTGAGGAAGAGTCTCTGAGGAAGACCAAGCAGCGGGGCCACATGGGCAGTCCTCAGGTGGGTTCCAAGCCATTTGGGACTTGCCAAGTGCCACCTGTGCACACGAACCTGGGAGTAAGTCTCACTGAAGTCAATGGGACTTCGCTCTGAGCATATATGCATTGTCAAAATAAGCACTAGCACTCTGAGCGGGGCGCAGGAGTGGATAGGCAGCCAGTGATGCTCCTTTAACACTCGTGCGCTTACCTGCCTGCCTTCTCAACCTAGATCATCCTTGCTAGGTTGTTTTGAATTAATGCTTTATTATGCTGCAAACTGCTTCGTGGGTCCAGCCACAAACTGAAAGGAGAGATACACATCATTTGAATAAATACAGGGTTCTTCACACGATGATTGGGCTTGATGGGGAATGAGGGCTCCCTTTTGGCGAAGTCGGGGCGCTTTGGCTAGCAGTTTGGCTGCAGCCTGGCGATGCTCAGATTCTGGGCTCCCCCAGCGAGTGCGTCATGCCGTAGCTGATTCAGGTCAGCTAAGTGAGCTGGCATCGCTCATCCAGCTGGAGCGGCATCCGTGGCTGCCTTAGAAACCGCAAGCTGGTGTGCTGCCCTGCTGGAACGGTTTCACAGAGCAGAGCACGTTCCAGTTCCTAAACAGATTCGAGCTGAGGCATGCCCAGCCTTGAGGCCTCCAGATGTGTTGGAATAGAGTTCCCGGCCACCCCAGCCAGCAGTTCCAATGGCCGTGCTGGCTGGCATTCAAGGGAGTTCGGCTTTCCCATGTAAGAAGATTTATGATCCCTTCTTTGCTGTGTATATTTTAATGTGGATTAAAAAGAAGGCTATTTTTAAATTTACTACACATTCTTGCCAATGGGCATTTTATATTCATGCTGCAGATACAAGACAGGTATTTTTAATTACATGTCTGAATCATCCTGAATTCCACCTCAAAATTGCATAGACACAGGCACATGGTATGCAATGAGGTATAGAAATAGTATAGAAATACTATTTATTTATTATTTGTTGTTGCATTTATATGCTGCCCCCACTACTCCTAATGGAGTCTCTGAGCAGCTTGCAATATTTAAAATAACACACTCATTAAAACAATAAAAATAATCCAATACAGTACAATTAAATCATTTATATCACAGCAACGATACATAGTTCATTAGGATAAAATACTAAAACTGCTGTGGGGACAACCAAAGTGGATGATTAATATAAACATTAAAACTAGCTGTTAATTTTAAAACATTGATTAAAATACCTAGAAAAGAGGTGTTTCACCTGGCACTGGAAAGAGAATAATGTTGGCACCAGCAAATTTCTCTGGTGGGTTATTCCATAAGTGAGGGGCAGCCACTGAGAAGGCCCTTCTATCCCTCTAACCTCCTCCAGGGATGGCTCCTTTAGAAGGCCACTTTCACATATTCTAGGCAGAATAACCTCATTCTCTTATTTTAGGTGCTTCTCCATTGCCACTGTGCCATCTGTGCCATCGTCTAGAAAACCTTACAGCTCAGTGTGCTCCCGAGAGACTCTGTGACTATGCCTGGGTGACACTTTCTGCCATGTAATGCTTGCAATCAAGATGATGGGGGTGAAAGTTCTTGGAAGAAGAACTGAATATGTATGCAGGCTATGTAGCAAGGAGATGGCTTATAAAAACTTTAAATAAATAAATAAATAAATAAACAAACAAACAAACAAACAAACAGCTAGCCACGGTGTGGCTGAGTGGAGATGAAAAGGCGTGGAGAACTGCCACCTTTGTACAGTAAGGGTGATGATCTCACAAATCAGAAAAGGCAGCGTTGGGTAACCAGTGGGGGAACACTTCATTCTCCCACATCACCAGTGCTTTTTTGGTCATAGAACGCACCGGAACTGAGTTCCGGCACCTTTTTTCGACAGATTTTCCAAGTTTCAAAAGTAACTTTTGAAAATTTGATGTTTGATCCACGTGGATTCGAATCGCCCTGTCGAGCGTAGCAGGTTGGTGGCAAAATCATTAAAACGGTGCATGCGGGCTGCTTGTGTGTCGAGTCCGATGCGTGCGTACTTTGTCCGCGCTGGTTGTGATGGGGCTGCTCGGCTTGCGATTGGTCGTGTGGTCACGTGCTCAGTGCTTACTGTGGGTGGCGACCATTATGTTTCGTTACACAACTGACGTGTGTGGGTGTGTGTACAGTGATTGACTATGTGCAAAAGGTAAATAATTCTATGAGTTCCGGCACCTTTTTTCTTACAAAAAAAGCACTGCAGATCGCAGTGGCCACTGGAAGCAAGAGGCTGCCCAGTCAGAACTCATCAACATTCAGCAGAACTCCTTCTATTGCCAGAGGCTTGCATCAGGATAAAGGTGTTTGTTTGTTTGTTTGTTTGCTTAACATGTGTTAATTGGTTTACCAAGTGCCAGGATGTTTGCCCTCAGCAACAACTGCACTGTACATGACCACAGTTAAGAATGGTGATTGCTACTATCATATTGAATTTTTGCATTGAATTCCTTCTGAACTCACAGTTTACAATTTCCCTCTCATTATATGTACTGTACAAAAAGCCTGAAACTCTATAGCACTGACTTCATCTGGTGAAGCAAGCTCTGACCCATGGAAGTTAATGCCAAATAAATGTGTTAGTCTTTAAGGCACCAGAAGATTGTTGTTGTTTCAGCTACAATAAACTAACACAGTTACCCTCTGAAAAAGTCATCTCTCAGACTGATATTTGCCTCTGTATGCCAAAAACTTAGATAATTGATAATTGTAAGGCTATCACTGTCTTTCTGTGCTTTAGTCAGATATTGCCTCAGATAAAGGAAGCTCTTAAAAGCCTTATAGAAAACCTTTGTTTTTTCATCTTTTTTTATCGGAATATTTTTCAGGGTCATCATCTTTATCTTATGACGACCCTGTGAATAAATGCCTCCAAAGAGTCCTGTCCATGACAACCCTGCTCAGCTGTTGTAAACTCAACCCTGTGGCTTTCTTTGTGAAATAGATCCATCTCAATTTTGGTTGTCTTCTTTTTCCTTCAGTTTTCCCAATAAAAAGACTGTCATTGTCTTTTCCAGTGAGACTTGCCTTCTCGTGAGGTGCTCAAAGTACAACAGTTCTGCACCCAGGGCAAGTTGTAGCTTAATTTTATCTAGGGCCCTCTTGTTCATCATTCTGTTGGTCCAGAATATCCACAAAGCTCTCCTCCAGCACCATGTTTCAAAAACATATCGAGTTCCTTTATTTATCCTACTGGAGAATGCTGGTGGATTTTATTTTCTGTGGTTCCTTGTACGTTACCCTCCTGAGTAGTGAAGGGAATGGCGCACCATGCCTGGCCTCCTTGCCCCATTGGTCAACAAGCCCCCT
Source organism: Varanus salvator macromaculatus (assembly GCA_023646645.1). Classification (NCBI taxonomy): domain Eukaryota; kingdom Metazoa; phylum Chordata; class Lepidosauria; order Squamata; family Varanidae; genus Varanus; species Varanus salvator. The sequence goes on along the minus strand of JAIXND010000674.1, from coordinate 43,202,301 downwards.
TGCTCAACCTGCTTGTGGACTGAGACACTTTGTCAGTGGGGCTCCCTGTACTCAGAGGGCCTCCTTATATCGCTCAAGGTGTCCTGGCCCAACTACTGCTGCAGCCAATCTGACTGGAGGGCCTTCTTTGAAAAGCGAGCGAGGCTGCTCTGGTCTGCCCTAGCTTGCTGTGACTGGCAATGAATGAGTGCTACTGAATGCAAACTGTTAGTCCGCTTTTGCGATATCATAAATGAACACAAATGAATGGGCATGGGACCAAGCAGCATGGAAGCAGCTTGGCTTTGGTCCTCAGTGGTGTTGACCAGGATGTAGCACAGGAAGGGGACAAGGAGGTCTCTCTCCTTGGCTGGATCAGCTTTCTCCAGACTCCTTCACCTGTGGCAAGGAGCATTCTCAGTATGTAGTGAAGGAAGTAGAAGGGAGGGGACAACAGAATCAGGAAAATGATGAGTGGGAGAAACTAGTTTCAGGCACAGTGAGGGCAAGAGACTACTGTATTTCTGACACCTTGCAATAACCCCAACAACTGACATTCAGTTGAGGATTCATCTGGGACACGTCCAAATCTCGCATTCACCAACCATTCACTCTAAGGGAGAAGGCGAAATATCACCAGATATTTTGGATCTAAGAAATTCCTGCCAGCCTGGCTGCAAAGCATCTGCGGGTCTACTGTCTGACTGAACAAAGATTGAGATCGTTCTTGTAGCCATGTGGCTGCATTAAAATGCAGTTAGCAGGAAGGAGTGATCATTCCCCTTGGAGACTTCAGAAAGAGATTAAAGTAATCGAGTTCTGAGCAAGCACAGCTTGCTGGTCTTACCAGCCTGGGACTATGATGGGAGAGACTGTGGCCCACTGGTGGCATGCAGGCTTTGCATGTAAGAGGTCCCAGGTTCAATTCCCCACAGGACCCAGGAGAGCTCAAGAGGAATGCTGCCTGGAGAGCCACTGCTAATCCCTTTGGGCAATGTTGGATAAAATGGGCTCCTGGTTTGACGCAGTGACTTAGTCTGTTCCTAAGATTACTGCAGGCAAAAGATGGGCATCAGCTCAAAATGTGTCTTGTTTTTATTTATGAATGGATCAGGAGTATTCAGTGAAACAGCATCCAACTTGTACTAAAAGCCAGTATTCTGAAGCAGTGAACACTGGTAGAGCCCATGAGGGCTAGAAGCATTGGCAGCACAAATCATAACAGAAAATGTCAGACAAATCTGGAATTCGGCTGATTAGGGAGAGCAGGTTCTTCAGAGCCCCCTGTGCCTGGTCCTTAGTTGGGTGCAGCTGGAGCCCATAGGCAGCTCTAAGCACAAGGTGGCTTACTGCAGCCATAGGTTTGATCGGCCAAGCACACCCGGCGAGCCATCTGCCGGCCCTTTCTCTTAGATTGAGAAGCCCCAGAAGCCGTGGAATCCTATTCTTGCAGAGTACATGGTTTTGCAGAATATTGTTACTAGTCCTCATTTTTTTCATGTTTGGCAAGGGTACACATTTAAATTTTTTTTAAAGGTTACAAATGGGCAACAATGTTTCCTACTAAATGGAAACAGTTCTGTCTCTATTCTTCAACAAGGCAAAAACCTTTAATTTCTTGTGATGTAGGAAGGGTTTACAGTCATCTGCATCTGGCCAGCTGTGACTTGAGAACTCCTTGTCCTTGTGGCTGCTTAGAACTGTAGCCAGTGTTGTGTAGTGGTTAAGCGCGTGGAACTGAGACTCAGGTGATCTGAGTTCTAATCCCCACTTGGCCTTGGAGCCAACTGGGTGACTCTGGGCCAGTCAGACTCTCAGCCCAACCTGCCTCAAAGGGTTGTTGTGAGGATAAGATTGAAAGCAGCAGGAGGAGAATGACGCAAGCCGCTTTGAATTCTTTAAAAAAGGGAGAAAAAGGCAGGATATAAATCTAATAAATGACATCACAGCAAAAGAAACGTCTGGTAATCATGCATAACCTCTACAGACTATCTCTGACTCACCTACGTCATGTGAACGGATCATCTGGATTCTGTTTAATTACCCATGTGCTTCAGAAGCACTGCGTATTAAGCTTTGCTTTGAATGAATGTGGTTGCATTTCCAGAAACCCAGGTGAATGACATGAGGTTCTTCTGCCGCAGATGTTCAGCAGTCAAGTACACTCTGTTTATGTGCATATCCCCCCTGTCCCCGCTCACCCAGCTTCTGTCAGCATGTGAGTCTGATCGGCCTGCACAGAAGGGCCCTGCTGGCCAGACCAAGGGTCCGCCCTGACTAGTGTCCTGCTCACACGGTGGCCAGCCTGCTGCCTGGGAGCGACCCACAAGCCAGACACAGCAGGAGAGCTGCTCCGTGCCCCAGCCGGGTGTGTGCAGTCATTCCGCCTCTCGCTCTGGAGGCAGCCCCTCACCATCAGGCCTGGGAGCCATTCAGAGCCTGGTCCTCCATTAATAGGGCATGGAGGATCTCGTTCCTCCACTTCCCGGCCACGCCCTGGCTGGGGCAGCCCTGGGGCAGCAGAGCAGGTGTCCACCAAGCTGGCTGCCTTTCATTCTCTCTGCCTGCCCCAGGCGCGCATTGCCCCTTCACCCCGCAAAGGGGCTGTCTTGGGGCTGAAACGGAGAGGGCCCAGTCAGCTGCATCCACAGAGGACGGGTCGCAAAGCAGCGCTTGAGCCAACCGCCTGGCAAGGCTCCGCAACCCAGGCTCTTGCTCAAAGGTATTTCTATGGTCCAGGCCCTCCTGTTCTTAAGGAAAGATTGTGGGCATTTATTCTCCCTGGAGAGGGACCGAAGGACAGGACTGTGGCCTTCGCGCCTTGCATGTGGGCTTCTGGAAGCTCCTGGCTGGCCTCTGGGGACGTTTCTGACCCGCTCCTGCAGTGCTTGACTCGGCTCCTCCTTGGCCTTCCTCTTCCCACCTCTGCTTTCTGCTCATCACATCCTGTTGTCTTTCATTCTGTCCTTTAGGAGATTACATAGGCAGAGCCAGCTGGAAACGGGGTTCAGACTTGATGGCCCAAGAGGCCCCTTGACTCATCTCCCCCCCCACCATGTGTCTTTATAGTGGACAAGGTCAACCTATGCTTCAGACAGCTCAGGCTGTTATCACATGCACACTTACCCTTAAGAAAAGCACGGAACTCAGTGGGATGTACCTCTCAGTAGACAGGTATAGGGTTGCTTCGTAAGGGTGCAGTCCTGCGGAGGCGAGCGAAGGAGCCTGAGCTCGGAGGCTCACACTCATCCAGCCCAGAGCAGGGGCAGCGGTGGAGGTGCTCTTTGCCCCCCCCCCCCGCCCCATCGCTCTGCTCTGCATTTTTGCTAGGCAGCCATTTTCAGCCATCTGGCTAGACTGCCTCCAAGGAGGAGAGAAGCTGCAGCAGCCTCCGAATCCTCGCATGCAGCCCACTCTGGTCTCCTCCCCTCCCGCTCCTGCTACCCCTCCCTCCCCAAGGTCACCTTCCTGAGCTAGGGGAGCGGCCAGTGACATTCTCTCTTCCCATGTGAGCTGCAGTCCCATCAGAGCTCGGAGCAGAGCCTCTGGCCTTAGATTTGAGCATCAGAAGAGCCCCATGACCGCCTCTCCTGCTCCCCTCTTCAGATGGCACAATGGGGGACTCCTGGTCAGACACCCCTGGCTAAGGTTAAGTGATCCGGCTGCCTCTTTTGTCTGCTAACCCCCCGACACAAGCCAAGGGGGACACCAGTAGAGAAGATGTCATCATACGCATAGAGGCAGCGGTGGCCGAGCACACAGGTTGTGACCATGTGCCCACTATCATCCATTTTTATACCTTGCCTGGGCTTATCGGCAGCATCTGCCCTTCTTCAAAGTGGCACTCCTTGACCCCAGGCCAGTGCACATTCAGTAGCTGCCGGCACTTGTTCCCAGATGTTTTCATTACAACTGCTGCAGGTCAGCTGCTGGTTAAATCAGCATTAGTTTGGCACTGACCTCTAACTAAGTGCAGAGTGAGGACAAGCCTTAGGGGCCGGCCAGACAGGCTGGGTTTGTTTTGTTGTTGAATTAAGCCTTGCAGGTTTACCTTGCAGTAAACCTGGGACATGAAGCACCTTTCATCGCTTTCCAGTTGATGACCCAGATCTGTTGTCCTACAGCAGGGGTGTGGGAGGGAGGTCCAGGGCCATGTGGGGATGCCTGCTTTTTTTCTCTTTTTTTTTCCATACTACATTTAACACCTTACATGCATCACATATGTTTCTCAAACTATTACTGCCACCAAAACAGAGTGGAAAGAGCAGTAAATGGCATAAAGCGAAGCCGCCCCTGGCCAGGGCTTGTGGAAAGAGCGTGCAACTCTCTGTGGCTGCAAAAGTGCCTCAAAACCTGCACAGCTGCCTGTAAACATCAGACGTGCTGCTTCATTAGTTGTTATTAGCAGGCAGGGGAAAATGACTCGGACGGCACATTCATAGGCACAGCAGACAGCAAGCGGCCGTCATTCTGCGTGCCACAAGCATGGTAGGCAAAGCTAGCTCTGTGGAAACCTTTCTTGGTGCCTGCTGAGGTCCCTTCCCCCTGCCTCCATTTTCACCCCAAAATTCACTGGAGTTTGAAAATTCATCGGATTCCACTGGAATCTGAATTGGGACTGCACAGACATACGGAAAGGTAGGGAAAGCTATCAGATGGTGCCCCACAGAGTACCAGTATACTATAGTGCTTAGAGAGTTGGACTGGACAGCCCCCCGGAGTGACTTTGTGCCAGGCACTCGCTCTCAGCCTAACCTACCTCACAAGGCTGGTGTGAAGATAAAATGGAGCTGTGGAAGATGCTCTGGGTTCCTCGCAAGAGAGGAAAGGCAGGGTTTAAATTTCAGTGGATACACTGTAAAGATATAATAAGCACTCAGTGAAATAAACAGCAAAGGGCTGTATCTTGCACAGGGCTGCTGTTTCGTTCCCCTCTCCTGCAGACACCTCACACATCACCATTTCTTGGAGCAACTTTACTTCCCACTGGGCAGTACTAGTCTTACAAGCAGCAAGGTGGCAGAACTCGCAGGGGCAAGAGGCGATAGCAGGAATTGATGTCCGAACGGGGCAGTGAGTTCTGAGGTGCTGGCCCCAGAAGGCGTGGGAATGCGACGTGCCTTCGCCTGGCACTGTGTCTGGCTTGCTGCAGTGCACATCAAGTGTGCAAACAACTTCGCTGTGAAAAAGCATTGTTTTGCTTTGGTTGCATGTTGGTGTCATTGTTGCAGTTCACAGGAAGCAGAACAATATTCTTGTAATAAATGCTCTTAAAATTCACCAGAGGTTGGAGCCAGATGGAGTCATGCTCAAAGTAGACCCACAGAACTCAGTGGGACTTGGGGCAATGAGAACTAAATTGTCCCATGGGTTTCAACTTGCTGTTATGTGCCATCAAGTTGATTCTGACTTCTGTGGACACTATGAGTGGGTACCCTCCAAAATATCTTTCACATCCCAGATCAGTTCTTGTAAACATTGCTTTCAATGGATCTGTTCTAAGTATAGCTCAGTCTGGATCCAAGACCAGGTCTTGTTTTTGTGCAACTGTGTGTGCTGTTCATTTTGTCACCATCATCTTTACGGATTCAAGAAGAAGTCTGGGGCTTTGCTAAGTGCCTGCGTGCACAGAGTTGAAGGGAAAGATATAAGTGACTCTTAAAGAAATCCAGAATCTCTGCCCACAGAGACCCCTGCCCCAGCTTTTAGCCAGACCATCCCATCCCATAGCTTTCCAAAAACACTAGTTAAGAGAGGGGGGTGACACAAATGGTTAGGGGGTTGAGCTCCCTCTTCCCCATTGCAATTTGAATACTGCTGAAATTGAGCTGCAACTAAACACTACTGGTTCGTTTTACAGCATTTTAAAAACGCATTCTTGGCAGTTCAAACTTTAAAAGTATAAAACTCAAGAACAGTAAAGCATAATGAAAACTTTAAAGTGGAATAAAACCAACATAAAAAAGGAGCAGTAGTACAAAGATCTAACAGCGCATGAACACAATCTTTAAAATCTCTAAAAGGACTGCTATGCCTGGGGGAAAAGATGCCAGGCATGTCCCTCTTCAGGGGACCACCACTGAAAAGGCCCTTCCCTTCGTAGGCACTTGCTTCCACTCACGTGGTCAGGGCACCCAGAGAAGGGCTTCTGAAGATGATCTCAGGTATACAGTTTGGGCAGGTACAGAGTTCTGGGAAGGAGATGATTCATTGGACTGAAGGCAGGATTTTTAAAGGCATGGATAGCTGTTTTGGCACCCCCGCACCCCCTCCGTATTAATCTCAAGGAGCAGTTTGGGTTAATCTTTGTTATTCAGCCCTTTCCCACATTCAAGAAATCCGCAATGGATTCAAATGAGTTTGGATTTCTGTGAATGAGATCCATAGATTTTCTGGCTTTGTCTGAGTAACATATCCACAGATTTGCCAACTTTGTTTTCTCAGTGGGAAGAAAAGAGTTTGTGTTAATTTGCATTAGCACTAATGCAAATTAGTGCAAGCAGAAAGGAAAAAAGTCCTATTACATTAATGAGTGGACAGAAGGAAAGTTGTCTGCCAGTCCATGAAACACAGTCAGGAATGGGTTGGAGAACATCCTTATGACTTTCCCACAGACTGGCACATTTTCTCCCTCAATATCTTATTTACACCTCAAAAAGGTAAGTAAGCATGACTATAGGCAAGTCTATACTCTTTTTGGCACCAGGCCAAACCCTTTTTATTTAAACAATATTTTAAACTTTAATAGTTTTTAAGTTTAGTCGCTCTGTTTGTTTTGAGATTTATTGTTTTTTCTGTTTTATTATTTATTGAAATTTTTGTTTTAATTGTCTTTTTAAATATTGTAGACCATCCTGAGATCTTGTATAATAGGACAGCATACAAAAGCTTTTAATAAATAAATAAATAAGCATGATAAGGAATTTGATGACCACTGGCTTGAACAGAACAGAAAGGGGTCTCAAGGGGCAAACAAGAGAGGACACAGCCCGTGTTTCCTCTGCTAGCGATTGCTGTTGAATTCATTATCTCACCCCTCGAATCAAGCTACTTTTGTTCTGACTTTTAAAAGAGAGATTTCCCTCAAAGTTCACAGAAACCAAGTTGTCCATCAGAAGTCGCTGTTGACATGAAACTATAATATTCAGTTGGATGTTCTTCTATATTCTGTCACATTGGTTTGCTAACACTTCCCATATAACAATGAAACAAACAGAGCATTGTGCTGTTCCAAGCCAAACATTCATCTCTTCCTGGCACTGCTTCAACAAGGCCTGTCAACACTCTATGCGAGCCGGCCAAAGCTCATTAATGGCATTTGGAATAGATGTGTATATAATATGGAAAAGAACTTCCCCATCTATTGAGAAGGAGAAGGAGAAGGAGAAGGAGAAGGAAGAGGTGATAACTTGTCTATCGAAACATGATGTCTTTTTTTTGATCATCAGATTCCTCACCCTTCCTCCACAAAGCTTTCTACCCAATAGTCATATGGAATTGCTTAAAGGTACAGTCCTGTCTAGGGCTGGGCAACTTCTGGCCCTCCAGATGGTTTGGCCTACAGTTCCCATAATCCTTCATCACTGGCTATACTGGCTAATGCTGATGGGAGATATGTGAGACCCAGTCAGAAAGAGGTGGTGCATGAAACCAGTTCTTTGGTCAATCATGGGAAGAATGTGTAGAAAGCCATTTGGCTGGCTCTGAACCTTCCCTGCAAGGTGATCGATACCCTGTGCAGAAAGGCAGATTTTGACACCATCATTATAGGAGCCATCCAGAATAGTTGTACCCCCAAGTGCCATGGGTGGCTCCTGTGAGGCTCCGAATACAACTAGCAGAGGAGGAGGAGGCCCCTCACCACAGGAGTCTCTTCTGAAAGGGGTAACGGCGGGAGAGAGGAAGAGGCTTCAGACGTTCCCCGTTTAGGCGATTTCCTCAGGAGCCGAATCATTCACAGGACTGTCCTTGTGGATTTTTGACCAAAATACAACCAGAGACGTTCCAGACGCGTCACCTTATCAAGCACACCTGCCCTTCAGTATGACAGTCAACCACAGACCTGGCCATGCTTGGTTTCTCGTAACAGAAGGATAGGCAGCCTGGCATTCCCCAGGCATATGGGCCTATAACCCTCATAATCTCTGCTCATGGGCCATGCTGCTGGGGTTTATGGGAGTTTTGGCTGAGCACATCTGCTGGGCCTCAAGTTGCCCTCTCTCTGCAGCAGATGTGGACTAACTGGGACGTGTGACTAGGATCCTACAGGGAGTGGGCAGCAAGTTTCTGCCTACAGAGCCCCTCTGATTTGCCTATACCCTCCTAGGATCCAACTGATAGGGCATGTTTGTAGGAACAAGGCTAGGAAAGTGGTTTAGGTGGGGTCTCCACTAGCCCCGCTCCATTACCCCTGTGGCAAAACTGCCGTCCCATTTGCAGTCACAGAGAGTGGTTGGGGGGGGGGGTGGTTGTTTTCAGCGCTTTGGCAATTGCATTGTAGGGCCTCTCAAGGTATCATCCTGTCACCAATGTTTTCTAACACCAATAGGAAGCCCTTGGGTACACTCATTATGGGATTTGGCCAAGGTATCGCTGGTGCTTGAATGACGCCCCGCTTTCTTCCTCTGTTACCTCTCAGCCAGATGGAGTCACGCGCAGCTTGAACTTGTGCCTGGATTCACTGGTGGGCTGGAAAAGGGCCAAGCTACTGAAACTGGATCCTGGTAAAACAGAAGCTCCAGAGGCATCGGCTGCTCCTCGGTCTGGGCTTTGAGTAATTCCCCTGCCCTGGCTAGGGCTGCACTCTAAGGGACCGGAACATCATCTGGGAACGTTCAGCATTAATTTCTGTCACCGGAGGCCCAGGTGGCCGGGATGGCAAAGAATGTCTTTGGTGCAGCAGCTATGGCCACACTTTGGCAGAGATCATCTGAGCACAGGGGTCCATGCGCTGGCATCCTCAAGACCAATCATAGTTTGCTTTCTATGGAGTTGCCCTTGAGATGGAATCAGGAGCTGCAGTTAGTGTCAAATGTGCCGGCCAGGTTACTTCCTACAATTCCCAGGCTGAATGCTCTGAGCTGGCTGCCAATTTGGTATTGAGCCACGCCATGGTCAAGGTGTTGCTACTAGTTCTGAGGGTCCTAAAGAGCTCGGAACCAGGTTGTCCCTATTCCACCTTTTCCCATAAAGGCTGCCTTGGCCTTGATGTTTAACATGGTAGGCCCTGCTTACAGTCCCAGTGTCTGCTGATGTTTGCCTGGGCCTTTTCTACTGTGGTGCCCACCATGCAGAATGATCTACCTTTGAAGATCAGGCAGACTCTTAGCATGGCGTGTATCCACCAGCAATTAAACTCATGTTAGCTTGCCTGGTTATTTTCTTAACTCCTAGCATTGCCAGCTGCTCTCACTCATTTTAATGGGCTATTTTATTGTTTTATCACAGTTCTATGGATTTTTTAAAAATGTGCCTCAGTATGATTTTACATTGTGAATTCCTTTGGGATTTTTTAAAAGAAGTGATATAAATGTAATCTGACATAAATAATAGCAGGACTTACTTTTGAGTAGACCAATTTAGGATTGTGTTATTGGGATATCATAGGGCCAATTCCCATTGTCCTCTCAGTAAGGGAACTCATCTTAATGCAACCCTCTGATGCCTTCAGTGGTCCCTGTTTCCTGAAATCACTATAGGCAATTTTGGCTTGAGACTCATACAAGAAGTGAGCTACTGCTACCTCTGCACCTTCACCCTCCGAGCTGAGCCTTGGCTTTCCTTGCCAGAGAAAACAAGAAAACCAACACACTGACTGGTTTCAGACATCATCAAGAACTGAGTGTGGGTTATTGTTGAAACTTGGATTATCCTGTCGTCTGATTCCTGCTGAGATAAGAAACCATAAAGCATAACCCAAGCAAATCATGGCTCTTCATGGGTTGTCTGTGGTTAAAAAGCCATGGCTTGCTGGCACAGCTGGACTCAGACAGCATGATATACCATATTGCAACAATAACCCCAGGTTCAGTGGCAATCCACACTCAACTCTTGAGTATGAATTATCCTGTTGCCCAAACCCCTTCTTTGGAAAATGTTCTTTTGCACTCCTACTTCCAGCTACAGCGAAGTGCAGCTGCCACAAGAGAGAACAGCAAAAAAAGAAAATTTCTTTCTTTTTCCTTATTCTCTGTGCAAGGAGAAACTAGGAGTTTCTACAAGGGTGAGTCCATAGAAGCAGCAGCACTTTCCTTAAATTCAGCAACTATAATATCTAAATAATGAGTTGTTGTTGTTTCAAAATTCTTGTTTTCTTGCTGTCTGCTTTTCTGTTTTGAAGCTTATTAGAACTAAATCAATTTACATTGTCACATTTTTTCCTGGCAGCCATGCAGGCTTGAAACACATTTTCTTCTTATGTAGCTGCCCAACTCCTGGCAGCTGAGCCTCAAAGATAAACTTCAAATATCACAAGAGTTGTAATCGTGCAACTGGCAGTACTGCACCTCTTCTTGGTATGTGGCAGTCTAGAGATTTCTGTGAGTCAAATAGATGAGTTGAATTTACAAACATTACTCAGAAAAGAGACTATGAACTGCCTTGTAACTGAATGAAACAATTTTGGATCATGAGCCCCAACCAAGTCTAAATCTAAAAATGTTCACCAAGACAGGCGTGTCATCTTAAAATTGTCAGAAATTGCAGAGCAAACAAAGAAGTGCATTTTTAAACTGGAAGGCAGAGGATCTAACCAAATTAAGCACCGTGCACTGGAACCCTGTACCTGCCACAGAATATGGTGTCCATTTGCCCATTTCAGTTTTCCACAAATGAGTAATTGAATGGATTTCATTTGTACAATTTAATACCGCTTCATCAAGATCCTCTCTGGCCCTTCAGCACAGATGGTGTTCCCTAGAATTCGTTTGTTTTCTTGAACAATCCTTTCCATGGGAAGTCCTGCAAGGAATGGCAAAGAAGAGATGAGCTGCAGCAAAGCCATCATCTCTGGAGCCATTCAGGAGCTCTTCCCTTCTGGAATGGCCTCTTGGAATCATGCTGACCCCCAACACTGTAAGTGTTCGGACCTCTTGACTTTAGCAGCAAAAGGACATCTGGCAGTTGTCATGACTTTTGTTACAGTCTTCTAGTAGCAGAGGCTATACTTACCAAACCATTTAATGAAACACAACAATCCAAAGCATAGAGGCCCCTCTGGGTCAGGAATTGATAAGGTATCTTGTGCTGTGGGGTGTGCCTCACCCCACACAGCAGAGGAGGACTGGCTATGTGCATGGCTACCAGCCCAGCCCAGCTTCCTCAAGCCTGGGGCTGTCCCAAGAGCTGAGCCTGGGAAAGAGCGGGGTTCCATCTGAGGGGGCCGCTGCAGAGCGTCCCTGCTGTGTTCTTACTCGTCTTGGTAGGACCCTGCTGTTGACAGGGGTGGCAAAAGAAGGGGGACATTAGCAGGCCCCACCATGTCCCAGTGCAATGCTATACGGGCCGTTGTGGGAAATGTAAAAGGCAGCACGAGGAAAGACGCTCACTTCCTCTGACACACCAAAAGGACAGCATGAATCAGGCAGTCTGAAGAAGCACAAGGTGGCCACCGATCTGAAGCTAAGCAGCTCTGAGTTGGGTCATAGAAACTAGAAACAAAGTGAGCCAGAAGGGGCCTCTCAGGCCATCTAGTCTGTCCCCTGGCTCCAGCTGGCTCCACTCAGCACTTGGAGAAGAGATCATCTGAGAATTGCATCTTGCCACCATGAATTTCTTGATGGAGGATCTGAATGTAATAAATACATAAGTAAGGGAGAGAGGGGGGCAGAAAGGAGAGCAGGGCCAGCCCTCTCACAAGGCTGGGTGAATATCCTGCCTGCTTCAGGCAGCAGAGCAGCGCGTTTAGTGAATAGCATGTTTCCCCATCACCAGAAGGAGGACCTGGGGCATGATTTAAAACAGATTAACTGACTTTGCAGAAGTAGATTCCTTGAGCCACCTTTGCCTCTTGAGTCTCAGCTGGTCTCAGTGGCATTGAGTGCCTTCTACCAGCTTTGGCTGGTGGCCAGCTGTGCTCCCAGCTCAACAAGAGGAATCGGCTAGTTTCAATTCTCTATGCTCTGGTGATCTCTAAATTGAGTCTCTGCAATGAATTCTATGCGGGGCTACCCTGGAAGAGGGTTCAGAAGCGGCAACTCATGCGCAATGCAGCAGCTCCCCTTGGTCTGATCACATAATTCCAGTTTTGATCCACGCTCCAATCTTGGCCTGCTTGCACTGGCTGCCTGTATGCTTCCAAGCCCAATTTGAGGTGCTGGTTTTGACCTATAAAGCCTTACATGGTTGAGGACCTGTCTTGCTTGCTTTAGCTTTCAGTCCCTCTTCTCTTCTCCTTTGTCTTCTGCTGCCTCTTTTTCTTCCTTGCCTGCTCACTGTTTCTCTTCTTGTTCTGTTCCAATAATCCTTTTTTTGAAACTGACACCCCATATTCATTTCACCCTGTTCTGAGCTTTTCCTCTTCATACTGCTCACATTTCATGGCTCCTCAGAGTGGGAATTATACTGCTTGAAAGCACACGATAGAAGACTATTTCAGCACATCAGAAGGTGATAGAAACATAAACTACTGACATTAAAAATTAAAGGACATCTTCATATCACACTGAGGAAGATACAGTTATTTATTTATTACTTAATTGACGTATATATCACTTAGCTGTAACCGGTTCAGAAAATCAAAAAGTACAATCCATCATAATAAACACAAAATCCCATTTGTGAAAAAGCTTAAAATATTTAAAACTAAAACCAAAACCACAGTGACTGGGTTCGTATGATATAACCTGCAATGGGTAGTTACCCACAATGACTTGCCGTGTCATGCAAACCCAGATGGATTCCTGGGGTGGGGCTTGTTTGAGGGCATCAAGCCACCTTGATAACCCATATCTGGCTCTTGGGGTTGTTGTGCCCTTGATGGATTGCCATGTAATCTAAGCCCAGGCAACTTACTCCAGGAACTTATTCCTGCGTTTACCAATCTCTCCAATTAAAAGCATCTCAGGACTGAAAAACCCCCTTCCAGAGCCACCATCAGTGGGAGAAATCACTATGGACTGTGATGGACCAGTTGCCTGGCTCCCCGTACTGGGGTTCCTTTCTCGTCCACTGGCAGTATGAGCAACAGTGTGGGACGCTGTTCCTGTGCCAAGCGTGTTCTAGGAGGAAGAGCAATAACTCTTCACATTCAGTGAAGAATGAGGCAAAAAGATGCAAGGAGAGAAAGCAAATGTCTGTTCCCTTCCCCTTGGGTGGAATGACTGTGATCCAAGAGGCAAGTGGATGAGGGTCGGAGAGGTAATGAGAGCTTTGATCATCATTCCCAGAACTGCAAAACATTTAGCCTGAACGGTAAACAGTCCATGATGCAAATACCAGGAACTCTAAGCAGTGCACAAGATTTAAATAAGGGCAGGCAGGGAGAAGAGGATGGAGATGGAAATCTGAGAGCACGGTCACATATGGACAGCTCAATCGCCCTAGAATAGACGCACTCACAAAATGTAATTTTAACACAGGAGCAGTGAAGTATCAGCTTCGGTAGAGGCCAAGTTCATCTGCGGTACAGAGGTCGTTCAAGTTATCTGGCTCCAACACTGGAAAAGGGTTAGGAGTGGAGAAGTGGTGGGTGGGGAAAGAAACAGGGAGGCTAGGAGTGGGGAACAAAAGCAAGATAAAGGGGAAACGTGTTGCTTGGGGCCAGGAAGGGAGAGAGGGAAGAAGTCTAGGGAAGGGAAAGAGAGAGCAATAATGAGACTAGAGGCTAGGAATGGAGCATGAGAGTCAGCAAAGGGGAAAGAAGAGTGGGTGGCCCAGAAAGCAGCTCCTTCTATTTCCCATTCCTAGCTCTAAGCTTACTGTTTCTCTCCCCCTTTACCAATTCTTGACTAACCACAGCAGCCATCCTGGGACTAGTTTTTCCTCTAGTCTGTGCGGGTGCCCAGAGCAGTTTCTCAAATTCTCAGACTGAAGACCCTTGACTTTGTGGAGACTTACCCAATGACTTCATCAGCAGCAGCATTTAATTTCTATACCACCCAATAGCCGGAGCTCTCTGGGTGGTTTACAACACATAAAAGCACAATATAAAAATACTATCAACATAACAAATTATAGAAGGCTATCATACAAAACTTAAAATCAAATTAATACAAAAAAAATTGCAATAGCCTATAGGAATTAATCAAATGATCTGGTTAAGCACCTAATAAAGCCTCCAGAAAACTAATTAAATCTCCTGTGATAGAGAACAGTCTTAACATGGTGCTGTAAGGATGCTAAAATTGGCACTCAGCAAGGAGTCAGTCCATAACGGGGGGCCACTACTGAAAAAGCTTTCTTCTTGTTGCCACCAGCTGAGTCTTTCTTGGAGCGGGCAATCAAAGGCAGGCTCCAGAACTTGATCCTTGTGTTCAGGTAGACTGTGATCTGGAGAGGTGCTCCATCAGATATTGTGCTCCCAAGCCATCAGATACTGTGGTCAAAGCCAGCACCTTGAACTGAGCTCAGAAGCATACAGGCAGCCAGTGCGAGTGAGCCAGAACTGGTGTTACATCATCTGACCAGTCTGGTCCCTGTTGTTATCCTGGCTGCCAGATTTTGCACAAGCTGTCATTCTGAATAGTCTTCAAGAGCATGCAGAGTGCATGGTCATAATCTAGTCTGGAGATTACTAGAGCATAGATCACTGATAGCAGGCTATCTCTGTCCAGATAGGAGCGTAGCTGAGCCACCAGCCAAAGCTGGTGGAAGGGACTTCAAGCCACTGAAGGCACCTCGACCTCAAGTGACAAAGGCAGCTCAAGGAGTACCCCCAAGCTATGACATGGCTATTAGACCTAACACAAGCAGATACACTGAAGATTAGTACTGCTTCAGAGTCAGTGGAATGAACATTACGGGGCATTTTCTAAATAAAAGTAACCAGTGGTTAATTTGGGAACCCTGAGACTTGTTTGGTACCTGATGTGCATAATCCCTCAATAGATGTGGAAGCTGCTTAGGCTCTGGGATGCTGCTCGGCCTCAGCCTAGCACTCTGAGGGCCCAGAGTTACGGCTCAAAGCTCTCCATGCTCCTGGCTGAAATGGAATGTCTGTTTCACAGATTAATTGTCACAAAGAAGGGCCTTTTCAAGGGGGTTGCAGCTGAGGAAAGAAGGGCAAATTTTCTCACCCCACACACTGCAATGTGCCCCCCAACCCCCTTTATATGTTGATTTTTCAAGTTCAGAAAACTATTTTCATTGGTATTAATAGGAGTTCCCCCGCCCCTTAAGCTTAAATGCCATGTGAAGTGGAAGGCATTTCTAGGGATATCTTAGCTGGGGAATGAAAAATCAACCCTGCCGTCCTTGCACACTGCAGTCCTTCAAAGTGGCCCCCACCATGTGGCAATTCAGTTTTGCATTGGGAGGGCCTCCACTGGCCCCTAACAGCATGCAGCATTTTCCTAGCAACTCCGCCGCCCGGGTCCTTTTCCTGCCTCCAAGACTTGCTGCACAGAAGACCACATGGGAGATCCCAAGCAGGGACGCAGTCCCTCAGCAACAGAACCCTGCCCAGTAAAACGGTATCAGGTCCCTTTCGTGCCTTTGGTTAAATGGAACGAATGTGCTGTGATTAATGCTGGCCAGCTAAGAGCTGCTGGGGAGGGGAAGAGTGAAGCAAGGGGCACAGCCGATGCTCGGGAGCAGCAGCCTGAGCACGTGGGCATGGCCTTGCCTGGGGCTTCGCACCGCCAAAAAAGAGCAACTGCAGCACCTGCAGAAAAGAGGACAAGGGGAGTCACGAATGTGCCTGAGGTTTGTCTGGGTCATTTGCATGTACAGATGCAAATTCAGGAAAGATGGCCAGATACTTTAAGCATAATACCTCCCATGAGGATGGAGAAGGCTGTGGCCAGGTGGACAGCAGGCCCAGCTGCTCGGTCTTCTGGCTGTGCTCTCACCATGATCGGGCAGCTTCAAGGCCCTGCTCCCTCTTCCTGGGCTTCTTCTTCTTGACTGGTTAGCCTGTCAAATAGCAGACACCTTTAAATAGAGAACAATTTCCCTACAAATCTTCAGATAAAGGACTGCCCTCTGTAAAGCAAGATGCAGCTACTCTAGCTTGGCACTATGGCACAGAAGCGGACATATAGGAAAGTGTTCCCACTTTCAAGCATGCCCACTTTCTTCAAGGAGATTCCTGCATTTAGAAAGAAAACTGTCGATCATGTGAGCTACTGAGTTGGGGACCCACTGGGTGTGAAAGGCCTGAATTTCACAGATTGCATGATGGGCTTATTCATTCAGGCTGGACATCAGGAAAAGCTTCCTCACTGTCACAGCAATACAGCAGTGGAACCTGCTCTCCCACACTAGAGGCATTCAAAAAGAAACTGGATGGCCATCTGAGTGGGATGGTGTGCCTTGGTGTGCTGCAACAGCAGGGGTTGGACCTGATGGCCTTCATGGCCCCTTCCTACTCTACTGTTCTATGATCTACTGCCTCCCATTCCCCCCAAATTTCCCATGCAGTTGTTGTCTTAGAGTTGAGCTAAATTTATCCTCTCAACTGGGATATGCTAGACCCTGTGGAAGGTTTTCATTCTCCCCCTCTTAGCAGTTCCCTGCTGTGCAACAGGCTGGGAGTCACAGGCCAGCAGGACCCTGATAATGTTAAACAGGAGCTTGGTTCACATGATCACTGCAGCCCACTGTGGCTTGTTAGCCATGGCAGGTTGCAGTCCCTGGGCACCAAGTTGCCAATTAAAGAAACTTCTGAGGTATTAGCTTTGTGTGGATTCAGGAAAGGATGGATTGTTTCTTATTATTACATTCATACAATAGAAACACATTCCTGAGAAACATAGAAACAGAGCAAGTCAGAAGGGTCCTCCCGGGCCATCTAGTCTGACCCCCGGCTCCAGCCAGCTCCACTCACGACATGTCCACCATGTGCTTGTCTAGCCTATCCTTGAACACCCTCATCGATGGGGCCTCAACCACCTCCCATGGAAGCCCATTCCACACCCTCGGGGTCCTGACTGTCAGGAAGTACTTCCTGGCATCTAAACTGAACCTTGGTTCCCTGAGCTTCTCTCTGTTGAGCGCGTCTTGCCCTCCTCTGCAGGGAGAACAGGTCTCTACCCAATGCCTCTTTTCCTTTTTGCAGGTGACCCAAGGTGGCTCATGTTGTCCTCCTCCTCTTCCTTTTATCCTTGAAACAACCCTATGAGGTAGGCCAGGCTGAGAGGGAATGACTGGCCCAAAATCACCCAGTGAGCTTCATGGCTGAGAGCAAACTAGAACCCAGGTCTCCTGCATCCCAGTGGAAAGTTCTAACCAATAGACCATAGCAGGCTTAGTTGACAAGCCAGACAGAACCCGTGTGCTGCTTTAGGGTTACAGGTGGATTGTCAGTTACTCCAGCAACCCACATTGCCAACTTTGCACTTAAGAAGAAGCTATTCTAATGGCAGACAACTCATGAAGAGAGCCCTTGGTCTGTTGTTGGGGAGTGAAACATAGAAACAGAGCAAGTCAGAAGGGGTCTCTCGGGGCATCTAGTCTGACCCCGGCTCCAGCTGGCTCCGCTCATGACATGCCCACCATGTGCATGTGAAGCCTATCTTTGAACAGCCTCACCGATGGGGCCTCAACCACCTCCTGTGAACTGTGGGCAATTTGTCATTAACCCATCATGGTTTATTAGCATGATAAGCCATGTAACAGCAACACAACATGGTTCAAGAAGAACCCACACCCAACCATGCTCAGCCCTTGAGTGTGGGGTTGCTGTGTTGCTTGAACCCAGATAGCAAGCTTAGGCATTTCTGCTAACAGTTGCCAATGGCAATAGAGCAGAAAGCAGATTCAGACAGTGAGCTCTGCTAAATTATGGAGCCTACTGTTGGCTGGAGGGGGCAAGGACGTCCATTTCTACTAGCTATACTGTTTACTAGTCTGTTGTCGTTGTCATTGTCGTCATCTAAAGTGGCTACTGCAGTCACATCTAGTATGGGCTGAAGTTTGGAGCGATGAGAAATAGAAGAAACCCAAGGGGAAAATGAAATTGATTGAGATGAGGTGCTGAGACTGTGGGAGCAATTTTTAACAGTAAGGATTCCAGTAGAAAAGAAGGGGTTGGCTACATTCATGAAGGAGGTACAGCAAAAAATAAAATACTGAATGGGAGAGAAAAAAGGTGCCAAAGATAGAGCAATTAGTAAAACCCATAGGCATCATTTAAATATAAGGTAGAATTGTTTATTAAATAACATTTTGTATTTCGATATGCTCATTATATATATACTGAGAAATGAGGACTTTCTTTGGTCAAAGGAGAGACAGACAGAAAGCAGGAGAAAAAGGCTTTTAAAGAAAAAACTATAAATATATTGATTCATGGTAAGGTGCCTTTATTTCTTCCCCTTTGGAACTGCACTATTTTCCAGACTGATTTACCTGTCCCTAGGAAGTTACCACTTGACTACTGTGTTATTATTTAAAGCAGGGAGGGGGAAACAGCACACAGGTCAAATCCCCATTCCATTACAAATCCCTTTGCATAGTAATTATGGAACATTTGTGGTATGTCTGAACTGGTGACTGAATGGAGAGCATTTTGTTCCAGAGCAGAGAAAATGTAGATTCGCAGGTCTTTGCTTTAAATGCTCCCCCTCCTCAGCAAAGCATTTGATAGAAGTCCTCCCAGCATGCCAGAGCTATGAATATATGTTTTGTATTATTCATTCCTTACTTTCATTTAAGCCCTGTGATAGATGCCCAAGAAACACCATTAATCCTTTCAGAGCTAGCTCTTGTAAGTTACCTTAATTATGCAACAATTTCAATCAGACATAGTTACCGATCCATTTAGATAAAATTGGGCATATTTCTATGTCTGACCTCCACAAAAATAACTACTGGTGGAAGCTGGAGACAGCCGTGCTGCCAAGCCCGTTGCTCTCTGGAGCACTCAGAGGAAAAGCGAAGGAGGCAAACATACAGAGTACAGAGACCCACATCAACACAAAAAGCACTCAGCTTGGAAGGAACGGCACTGGGCAGCGCTGATTTTCCGATGATTGGCTGTGAAAGCCCAAGGCATGTGTTGGAGGTCTGCGTCTTGCTTTGAACCTCCATTTTTAAAAAAGAGGAAATACGCACAATGAGCATAGTTCAGGACTTGGAAAGCTATTGTTACAGAAAGCATGCGTAAGCGCTCCAGCCTATAGACAGGGATGTAGGTCTTGCCTAGAGTTGCTCTCCCTGCATTCCTATATATGCATGTTTACTCAGAAGAAAGTCTTCCCACGTTCAATGACGTGAATAATCACAGGAGTCAGAAGAACCCCCAGGAAAAGCATTAATTGCAAGGCATAAAATTAGCAAGTTGTACTATTATTCACAGCCTCGGTTCCTGATTTGTAAAATGGGAACATTTTGTGCCTATGTTACAAGAGATTTGGGGAACAGATTAGCTACAGCATAGCATGGTGCATGCATGCATGCCTTTACTGTACTTCCGAGCTCGCTCTTGCCGAAACTCCACCTCCTCCATCCACTTCCCTGGTGGTGTGGGAGCTTCAAGGGCAATGCTTCCCTGGGCTTGAGTTTCTTTGGATGGAGGGTTCGATCCAGATTAAGCTGGTTCAACTGTGCTGATGAAAGTGGATTTACCCACTCCCTCCTTGCCATAGCAGAGCCTCCCCAATCTGTCCAGAAAATGCTATAGACTCTGCCCCTTTGGGCAAACTCTAGTATGTCCAGGGGGAAGAGGGCATTGCTAAGAATTTAGCAGAGCTGCCTTCCACAAGATCTGCCTTCTTCTTGCAGAAAGTCGTTTCATGCTGTGGAAAGCAAATAGGAATCCAGCTTTGTGACCCCAAAGGAAAAGTCATGACGTGTTGGAATATTTAGTTAGCACAGATCGAGGCACATCGGACTGGGACTCTGGCATGGTTAGAAGTATGGCTTTTAAGATCAGGCCCTCTTGCTTGATCTAGAATAAAAATGAAAAATGACACAGTTGCTAGAGGCACCTTTAAAGTAATGTCTGTTTTGTCTCTGAGTCCGTGCAAATATATTATGTGCTTCAAGCATGCCTTTTTCCTTAGGCTGGAAAGGGGCATTAATAATTTTCTCACTATCCCCTAGCCTTTCTGGGCCATTTACCTGTAATTTCCTTTCCAACAGATGTGGCTAGCCTCTTTTGCCAGCAATAAGGAGCTTTAAACAATTCTTCTAGCCCCATTAACTCTCTCCTGTTCAAACTGCCAAACCTAAAACAGCATTTAAAGGTTTCTCTGCTAAACTAGGCACCATAGTGCTATTTCATGGCTTTGCTGCCACTTCCAGTCCACGCAGTGAAGAAGTGTGCAGGGTCCCTCCTACAACATTTCCATATTATTGTTGCCACATCTTGTCAAGTTGTCGCTGAATTAGGGTGACTCTGTGAATGACTGTCCTGCAAAATGTTCTGCCCTTTCCTAAAACTCATGGTGGTGGCTTCCTTTATGGAATCAATCCTTCTCATTTGGTCCTCCCCTTCCTCTGCCCTCAACTTCTGCCTGATTGTCTTCTCGATGCATCTTGCCTTCTCATAAGGTACCCAAAGACTGATCTTCTGACATTCTTTGGTGCACTACAGTCGCCAACACATATTTGTGATATGTTCTTGAGTGCCTTTTCTCTTTCAGAACCTACGTTGAACATCAGGCATATCTCATTGAATGTAAGGTAAAATCTTTGTTGCAGCACCTTGAGCATCATTTTTCTTGCATGGGAAATTGGTGCAATGGTCCTATACTTGCTACACTCTTTTACATCTCCACTCTTGGGGACTGGAATGTAATGTGAATGTTTCCCATCTGTGGCCATTGTTTTGTTTGTTTATACATTTCTATATCATAACCCATAGACTAATTTAGGGCTCTCCAGGTGGTGTCTATTACATTAAAAATCAGTGATACAATAAAATAATCCATAAAATACAACAATATTACAATAGGAGTAAGTATAGCATTTTAAAATTAAAATTCATAAAAATATAAGCAATATACATATTATATTTTAATTATTCAACTACCTAGAAAGTTGCACAGTCTTTTCTTGGTACAGGAACACTGCTAAAGAGAGCACCAGGCAAACTTGTTTGAGGAGCCCATTCCAGAGGTGAGGTTCAACCAACCACCGGGAAGGCCCTTCTTCTATCTGTCATCCCTAAGAAGATGGTTCCCTAAGAAGGGCCTCTGACTCAGATCCTAAAGAATGGGAAAAGGCAGAACTTCAGGCAATCTGGTCTCAGGCTGTTTGGACTTTAAAATGGGCCTGGCTCTCAACTGGTAGCCACTGTAGGTGGTACAAGATTGGCATAATGTGGGCATGCGAGCTAGATTTTATTTTTATTTTATTTTCCATATTTGTTGTCATATTCTTGTTAGGATTTGGATCAATTCAGTCCCTGCGGCTTGAATAATTCTATTGGAACACTATCTTCTTCAGAGGCTTTATCTTTCCCAAGTGCATCCAGAGCAGCTTTCACTCCACTTTATAATTTTGCAGGTTCTTCCTCTTAGGATTCCTCTTTGAAGGAGTTAGTTATCTTTTCATTTCTTTTGTATAGTTCCTCCATAAGTTGTTTCTACCTTGCCTTTATTTTCTGCTGGGCATATAGTATGTTGGTCTTTCTGCATTCCTATTCTAGGTTTAAATCACCCCTTGATTTCTTGTTTCTTCAGCAAGGGGTCTCTTGTTTTTCCAGTTTGGTAGTTCGAGAAGCATATAATTTTTTCATGATGGCCAAACAACAAGTGTCAGTTAATTAGGGTTCTATCAGAGAGACACAAGAGAGTTGAAAATATAAAATAAACCTTTGTCAAAATATAAAATAAACTTTTGTAAAGATAAGACTGGAAGCAGATATTTTGACACCAAATGTCCTAAAAGGAAGTATAGGTCAAGATAATCTTGTACAAAAGTAATTGATTGATTCCTGCTGATTATGTTTTCCCTTTTTGATGGTTCTATCCTGCTTTTATTAAGTAAAGTTTCCTACTTTGACATTTTTTGTGACTAATAATTACAAAAAAGTTAAATGTGTAAATAGTTTGTGCACAGTAACTGTGGCAGCTGGTCCTGATGGACTCACTCTAGCTTGATCGTGTGCACCTGCAATAAAGTCTTTTTAAAAATGTAAAACAACTTGCTGGTATTGCCCTTCTCTCTTACAGCCAGACTACAAACAGTAGGGACTATTTTTGTCCTCAGCAAATTTTGTGACCCAGGTGACACTCAAACCCAAATTGGGGATTACATGAGTGGCTGGAGCCAGGGGTCAGACTTGATGGTCCAGGAGGCCCCTTCTGACTTGCTTTTTCCCACTATGTTTATATGTTCCCCCCAATATAATATAATATAATATAATATAATATAATATAATATAATATAAATGTCCTCAACCTTCTATTTGGTCATCGTAATAGTTCTTTTTTTTTATCTACCTGAAAAGTTGCATTCAGGATTTTGACTATTTCTTTCACCTTTTACTTTTGTTTCTTGCCTGTCCTTAGCAATTGTGAGTGTCTCCTCGGTCATCCATAGGCCTTTTCTTTCTTTTTGCTACAGAAATTGACTTTTTGCATTCTTCCCTAACAGTATCTCTGGTCTCAATCCACAGTTCTCCTGACTCATGGCCAATCAAGTTCAGTAAAGCAAACCTGTTCTTTATATGGACTTTAAATTCCACAGGAATATAATTTCTTTTGGCACTATGCTTCTGCTCATGATCCTTTCAGCTTTACTCTGATTATTGATATTAAGAGTTCATGGTTACTACCACAGTCTGCTCCTGCTCTTGTTTTGGCCTGAGAGGGAGAATACAACTTCTCTGCCTGCTATTTCCAATCACAGAGTTGATTCAATTTTTTTTTTATATTGGCCATCTGGTAATGCCCATATGAACAGTTGTGTGATTGGTTGCCTAAAGTATGTGCTTGTGATAAACAGATGGGAGGATTCACAGAATGGTAAGAGTTCTCCTGCTTTGTTTGTGACCCCTAAGCATGCCTTATTATGGTGTATTATTAATTTCCTCTTGCATAAACATTTCTATTTCTTCTTCTTCAGCATCTGTTGTTGAAGCATAGACCTGAATGACAGTGTTGCTGATAGATTTTTCCAAGGACTCTGATCAATATTATTTGGTTGGACCTTGCATTATAGCCCTTTACTGCCTATGTTGTATCTTGCCTCAGTATTAGAGTCACTTTGTTTCTTCTGAGCTTGTTATTTTCAGAGTTTTTGTGTTTCTCTGACTGAAAATGTCCCTTTCCGGTCCACTTTAGTTTGTTCACACCAAAAACTGGGATATTTAACCATTCCATTTCTCGCTTAATCATTAATCGTTCCATTATGGCTTCCTGTTTGCTTTGATTCATACTTCTCACCTTCCACCTTCTAATTGCATGTGTTGTGTGGCATCAGACTTTCCTTTTGCTTCTCAGCATGTCAGCCACTAGACTTCCTTTCGGCTTTGATCTGGTTGCATTGTTAAAAGCAGCCCTATTTGTACGTCTCCTTAGCTCTTCCCCAGTAGCTCACTGAGTGCCTTGGACCTGGGAGTCTCATCTCATCTCTTGTTTCATTTTTGTTTGTTTCATCATGGGGTTTACAAGGCAAAAAATATGCAGAAGTGGTTTACCATTGCCTTCCGTACAGTAATAACCAGAGTTGGCGTGAACTTTACTGCGGTTGTTTGTGAAGATCCTCCACCAGTTTTGCCTTTCGTTACTGCTGCTGCCCAGTAGCAGCCCCTCAGAAATTTCTCTGTCCCCATCCCCATTGAAGCAAGCCATCGTCTTCTGCTGATGTGACCCTGACTCCTCAAGGGGGTGGATGCATCTCAGTCTGGTGTCTTTGCTTTGACCATTCCACCTTGGGTGCTGCTGCTAGGAAATCAGACTAGTGAGAGAGCCTCAGCTCCTGGAGGCATTGCTCTCGGTTTCTCTGATACTCTCAACCCCACTTACCGTGTTACGGTGTGCATCCAAGAGGGGAGCACCATTTCTC
Organism: Varanus salvator macromaculatus; assembly: GCA_023646645.1. Lineage (NCBI taxonomy): Eukaryota > Metazoa > Chordata > Lepidosauria > Squamata > Varanidae > Varanus > Varanus salvator. The sequence continues at coordinate 43,178,208 of JAIXND010000674.1, read as the reverse complement.
TATATACGCGCTATTATGCCCCTAGCTCATTTTGTCAGGTTTGTAGCTCACTCTTCCTCTATTACATTCATATATAGTGTCCATTCACACTGACAACAGTCCTCTGTTGTGATAACTTCACTGACAATGCTGCATTTTTTGCATTTGAAGCAAAAAGTTTAGTTATGTCTCCCTGTTCCAGATTGTAGCTCCATCACCATCACCGCCGTTATCGTTGTTGTCGCCATCATCTCTATAACAGAAAACAGAAAATCTTGGTGGTTCACAATGATTTCTAAACATGGGTACAATAGTAACAATGGATGACAATAAAAATACATATAAAATCTAACATGGTAAGATACAAAATCTAAAAGAGTTTAAACAACTGCGACAGACAGGCGTCCTGCAGTAAAACATGGAGGCAGGAAAATGGCACCTCGCAAATACCTTTTATCTCTTGAGAACATCTGATTTATGGTGGTACTTGCAAGTCTCATCAAGGCTGCTGGAGATGTTGCTTCTTGTTTTATGGGGCAGGGCAAGTTTCAGAGGTTTTCCATATCCTCCGAAGGAACATCACAAGGCTCGTGGTGTGCAGCTTCAGAGCAGCTGCCTCCCTGAGGTGCTGCTCGGCTTCATAATCCCTGGACAGCCCAAGATGCAATGGCTGATACATGAAAGGCACAAGCCTGCGTACGTTTAGGCAGAAAAGGGGCCTGCCGCTCCCAGCACGCCACAGTAATTGGCCTTTTTTGTCTCTGAACTTGCATTGCGTCGTGCAATTGCCAGACGGAACTGTGCTCTATAAACATGCAGGGCCCCTCGACAGGAAGGCGCGTTACGTTTGCCCTGGGTCTGCCTTGATTCATGCTTTCCTCACTGAATATAGGATGGCCCCTTTCCACAAGGGCTCAGTGGATTTTATTTTATTTTATTTTATTTCTCTAGAAGTAAAAGGAAGTGGATTCCTCTTGGTTCCAATTATCTGAAGTACCAGATTAAGTTGGTGGGTCACTTTCATATTTTGTCAGTAAAAGCATATCAGAGGCAAAGCTCATGAAGACTATACCTTTATGGGCCCTAATGTCGTGATGATACACATGTAGCCCTTGCTCTCATTCTTTTATCTGTGTGGTCCACATCAAGTGCAAAGAGCATTGCCATGTGCTACCAGAGTAGTGTGCTTCAGTGCACCATGCCAGTTAAAACCTGTGCTTTGTGCATGCATTGATATCTAGATTCATTTAGACATGAGGCTCTGGGGAATGGACCTCGGGCACCGGGAAACAGATCTGGGTCCAGGGCCCCATAAACCCAGGCCTGGCAGTGCAACAGTTTGGCTGGATAGCCACGTGCACAGTCTCTGAATATACACCTTGACTGTTAAGAGACTTTTGAGCATAGAATTAACTGTGAAGAGTCTCTTTCTAGCAGGAGCCGTGTAAAAACCACCAGAGTGGGGCCAAATGTGCTGCTTCCTCGTGGTTGGGCCAGCCCTCGGGAAGTGAATGTTCAGTTGTACACAGTCTCAGTTCTTCTTTATGTCTAGATGCCCCAAGCAAAAGCACACAGCAGCACTAGTTAACGCCTGTACTTGCATGTCAAAGCTGAGGCAAAGAATGGTTCCTTTAAAAAAGAAAGAACAGCAGCAAATTACAATTAAAGATTTTTTTTGTTTATTTTTTAGTTGCAAAGTCATGCCCAATCCATCATGACCCCATGGAGAACATTCCTCCAGACCTTCCTGTCCTCCACCAGCCCTCAGAGTCCACCCAAGCCCACACCCACTGCCCCAGTGACTCCATCTAGCCACCTCATCCTCTGCCGTCCCCTTCTTTTTTTGCCATCTGTTGTTCCCAGCATTAGACTCTTCTCCAGGGAGTCCTTCCTTCTCATTAGGTGACCAAAGTATTTGAGTTTCATCTTCAGGATCTGGCCTTCTAAAGAGCACTCAGGGTTGATCTCCTCTAGGACTGACCGGTTTGATCGCCTTGCGGTCCAAGGGACTCACAGGAGTCTCCTCCAGCACCACAATTCAAGGGCCTAAGTTCTTCAGCACTCAGCCTTCCTTATGGTCCAACATTCACAGCCATACATTGCAACTGGGAAAACCATAGCTTTGACTCTATGAACTTTTGTCGGCAGGATACCATAAATTATACAAAAAATGTTTCTGTTTTCAAGTTTTCAAATGACACCTCATATTATCTGACATGCTACAGTCCTCCCACAAGAAGAAAAGGTCCCGTGTTAGTTGCATTACAACCAACTTGCCTTGCCTCAGGCATGAGACTGGTGACCTAGGCAGTGATGCACATGTGCAAGGAAATGCAACTAGTCAGCCATCTGAGAGGGATGGTTTAACCTGGAGTCCGGCACTGAGCAAGGGATTGGATCTGGTGGCCCTCTGGCCTCTTCCAACTCTATGATTCTGTGAAATATATAGAAAATTGGTTTGAAAGAGGTTATCACTTGGACTTGTGTCCCTTTTAATCTTTCAGCTAGTAGATGTTTTAATACCTTTGACAGTTACAGAACTGGTAAGGTCAACCAAGATACATTTAGGGTGGACACTAAACAAGAGGACAAAAATGGATCCATTTGCATATACTTTGCATATGCATAGATGCATACCTTGAAAGCATTATTATAATTTGAATAGAAATATGTTACATCTCACCACAGTGTGGAAGACCATGACCAGGTGAGCTGTGCACCTTGCCCTGCTCGCCAGGTGCCTCTGATAGGCAGCTTCAAGGCTCAGCACCTCCTTCTGATGGTTCTGTACACTAGATTGGACAGCCTTTCAGATGGAGGATGATCTTTTGGTAGCCCTTCAAAGAAAGGACTATTTTCTGGGGTGGGGGGAGGCATATGGCCGCCCTGCATGCGCCTCACCTCAAATGCGCTCTCTTATTCCTTTCAGCAGCCATAGTGAGCCCATTCCCCAAGTGTGGATCCTTCTATAGCCCCAACAGTACCACCCAAGCACACAATAAGGGGAGATCAGGAGGCTCAGAGCAACCTCAAGGTTTGCAGACAAGCAAAATATCATTAAAGAGAAAATCCTAATGGAAGAAAGAAGTCCTCAGAGCTGCTCAAAACTACTTGAGTTGGCTCTGTGGCAAAAGCATATCAACTGGGTGTTGGAAAATAACACCAAACGTGGAGGTGGGGTGAGAATGGAATGGAGTGTCAGGATGAAGAAACAGCTGGCTGCTGAAACCCGGGGCAGAAGCGCTCCAAGCTGCAGCATTTTGCCACAGGTCCCACTGGTAAGCGCAAGCATGTAGACCTCATGGCATCAGCTCCTGCTCAGTCTTTGCCACCAGCTTCACCCTATCATTTATTGCACCGCAGGTTTCAACTCCTAAAGAGTCACCTGGCACCTTGTTGCAGGAGCATCCCGACCTGTGGGTGTCACATCAAGTCAACTTCTCTGAGGGCCCACACAGGAAATGATGAGTTGATGAGTCATTAAGAAGCTGGGAGGCAATTTGCAAAGCAGAAACAAGGAGCAAAGATGCACCACAACTGCAGCCTCCAAAACAGGCTGAGAAGGAATTGGGAAGGAATAAGAACCAGTGCTTTTTTTGTAAGAAAAAAGCTGCCGGAACTCATGAAATTATTTACCTTTCACATGTAGTCAATCACTGTACACACACCCACACACGTCAGTTGTGTAACGAAACATAACGGTTGCCGCCTGCAATAATCACTCAGCACGCAACCACATGACCAATCACAAGCTGAGCAGTGCCACAAGCCGAGCAGCGCCATCACAACCAATGTGGACGAAGTACGCATGCATCGGATTCAACACACAAGCAGCCCATATGCACCGTTTTAATGATTTTGCCGCCAACCTGCTACGCTCAACAGGGCGATTCAAATCCACGTGGACCAAACATCAAATTTTCAAAAGTTACTTTAAAACTTGGAAAATCTGTTGAAAAATGGTGCCGGAACTCTGTTCCGGTGCGTTCTATGAAAAAAAAGCACTGAGAAGAACCCTGCTGGAATTCGTGTTTTGCTGGTGCCATTTTGCTGCCTTCCCCCCTTTCTTATTCTCATCGGGGGACACAGCTGTGCTTCCAAGTGTGCAGGTGCCTGGACACCAGCACAAGTCTGCGATGCTTTGTTATTTAGAGCATATACCAAATGGCATCCCCAGTGAGGGGAAGAGAAGCGGTAGCCATAGGGGCCAGATGCTGATGTGCTACTGCACAGCAGCAGTAGCAGCAGCCTCACTGACCCAGTGGATATCCCTCCTGAGCCCACTTGCAAGGATAAGATAGGTAGCCCCGCGGGGGAGGCCCTTCTCCGGGAGCCCTCTGTGAGGGATATTAGGAGGGTGAGTACCCGGAGGAGGGCCTTCTCTGTGGTGGCGCCCCGTCTATGGAATGCGCTCCCCAGAGAGGCCCGCCTGGCGCCGTCATTATTTGTTTTTCGGTGCCAGGCCAAGACCTTTTCATTTAAATGATATTTTAATTGTTAATTGGTGTTTTATTTAATGGTTTTATATTATCGCCGAGAAACTCCAAATTTTTAATATTATTCTATGCTTTGTTTATTTGTTTTCTTTGTGAGCCGCCCCGAGGCTTCGGCGATGGGTGCGGCATAGAAATGTTATAAACAAATAAATAGCAGAACTGATTTCTCATGAGTACATGCAGAAAACTGGCACATGTGTGCACGTGTGTGTGTAGGCTGCTGTGTGTGGGGGGGCAGAATGTATTGCTTTTTGTAGCGAATAGTCATCTTTGGCCCTGGCTCAATTCTTTGGGTTTGGTTGGCTCATCTTCTATGGGCAGAGGAGGCATGTGGTCTAGAATGGGAACCCAGCACCCCTCATGCCCTAAACAAAAATCTTTCCCTTAGATCACCCTTCTCAAACCTGGTGCACTCTCCCAGCCTTCTGGAAGTGAAGAGGTGCAATGCCCCAGACTGGAAAAGACCATCTTAGAAAGACCATCTTAGATCAACAACCAGCCCTGTGCAAGGATGATTTCGGATGAGTCTTTGCTTTTGAACCACTTTTAATTCCTATTGCTTCCTCAGCCAGTACTGAGTAACTTGGCATACAAATGAAATTATTCTAATCTTGTAGAAGATAATCTAATATAGGGTCCTGCCACCCTCAGTTCTGGGAGCATTTCTTGATTGCACAAATCGCATTCATGCTAATTACATCTCTACTTCTGGGGTAGAGTTGAAGGGCGGGTGGTGTAATTACCGCTGTTAAAGATGGGGGGGGAGGGGGGAGGTACATCGGAACATGTGTAACATAGGAATGTGCCTGGTACCCAATCAGGCCACTGGTCCATCAAGCTTGGTACTGGCCACACAGACTGGGACGGGCTGCCCAGAGTTTCAGGAAGGGGACTTTTGCAGTGGGTCAGACCTGGGCTCTTCTGCAGGTAATGCATGTACTCTGCACCTGGCCCCCTCCCAAGGCACCTCAGGGCCAGAGCCAGGGCGGGCTTGGTGGGCATGCTGTTCCAGAGGAACATGTGTTTGCCGCACCTAATCGGGTTTGAGGAAGGGAGAGATAAAAATACCTCTATGGTTTGTGACATCCTAGTAGCCTTCATCGAAAGACAATGTTTTCCCTACCTTATAAGGTTTCTTAAAAGGTAGGGAAAAACCGGGGCTTTCAAAAAACCAGTGAAGGAGGATGTTTCTCAAAAGTAATAGCACTCCAGACCAGACCAGCATTCCCAGACACAATGTCCACTGGACCAGAATAGATTTCTTATGCTTCCCCTCTTTATAAATGATTTTGGAGCATGTCCTCCTTTAGCTGGTATGATCCCAGGCACGGCTGGATGCTTAAAGTGGGTGAGATGTGAGCTGAGCACTTTATTTAAGGAGAGCAGTCTGCTGAACAGGTGACAGAGTCTGCGTTTTGAAAGGTTACTCAATTTAGAGGTTTCCACGCTACGACCAATAGATACTGACATAGACATCAACATTGGACTTAGCCGTAGGGAATAAAGGTGCGCTGTTGTGAAGATATCGCTTATTCTCCATTCATTTCTCTGAGGTCCCGCTTAATATGGCACCATATTGTGAAGCTGCTTGCCATCATACAGTCCTTTAATGCTGCACCTTCAGTCTGCCAGAGGTTTCATCAGTGGGCATTGCTAGGCAGTGTGAAGATGAAAGGCTGACCAGAAAAGGCTTTCCTCCACACATACAAAAAAGAGAGCAGCAGGCGTTCTCTGGGCACTGTAGCCCACGGTGGTTTGATGGGGGCTACCAAGGAAAGAGCCTTCCTTGATGTGGCCCTTCATTTCTGGACTGCCCCTTTCAGGGAGATCTTGTCTGGCATCCTCACTGAATAGTTTTAGGCACTAAGTCAACTCCTTCCTCTTCCGGGAGGCATTTTATCTCTAATCTGCTGCTCTGGTTATTACCTTTACTGCTTGCACATTAATATATCAAGGGTTTGAGCCCGTGCATGCTTAGAAAAAAGTCATACAACTTCCAGCTTTCCCCAGCCATCCAGCTGGATCCAAGAGGCCATTTATCACCCCATCCATATTGTTTAATTAATTAAATTAATTGATTATATTGCCCAATAACTGAAGCTCTTCGGGCAGTTTATAACAATTCATAAAATTCCATAAAAACAACATAAAGCAGAAATAATGAAACCACATGATTTCACTTGGGAAATTTGAGAATGGAATTCTAAAAGTGAATTTAAATGACTTCAGTGACAAAGACATGTTAATACAGCCAGACCTGCGCAATGAGCTGACAGTGGCTGCCACTACCACCGTGTCCTATTTAGAGCTGTTCAATACTGTGGCCTGGCGGGGGGCAGCCTTAACCTGGCATAAGGATAGTACAGTTGGCACCCGGTGGGCTTCAGGGGGGAGCTTGTGCCATAATTAATGGGCTGCCACTGAGTAGGCCCTCTTCCTTGCTGCCTCTAAGGGAGCCTTCTTCAGAGCTGGCAGATGGAGGAAAGCGTCAGTTGTTCAGCATAGTGCTAGGCTGATTGCAGCCGGAAAAGCATTCCATCAAGCATTCCTACTCGGTGTGGATGCTCCTTGCAGAAGGGCTGTTTGGTATAGCAGGATACGTGGTGATCCTAACTAATTGAGCCTGCCTCAATCCGGGTACAGACGCTGTATGCCCAAGCCTTGGTCAGTGGCTGAATGCAGGGGGCAAGGCTCCCCACTAGGCTGTGCCGCCTCCCCCTCAAAGTGAGGCGCTGTAGGGGCAGATCTACCCTGGGTTGGTTTTCTTTGGGCAGAGGTCCTCAGAGACCTGGGGCCAGGTTTAGAGAAGTGCACCGGGGCTGGCAAAAGCGGGCTTCTCTGAAGTGCCACCACCAGCCCCTGCTGAAACTGTGACACAGAGTGTGCGGGGACCCAGCTGCACGGGGTAAACTGTGCTGAGTGGGGAAGGCTCCCGCAAACGATGGAGGCGCCTTCTTGAGTGTGCACAGAAGGTGGTCCATGATGTTCTGTAATATTTGGCTTCTTTATAAATTTGTAGGTGGGGCAAAGGGGGCAGCAAGTAGAATCCATATTCCTGTCTAGCAACAAAGCTGCACCCTCCAGAGCGGCACACTGTACCCCAAGATGCTAGCAGCCTTAAATCCACAGCCCCTCCTCTAAGACAAGGTGCAGAACCTCAGACGCAGGGGCAGAGCCACCCCCTGGGCTCCTCCGGGAGGCCTTGGCCACTTCCAGGAGACCCCACCACCTTTTCTTCAAGCATGGATAGTTTGGTAGTTTCCCAGCTTTCATACAATTTTGTTCTCATATCTAGAAAATGGAAATGCCTCTCCTAAAGTTTCAAGTTACAGTATACTGGCAGCCTGGGAACGTTTTGCAATTTGCCTTTGAAACCTCTACTAGTGTGCAGCCCAAGAACTTTTCTGCAATGGAATTTGAGCTCTGTGCTAAAAGAGATTCTGTACCCATGCTCAGGAAAGGCATCTTTTAGATTTTTAGCCTATGGTCCCCATGATCTCTGGCCCCTGGGCATGCTAGCTGGAACTTTTGGAGTTGTAATCCAAAACATCCATTGGGCACATTGTCTTCCAGCTGCTGTCCCTTCACCCACAAAGTGGGTGGTGAATGGGAGGTGGGGGGGCTGATTTCCCACAGTCCCTCCATCTCCCCCCAACATTCCAGAGAGACCTGTGTAAACCTCCCACCAGCTCTCACTAGCTACCACCCATTCTAGGCCACTCGGAAGCAATTTCTTCCATTCTGAACAACGCAGAGCTTTCTTGCCTGCAAGGGCTGCCCTCCCACTGAATTGAGAGGGACACACTGCAGGATACAAGAACAATGCCCCAGAAGCTTTGTATTAGGGGATACACCAGCTGCTGTACGGAAATCAATTTCTGCATTCAGAGCAGGCCATCCACCAGTGGAAAGGTTGCTGCAGAGGAATATCCAGCGCATAACACACACAATCTGTTTGCCCGCTTTAACTGATGATGTGAGCCGACAGCCTCTCCTTGACTTCCCCCACCCAAACCTCCTGGTGCAGTTTTTTTTTTTTTTTAAAGGCTACTCCTGAAAAATGTTCAAAAAATAATTTGATTTCTTTGTAGAAACATTCCAATTCCTATTCATGTTTAGTGCATTTGCAACATAGCTATCTTTGTCAAAGGCATGTTAAAAACATTTCAAAAAGTAATTTAGACAGCATGCCCAAAATCTGGGCTTGGGATTGGCTGCTAGAGCCACATGGAACCCCCGTCCCCCCCACATGACGGTTGCTGAGCTTTGCACACTTTCCGGGGAGCAATGTCTGTATATAGGGCAGTATATACTTATCTGCAGGTGTCTGATTCTTCATTGAGCTTCTTAAAACGGACTTGTCTTCAAAAAATAATGGAAGATTTTTAAAATCATCCTCACCATCCTCTTTTTCAGACATGATGCCGGTCTCTCTGCCATGACTTTCCTAGCCGCATTGCTGCTGCAGAAGGGAAGACAGAAGCGTGAGTTGCACTGGCGGCTTGTTCCGAGTGGCCTGCTGCAAGAAGCAGCCTTCCTTCAGACAGTTAGTCACACTCACATGAAGGCGAACTGAGCTTCAGGGGCTGTGTGTGAGATTCAACCCTTCCGCTTCAGCATTCACCCTCTAGCTATTCCCCTTTAGGCTGCCCAAGTATCTGTTGCTTCCTGCTAAAGGGATCGCTTTTTGCTCTTTGCCCCAGGGGGAATGCCCCAGAGGAAATCTTTCCATGGCAAGTGTCCTTTAGGCAGGAGGTTGTCTCATCATTGCCTGCTTACGGAAAGCTTTGCCTCCAACTCCATACCTTTTGCCAACACAAGACACCCTCACACACACTTCCCTCCTGTCATCCTTGGACAGCCATTTTCAAAGCAGTGATTTGGGAATCACAGAGAGATCAAACCATCCTTATTGCTGAACTACACATTGCCCGCAAATACCATCCTTTAACAAACATGTTGTTTTTTTCCCCTTTACATACTGGTCATCCTTCAAGGTCACCAAGTGAAGCCTCTGTCCAAGTTTCCCTCTCCCTCTGAGGGTGGCTTCACTGGAATGCTCTCCCTTGAGATGTGTCTGCTGTAAGATCTTTTCAGTACCTGGCAAACACCTTGTGCACCTGGACTTTTAAAACATTTGTCAAAATTACCAAATTGTCCAACAATTGAGAAGTTTGATAAACATTCATATTTATTATTTTAAAATCTGACGCAATTAATTCAATGGGAAAGAAGAAGGGCATCCAGAAACCCCGTGAATTGTGACTTTGAGATACACCAGCTGATTTCAGGGGCTCATCCCTTGCTCATCTTTGAGGAGCCCCCATGAGACTTCACAGAATGAGTTCAGCCTGGAGGCTTGGGGTCCCTCCCCTGATTTGCTTTCCTTCGAGAGCAAGCATGTTAGCATTTTGTACTGAATGCTATCAGACTGGTGTAGTTCTCCATGGGTATTTTTTTCCTTGTAAGCTGACCTTGACTTGATTCAGACAACACCATTACCCATACTTAAGGGTCGTGCATGGGATGAGTGTGGCTGTGGTTAAACCATGGGTTACTGTGTTGCTGAACCCAGCTGTACTAACAAGCCATGGATTGTTAACCAAGAATGACTGATAAGGAGAACCCATGGTTTGTTGTTGGGTTGTGAAGTGTGGACTGTTCAGCAGGGTTTGTTAGTACTGCTGGGTCCAGACAACACAAGAACCCATGATTCAGTGACAATGCACACTGAACTCTGGGTTACTGTGTTGTCTGAAAGAGGTAATTGTGTTGCTTTATGGCAGGGATGGGGAACTATGTAGTTTCCCATCTGGCCTGCAGAGGCTTGGACTCCCCCTGAGGGCCTCCTGCCCCTCTTTCCTCTCCAAGCCCAGTTCCTGGAAGCTAATGAAAGCTTGGGGCAGGAGCAGGGAAATAAATCTCGCTTGTTATATATTCGCTGCCCTTGCATAGAAAGTGCATTTAGGCTCCTTAGAGGAAGGTGATCTGAAACTGACACTGTGCTCCTCAACCTGGTTAGGGTCTGGAAAGGCCCAGGATTTGATCTGATATGCTAAAGCTGACTTGGAGAATATGCTCAGTTTAATTTGGCTTCCTTTCCACCTATATGGAGAAACACGGGCACAGGACGGTTGAGACTCAGCCCAGGCAGAGAGACTTTGAGGAAGAAAGGATTTCATGTTATGACACAGGCTAGAGTATGTATACTTAAAGGAACAAAATGCCTGCCAAGAGAATCTACACTTTTAATGTAACATACACAGTACATATTTATATTGGCCCCTTTCCTACTGACTGAATTGCTTGCCTGTGATTTGAATGATTTCATTTTTTGGTGGGGTGCGAGATACTTCTATTTCCTTCCCAGTTCAGTATTTTCTTCAAATGACAGACCACCTTCTGCTGCCCAAGGAAGCTGTGGCATATATGTTAGAAAAGTGCTGGGTAATAGTGTCACCCCCTATTGAATGGGCCCAGAAGGCAAAATTGAACGATTCAGCCAGTAATCTGGAAGAACAGCCTGCTGTGGCTTAGTGGGATGTGTAAGCACAGCCTCTGTGAGGCATGCTGGGGTCTGTCTTGGTTACCCGTCCAAAGGAGCGGAGCAGAAGTCCATAAAGGGTGGGGAAACAGAGCTTTTGAAATCAGTAAGTGGCCAGTACAAGGAGAAGGATGTCTCGGTGGATGAGAACAAGGAGGAAGCTCATGGGATGGCAGCAAAGGCCACCCACCCAGCCACCTGGTGCTTGGACAAGGTCTCTGAAAGTGGCGTGGATCAACAAGAAATAATTGCCACCATGGGGAAAGGGGGACAGCTTTTCAGCTGTGTAAGAGCAGACTCGTTTACAAGATAATATTGATCTGTTTGCATGGCCAACACATAGATAACAATAGTGCTAGAGAGCCAAGATTCAAGAGCGGCTATCCCTCTGGAGTTGCTCACCAGGCTCAGAAAATTGTTTCCTTTTTGTGCTACCTGTTACAGCTCTCATGTACTTCTGATAGTTAGCAATGGAGATCAGTGGAGCAAGTGGGGAAAAGCAACTGGTGACTGCAGGAGAGAAGGTGCTATAGGGGTGGGTGTTCTTATTTCAGTGTAAGGGAAGCACCACATTGAAGGACACTGACGAAACTGGGATACAGGCATGCTTGGCTGCTTGTCAGGCAGTCCTTAGCTCTTACAATAGAGGCTGCACCAATAATAATGATAATGGCTTGTGAATGTGAGCCTGTGTTTGTAAAGGCTCAGAAAAATATTTCTTTGTTGTGATCTGATGCAAGAATACAAAGAATTTTCCTCATCAGCAACAACTCCAGCAGACCAGTTACACAAAGGGCACTTTCCTTCCTAGTGAACACGTTTATTTTTAAAGTCTGCTCCACGTTGCACATCTCACTGAAGTAGAGACATTGTCCCTAAAGGCCCTTCTATCCTGCAGCCTCCAGCCCCATTCAGCTCCCCCCCACTGCCCCCCCCCCCCCCCCCC